>OY744481.1:122771278-123431291 GCA_963556165.1 Tipula helvola | reverse complement strand
CCAAATCGCACCAATCAACCAACCAAATTGCATCGTCTGTAGCCAAAAAATGATGTAGCAAAAAAAATTGTAAACATCACCATCCGCACAAAAATAATAATAAAATCTACAAAAAATGGCGGAATATAATGCTTTTTGTGCATTGGTGTCGATAACGAAGCGGTTTTTGAAGACATTTTCAAGACAACCAAAAGACTTGTTACCATTCATTCTATTTCCCACCGATAGGAACGCTTTAAATTGTACATTATGTTTGTGTCTCTAGTAACATACTGAAGACAACCGCAAGACATGTTGCCTAAGAAATTTGTCTCTTTTTAACCAGTGTAATTTCATATTATTTTCTTTATCCCAGACAAGCACAAGACATGTTACCAAAGACAAAAAATTTGCTGGGTAGGCAAGAGAACTTTTATTATTATTTTTGCTTTCAAAATGACATAAAATTATATGATTAGTTTGTCTACTTGATTCTAGGTGGTTCAAGATCAATGTAAAGTAAAATATTATTAACAACTAAATTTGTCGGTAGGTGACTACTTTTGTATTCTTACCGAACACATGAACAAAATTGAATTTGTAATGTTCTATTTTCGAAACGTCAAAATTTGAGGTAAACAGAATGAAATATTTCTGTTTATCTTTACAATTAATTTAAATATGTTTAAATAAATTATAGTTTAGTGAATATAGTTTAACAATAAATTATTACATTGAAGATAAGTATTATTACGCTACAAAATTATATCATATAATTTGAGAAATATAGTTTTAATGAAATATTATATTTTTAGGTTAACTTAGTATTATGGAAAATGTCAACAAATTTAAGCTAAGTTTACATAAATATACATTATTATGAATAATTTTCTAATTTGTTTCTTAACCTTTTTCTTTTAGGTATCATCAATGCAATATTTGATTGTGTTTACGACAGCAAGAGTGCCCCGCAAAGTTCTAATCTTGGTAGGGTTAACTGTTTCAGTGGAGCTACCCTTGACTTACTGCAAAGTAAATTGACAGAAATGTTATTTTGATCATCTATAGTTATACACACAAGCCTCGTAAGCCTTTTCCGATGCATCGGAAAACCCAAGTAATTCTGTACATGCAGAGCTGGATGGAGTGACACATCGACTCAACTTTATTTCGTTAACCATAAAAGGTTGAGATCGAAATTGGTTCCATGCGATGCACTCGTTTGGGGGGAGCTCTTCATCCCAGCCAGTTTGAGATTTCCATAACATCTGTATTTGTAGTTTTGCAACATTAATAATAGGTCCCAATAGGCCTAACGGATCATATAGTTTCGCTTTGTTAAAATTGGGTGATGCGTTAGAGAAGGAATCTCAAAAACAAAAAATATCATCATCGGGAAGGTGTGTTATCATTCACCAGAGTCACCGACCATCCACCAATTATCCAGCTAAACAAGGATTCCTTAATTGTAGGACTATCCTTATTAAGTTTAACGTGATTTACTCCAAGAATTTCAAGAAATATGTGTGCTCCCAACAGTGCTTCTACAGGTCTAGAAATATAAAAAGTGGAATCAACTAGGGTTAAATTTTTGATGGTATAGATCACGAAGAAATATTTATATTCGTTTGGGGCAGTGAACCAGAAATTTGGGGAACGACTAAAAAATTTAAATTTTTATTGTACTTGCTGTACTTTGATTTGATTTTTGTTGAAATGCTTTGTGAAATTACAGTTTTGGTTTTATTAATGCCACTGACAGTTAAATTCGGTATCGTATCTGGATTATCGCCAATTTTATTTGCCAAAGCAGAAACTATAAAATTTGACTGGCTACCGGAGTCCATTAACACTCTGCAATTGTGATATTTGCATGATTTGTCAGGATTTGAAGTATTGCAGTAGACAGTAAAACTTCTGTACTTGTAGACGCATGCATATTTTGTTTAACCTGTTTATCACCGGCACATAATTCGACTGAATTATTTCGTAAAGAATCGTGCAATAGAGTATTATGTTTCAAATTGCACACTCTGCAGCTACTTGACTTGCAATTATCTATTGAAAGGGATGAACCTGAACAGTTAATGCAAACCTTCAGATCCCTGGCTTTCACTAAACGATCGTTTGATCATAATTTGAAAAATGATTGACAAATAAATATGGGGTGGTACGTAGTTTAACAAACACGACACAAATTTCGCTGATTGCCAATATGTTGATTGCCCTGAGAAGTCTGATTATCTGTATTTTGTGACTCATTTGACAAAACGAACGAGCTACTTTTTTATAGTTTTTGTTAAAGTTATTTGGTGTCTTGAAGTTCGGTTTAATTACACCTTGACAAAAATTATCTGTTAGTTTTTTAGAGTATATTCAACCGATTCATGCACCCTACATTTTACATGCAAAAATTCTTTTTATTGTGACCAAGTAGGCATTTCTGTAGTAGTCAGTTTATCTTCCCATTCTTTACGCAGTTGAACATAAATTTGAGAATTTGTTCACCTAAACCTGAAATCTCTAGCTTACGAGCTTCTATAGAGATGAAATGTGATTGCGACAGGCGTTTGAGAGTATTCTCAGATCCGAATGTGAACATAATGCTTCAATGTGTACATCGACAATGAGCCTAGCATTGTCATAAATTAGGGTTAAATCCGTCCACGCCAAATTGTCTCTCGGGCGTCGCCTTTTAGTTTATCAAGAAGATAATTGAACTTTACTATGTTAGAGATTTTATTATTATTGTGTATAACAGCCAAATAAGTGTCTTTAAACGTCAGCCACTGGGCAGGATCGCCACTGAATGTTGGTACCTGAGCCTGAGGAAGTCTAGTCGCCTCGGCTTTCATCGACTCTATGTGAATCTCAGATGAACCGGAGGCATTCAGTGACTGAGACTGGCATCGTGAAAGTACCAGTTCATTTTCCTGTCCCTGAGCTTGTTCAAAACCTTGTAATATAGTTTGAAGAGTTGTAAGAAGAAGTAAGTATACTTCATCAAATTCAGCGAATGACTCGATAAATTCCGCAAAATCCTCTTTCTCCACAATTTCGGTCAGAGTATCGACAACCACCTTAAATTCACTGTACATTTTCTTCAAAGAATCTAGAATCTCTCAATGCACGTTGTTTCGTTCGTAGCTTGTTCCAGATTTTTTTTTTTAAATAGTGTTAGTTTTGCCGCCCCAGTGGCACAGTTGTTAGCATGCTTGCTTTAAGCTCCGGACGGAGGTCCCGGGTTTGATTCCCGGCGGGTGAAGAAGAAACCACGGCTGGTTAATGATCAATGAATTAATCACTCATTATCCGTTGAAAAAATGATTACGAAACTTCAACATGAAGCGGTCAAATCCCTCTATGGGATGTAGCGCCATCGAAAGAAAGAAAAAGTTAATTTTGCTTCCAACGTGGCAAATTTCTTTTTGTTTGATTTAATTTTCACGTCCATGACTGTAAATAGTCCCAATCGCTTCGACGTTTTTCTTTAAATTATTACCACAAAACCATTCAAAGATTAAGTATATCTACTGATACTTAATCTTTAAAGTATATTTTTAATTACGCCAATTAACGATTATGATGAGCGGTTTGTCATAAATGCTGCCATATTACCGAAAATAATGGATTCATATCCTCTACTACCGCTACCAACCAACTGACGAATTGAAGATCCAGCTTGAGCGAGATTTTGCAGATTCCTTGTTCTTTAGGCCTCAGTAGATTGACATGCTGATCGGAGCATGGATTTTCTGGGATTTATTGTTGAAGGGCCATTGAATATAAAATCGTCGGCTCGAGCGCTACTTTGCTCGAATGTCGATAATGGAGATGATCTGGATTATAGTTGGAATTCAAAAAATTTCGGGAAATCGAAAAACGGGTGATTACGTCGTACGAGTTCCGTTTTCTAATAATCCGTGTTGCATTGAACAATCGTTAGGAATCGCTAGGCGTCGCTTCCTTAATCTAGAGAGGAAACTCGATCAGAATCCGTCAGCTAAACAAATGTATAAAGAATTTATCGTCGAACATGAGTAGCTTCAGCATTTAGAAGAGGTCAACAACTTCGATTCGTCAACGCTACATGGTTTTTTACCTTATCACTATGTGATGAAACCATCTAGCTCTAGTACGAAGTTGAGGGTTGTCTTTGATGCTTCCTGTAAAACGTCGAGCGGGTATCATTAAACGATATTTTATACTCAGGCCCAAAATTACATGATGATTTTCTTATCATTTTGTTGCGTTTCCGCCTTTCTCGATATGTGCTGACGGCCGACATACAAAAAATGTATCGTCAGATTCGCATTGAGCCACCAGACAGTAACTATCAACTAATTCTGTGGAGAGTAAACGAGAACGAGCCTATCAGGATCCTAAGATTGGGAACGGTGACCTATGGTATAGCGGCTGGGTCTTATCTGGCCATCAGGACACTATATCGCTTGGCCGAAGATGAGTGGGAGCAAGGGTTCTGAGCCGACATTTTTATGTTGACGATATGATGCTCGGCTGAAATTCGATGTCAACGCTTTGGGAAATGTTGCTTCAAACATCCGCTATCCTTGAACAGGGCGGTTTTAAGTTGAGCAAATTCTGCTCGAATGATCAAAAGATATTGGATAAAATAGAGCGACAACATCACGAGCAGTTTATAAATATTGACGAAAATGGGGTTATAAAGACTTTAGAATTAATATGGCAACCCAATCTAGATGTTTTTCGATTATCGTATCAGGGCGCGGATAAATCTGACATAATAACCAAACGTACTGTGCTGTCCGAATTGGCTAGCCTTTTCGATTCTTTATAGGGTTGGTATGTCCAGTGATCACATTGGCCAAGATGTTCTAACAGGATCTGTGGAAATTAAAACTTAATTGGGATTAGCCAGTGGGAGATGAATTGTTTGCAAGATGGCTCAAAATTTAGATCTCAGATGAGCGCCCTGAAGGAGATCTCTATTCACCGCTATGTCATGGTAAAGTGTTCGTGTGTATTCATCGAAATGTGGACACAAGGATAATTCGATTACAACCAGACTGCTTGGGGCAAAATCTTAAGTGGCCCCCACCAAAATATTAAGCATAACACGTTTTAAATTGCTGGCCGCAAAATTGCTATCGGACCTCGTTGCTCGTTTGAAAAGATAGGTTTTTGATGAGACAAAGATTGATGCTGAATGTTTTTGGTCTGATTCATAGATTATACGTTACTGGATTAAAGCGGAGTCTAACAATTGGAATATTTTCGTAGCGCACCGAGTAGCGAAGATTCAGCAGATCACTTCTGTTGAAGCGTGGACACATATACCAGGTGACCAGAATCCTGCTGATTTAGTAAGTCGTGGAATGCTGCTAACAGAGATTGCTCAATCCGATTTTTGGTTTAGCGGCCCTAACTTTCTTTGATTGGACGTTCAACAATGGCCACTATTTGCAATTACAACTAAACCATTCGACGAAATTCCCGAGAAACGTACAATAAAATTCGCACTAATTGCAAACTCAGCGGATTAAAGGTGGAGTGTTGTATTAACAAGCTCAATGAACTTTTCAAATACTCAATTGCATTTCATGGTATGCGACGAGCGTTTGCATATGCCCTTTGATTTGTCCGAAATTGCCGAGCGTCAGTATCACGAGCAGCAAAGAAGGTTATCGTGCATCAAGTGATACGCAAGCATATCGCCACCTACGTTAGCATATTTTCTGATGATAACGCACTTCTACAAAAACAACATGCTGTGGCCGGTAACAGTATTTTAAAGAATCTTACGCTATTTCTAGATGAGAACGGGCTGATTAGAGTTGGTGGTCGTTTAAAACGAGCTTACTAGGAATACGATTCGAAGCATAAAATTTTGCTTCCTAAAACACATCGCTACAATAAATCACTAATCCATTTTATTTATTATTTTAGGCCCCTCCATGGTGGCCCTCATATTGTTTTGACCGCTGTTCTGATTAGTCCAAGTAAGAAATGTCGTACATAAATGTGTGTGGTGTTACCGCATGAAGCCAAAATTGATGAAGCAGATAATGGGCGACTTACCAGAGGATCGTTTGGAATTTCGAAATACTCGCCCTTTTGCTATCACTGGAGTGGATTTTACAGGACAGTTGACTGTACGTCATCATATCCGCTGTAGGGTCCTTAAAAAGGTTTATGTAGCACTATTTGCGTGCTTTCGAACTCGAAGGCTGTGCACCTAGAATTAGTGGTTGACTTGTCAACAGAGTTGTTTATTCGGGCATTAAAAAAATTCATCGCGGATCGAGGTAAAGTCATTAAGATCTACTCAGATAATACTGCTAATTTCCAGGGAACGGCTAACCAACTCCGTAAAGTCAAAACGATGCTAAGTGAATGATCGGATGATTTTATTGAATGGAGCTTTATTCCACCGCGTACACCAAACTTCGGTGGGTTATAGGAAGCCTCAATTAAAATCGCTAAGCGACTCATTCAGAACATAATAGGTTGTACTGAGATTACGTATGATGAATTACTCCTTTATCGTCTGATCCCAATGATTTAGAACCGCTGACGCCGTTAATTGCGTTAAAATTTTTCAAACATTGGAATGGATCACCCAACAATTTTGGAAGAGATTTCGCAAGGAATACGTTGTAGCACTGCAGCCTAGAACAAAATTAATGGTGAAGAGCAACAACACAGCAGTTGGAACTTTGGTTCTTCTTAAAGATGGCTTGCAGCCTCCGCTAAAATGGTGCCTGGGGAGAGTTATCAAAGTATATCACGATAAAGACGGGAATGTTCGCGTGCTCAGGATTAAAACGACCAAGGGATAATTTTTACCGGAGTAGCAGTTCGCGGAAAGGTGAACGTCCAATTTATTAACGACAGCGGAACTGCAACTCCAGTCATTGGTGGTAATCTAATATCAGTGAAACGTTTGGCCCAAAAAGGCTTACGTGTTAATTTCAAAGAAAATAAGTGCGAAATGTGATGTATTATATAAGTTGTGTGAGAAACAGTCGATTAATTTAATTCAAAACAACATGAAAATAAACATACATGAATGGCATGGGGTTCTCGGGCATAGCAACATAAGCTCTGTGTAGTAGTTCTACGTGTTGAAATTGGAACTGAAGACTACAATCAGCGGGTCCAGAGAAAATTCATGCGTGGATGTCAAGATTTTCACAATTTTGCAGGATGATGTACGTTAAGTTTCCGATTCGGAAATTGGCGGTGCGCATAATATCGTATATATCAACTGAACTCGACAAACAAGTTGAAAAAGATGTTGCATTACAAAAGTGACGCTTCGATCGGCCAGGAAAGCAATCGCATGGCTGTTCGCTGTAAATGGGTGTATAAAATAAAATTAAATGAGAAAGAAAAATTTTACAAAGCACGACTTTTTGTTGCTCAAGGTTTCAGTCAAAAATTTGTGATCGATTATAATGAAGTTTTTGTACCAGTAGCATGCCAATCTACTCTGAAAATATTATCATCAATTGCTAGAAACAAAAATTTACCGCAATTTATCATTTCGATGGAAAAACTGCTTTTTTAACGGTCAATTGAAGTAAATCATCTATATGAAGTAACCTCCAGGTTTTGAAGTCGAAAGCAAGAAAAAACATGTTTGCTTACTGAATAACAGCCTATATGAATTAAAGCAATCGGCTCGAATGTGAAATCAGAAACTCCTTCATATTTTGATTGACATGGACAGGGCCGTTCTTATATATTTAGGCGCCCTGGGCTAAAAATATTAGGCGCCTTTATAGCAACTAAAAAAAGTTTCCAGTGCAGAATCATCTTCTGTTTTAAAACCAGTACATTCGACACCATATGAAATTCTAGAGAAATACAAGGCATGTAGTTCAAGCAGCATTTAGAAAGAGAGGCAATTAATTTCAGACAAGAAAAAACGTTAGTGATTTCGACGTTCGGAGACGATACAATAAATAAAATGAGAACACGAATACCGGATGAGTGTAAAAATGCCTACAAGCATTGATACCTCTATCAATAGGCGTTGACTGTTGAGACCTGTAATTGTCATACAAATGGCCATTTAAATCGGTCGAATATTTCTACACGTTCCGTGGAAAATTCAATTTTTTTGAAAATCAACTGAACTGTAGCCCACAAATTCAGAGCCACAAAATTCGAAAATATGCAAATGTGCTCCGATTTCGATAATTGATACCTCTATCAATAGGCATTGAGACCTGATTTTGTCATACAAACGGCCATTTGGATCGGTCGAATATTTCTACACGTTCCGTGGAAAATTCAATTTTTTTGAAAATCAACTGAACTATAGCCCACAAATTCAGAGCCACAAAAATCGAAAATCTACAAATGTGCTCCGATTTCCATGATTGATACCTCTATCAATAGGCGTTGAGACCTGTAATTGTCATACAAATGGCCATTTGGATCGGTCGAATATTTCTACACGTTTCGTGGAAAATTCAATTTTTTTGAAAATCAACTGAACTGTAGCCCACAAATTCAGAGCCACAAAATTCGAAAATATGCAAATGTGCTCCGATTTCGATAATTGATACCTCTATCAATAGGCATTGAGACCTGATTTTGTCATACAAACGGCCATTTGGATCGGTCGAATATTTCTACACGTTCCGTGGAAAATTCAATTTTTTTGAAAATCAACTGAACTATAGCCCACAAATTCAGAGCCACAAAAATCGAAAATCTACAAATGTGCTCCGATTTCCATGATTGATACCTCTATCAATAGGCGTTGAGACCTGTAATTGTCATACAAATGGCCATTTGGATCGGTCGAATATTTCTACACGTTCCGTGGAAAATTCAATTTTTTTGAAAATCAACTGAACTGTAGCCCACAAATTCAGAGCCACAAAATTCGAAAATATGCAAATGTGCTCCGATTTCGATAATTGATACCTCTATCAATAGGCATTGAGACCTGATTTTGTCATACAAACGGCCATTTGGATCGGTCGAATATTTCTACACGTTCCGTGGAAAATTCAATTTTTTTGAAAATCAACTGAACTATAGCCCACAAATTCAGAGCCACAAAAATCGAAAATCTACAAATGTGCTCCGATTTCCATGATTGATACCTCTATCAATAGGCGTTGAGACCTGTAATTGTCATACAAATGGCCATTTGGATCGGTCGAATATTTCTACACGTTTCGTGGAAAATTCAATTTTTTTGAAAATCAACTGAACTATAGCCCACAAATTCAGAGCCACAAAATTCGAAAATCTGCAAATGTGCTCCGATTTCCATGATTGATACCTCTATCAATAGGCGTTGAGACCTGTAATTGTCATACAAATGGCCATTTGGATCGGTCGAATATTTCTACACGTTTCGTGGAAAATTCAATTTTTTTGAAAATCAACTGAACTATAGCCCACAAATTCAGAGCCACAAAAATCGAAAATCTACAAATGTGCTCCGATTTCCATGATTGATACCTCTATCAATAGGCGTTGAGACCTATAATTGTCATACAAACGGCCATTTGGATCGGTCGAATATTTATACACGTTCCGTGGAAAATTCAATTTTTTTGAAAATCAACTGAACTATAGCCCACAAATTAAGAGCCACAAAATTCGAAAATCTACAAATGTGCTCCGATTTCCATGATTGATACCTCTATCAATAGGCGTTGAGACCTATAATTGTCATACAAACGGCCATTTGGATCGGTCGAATATTTCTACACGTTCCGTGGAAAATTCAATTTTTTTGAAAATCAACTGAACTGTAGCCCACAAATTCAGCGCCAAAAAATCGAAAATCTACAAATGTGCTCCGATTTCGATGATTGATACCTCTATCAATAGGCGTTGAGACCTGTAATTGTCATACAAACGGCCATTTGGATCGGTCGAATATTTCTACACGTTCCGTGGAAAATTCAATTTTTTTGAAAATCAACTGAACTATAGCCCACAAATTCAGAGCCACAAAATTCGAAAATCTGCAAAAGTGCTCCGATTTCGATAATTGATACCTCTATCAATAGGCGTTGAGACCTATAATTGTCATACAAACGGCCATTTGGATCGGTCGAATATTTCTACACGTTCCGTGGAAAATTCAATTTTTTTGAAAATCAACTGAACTGTAGCCCACAAATTCAGCGCCAAAAAATCGAAAATCTACAAATGTGCTCCGATTTCGATGATTGATACCTCTATCAATAGGCGTTGAGACCTGTAATTGTCATACAAACGGCCATTTGGATCGGTCGAATATTTCTACACGTTCCGTGGAAAATTCAATTTTTTTGAAAATCAACTGAACTGTAGCCCACAAATTCAGAGCCACAAAAATCGAAAATCTACAAATGTGCTCCGATTTCGATGATTGATACCTCTATCAATAGGCGTTGAGACCTGTAATTGTCATACAAACGGCCATTTGGATCGGTCGAATATTTCTACACGTTCCGTGGAAAATTCAATTTTTTTGAAAATCAACTGAACTGTAGCCCACAAATTCAGAGCCACAAAAATCGAAAATCTACAAATGTGCTCCGATTTCGAAGATTGATACCTCTATCAATAGGCGTTGAGACCTGTAATTGTCATACAAACGGCCATTTGGATCGGTCGAATATTTCTACACGTTCCGTGGAAAATTCAATTTTTTTTCAAATCAACTGAACTATAGCCCACAAATTCAGAGCCACAAAATTCGAAAATCTGCAAATGTGCTCCGATTTCGATGATTGATACCTCTATCAATTGGCGTTGAGACCTGTAATTGTCATACAAACGGCCATTTGGATCGGTCGAATATTTCTACACGTTCCGTGGAAAATTCAATTTTTTTAAAAATCAACTGAACTGTAGCCCACAAATTCAGAGCCACAAAAATCGAAAATCTACAAATGTGCTCCGATTTCCATGATTGATACCTCTATCAATAGGCGTTGAGACCTATAATTGTCATACAAACGGCCATTTGGATCGGTCGAATATTTCTACACGTTCCGTGGAAAATTCAATTTTTTTGAAAATCTACTGAACTGTAGCCCACAAATTCAGAGCCACAAAAATCGAAAATCTACAAATATGCTCCGATTTCCATGATTGATACCTCTATCAATAGGCGTTGAGACCTATAATTGTCATACAAACGGCCATTTGGATCGGTCGAATATTTCTACACGTTCCGTGGAAAATTCAATTTTTTTGAAAATCAACTGAACTGTAGCCCACAAATTCAGCGCCACAAAAATCGAAAATCTACAAATGTGCTCCGATTTCGATGATTGATACCTCTATCAATAGGCGTTGAGACCTGTAATTGTCATACAAACGGCCATTTGGATCGGTCGAATATTTCTACACGTTCCGTGGAAAATTCAATTTTTTTGAAAATCAACTGAACTATAGCCCACAAATTCAGAGCCACAAAATTCGAAAATCTGCAAAAGTGCTCCGATTTCGATAATTGATACCTCTATCAATAGGCGTTGAGACCTGTAATTGTCATACAAACGGCCATTTGGATCGGTCGAATATTTCTACACGTTCCGTGGAAAATTCAATTTTTTTGAAAATCAACTGAACTGTAGCCCACAAATTCAGAGCCACAAAAATCGAAAATCTACAAATGTGCTCCGATTTCCATGATTGATACCTCTATCAATAGGCGTTGAGACCTATAATTGTCATACAAACGGCCATTTGGATCGGTCGAATATTTCTACACGTTCCGTGGAAAATTCAATTTTTTTGAAAATCAACTGAACTGTAGCCCACAAATTCAGCGCCACAAAAATCGAAAATCTACAAATGTGCTCCGATTTCGATGATTGATACCTCTATCAATAGGCGTTGAGACCTGTAATTGTCATACAAACGGCCATTTGGATCGGTCGAATATTTCTACACGTTCCGTGGAAAATTCAATTTTTTTGAAAATCAACTGAACTGTAGCCCACAAATTCAGCGCCACAAAAATCGAAAATCTACAAATGTGCTCCGATTTCGATGATTGATACCTCTATCAATAGGCGTTGAGACCTGTAATTGTCATACAAACGGCCATTTGGATCGGTCGAATATTTCTACACGTTCCGTGGAAAATTCAATTTTTTTGAAAATCAACTGAACTGTAGCCCACAAATTCAGAGCCACAAAAATCGAAAATCTACAAATGTGCTCCGATTTCGATGATTGATACCTCTATCAATAGGCGTTGAGACCTGTAATTGTCATACAAACGGCCATTTGGATCGGTCGAATATTTCTACACGTTCCGTGGAAAATTCAATTTTTTTGAAAATCAACTGAACTGTAGCCCACAAATTCAGAGCCACAAAAATCGAAAATCTACAAATGTGCTCCGATTTCGATGATTGATACCTCTATCAATAGGCGTTGAGACCTATAATTGTCATACAAACGGCCATTTGGATCGGTCGAATATTTCTACACGTTCCGTGGAAAATTCAATTTTTTTGAAAATCAACTGAACTGTAGCCCACAAATTCAGAGCCACAAAAATCGAAAATCTACAAATGTGCTCCGATTTCCATGATTGATACCTCTATCAATAGGCGTTGAGACCTATAATTGTCATACAAACGGCCATTTGGATCGGTCGAATATTTCTACACGTTCCGTGGAAAATTCAATTTTTTTGAAAATCAACTGAACTGTAGCCCACAAATTCAGCGCCACAAAAATCGAAAATCTACAAATGTGCTCCGATTTCGATGATTGATACCTCTATCAATAGGCGTTGAGACCTGTAATTGTCATACAAACGGCCATTTGGATCGGTCGAATATTTCTACACGTTCCGTGGAAAATTCAATTTTTTTGAAAATCAACTGAACTGTAGCCCACAAATTCAGCGCCACAAAAATCGAAAATCTACAAATGTGCTCCGATTTCGATGATTGATACCTCTATCAATAGGCGTTGAGACCTGTAATTGTCATACAAACGGCCATTTGGATCGGTCGAATATTTCTACACGTTCCGTGGAAAATTCAATTTTTTTGAAAATCAACTGAACTGTAGCCCACAAATTCAGAGCCACAAAAATCGAAAATCTACAAATGTGCTCCGATTTCGATGATTGATACCTCTATCAATAGGCGTTGAGACCTATAATTGTCATACAAACGGCCATTTGGATCGGTCGAATATTTCTACACGTTCCGTGGAAAATTCAATTTTTTTGAAAATCAACTGAACTGTAGCCCACAAATTCAGCGCCACAAAAATCGAAAATCTACAAATGTGCTCCGATTTCGATGATTGATACCTCTATCAATAGGCGTTGAGACCTGTAATTGTCATACAAACGGCGATTTGGATCGGTCGAATATTTCTACACGTTCCGTGGAAAATTCAATTTTTTTGAAAATCAACTGAACTGTAGCCCACAAATTCAGAGCCACAAAAATCGAAAATCTACAAATGTGCTCCGATTTCCATGATTGATACCTCTATCAATAGGCGTTGAGACCTATAATTGTCATACAAACGGCCATTTGGATCGGTCGAATATTTCTACACGTTCCGTGGAAAATTCAATTTTTTTGAAAATCAACTGAACTGTAGCCCACAAATTCAGCGCCACAAAAATCGAAAATCTACAAATGTGCTCCGATTTCGATGATTGATACCTCTATCAATAGGCGTTGAGACCTGTAATTGTCATACAAACGGCCATTTGGATCGGTCGAATATTTCTACACGTTCCGTGGAAAATTCAATTTTTTTGAAAATCAACTGAACTATAGCCCACAAATTCAGAGCCACAAAATTCGAAAATCTGCAAAAGTGCTCCGATTTCGATAATTGATACCTCTATCAATAGGCGTTGAGACCTGTAATTGTCATACAAACGGCCATTTGGATCGGTCGAATATTTCTACACGTTCCGTGGAAAATTCAATTTTTTTGAAAATCAACTGAACTGTAGCCCACAAATTCAGCGCCACAAAAATCGAAAATCTACAAATGTGCTCCGATTTTGATGATTGATACCTCTATCAATAGGCGTTGAGACCTGTAATTGTCATACAAACGGCCATTTGGATCGGTCGAATATTTCTACACGTTCCGTGGAAAATTCAATTTTTTTGAAAATCAACTGAACTGTAGCCCACAAATTCAGCGCCAAAAAATCGAAAATCTACAAATGTGCTCCGATTTCAATGATTGATACCTCTATCAATAGGCGTTGAGACCTGTAATTGTCATACAAACGGCCATTTGGATCGGTCGAATATTTCTACACGTTCCGTGGAAAATTCAATTTGTTTTCAAATCAACTGAACTATAGCCCACAAATTCAGAGCCACAAAATTCGAAAATCTGAAAATGTGCTCCGATTTCGATAATTGATACCTCTATCAATAGGCGTTGAGACCTGTAATTGTCATACAAACGGCCATTTGGATCGGTCGAATATTTCTACACGTTCCGTGGAAAATTCAATTTGTTTTCAAATCAACTGAACTATAGCCCACAAATTCAGAGCCACAAAAATTGAAAATCTACAAATGTGCTCCGATTTCCATGATTGATACCTCTATCAATAGGCGTTGAGACCTATAATTGTCATACAAACGGCCATTTGGATCGGTCGAATATTTCTACACGTTCCGTGGAAAATTCAATTTTTTTGAAAATCAACTGAACTGTAGCCCACAAATTCAGCGCCACAAAAATCGAAAATCTACAAATGTGCTCCGATTTCGATGATTGATACCTCTATCAATAGGCGTTGAGACCTGTAATTGTCATACAAACGGCCATTTGGATCGGTCGAATATTTCTACACGTTCCGTGGAAAATTCAATTTTTTTGAAAATCAACTGAACTATAGCCCACAAATTCAGAGCCACAAAATTCGAAAATCTACAAATGTGCTCCGATTTCCATGATTGATACCTCTATCAATAGGCGTTGAGACCTATAATTGTCATACAAACGGCCATTTGGATCGGTCGAATATTTCTACACGTTCCGTGGAAAATTCAATTTTTTTGAAAATCAACTGAACTGTAGCCCACAAATTCAGCGCCACAAAAATCGAAAATCTACAAATGTGCTCCGATTTCGATGATTGATACCTCTATCAATAGGCGTTGAGACCTATAATTGTCATACAAACGGCCATTTGGATCGGTCGAATATTTCTACACGTTCCGTGGAAAATTCAATTTTTTTGAAAATCAACTGAACTGTAGCCCACAAATTCAGCGCCAAAAATCGAAAATCTACAAATGTGCTCCGATTTCGATGATTGATACCTCTATCAATAGGCGTTGAGACCTGTAATTGTCATACAAACGGCCATTTGGATCGGTCGAATATTTCTACACGTTCCGTGGAAAATTCAATTTTTTTGAAAATCAACTGAACTATAGCCCACAAATTCAGAGCCACAAAATTCGAAAATCTGCAAAAGTGCTCCGATTTCGATAATTGATACCTCTATCAATAGGCGTTGAGACCTGTAATTGTCATACAAACGGCCATTTGGATCGGTCGAATATTTCTACACGTTCCGTGGAAAATTCAATTTTTTTGAAAATCAACTGAACTGTAGCCCACAAATTCAGAGCCACAAAAATCGAAAATCTACAAATGTGCTCCGATTTCCATGATTGATACCTCTATCAATAGGCGTTGAGACCTATAATTGTCATACAAACGGCCATTTGGATCGGTCGAATATTTCTACACGTTCCGTGGAAAATTCAATTTTTTTGAAAATCAACTGAACTGTAGCCCACAAATTCAGCGCCACAAAAATCGAAAATCTACAAATGTGCTCCGATTTCGATGATTGATACCTCTATCAATAGGCGTTGAGACCTGTAATTGTCATACAAACGGCCATTTGGATCGGTCGAATATTTCTACACGTTCCGTGGAAAATTCAATTTTTTTGAAAATCAACTGAACTGTAGCCCACAAATTCAGCGCCACAAAAATCGAAAATCTACAAATGTGCTCCGATTTCGATGATTGATACCTCTATCAATAGGCGTTGAGACCTATAATTGTCATACAAACGGCCATTTGGATCGGTCGAATATTTCTACACGTTCCGTGGAAAATTCAATTTTTTTGAAAATCAACTGAACTGTAGCCCACAAATTCAGCGCCACAAAAATCGAAAATCTACAAATGTGCTCCGATTTCGATGATTGATACCTCTATCAATAGGCGTTGAGACCTATAATTGTCATACAAACGGCCATTTGGATCGGTCGAATATTTCTACACGTTCCGTGGAAAATTCAATTTTTTTGAAAATCAACTGAACTGTAGCCCACAAATTCAGCGCCAAAAAATCGAAAATCTACAAATGTGCTCCGATTTCGATGATTGATACCTCTATCAATAGGCGTTGAGACCTGTAATTGTCATACAAACGGCCATTTGGATCGGTCGAATATTTCTACACGTTCCGTGGAAAATTCAATTTTTTTGAAAATCAACTGAACTGTAGCCCACAAATTCAGCGCCAAAAAATCGAAAATCTACAAATGTGCTCCGATTTCCATGATTGATACCTCTATCAATAGACGTTGAGACCTGTAATTGTCATACAAACGGCCATTTGGATCGGTCGAATATTTCTACACGTTCCGTGGAAAATTCAATTTTTTTGAAAATCAACTGAACTGTAGCCCACAAATTCAGAGCCACAAAAATCGAAAATCTACAAATGTGCTCCGATTTCCATGATTGATACCTCTATCAATAGGCGTTGAGACCTATAATTGTCATACAAACGGCCATTTGGATCGGTCGAATATTTCTACACGTTCCGTGGAAAATTCAATTTTTTTGAAAATCAACTGAACTGTAGCCCACAAATTCAGAGCCACAAAAATCGAAAATCTACAAATGTGCTCCGATTTCCATGATTGATACCTCTATCAATAGGCGTTGAGACCTATAATTGTCATACAAACGGCCATTTGGATCGGTCGAATATTTCTACACGTTCCGTGGAAAATTCAATTTTTTTGAAAATCAACTGAACTGTAGCCCACAAATTCAGCGCCACAAAAATCGAAAATCTACAAATGTGCTCCGATTTCGATGATTGATACCTCTATCAATAGGCGTTGAGACCTGTAATTGTCATACAAACGGCCATTTGGATCGGTCGAATATTTCTACACGTTCCGTGGAAAATTCAATTTTTTTGAAAATCAACTGAACTGTAGCCCACAAATTCAGCGCCACGAAAATCGAAAATCTACAAATGTGCTCCGATTTCGATGATTGATACCTCTATCAATAGGCGTTGAGACCTGTAATTGTCATACAAACGGCCATTTGGATCGGTCGAATATTTCTACACGTTCCGTGGAAAATTCAATTTTTTTGAAAATCAACTGAACTATAGCCCACAAATTCAGAGCCACAAAATTCGAAAATCTACAAATGTGCTCCGATTTCCATGATTGATACCTCTATCAATAGGCGTTGAGACCTATAATTGTCATACAAACGGCCATTTGGATCGGTCGAATATTTCTACACGTTCCGTGGAAAATTCAATTTTTTTGAAAATCAACTGAACTGTAGCCCACAAATTCAGCGCCACAAAAATCGAAAATCTACAAATGTGCTCCGATTTCGATGATTGATACCTCTATCAATAGGCGTTGAGACCTATAATTGTCATACAAACGGCCATTTGGATCGGTCGAATATTTCTACACGTTCCGTGGAAAATTCAATTTTTTTGAAAATCAACTGAACTGTAGCCCACAAATTCAGCGCCAAAAAATCGAAAATCTACAAATGTGCTCCGATTTCGATGATTGATACCTCTATCAATAGGCGTTGAGACCTGTAATTGTCATACAAACGGCCATTTGGATCGGTCGAATATTTCTACACGTTCCGTGGAAAATTCAATTTTTTTGAAAATCAACTGAACTGTAGCCCACAAATTCAGAGCCACAAAAATCGAAAATCTACAAATGTGCTCCGATTTCCATGATTGATACCTCTATCAATAGGCGTTGAGACCTGTAATTGTCATACAAACGGCCATTTGGATCGGTCGAATATTTCTACACGTTCCGTGGAAAATTCAATTTTTTTGAAAATCAACTGAACTATAGCCCACAAATTCAGAGCCACAAAAATCGAAAATCTACAAATGTGCTCCGATTTCGATTATTGATACCTCTATCAATAGGCGTTGAGACCTGTAATTGTCATACAAACGGCCATTTGGATCGGTCGAATATTTCTACACGTTCTGTGGAAAATTCAATTTTTTTGAAAATCAACTGAACTGTAGCCCACAAATTCAGCGCCAAAAAATCGAAAATCTACAAATGTGCTCCGATTTCGATGATTGATACCTCTATCAATAGGCGTTGAGACCTGTAATTGTCATACAAACGGCCATTTGGATCGGTCGAATATTTCTACACGTTCCGTGGAAAATTCAATTTTTTTGAAAATCAACTGAACTATAGCCCACAAATTCAGAGCCACAAAATTCGAAAATCTGCAAAAGTGCTCCGATTTCGATAATTGATACCTCTATCAATAGGCGTTGAGACCTGTAATTGTCATACAAACGGCCATTTGGATCGGTCGAATATTTCTACACGTTCCGTGGAAAATTCAATTTTTTTGAAAATCAACTGAACTGTAGCCCACAAATTCAGCGCCAAAAAATCGAAAATCTACAAATGTGCTCCGATTTCGATGATTGATACCTCTATCAATAGACGTTGAGACCTGTAATTGTCATACAAACGGCCATTTGGATCGGTCGAATATTTCTACACGTTCCGTGGAAAATTCAATTTTTTTGAAAATCAACTGAACTATAGCCCACAAATTCAGAGCCACAAAATTCGAAAATCTGCAAAAGTGCTCCGATTTCGATAATTGATACCTCTATCAATAGGCGTTGAGACCTGTAATTGTCATACAAACGGCCATTTGGATCGGTCGAATATTTCTACACGTTCCGTGGAAAATTCAATTTTTTTGAAAATCAACTGAACTGTAGCCCACAAATTCAGCGCCAAAAAATCGAAAATCTACAAATGTGCTCCGATTTCGATGATTGATACCTCTATCAATAGGCGTTGAGACCTGTAATTGTCATACAAACGGCCATTTGGATCGGTCGAATATTTCTACACGTTCCGTGGAAAATTCAATTTTTTTGAAAATCAACTGAACTATAGCCCACAAATTCAGAGCCACAAAATTCGAAAATCTGCAAAAGTGCTCCGATTTCGATAATTGATACCTCTATCAATAGGCGTTGAGAACTGTAATTGTCATACAAACGGCCATTTGGATCGGTCGAATATTTCTACACGTTCCGTGGAAAATTCAATTTTTTTGAAAATCAACTGAACTGTAGCCCACAAATTCAGAGCCACAAAAATCGAAAATCTACAAATGTGCTCCGATTTCCATGATTGATACCTCTATCAATAGGCGTTGAGACCTATAATTGTCATACAAACGGCCATTTGGATCGGTCGAATATTTCTACACGTTTCGTGGAAAATTCAATTTTTTTGAAAATCAACTGAACTGTAGCCCACAAATTCAGCGCCACAAAAATCGAAAATCTACAAATGTGCTCCGATTTCGATGATTTATACCTCTATCAATAGGCGTTGAGACCTATAATTGTCATACAAACGGCCATTTGGATCGGTCGAATATTTCTACACGTTCCGTGGAAAATTCAATTTTTTTGAAAATCAACTGAACGGCCATAGGCCCACAAATTCAGAGCCACAAAATTCGAAAATCTGCAAAAGTGCTCCGATTTCGATAATTGACACCTCTATCAATAGGCGTTGAGACCTGTAATTGTCATACAAACGGCCATTTGGATCGGTCGAATATTTCTACACGTTCCGTGGAAAATTCAATTTTTTTGAAAATCAACTGAACTGTAGCCCACAAATTCAGAGCCACAAAAATCGAAAATCTACAAATGTGCTCCGATTTCGATTATTGATACCTCTATCAATAGGCGTTGAGACCTATAATTGTCATACAAACGGCCATTTGGATCGGTCGAATATTTCTACACGTTCCGTGGAAAATTCAATTTTTTTGAAAATCAACTGAACTATAGCCCACAAATTCAGAGCCACAAAATTCGAAAATCTGCAAAAGTGCTCCGATTTCGATAATTGATACCTCTATCAATAGGCGTTGAGACCTGCAATTGTCATACAAACGGCCATTTGGATCGGTCGAATATTTCTTCACGTTCCGTGGAAAATTCAATTTTTTTGAAAATCAACTGAACTATAGCCCACAAATTCAGAGCCACAAAAATCGAAAATCTACAAATGTGCTCCGATTTCGATTATTGATACCTCTATCAATAGGCGTTGAGACCTGTAATTGTCATACAAACGGCCATTTGGATCGATCGAATATTTCTACACGTTCCGTGGAAAATTCAATTTTTTTGAAAATCAACTGAACTGTAGCCCACAAATTCAGCGCCAAAAAATCGAAAATCTACAAATGTGCTCCGATTTCGATGATTGATACCTCTATCAATAGGCGTTGAGACCTGTAATTGTCATACAAACGGCCATTTGGATCGGTCGAATATTTCTACACGTTCTGTGGAAAATTCAATTTTTTTGAAAATCAACTGAACTATAGCCCACAAATTCAGAGCCACAAAATTCGAAAATCTGCAAAAGTGCTCCGATTTCGATAATTGATACCTCTATCAATAGGCGTTGAGACCTGTAATTGTCATACAAACGGCCATTTGGATCGGTCGAATATTTCTACACGTTCCGTGGAAAATTCAATTTTTTTTTCAAATCAACTGAACTGGAGCCCACAATTTCGATCTTGGACATTTGGTGGCGCCCTAATAATGCGGCGCCCTAGGGCTGCAGCCCTTATAGCCCCATGGTAAAAATGGCCTTGGACATGGAAATGAAACAAAGTAGTTTTAACGCATATCTTTATAAGTATATGAAAACATGTGTTTTACATTGTCATCTATGTTGATAACATCCTAGTGACATCTGATTCTCGAGCACTCCTCGGACATATCGAAACAGAACTCAGAAAGCATTTTGTGATCAATAATTTGGATATTGTCACAAATTACCTATAGGCATCCATATCCAGAAAAAAGGGTTTTATCATTTAATTGCACAAGAAAGATACGTACGATAAAATCATACCATCGTACCATTATAGCATCATATCACAATGCCATCATTTATTTTTTACATCATGATCGGTTTATAAATGGATAAGTTCCATATTTTGCTGGCCCCGTTGGCCATATCCCGGAACTAAACCCGGCCACACTTCGCTGTGGCTTTGTCTGATATGAAATGAATCGAAAAGTAATTAAAAGTATTCTAGCGAACATAGATTCACTTAGAAAACACTTCATTAAATCAATACTCTGCCTTGCGTTGCTATATGGCTATACTGTGGAATGAAGGGAAAGGAAGCAAAAATATGTTTTTCATAGAAAATAATTTTTTATTGAAAAGCTAGTGGATTGACTACATTTTTTGTTTATCCGTCTTCTACATAAACATAAAGATCAGACGGTTTACCAATTCCGGAGCATGCGACGTATAATTGCCCATAAGAGAAGCAATCGTCTTCACCATTACGAAGTTCAATCAGAATTGTTGCTTCAATGATTGTTCATCAATTTTTTAACTACTAATCTTGTGCCACTGCATAACTTTGGCTGATTGATGTTTCGGAGTAATGTAATTTGCACTCTAATTTTGAAATTCTAAATGTTTGACGGTATTCCGGGAACATCGAGAGAATTAAGAAATTCCGTTGGAAAATTTACTACTTCACTTTGGTTCATCACGGAGTCAATGAATTTGTATGTCACTGTTTCACCTGCGATTCTGTTTAGAATGATGCTACTCATATCGTGTACGTCGACAATTTTAGCCGCTAGAATGGTTCTTCCGCTCAACCATGCGTGATTTCTATAATTTATTTCGATGCTTTGGAAAACCTTGTCTATACTAATTCTTCGTTTGAATTCACGATGCTACTGACCTCGAGTAATTGTCTTGAAAATATGTCAGCTGTTGTATTTATTTGGAGTTGAATCATATTTGTAGTATATATCGGATAGTAACACCAATGCTCCACCAAATGAAACCTGATTATTTCGCAAGTCATTCGTTTGTATGGTCTATTGTTTCCAATGACTTCTTGTGAGCCATTGTACACTCATCACATACAATGATTTTGCACGCTTGAATAACCTTTCCCATTCCTGATGTTTTTGAAATGTTACATGTTGGGTTTTCTGATAATTATATATTTAGTGACCGTTTAAGAGCTGAATGCTCTGTTCTCCTTCATTCTATCGACGTGGCAGCAATGCCTGAAGAAGCAAGAACAAATGCAATATGGTTGTCTGAACGGATTTTAGCCAGAATCAAGGAAATTTAGAACGTATGCCATCTACATCCGCCGTTCTTAAAGATACAATTTTTATGATGGTTTGTTTATGAAGATTTTCGTGTTATAATTTTTTACAGGTTAACTACTTTCAACAAAATTTCTACAAAATTAGTGCGGACTACTTCATTAGAAAGCAATTTGGTTTTGTTTAGTCCTATGATTTCTTTTTCATTGAAAGTAAGAGATGTACAGTGGGAAAAAACCCTTAGACTATGCTCTCCGTTCAACGTAACATATCTAAATATATTATTAATTTAATTATGTAACTCCACATTGCGACTGTTACAAAGGAATTCTAAAAGAAGACAGAAGTTGCTTCCTTTAAATATTACATTGTTCATCGAAGTGAAAGTCTTCGCAAATAACAAAAAATATGTATGTATGTGTTTGTACAAATTGCATTCATTCAGGCGATATTTTGTACGTCAAATGTAGCATATAAACCCCAAAAAAATTTAACTTGAAATCAGTAGTATTAAAATAGATTGAATATTACGCTACTAGCTGTGTACATCTAGTAACTAGTACGCTAAATGTCACTAGGTCGTTCACATGATCCATCCTAAGGGTTAGCAATATAAATAATAGGCAAATTTCAACGACGAAATCTGTTCTACAAAAATCAAAATATTAACATTCGACTATGGTTTCTGGGATCTCTGTCGTATAGGCTATAGCATCAGCGATATAAATAATAGGCATTATATATACGGCATGTTGCATACAATTTCAACGACGAAATCTGTGCCATGAACCATAGTCGAATGCCAATCTTTTGATTTTTGTTGAACGGATTTCGACGTTCAATTTGGTGCAACTGACGGTATATAATATGTTCGAACGGGCCTGTTTTTTATGTAATTTTACCTAAAATCAAAATGTAAAGCCAATGAACTTTGTTTGCTTTAGTCATTTTGGCTAATAAAAGCTACCTAAATGGCATCTTTTAAATTAAATAGAATATTGGTTTTCTCCTAAAAGATGATTATTTGAAATAATCTTATTTCTGAAAATGCATTTAGGCGATTAAATTACCACCACATTATACGTAAACGGAAAATATGGGATTTTATTTTGGGAAGTATTTTACAGGCATTATTGTTCATAAAGCCATGGCATATTCTTCTATACTTGCTAAAGTAGTAAAAAAATGGTTCTAAAAACCAATATTGAAAAAGGTGTTAACACAACCTTCCGCACATATCAAATTTTGTACGATAAATTGGGTTCTGGTTTTTCAGAAATAAAAAAAGGAAAATCACATTCTGATAGATCATGGGAATAAGCAATGGTAAAGAAAATTCGATGGCAATCGACAAGAGATTTAGCAGCCCCAGCAACAGTATTTAATCATTTAGAATCTTTCAACATGTGTGAACAATATCCAGCATCAGTGGCACAACCACAAACTTAGAATACCTCAATTCTGCATTGATTCCTTAAATCTTTGATTTCACATGAGTTTAGCGAATTTTATTCTAAACCTAAATATCTGTCAGAACCTAAAGACATTTTTACTTTTCTATGCTTTGTCGTTCGAGTAAGTCAGTCCAGTTTTTTTTTTTAAACCTCGAATAATCTCGAAAGTATTAGATAACGTTGATAATTTCGAGTAAGATGCTAAGCAAGTTAACGCTTAAATTTTATTTAAATAAAAAACTTTAAAACCACCAAAATTCGGAAATCATGACGTCTGGACGTCTCGGTTTTGCAAAAGCATTATACGATTATAAGACATTTTGAGTTCGCTATTAGCGCATTTCAGAGTACCCAAAACAATTTTGATTGCATGCTTTAGAATTTAAAAGCCGCCACTGTCTATAACATTATTTCAAGATCACACTGATATATTGTTAAAGTATTCAAACGATAAACTTCCTTGGTAAACCACACAATACAAAATGTATGACATTTGTGTTATCAATAACGTAACCCCAAAATCGTAGCGGAAACAGCAACGACAAAATTTTCGATTTCTTGTTAACTGGTTTATGAGTATTGTCACAGATCAGCTGTAATCATTGATCATTATAGTCGTGAAAATTTGAAATTAGATTTTGAGTGGTTTGTGCCTGGATATTGATTTGTGTAATGTGAATTTCATAAAGTGGTGAGTTGTGCTTTTGCAAATAGTGGGAAGATAATCAAGTCAGTGAATTGAAGGTTTATAGTTTATACAGAACTAGGACTGTACGTGCTCTTGTGGAAAGTATTTGAGAACGCGCGTAATAACTAAGGTCCAGCACATATAGACCTGAATGATTCAATGATGTGTGCCCAAGTTACATTGAAAGAGGTTTATTCGCTAAGAACGCTAAATTTCTCTTCAATATCCCTGCTTTAGACAACAAAATGCTACAAATGCTTAATTTTTTTTATTTATTTATTTACCAGCGATTATTTATAAAAAGCAACCAATCAATATGTCCTTAGAAGAAGAAGAAATTGAAATTCCTGTTAATCAATTAGCACGGAAAAGTAGTACACCAATCATTCCAATTAAGAGCCGTTCATGTACTGATGTTATATGCTTACTATTTTTCATTGTATTTCTCATAGGGTGGCTATTCATTTCGATCTATGGTAAAGTAAACTGATAACATTCTGCAAAAACCGACATTAATCAAAACATTTTTCCTGATTACAGCATTTAAAGAAGGTGATCTGCAACAAGGTCTAGAATCCATCTATTCCAAAGGATCAAAATATGGAATCGTCCTGGACGTACAAAATAATCTCGTTGAAAAAGTTGAAAACCTTAATCCATTACTTCAGGTGCCACAACAACTTAAGGGCGTAAATGAAATAGTCGACAAAAATAATGTAATGACCACCTATAAATCCTGATTTGCTTAGAAAATTGCTTTTGTATGTGCCTAAAATCTGTATAGATCTTTATTAAAAATTTAGGTATTCGTCATGATATTTGGGGACATACAAAAATGGTACGGCAAAATTTTATTTCTGCTTTTATTATCAATGGTGGGCTGTTTAATGTTTTTATTTTTGCTGAGATGGTTAGCTGGCCCCGTTGTTTGGTTTTCTGTTGTTGGCTCAATTGCATCGTTAGGATTTGGTGTGTATACTTTATCATAATATCAAACAATAGATTTTATTCTAAATGTTTACGACATTTCAGGAACTTATTACAGTTACTTCAAGTATACGGAATTTAAAAGTAAAATCGTTGTGACACAATTAATAGGATCTGTTGTGTCCCTTATTAACATACGAGCTTTGCTGAAACAAATTCTAGAGAGTGCAGCTTTATGGTTTTGGCTCTTAATTATAAGTGGTGTGGGATTTTTGGTCATACTATCGATAACGGCACTTTTACGAAAACGGATTAGTAATGCAATTGTCATAATTAAAGAGGGAAGCAAGTAAGTATTTAAGCTTACAAAACACGGATGGAGTTAATTAACGATATTCGATTTTATTTTATGTTTTCAGGGCCGTCAGCTCAATCAAAATGGCAGTATTTCTTCCATTCTTGTTAATGGTATTCAAAGTCCTGGTATTAATTTACGGAATATTTGTGGCATTGAAATTGGAATCGATTGGTGTGAAAGATTTTAAGGTGGCTGGAGACATATTGTTCTATTTCAAGGTCTACAATGTAGTCGGACTCTTCTGGGTAATCATTTTCATAACAGCTTTTGGTGAAATGGTTTTAGGTGCAACGTTCGCAAAATGGTATTGGACATTTAATAAATCAGAGCTATCCTATTACACAGTGATTACAGGAATGAGCCAAACTGTCTGCTTTCATTTAGGCACAATTGCCTTTGGATCTTTAATCACAACGATTTGCCAGATAACCAAAGTGCTACTATTCTTATTGGATTATATAAATAATTGGTGCCGGGCTGCGTCTACGTCCAAATATTTTTTCTGGTGTTTTGAGAAATTCAAAAAATTCATAAACAAGAACGCTTATATTATGTGCGCAATGCATGGCAAGAATTATTGTGTTTCGGTGAGAAGCGCGTTCAATTTAGTATTGAAAAATTATATTTGGGCGTTGAACATGAGCAGTGTAACCAATATCGTATTTTTCCTATCAAAAATTCTTCTATCGGTTGGTATGGGATATCTGACATACCTATACTTTTCATTTAATGAATTTCATCTCGGAAACTTGATACCGGAACAACCAGTCGAAGAAGTAACACGTTTGTTGACAAATTCACTGCATCTACAATTGATAGAAGTGCCAATATTTTTGGTTGGAATTGGTACCTACATTATTGCGTCGCTATTTTTCAACGTTTATTCGATGGCAATCGATACAATATTTGTATGCTTCTTGGAGGATTTTAAAAATAATGATGGATCAGCAGAGAAACCGTATATAAAATGTCCAAGGAATTGATGAAGATATTAAGGGAGAAAAATATTTAGGATGTCTATCGGAAATGAACAAGTGGCATATGTCAACAACCAATATCGATATTTATGTACTAGGACATTTGTTTATTCATATAAAAAGCAGAAATAAAACTTTATTTTTTTTTTGATCTAAGATACGATACCATTGTCTATTTTGAGCCTGCAACACTGTTGTTGGTAAAACCTTTTGTTAAAGATGTCGCCAAATCATTCGCATGGTCGTGGATATCATATCCATGACGACTCAGAAGAGTCAGTAGTCTGTCAATAATCACTGACTGTAATAACGGAGACAAAACTCGTCACTTGGGACATCCCTTTACGCCCCTAATTGTTGCTGCCTCACTACATTATTTAGCTATTATCTTCCTATATTTCAGTTTGGAAGGGATCCTCTAATTGTGGGAGGTGGAATCCGATTTTCCTCTGCTGTAGGTAGATTCCGGTTGTGTGGAATTATTTTGTGGAATGGGATTTTAAATAAATCCAACTTTACGGAATGATACGTCAATATTTCTCGTCGTGGAATTTGACGGTGAAATACAATTAATAGTGCCGCGGAATCCAAAAAATTATTAATTATAAAATAAATCGACCGTGAATCTATTCAATTATTATTATTTTTTCTAATAAAATGGGAGCTAGTGTGAAAAATGTTTGCAAAAAGTTTCGTTAACTCAGAAGGGCCTTCTTCAAAATATTTAGAGCAAAATACGGGTCGGCGAATGTAAATAATGATGTTTTAATTTTTTATTCGTTATTGTACTTAGAAGATTTCAGAACACAGGCGGGTGCTTATTTTAGACTTAGCAAAAAGAGCACTAATATTGCACTAATAGTAATAATCGATATAAAAATAATAATATGTAACACCATAATGCATTAAAATAAAATTTTTATGTTCAATTAACATTAATTATGTACAACCAGTTTTATTTAACACTATCAATATTCAATCTTTCGCACCATTCGCATTCTCCGGCTTCATTAATTTAAATTATAAGATTGTTGTTAGCTATGTTATGCTGCTTATGTTCGAGTAACATCTATTGACGATTGGAGCATGACGGATTCCACCTAGTGGAACATTTTTAAACTGAGCTACCTGATAATTTGACGTTCGAAATTGTTGTAAATAATTCCAATTTTGATGTGTAAACACAATTGCTAATAATTGTAAATAATTCCAATTTTGGACTATAAAAACAATTTTTAATTACCGCTCTTTCGTCGCATTTGTGACAAATGTCATTTTATCAGGTGCATGAGGGGCGCTTTCTTTACTTTTACAATCGTCAATTGCTTTACTGCTGATCATATTATATCTATTTGTATTCACAAGAAATTCACGCTAATTAAATAATAAATGTGTGCATTTTAACAAATCACTACAAAAACATAAATAAAATGACAGAAAAATATTCCACTTTTGACATATTTCCCCGTATTAGCAAAGCAACCTTGATTATATAAGCCATAATCTAAAAAACGAAGCTTTTATAAGGGAATTAGAAACGAGGAAAAAACCAAAATTTTCATAGTAAAACGCATGAAACATATGGGAAATCACTTTTTTTCCAAAGACAAATTTGTAAATGAAAACGTTACCAATTCTCTATTATGATTTCTGAAATATTTTCATAAATGTTTGAATTTCAACATATATGAATATCGTTTAGGTAAATCGTTTTCATTTTCTTGTAATAATTGATTTATTTAAACCAAAATATAAAAAAAAGTTCATAACAATAGCATTCTGGTCAAATTAAAAAGAAAAGCTTACTACAAATCGTGTGCATTAAGTTAATATACATTACATAGATGGCAGTACAGGCAGTAGAAAAATCGTACGAAAAATTGCGACCTGGGGAAATTTCAAGTTGAAAAATTGTAGGAAGAGCAAAACAAATTCTCAAAATATTAAGTACGTGTCATAATTTTGTGATTAAACAATTTTTTTCGTATTTTTCTGTATAAATCTGAGACATCTAACGTACATTAGTAAAACTAAAGATAAATGTAGCAAGTATTGTTTTAATTCGTCAGAGCCAACTTTGATGTATTTTTTAAAATAAAAGTTCGAAAAATATATTTTAGAAATAATTTAATTTTAATATTTCTGCAATTAATATTTACTTAATACCCATATACCCTTCCTGTATATTGCTGCTAAAGATATGTAGAACACTTTTGTATAAAAATTTTGTAACATGTTTGCTTTTTTCATCGAAAAACTTGAAGCTAAAAAACACCATTTTTACTATGGATTCCTAAGGAAATCTGTGAAAAGTTATCCCACTAAAAAAGCTTCTATAAAATACGTCATAATGATTATGGCTCTATACTCTAGAAGGCTCTGGTATTAGACCTAGGTAGTACTAAAATCTATATGTCGCAAGGAGAACTAGAATACAAATTTGTGGAATGGAATTTTTCAGCAAGAAAACGAAATGCGGGAAAAATAAAAATTCCATTTCAATCCAATTCATTTCTCAAAACCGGAATCTACATACTGCTCTCTCTATAGAATCTAAAAGTATTATCAAAAGCCTCGTCAATGACCACAAAGACAAAGAGGGCGATTTTTTTTCCAGCTATCGCTCTTTCAATCTTATTAACTAGGCTGCTAAGAGCCGTTAATGTGGATTTACGAGATTGATATGGAAATTGCTTCCGATGAAGCGGATTTCCTATAAGGTTCTCACTTCTGGTTTGCCGATTCAAAATTTTCTTCTAGGCATAGCTTGGCCGAAAAATCCGAACCAGACTGGGAGTGGGGAGAATTTTCTCAATAGCTTCCTGCAGTAAGTCTGGGAAAAACCATCTCATTTTCCTGGAAGCAAAAATTCTTTCAGAGAGACTATCCCGAGTATGTTGTGTGTTGCGTAAACTACCTAAATTGAATCATCGTAGGAGCCTTTCTAAGATTCCGTCACTATAAAGTCCGAAAAATGTGTCTCTAAAAGTACCTCAATTGTTTCTTTTCGGTTCTCAGTGATACTCCCGTGTGCCCTCTGGAGCAGTCCTGTACGGTTATTTTCGCAACTCTAATTAAGAAGAAACAATAAGGCGTTCCTCTCTGTTGTTGATGTCGCTGCTACCCCACACCATATGGTGCGCATTCGCGCACAATTTTTGCCACATATCGCACATGACATAGAAAAGCGATACAACTAAAAAAATTGAGTTTTTAAGATAATTCGTCAAGAAATGCGCAATGATCAATTTCATAACTTGACATAGTGGCGTTTTCATATTTATTTTATAAAGCGAGAGGCGACTTAATTTTCCGATCTTCCTTTTTTTGGCGCCCATAGAATAGTGTAGTAAAATCGAAATAAGCATTTTTTTCTTTTGCTCTCCTGAAAAATTTGAAATTTTTAGTTGTGTCACTTTTCTGGTATATCCCAGACTTAAACCCAATAGAAAATGTTTGGTCTATATATTGAAGTTTGACGTAGCAAGAAAGTGCCCAGAATCAATTCAAGCTTTAATAAGTTTGTTGATGAACATCTAGGAATAAATAACTTCTGCGACTTTGAAAAATTTATAAAACTCAATGAATCAGAGGTGTACCACTGTAACCAAAGTAAAAAGTGGGTAAACAAAATATTGGTAGGTATATTAAAGATAGAATTTCTATAAACGAATAAAAAACAAACAAAAAAGGATTTTATTTTATTCCATTACTTTAGCTCCAATCGACGTATTTTGAATATTTTGGCATTTATTCGGTTTTCCCCCTAAATTACAGGTACATACATACATTTTATGTTTGGTAAAACATTTAGGGGACTAGTTTTGGGTTCATGTTACATGCTGCGTTAACAACTTTTGTCATGTTAAATGTCATGAATACTTCCTCTCTTTTTATTTAACCCATTAAAATAGAAACAAAAAATATCAATGCCGCACGCCATATTGATTTAAAACTATAAAATAAAAATAAAAAAGTTCAAAAAATTTTTATTATCATTGTAAAATATTGCGTAAATTTTTTGAATTTATGTGCTGTATAACCGATGCCATCTTAGAAAAATATATAGTCGCAAAGATCAGGCCGAAAAATGTTAAGGTTTGTGAGTGATGGGTCTTCAAAGTTTCCAAGTGACCGGAAACTAATTTGATTTAATACGTCATTTGAATCGTCCATAGTTAAAAATAAATTATATCTAGTAAGATTTTATTAGTAGCAAGACATTCCCATTTCTGTGACATTGACATTTCTATGACGTTTTATTATATACAATTTGTTTATAAAATATTTTCACATTCGCTCAAGAGAACACAATAAAAATTTTTGTTTATTGAACTTCACACGGCATTTCACTACAGTAAAATTAAAAATATGGAAGAAAATAATATGAAGCGGGAGGAAGAAGACAACTCTTTGCCGAGACCGAAAAAGATTCGAATACAATCCCCACCGGATTACCAACAGAAGTCCCGTGTAGAAACTAAGAGTTGCGCACAACAACAGCCTCAGCCTTCAACATCCTCGGCTGTTTACTTAAATACAAATTTGTCAGTTAATACATATGCCGAAATAATATTTTGTAAAAATTAAAATATCAAAATTTCATAAACATATTCTGTATTATAGGTTGACGATACCGACACAAACTGCCTTGAATGTTCAAGAAAAGGTCCAACGGAAAACTAATGCGGAGTATCAACGAGAGTATCGTGCTCGGAAGAACCATTCCGCTCAATTGGTTCAAGGGGAACCTCAGCCATCAACGTCTTCGGCTGTTTACTTAAATACAAATTTGTAAGTTAATGCATAATATGCCGAAATAATATTTGGTAAAAATTAAAATATCATAATTTCATAAACTTATTCTTTACAAGCTATTTACAAGCTATTCACAACGATCCGGCTCAATCTACTACACTTGGTGGAAGGTGGAACCGCCAAAGATCACATTTTCACCAGGCATCTTTCTCAACTCAAGAGCGTAAACTACACGACCTACTTCTCATATCACAAACCGCGTATAACTATAATGGGGTAATGGGGATTTAATAAATTTAACTTATGAATAAAATAATTATAATTTTTTTTTTTAAATTTTGTACTTTTGTTTTACCAAACATTTGCGGTACAGGTGGAGCTTGAACCCGGTACTTTTTTTTTCCAAAAAATTGGGTCATAAATATATTTAAAATGAAACCATAAGCCAATTGCTTTCAAATGTTTTGTAATTTTAGCAACCAAGACTCCAATTTGTAAAAAAAAGTTGCTGTTTCGATTTACAAGCTGTCGTTAAATGTGTATCTAATTTTTAAGTGTGTATCAAAAGTTGTTTTAAAAAATACTGCTGAAGCTATGGAAATGATTAATTCGACTTGGGGAGTTAATAACTGTTAGAAAGTGGTTTACAAAATTTTGTGATGGAAATTTTACCTTTGAAGACAATCCACATTCAGGTCCTGACAAACAGTTTTATGATGAAGAACTTCAAGCTTTACTCGATGAATATACCTTTGTCAAACTCAACACGAACATGAAAAATAGTTACTCAAACAGCAATTTCAAATCGATTGCATGTAGTGGTAAAAATCCACATGAAAGGAACATTAGTTCCTTATAAGCTAATCGAAGAGAACAAAAATCGCAGGGTCGACATTTGTCTGGATTTGCTATCATACTACAAAAAAAAACGATTTTTTTGCACAAAATCATTACTGGAGATGAAAAATGAATTCTATACGATAGTCTTAAACGAAGAAAAGCATGGGTTGATCCAAGTCAGCCATTTCCATTCGTTGCAAGGCCTAATATTCATGCCAAAAAGGTATTATTGTGTGCCTGGTGGGATTGGAAGGGAATCATCTACTACGAACTTCTTGAACCTGGTCAAACTGTCACGGCTGAAAGTTATCAAGCTCAATTGAACAAATTGACCGATGCAAAATGATCATTCACGGATCAAGGAACGCACTTCTGTCATGTTGCTTCATGAGAACTCCCGTCCATACACTGCAAAAGCAATTAAAGAAGTGATCTTCAACTTGGGCTGGGAAGTTCTTGGGCTGCATTCTCCTGATTTGGCTCCTTCCGACTATACTGTTTGTTTAGATCGATGTAGTCTTATTTGGCTGACCAGCGGTTCTCAAAATTTGAAGATGTCCGAAAATGGCCCGATGAATATTTTGCCTCCAAACAACCAAGTTTCTATCGTGAGGGCATTCATCAACTACCTGATAGATGGCAAAGAACCATAGGCAGTAATGGTGAATAATCGGATTATTAATGTTTGTAAGTATTTTTTAATAATGATGTTTTTGACTCAATAATGCTATGTTTCCACTTATTCACCCAATAATTCTTGTATATGCTTTAAGATCAGTAAGTTTTTGTTTTCATACCTACCTCGCAAAGCTTGCATGCGCAATCGAATCTGTCCGCAGAAAATTCAATTTTTTCTATAATGTTTTTTGCATCTCCTACTACAGTGATGGTGAACGTTTTTCTCTGGTGGATCAAAATTAATTTAACGGGTCAAATTAACTAGCTTCAAAATTATAACTTTTTTGATTACACTGTTATTTAAAAAAAAATTATACAAACAACAATTCAGTAAACAAATAACCCATGCCCCGCGGGTTATGGATTCGCCATCATTGCACCTACTACAAACATATTCAAATACCACACTCTCTCAATACATTTTACAGAGCTATTATTCATAATCATTCCAACAATCGAATCCAATCTCCTAGCCTACCTTCAAAGGGTGGAATTTTAATATTTGATGAAATTTGATTTTTCTACGACTATTTTGGTGTTTTTATCATACTACTGCGTTCATTTACAACTGTTTCAAATTTACTTTTACTTCGAAACATTTCTTTTCCAATTCTTCGAGTGTTGCATCATTATCTACTAACGATTTCTCATCTTTTTGGTCAATCTTGGAAAATCTTTAAAAATGTCATCTAAATTATCGAGCCTAATATCGTAGACAGACACAAACCGAATAATCGCGAATTCTAAATTATTAAAGGATTTTTGCCTGTCTGTCATTACACGATTTTCACAAAACCAGGATTATTTCGTTTTCAGAACGCGATTTTTGACAATCGGGATAAACGAAACTCGCGATAAATTTTGTGTCTGTCTACGGTATAACTCTAGGTAACTAACGTTAAATTAACCAAGTTTTCCGATTCTTCGTAAAATTAGCTTGTAATGTAAATTTTCGTTTTACACTGGCTCTCTCTCTCTCTATCTCAATAGCGTATCCGCCATCTTTATAAAATCCTAACACTTAACGAATTATAACGGTGTCACTACTAAACCACGTTTTTCTTTTCTTACGCTTAGGGCTCTATGGTGAATTGCAACCACCACTCCACCAGATTTTTTTGATGTTTTAGGTTACTATATTTTTTGTCGAACTCGAATATTATGAATTTATGGTTTTTAGAGCAAATAAAATTCATCCTATCAAAATTAGAAAATGTTTTTCATAACAAAAACGGTACAATGAAAGATCAAAATTAATTCAAATAGGTACCGGGTGATTTTTTTAACCTGATATACTCAAATATCTCGGAAAATAAGCTCTCTACGGAAAAAATAGTCAAGATCAAAATTTAATTATTCCGCGAGGGAAGTACATTAGTATACCCCTCCTTGTAGGTGGGGCGGGGGGTAACTTTGAAACTAAGATAGGAACCCTTATTTTTTATTGCAGATTCGGATTCTACGGCTAAAAATACGTAGGATTTGACTGAAACATTTTATCGATTCACGATAGATGGCGTTGTAATTTTTCTTCTTCTTCTTCCGCTGGCGCTACATCCCATGAAGGGATTTGGCCGCCTCAACGATGCTCCTCCAAATAACTCGATCCGCCACAAGAGAACGCCAGACAAGGTGACCGAGTGTGTATAGGTCCTTCTCAACGTCGTCCATCCATCGGGTAGGTGGTCTCCCACGAGGTCCTACTTTCGCTGGTGCCGACTCCAAGGCCTGTTTAGTGGTCCGATTTTGTGAACGTAGTACGTGCCCAAGCCATCTCAGCCTTGACGATTTTATGAATCCTATGATGTCGACTTTATCGAGATTATTTCTGATCTCGTGATTCATTCGCATTCTCTTTCAGTTACAGCGATTTTCTGGATGTTTTGCGCTGTTAGTGTCCAAGACTCGCAACCAAAGGTGACAACAGGTCTTATCAGCGCCTTGTAGATGTCCAATTTTATTTTCCGCAATATATGAGGAGACTTGAAAATTTTGATATTGGCGTAAAATTCTCGGTAGCCTGCTGCGATCCTCGATGGAATGTCCACAGAAACGGAGTTTTGTTCAGTGATCAGTGATCCTAGGTATTTAAACTCATTCACCTTTTCATATTGAGTATCTCCTGAAATGAAGTCCCCACGAGTCTGCGTTCTTGCGGTCACCAAGTATTTGGTATTCGCTTCATTGATCTGAATGCCTATTTGTTGGGCTGTTAATTCCAATGGGAGGAGGACCTCTTTCAGAGAGATGATGTTGCGACTCAGAATGCAAATATCGTCAGCGTATGCTAATAGTTGGGTTGATGCGCTATATTAAGCTGACGAATGACATACTCTAATGATAGATTGAATAGAGTTTGAGCTATTGGGTCTCCTTGCCGCACTCCAGATGTTATCTCGAAGGCATCCGAAATTTTGCCTTCTATTAGCACCTTACATATTGAGCCATCCATTAAAAGCTGGCACATTTAAACCAATTTTGACGGTATGCCCAGATAGGACAATACGTTCCATAACGTGTTCCTCCCGCTGTCGTACGCCTATTGAAAATCTATGAATAGACTGTGTACAGGGATGTCCTTTTCATAGCATTTCTCCAGCACAATCCTCAGCGTGAAAGTTTGATCGGTCGTTGATCTATTTGGTCGAAAACCACATTGATAATCACCCAAGATCCTCTCGCTATAAGTTGATAACTTTGCTGCGACTACGTTGGCCAAAATCTTGTAGCCCGTGTTCAGCAAAGCTATACCGCGATAGTTGTTGCAGTTCAATCGATCTCCATTTTGCTGGGACCGATACTTTTAACTTAATTGAAAAAATCATTCAGAAAGAGAGAAACCCATTTCTAGTAAATAACCACACTAATTGGGAATGCTTTAGACTATCGCTGGAAGAAAAAATTAACTTAGTGGTTTCATTAAAGACCGAGGAGTAATTAGACAAAGAAGTTCACAAATTTGTTAACGACATACGGCAATCAGCTTGGGAAAATTCCGCTGAAATTAAAGAGAAAGTCAAGGGAAACAACTACCCTTTGGGAATTAGGGAGCTCCTAGCAGAAAAAAGAAGAGCGAGAAGAGTATGGCAACAAACAAGGACCCCAAGATAAAACTAATTTAAACAACCTCACTCAACAATTAAGAAGAGAGATCAAAGAATTGAAAAATGAATAAATCAGCAACTATTTAAGAAAATTAACTAATGATAGCAGTACTGATTACTCTCACTCTCTTTGGAAAGCAACCAAAAGAATTAAAAGTCATTCTTTTTTTAAATTCAAAGTCTTTCAAAAGTTCTCTAATATGTTGTTGATCTAAAACACCATCTCTTATTTCCGCATCAGAAAGTTTAGAAAACTTTTCAAATATGTACATAAAAGCTTTGCTCTCCGTAGTTTTCATTGCTTTGACGAATTGTTTTAGAAGTCCCAGCTTTATATGTAATGGTGAAAGGATTACTTTATCTGTTGGTATTAGACTCTGTTTTATGATATTATTAGATCCTGGAGTTAAATTGTTTCTAGTTGGCCAATCCTTTTTCATATAATGTTCGGCACGAGCCCGGCTGTCCCGTTCACATATAGGAAACATGGATGTTTTGTGAAACCACTTTGTTGACCTAATAAAATTGTCGTTATTTTTAAATCTCCACATATTTTCCACTTGTGTTTAGCGTAATTTAATTTTTCGAGTAGGAAGCAAAGGTTGTGGTTCTCCTCATTCAACACAACCGAATGACCAGCACAGCCATAAACTACGTGTTGAAGAATCTATGAGAATCTGAATAGACGCCAGTCATCAGCATCATAAGAAACATTATACTCATTTATTAGTCCTTCAATATTGTTACAGTAACTAAATTTTTACGTCTGTAAAATATTTTCTAAATAGGAAATCTCTTTCGCGATAAAAAGTTATACGAGTTCCTGGAACTAGGCAATTTTTCTCTTTTAATCTTGACACCATTAGTTCAGAAATTTCTTGTAAAAGTCCATCATCTCGGAACAAGTCATTAAGCTCTTCTTGAGAACACCCATTGGGATTTTTATTAATCTCGTCTTCTGATTATTCTGATGTTTCATCGTTCATCTATATATCCTCAGCGACGTCATCAGCTTCGATATCCGACATTTCTATTTCACTTTTATATTCGTCACTAAGTAGTAGTATTACTTTTGTTACTCTCTTCAGCTTCCGAATGGTAGGACAAGCCACAGATTCAACAGTTGCTTAAGAAATCGAAGATTTTGTTTTTCGGTTGTGCCCAAAAACATTCGTTAAACAAAAATAGCAATCCTTCTCTTGATTTTTTGGTTCTCGCCAGATCATTGGAGAAGCAATTCCGTTCCTTTTGTTTATTAAGTTGCAAGGAGCATCTTAAACATATCGTTTTTGAAATCCAATGATTGATCATTTCACTTGTTTCTATACCAAAAAAGTCCTTTTATCTACTTTCAAGTACATCTGTGAATAACTTTCTAAGTTTACTCACAACATATTCTCCACAAATAATGCAGAAAGAGTTTACGCAGTTATTGCATGATGTCTTTCTTGTAACATTATACTCTTTAAAGGCCAAGTTACCCACCGATGTAGAGCTGCAGTGAACAGCCGGGGATACTGCGGTTCTGACTCCCTGTATCGTATTTTTCCGTGTGCTGAGGTGCCCTGGATTCCAACACACGGCAAAACTGTCAGACTCAGAACTCAAGTCTTACGTGCAAGTGCAAGTGCATTTACATTTGCATTTTAGGGTTATAGGGTTATGGGGTTTTGGATTACTGGGATTATAGCATGTTGGGGTTATAGGGTTATGGAGTTTATGGGTTTTGAGGTAATGAACTGATAGACGTATGGAGGAATTATAAAGGTAAAACTCTACGCTAAGAACGTTATAAGTTTTAAGGGTTGAGATTGTTATGGGTTTCATAGTTTCAAGTGGTTTTTTGAGGTAAGAAAAAACGCTAACGTGATAGGGCAAAACAGGTTTCGGATTCAGTTTTAGCGACCCAAAAAACATATAGTTCACTTGGTCTGATTTAAGGAACCCTCCACTCATTTTCTTTTGTGGTCCTGTGTTATTTTTGGGTTAAACTGAGTGTTTTATAAATTGCAATTCGAACTAAACTCTAAAGATAGGTTTCGGAACCTGTAATTGTTGTGCCAACGAGCATTTAGATTGCTGGATTATTTCCATACATTTCATAGACAATACGATTTTTTTGAAAATCACCTACCTTACTTTAAATCAGCAATTTTTTTTTTTTTTTTTAGTTTTGATTTAATTAATGATTTATATATTATTATTTATTAGAAATTACATACAATATAAAAAAAAAAAATGCCCTGTGGACAAAAATCCAGTGGCAGGCAACGCTTCTATTGACAACAATCAAAAACAATTAAAAATGTACCTATAATAAACAAATCAATCAGTTATCAAAAAAAAAAAAGAATGTTAAAAATACATTAAATTTATGTCGTAGCTTTGATGACGCAAAATAGATGTGAGACGTCTGGTGTTCCGAATAGCCAATTTCTAACGCAGGGTAAGAATTGCTTAGAAAAAACAAGACGTCTAATGTATTCGAGAAGTGCATTCAAAAATGTCGGAGCGGCAACAACAATATAGCGCCGGAAGTGATCACAACTGAACCCGGGAACAACATAAAGAAAACGATTATTAGTGCGAAAGTTATATCGAGCATCACTTCTAATTACATGCTGACCACTGCGCTTAAAAAATACTCTTAAAACTTTATAAACATATAAATGTTGTAGAGGTAGAATATTGGTCTACTTGAATAAAGGTCAAGATGGTTCCAATTTCAATATATTTTTCCTCAAAATTGTTCGCAAAATCATTTTCTGTTGTACATACAATGGTCTTAAAGTAGTTGGATAATAGCAACCCCAGCAAGGCAAACCATATTCCAATTTAGACATAACCAAAGCACAAAACGTAATTTTCAATACAGAAACTGGGCAAAGATCACGTAGGAAATAAAAAATACGTGAGGCAGATGCCATGTAACTTTTCAACTTGAATATATGAGTTTTCCAATTAACGTTAGTGTCCAAATGAATACCAAGATACTTAAAAGAGTTGACTTGCTCAATATTAAGACAATCCGCATGACAACTAACAGAAGTACATTTAGAAGCACTATGATATGTAACCAGGGAGTGATTAGGAGCTGCTGAAATGCCAGAAATGTTAAGCCACATAAACTTTATGTTTTCACTTAATATCAAGAAGTGATTATCAAACCATTTATGTAAGACCATTAGGTCAGCATTAGTCATAGAAATCACATGGTTGGCAGATTCCGCAGAATAAGCTAAAGCTAAGTCATCAGCAAATCCAGTAATGTGACCATTCAAATTTAGTTTAATAATAGAATTCGTATAGATTAGAAAAAGCAAAGTGCCAATCACTGATCCGTGCGGCACTCCCACATTCACAGCTCTAAAATCACTAAAAGTGTCATTAACTCTGACTCTCACAGCTCTATCATCTAGGTAGGAAGCAAACCACTTGTTTGAACACCTCTAAAACCAACATCAAACAGAATAGATAATAAAAGTTTATGATCCAATCCACCATATCAAATGCCTTAGAAGCATCAATAAACAAACCAGCACAGACTTACCATTGTTTAGACCATTATGAATAATATCCAAAAAAATCTAACAAAGCCGATTCAGGGGCCTTACCACCGACTCCGCCGGCGTTCGTTGTTATTCGCTTTTATTTTTCCGCTTCGCTTATTAATACCCAACCACAAACAACGCAACGCTAAAAGCGAACATTCGTTTATTCTACTTACAATATTATTTGTGAAAACGAATTTTAAAAACGCCAAATTACTTTGGTACTAAGCATTTTTCTTCGCTTTGTTGTTCGCCATAAAATACACCGCGTAGATATCCCCGTTTATCATCGAAAAGAAGCGCGTTCGATTCTTGTGGTACCGAAATTATGTTTATTTAACGCCTAAAAGCGTTCATATTTTCGCTTCGCGTTTTATGTGGTACGGAAATTGCAAAAGCGAATCAGCAACGAACGCCGGCGGAGTCGGTGGTAAGGCCCCTGTACTCATACCTTGGCGAACTTATGTTGATGAACACATAGTGTTTTACGTTATTCAAGGAATATGGTAACTCTATTTTTGACTGCTTTTTCAGAACTTTGAGAATAACTGGCTGGAGCGCAATGGGCATAGTTACCCTTATCACTATGGTCACCACTTTTAAAAATGGGAACAATAGTAGCAAACTTAAGTCTCTTAGGTACGCACTACTTCCTGTTCAAAGGAAAGATTGAATATATGGGCAAGAACATGGCTGAAATATGTATGTATTTAGAAGTAGCTTTCAAAATATTATTACTGAGCCCTTCAACATCTAAAGACTCTTTAGGCTACAACGATTCAATAATAGCTAAAATTTCACTATTAGAAACCGGACTCAAAAAGAATGTTTTCGAACAGTAATCATACGGAAGGTTGCTCTTAACTAATCAGCTACGCTCGTAAAATAATAGTTAAACTCATAAAAATGTCTACCTCATTTGTAAGCAGAGAACCGCTATCGGATGAGATATCATTTATAGATATTAATCGAAGATGCTTTAACCTTTTTTAACCAACAATTAAATCCAAAATCTGCAATTGTGCTTCGATCGCAGTTCTTCATACTCTATAGGTTTCAGGACCGGTAATTGTTTTGCCAACGTGTATTTAAAATGCTTGATCATTTATTTCCATACAATTCATAAAAAATTCGACTTTTTTAAAAATAACCTTACTAATAATCAGCAAATTCTGAGCCAAAAATTTTCAATGTCTTCCCATGAAGATCTTATGTGTAAACGCATTAATTCAAAAATCTTTTATATTCAATTAAACAGCCGGTCTACAGTTCTAAATATTCCAAGTAGTGGTCATCCATCTGAACTCTTTTATAATTCATAAATTGACCCCTCGGGGATTCCTTTCTTTTTAATTGTTGGTTTTACATTAAGAGAAGGAAAATCCTGCTTCTTTCTTTCTATTACTTACAAGTTTTTTTTTAATTCTGTAATTTTTTAAATTAAATTAAGAAGGTCATACTTATATGTACAATATCCAAAATAAAACAAAGGGTAAAGATAGCACGAAATTAAAAAAAAGTTGAGAGTACACAGGTCAATATAGGCTAAAACAGTACACTCTTGGAAGAGTACAATTGGTAACCCTACTAAGAACAGAACATGGACCACTAATAATTGATTGATTGATTGATACGGATGTACGACCAAGCCTTAGCAAGATTCCCGGATACGCCGGATCCACCGTACACCCTTTACATAAAACAAAACCGAGGGATAGGAAAGGAATGTTAGTATTAGAGACTCGACCCGGTTTCAGCCACCTATGCAGTCGATAGTTAGTAAATTATTAGTAATAAATATAATAAAATAGTTAGCACAAGACATCACAATTTCTAACTACAAGCTTATTAACTTCTTGTTGACCCTGGAGAGTTGAATCAGGCTGTCACTTTATTCTGAAAAACGGGATTCGGTTTGATCCTAATAAAATGATTAATTCTGGAACTATGTTATATTCTGAAAATTAAGTTATTAGTCATATTCTTCACACTTATATTAATAAATAGGGTGCTGCGCCTGTTTCTTCATCCTGGAATCCCAATGTAGCCAATCCAATCCTAAAACTACCGTTTAACTCAAAACTATTATTTAAATGAAGCATTTTTGTGAACCCACCACTTAAACCACTTAAAGTATAGAAGTTTGATCTATGATGACTGTTCTGTAATAAATTACAATTAATATCACCAGTACCCAAAATTAAAATTGTAAGACACCAATTATTATCTAAAGTATGAATTCAGAACTGAAGTTCTGAAATTTACGAGGATCAAAATCAAAACAACAGAATTTCTAAAGCTTTCTAAAGCATTCTTTGAATCTGTGTTGGGTTTCCACGAATACTTCTGAAAATTAAGATCGAAATTAGTTAATTATCATTAAATACTACTTTTAGAATTTAAATTAACATTATTAAATCAGAGCTTAAAACCCTACTATTTAGCTTGTGAATCTACTATAGTACAAATAAATAATTAAATTCATCACCATGGTCACCAATATTTCTGAAAATCCAAATCAAATATTAAATCGTGTAGTTGGAGCTCGTGAACATAAGTATAATTCTACAAAGAATTGTTGTAATTTGATAATTATTATGGAAACATAATTATATTAGATGAACCCGACATGATCCAAGGAGTTCTGGAAATACTAAACTAAATGGATATTCCGACCATCAAATACCTCATCTGCACATTTTTGCAATTTTCATCAACCACAAGCTGCAAAATCAACTCATCTCATCATGGCAGAAACATCACGCAACATCGGAAGATTGATTGATTTTGATTAGAATGTACAGCCAAGCATTATAGCAGGGACTCCCAGATTACGCCGGGCCCACTGTACATTCGTTTACAAATAACAAAAACCGAAGGATAGGATAGCAATGTTAGTTGGGACAGACTCGAGCCGGTTACAGACACCTAAGCGATCGATAGTTAGTGAAGTTGTTAGTAATTATATAATAAAATAGTTAGCACAGGACAACACAATTTCTAAACTACATCTTATCTATTAGTTTTCTAAATCAAGAACCCGATTTTATTCACTCGCTATACAGACAATAAATAAAACTAACTAAAAGAAAATTAAAAATTATATTCTTAAAAATTTCATCATTTTACCTAGGGCATACCTTTTTGGGTTTTATCCAATATCGAGAGTTCCGAAAAACGTATATTAACTTAATCAAAACTGATTTTGTATCTTACTTCCACCAAAAATATATAATACCCGGGGCATTCCCTCCGAACACAAATGTTCGTATTTCCCGAAAAAGTTATACCCTAAATACCATAATTATAAATAATATTATCGTTTATGTGTAAGAACTACCTAAATTCCATAAAATCGATTAAGTTCAATGTATTTAGCATCACGCACTTTCACTTATTTATATAATTAACATCGTTCCCATTCCTATGTAGGGTCCAAAATAATGCATCTTCAAATACTTCCTTCTCAGTTCAATCAGAATATAATATTTATATTAGTTTTTTTTATTTATAAATTTATTGAAATTTTAACATTTTAATTTATGTAATTGAAATTAATTTATTACAATTTATAATTTAAAAAATGTAATGCTACTTATAATACCCCGTATTAAAAAATAATCATGCTTAAATAAACAAAAATTGTATATGAACAGTGAAATTTCGAAACAGCGCATCCAAAGGGACCGGAGAAATGTATTTAATTATTTAATAATTTAATTTAGTCGTGTATTAACATATGCAAAGTTTTATTATTTTATTTTCTTATTAACCATATATTTTCACATAAACACTTTGGCGAATAAAATTTCCTTGCGAAATTACAATTTCCTTAAATCAGTATTCACTATAACGAGACCTCACTGTATTACATACGATAGTTTCTGGTTCAACTCAAATTTACTCGATAATACAAAGTAAACAAATCCCATTAGAATCGAACACAAGAAACTTTTAATTCTAATTAAATTTCCAATTCAACTCAAAATTACTCGATTATACGTAGTATAAGAATCTTATATTATATATTATAAGAAAACATGAACCACTAATAATGAACTAAAATATGTACAAACCTTTTCGACGTCTTATTTTAAAAATTGAAAATACCTCAACATATTTACAAAAAGTTGAAATCTTAAATGTGTGTGGTATGAAAAATTTTTTATTTACATTTTTTTTTATAAAGTTTTTGGCAAATTCTGGTTTTACAAATTTTTTTTTTTTATTAAACTCCTTACACTTCTAATATATAAAATTAAGGTAAGTTCTAGATATATAATATATATTGGTAGAATTTATAAAAATATATTTATAATTATAAATCTATGTTACACATATTTATGTAATAATATGTAAAGTAATCTTATACACAATAAATTTTTTATAAAATATTTATTTATAATTTATCACAATAAAAAATGTATATAAAATTATTTTATTTTTTATTTATTTATACAAACTTGTTTAACAATTTATCTTATATGTAAATCCATTCCACCTAACTAATTTAAACCTGACAACAATTTTTTTATATTTATATATAGGGTGTGTTCAGCACTGACGGTGTTTCGCTGAAGGGAAGAGAGGATTTGACTCGGTTCCCATTTCATTATTTTATCAATATCTCAAAAAATAAAAATCAGATTGAATCGTTTCTGATTCTGATATTTGATTGGCAAAATTTAAATTTAATTATATTTCAATGATTTTAATTTAACCTGATTTTTATTTTTTGAGATATCGAAAATAATGAAGTATAGAAACGATATTGGACTTCAAAAAACCGCACTAGAATTTTTGACTAAAAAACCCGCCCTCAAAATAACACCGTCAGTGCCGAACTCCCCATATAACATTCTTTATACCTAGGATACTTAATTAAAGAAAACAATTTTGGCAGCGCAAAGTGTTTGCAAATTCAATTACATTCAATATATATATATATATATTACTTGTTTGTAATAGTTATAAAATTAAAGTCATATTCATCACAACCGTCTTTTTAACGTTTACATTTTAGTGATGGCCATAACCATCTCTTGGAATAACATTTTTCTTACCCAATACTTTCATTAGCTGTTTCGACATGAAATATGGTTTCTCCTCTGAACCATCATTACGTTCGCAATCTTCTAAGAAGCACAAGAATAATGTGTCGACCGCCATTGAATATACATTAAAGAATACAGTAGCGATCAAATATGTTCCAATAAAGACCAATATCATCGGTACCATTTTATACTGCACCGTAGGATTCGATTCACTTGAAAAGAATGCATACGTTAGATATGCCATCCCAATCGAAATTAACAGTTTTGATAAAAAGAATAAAAAGTCGGACACTTTGTCTAGGGCGACGACACGTAATACATTACGCATTAAAAGATTAAATGCATCTTTGGCTGATAAACAAAAATTTTTGCCATGAATTGCGCACATAATATACGCATTTTTGTTTAAGAATTTTAAAAATGACTCCAAACACCAAAAGAAACATTTTAGGATACACATAACGGCACGTGTGAACGCATTATCATATTTTTTCAACTTATGATCGATATATTCTAATATCAAACGAATTATACGGCATATAGTAACGATCAATGAACCAAACGCAATCGTCCCCAAATGATAACGAAGTGTACGACCCATTCCGGTAAATACGGTGAAAAATGGTACGTCCGATTTGTGAAAGGTCCAGTACCATGTAGCAAATGTTGATGCTAGTACCATTTCACCAAAGGCTGATATAAAAAATAGAATCCAAAAAAAGCCGACTACATTGTATATATGCATGTACGTTACAATATTGGGGTTGTCAATTCCCAAAAAATTACAGGTTGCTACATCGCAACCCAAAGAACGGTCTGCAGTATTCTTACAATTTTCCGCAAAAACTCGCGGTGAACAGGTTTGATTATTAGCATATGTTGCCGCTAGTCCTGTACAAGTACAATTATCATTCAATCCATCAGCTTTATACTGTGTTTCACCAACTGATGCCAAATACAAGAGAATCGCGACTGAAAATGTTATTCCAATAATTTGTAGTGCCCATGGTAATAATGGGAAAAATACGGATGATGTTATCGAACTTACAGCTCTGCAACAATAGTAAAATACGTTAAAGGATTCTTCAAAATTTATTTAAGTTCACTTTGAATACTTACTTGCTGCCCTCTTTAATAAGCGCAATCGCAATTATAATTCGCCGTCGTAAAAAGATGAGAATCAGGACGATTATAACAAGCAGTACGGAAGATATGATCATAATCCAAAACCATGTATCAGCTTGACCCAACCAAGATTTAACAACCGACTCCAAATTCGGTGAAATCACGGTAGTTGTGTCTTTGGGTTTATCCTTTAGCTCATTATACTTCGTTACACTGTAGTAAACACCTTTGAATAAATAAAATAAAAAATAAAAATTCAAATAAAATGGATAAAAATTATAAAATCATCAGACTTACTAAAACTGAGCAGAGCTAGTACACCTATTATTGATAGCCAAACCATTGGGCCAGCAAGCCAGCGCATTAAAAATATAAAGAATAAACAGACGAACATGGCGATTACGAGACCCATAAATATTTCAAAATATGAGTTGGTAATATCGTCAACGACAACTTGGGCCATCTAAAAATTGGATAATTAATTATAAGTAATTTGTTGAATGTGATTTAGTAAAATATTTAGTTCAATGGATTAGTTAAATGCATGCAAAGGCTAACGTTATGTGTATTGCAATCGTTACTCGATAAAGGTGTACGGCAAAAGAAAAAATGTTTACCACCATCAACCACATGCAAAAGGAGCTTATTCTAAAGAAAATTGAGCAGTACTAGTGGGTCTGAGTCCCGAACTCCGAATACTTGGAGACCTCCGGTTTAATTATATTTGTTGCAGCACAAGGCTCTGTTGTGGTGGATCTTGTTTTCCTCAAATCAAGTCTGCAGTATAAGGACATAACTACAATACAAAAAAAAAAAAAATATCGGGAGTGGTGGTCCTCTAAAAGTCTAAACGCACCAACCTCAGAAGTCAAGGCCCGAGTAGGATCTTCTTTTGACTGTGAAATAATAACAGATTCCGAGTACAGTGATAAAAAACGTGGTTGAGGGTCTAGCACGAGATACTCAATTGCCAATATGCTTGGGCATGCATCCACGCCGACAATATCAAGGTACTGAACCTTCACTTCAAGTAAGAACCTACCAGGGATGCAAAAATACCTTTATGCTCGTATTGTGAAAGGCTTTGTTCATCTCACTCACTTTCATAATTTTTTTTTAAATTTTAAACGGGAGTAGCGAAAAATTTCGCCATCAACCGATAAAAATATTTTTTTAAATTATTATTTGATTGGTTAAAAATTGCGGCAGCATGATCAGCTCAGCGCATGCCGTGTGCAAGGTATTTAGACTATTGTAGAGGGCATATCATGATCCAATAACACTGTTATCAATTATCTACCAATTTGATAAAATAGCAAAAAATTACCAAATTCAGCAATCATCAACCACAATGAAAGCCTCAGTATGTTTTAAAACCAAATTTTTCTATTTTGGTTAGTTCCGACAAATTGTTGATGTACTGTTAATACGTCATTAGTAATCCAAAAACATTTTTTGGCCATACATTTGGAAAATAAACATTGCCTTCAAAAACCTCGCCCTCTAAACCTCGAATAATCGGATTAAATTAATAAAATTCGAAAAAAATCTCAGCTGAAAAATTCTCGTATATCCGGCGATATTCTCAAATATCTGAAAACGATTCAAATAACGTTAGAACATAGAATTACCTGTTTAATTTTTACTATCGGGTAATGCTCAACCCCTTATAATTTTGAATAATCTGGTATGTACAAAGAATGACGAAAAGCAGAGTTAGCAGAGGCCCCGCACTGAATGCTACAAAGGACCCATGGAACAAAACAGGGATTCTATCCTAAATTAGATAAGCGGACTGCAGCCTTCGCAAATGAAGTAACTTCGACAAGGGCATAGATGATACTTTCTCTAAATCCAAAGATTTAGAACTAAATATTTGCAACCGAACCCCGCCAAAAGCCAGACACTGCTTATAAAGTGAATGTAGGTGTCAAAGTTTTCGGGACAGTCCTCATATATAGAGTATCGGACTAGTCCCATTCGTTGAAGATGAATCTTAAAACCGCCAAATTCATTCATTACAAAGTCCTCAACTGCTTTCTTACCACTTTTAAAAGATAAAAAATCAGCAGGTTAGGCGTGCAAATTTTAGGCGTGCACAAGTTTTGGCCAACAAGTCAGTAATCTCGTCACTCTCTATGTCATACATGTGTGTAACAGAATGGTCTGCATTAGCAAGAAGTGGGACCTAGCGATAGCTCACGTAATAACCCTGTAAACTATGACAGGTACGGTAAAGGTTAACTACAGTACACCAAACCATAGGAAGCGTAAGATAACACAGGTAGAACCAATGACTTATAAATGAAACTCAGCGTTATGGGAATAAACACACAGATTTTTCTGATTGCACGTACTCACTTGTAACCAACTCTCGGCAACTTGAACGAATACAGAGGTAATTCAACTCTCCCTAAACGATATGAGACCTAAGAATAGATTCGATCCAATTGGTTTCATCAATGCAAAACCAAGTGCAGGTATCACAGAGTAATCGCAGAGTAGGATGTGCTATAGAAGCCCGCAATATAGAACTGATCTTTCATTTATTGCAAAAAGTTCATGTAGAGCAATTTAATAGACAAACAGTGATCTCCAAAGATTTAAGAAAAATATTCGTCAGACTAATAAGCCGCCACGACTTGAGGTCTGAGTAATCTGGCCTGCCAGCTTTTGGAATAAAAACAACTCTACCTCTGCTCCTCAAATGCGGAACAGCACCAAAAGCAATGCATGCTTGAAAGAGTTGGAACGAATGATTCTGGATAGAAGGGAAATAATAAATGTATGAATCAAACGGGAGTACACTCGGCTAAATTTTATTTTATTGAGAGACGCCAGAGTTGATAATAATGCAACCGGCCAAATGGATAGAAAGAATCAGCTGACCTATTTCCCTATTGGTAATGGTAATCTATCCCCACCTCTCGCCCCATTAGGAAAACGATGAACGTCAAAACTGTTATAGTCTTTTGAAGGTTAGTACTTTTGGCATTATTTGCAGCCGCATAGCACCCTCCTTAATTCCTCAGATCACATCAGCAAAAACGTTTGCTCCGCGTTTTTTGCGTTTGTTTCGTAATCAGAAGACAGTAATTTTAGAAAGCAGTTGAGTTTGCCTTCGACTGCGCAGAAGCTTGTAATTATATCTTTAGAACCTTTTGTATTTCTAATGGAAAAAGTTTTTAGTAAACCAGCAGATCGAATTACCGTAAGTGCGGCAATTAAGGAAATGAGTTCAAGAAAGAATGCATCCCACTTAGGTAATATACTATTATGATATTGTTTCAAAGGTGCTATATAAAGGTTAATGTTATAATCTAGAATCTAAAGTATTAAATATTCTGGAATAATTACGAAAACCTTGAATAATCTCGGTGCGTTTCAAAAAAAGCAAATCACGAAAAATTTCGAAAATCTCGAATTATTGACGATATTCTTGTGGCATCGCAAAATGTGGAACAACACAAACTCCATCTGGAACAACTCTTCTACAGGTTAACTGAGTTTGATGTTCACATCAATAGTTCAAAATGCGTCTTTGGTGCATCCACTCTTGATTTCCTCAGCCACAAAATAACCCCTAATAGTATTCTGCCGTCTGAAGAACGAATTAATGCCATAAGGGAATTTCCAGCTCCAAGCCCAATTAAGCACATTCAGCGGTTCATCGGGATGGAAAATTATTATCACCGATTTATACCAAAGCTCGTTTAAATACTCGCACCAGTTCACAGCCATCTGGACGTACTTCTACGTAAGCCTAAAACACCTAAGAATTTCTCTTGAAGCGACGAATGTCAACAAGCATTCATGTCGCTTAAGGCTGAACTTGCGAAAACAACACTGCCTGTGCAGCCACTCATAGTTTAACTACTGACGCATCCAACACTGCCGTTGGGGCGGTACTGCAACAGTATAATAATGAGTGTTGAGAGCCATTGAGATTTTTCTCAAAGAAACTTTCGGATGCAGAAAAGAAATATTCCGGATTCGATCGGGAATTACTCGCAATATATCTGGCAAACATCTTCGATACTTTATATAACATTTAGCATCATGGTGTCCGTGCTACTCGTAAGTTGATTACTGCTCGATATTTTTGGCCTAGTATGAACAAAGACGTAAGCCATTGGGCTCAGTCCTGTTCATCTTGCCAACGTCCCAAAGTTCAGCGACATACTAAATCATCCCATAGACAATTCCAAATTCCCTCAGGTCGTTTTGAACATATCCACATACATAGATATAGTAGGACCACTTCCTCCATCTAATGGATATACTTACTTACTCACCCGTATCGATCGATTCACTCGCTGGCCTGAAGCCTACTGCATGACCAATATGTCAGCTGCAACCATTGCCTTAACTTTTCCCAACAATTAGGTTTCACGATTCGGCGTGCGCCCCTTAATATCACTATTCACTACTGATCGAGGAACCAAGCTGTTCAGCGAGTTAACAAAACTCCTTGGCTCATATCGTATTCGTACAATGGCTTACCACCCTCAAGCCAATGGCATGGTAGAACGTTTCCACCGGCAACTCAAAGCCGCGTTAATGGCCAGAGGAAACATAATCAATTGGAGTTCGGAAATACCAATTGTATTACTTGGGATCCGAGCAACAGTGAAAGAAGATCTGAAGTGCTCACCAGGTGAAATGGTTTATAGTCAAACCATCAAGCCACCAGGTGAGTTCTTCATCGAAAAACCTCTCTCACCCTTACCAACTAGCGACACAGACATCGACCAACTCCGAGACACAATGCTAAACCTTATACCGAGATTAACTCGACAAGCCAAACAAGGTGACGTTTTTGTTCCAAAGTCACTTGCCAATTGTGATTTTGTGTTCGTAAGAACAGACCAGGTTCGCACAGGCTTATCTATTCATTCCCTATGAAGGCCCGTTTAAAGTCATCCGACGCCTTCGGAAACAATTCACCGGGTCAATTAATGGAAAAAAATCTAACCATTTCAATTGATCGGCTTAACTTACGCCAAAGTGTGTTCCACTGTTACAAAACAGTTCATCGTTCACATAAAACTATCCCTATTTCAGCCTAACAAACATTTCCCTCAGGGAGGGGGACTCACTTGCGGCGGGGTCCTGTAGCGGCTCACTCAATTTTCAATTTTACTTCATCTCGTTTTCAATATTTTTACTTTAAAAGTGACGCCAACAAATAAAAACTAGCGAATCCATTTTCTGAATTTATAAAGTGCGGAGATATTAAAAATAAGAAAATTAATTTTCGTAAATTCAGTTTTTAATTGTAATGTACAATAATTTATAATCAATTCAAAAATAAATAAATTAAGCTTTGATGTCCAAACTCGATTTCTCGTATCAGAATTCGATACTTCATGTCAGGATTGTATACTTCATGTCAAAATTTGAATTTTTGATTATTTGATTTATTTTTGAAATTATGATGTCAAAATTACATACTTTTTGTCACAATTTGTATTTATGATGTCAGAATTCTTTATATTATACCAGAATTTGATAAATCATACCAGAGATTGACATGTCACATATTCGTGATATTATGCCAGAATCCGATAATGTATGCCAGAATTCGTTACTTCATGTCAGTCATGTCACAATTTGACTATCAGATGGCAAGATTTAATATATCATGATATCAAGCCAGAATTCGATAAGTCGTGTTGAGAATTTGAATTCATGATGCCAGAATTGATATATATATACGTCTGAGGAGTTTGATACGTCATGTCAGAATTTACATTTTTGTTGTCGGAATATAGTATGTATGATATACATATGTCTCAATCATGACATAGTTCAATATCTCAAGTCAGAATAAGAATTTATAATTTCAGAATTGTATATCTTATGTCAAAATTAGATAAAAGATGGCAGAATTCGATATGTCAAGCAGAATTTGAGTTAATATTTAAAATTCGATCAGAATTCGTTGTCATTCCAGAATTCGAAAAGTCTTGCACAATTTAATAAATTTGTTATGAAGCATTCAGAAATCCGTATATCGTCTCAAAATTCGATATGATATGTCAGAATTCGATTTGTTATATCAGAATTGCAATTTTTGGTTTTAGAATTACATATGACGTAAGAAATCGATATCACAAGTCAAATTTTATATATCACGTCGGTATTTTAACTTTTTCGTATTCGACATATTCGAGATGTCATATCAAAATTCGAGATGTCATATCAAAATTAGATATATCATATTCTGATGTCTTGAGATGATATATCAAAGAATTCGATATCTCATGTCAGAATTCGATATTTTATGTTTGAGTTATTAATGTCAAAATTCGATATATCGCATCTGAATTTGATATGCATTCCAGAAATTGAATTTTTGTGCCAGAATTCTACAACAGAATAGTTCGATAAGTCATTAGATAAATCATATCCTAGTTTGAAATTATGGTAGACGATAAGTGACTTAGGACAGGCTATTCCGACCCTATATGTAAGTTCATATGAAATTTGATTTTAAAAAATTTGTCAATCTGACCAAAATACCGTCTCCAAGTGGCAGTATATTTTTATGGATAGTTGGGGATCCTCTCTAACCAAAAAATAAGAGAACTTTCAAATATCTAGACGATAAGCGATTTAGTGGACATCATACAGGACAAAATCTCCGACGCAATATATGTGGCCTATAAATCACTTACCTTTCAGATTTTGGAAAGCTGCTTTATTTTTTAGATAGAGGGGATCGCCCACTACCCTTAATCAGGCGTGTCTGTTCTAAGTAACTTATCTTCTCGATTTTGGAAAGTTGTAATATTTTTAAGATAGAGGGGATGGCGAACTACCCATAATGTAGTATGCCCATTCCGACATACTACTATTTAGCGGCAGCGGAGAAGAATTTTGTGTGAACTTACACAAAGGGACGCAACATATCCTAAGTGTGAGGAATAGTAGGTCGTGATATGAAAACAGATGAGCAGAGCGAGTTGACAAGTAAAAGGACACGAACACACATTTATCAAGGATATAATAAAATATTAAATTACACATAAGCTATCGTATTTTACTTCCGTCCTCTAACAAGAGAAGCATTCACAGAGGCAATGAGGTTGGGATCGAGCCAACATAATTGGATAAAAATTAATGGGAAAAATTTGTAAAGGAAAAGAGGGATGCTAATCAGGTACAGGAAATAATGCAAGCAGTTCTAGCTGCGGCTGACCAACGTGCCCAAGCAGATCGTGATGCGCTACTGGAAGCAAAAAAAGCCGAACGCGAAGCAAGCGAAAAACGTTTTGAGTGGCTTCTGTCGATATCGAAACAGCAGTCCAACGTCACTGCAGAAGGAACTTCAGCTGGATCACCGCTGTTAGTGCAGTCTCGATTCTCAAAAACAGTGTTACATTCGACCTCTGGTGCCCGAAATACCAGAGTAACTTTGAAGCCGAAGCCCAAGCTCTTCCAGAGACAACAAAAGTCGGTCTGTTAATGCAGAAGCTATCACAACTCGACTCCCAGAAGTTCGCAAATACAATTTTACCAAACTTGCCTATGAATTTAACGTTGACGACTGCAGCCAAAGATCTCAAGCGAATTTTCGGACAGAAGGAGTCATGCTTCGCTATAAAGTCTTTAAAATCATAAAGGAAAGCGGTGAAGATGACAAAAGCTATGCAACCCGGGATACACGCAAATGCGCTAGATTTGAGATCCGAAAATGCAGCGAAGAAGATCTAAAGATGCTGGCATTTCGTACAAGGTCTGATAGATCCAAAAGATCGTGAGATGCTAGATTCATATTACACACAATACGAGACAGCCGACGATCAACATCGCCCAAGTAGATTATCAATGCACTGGTCAGCACATGTGAACGTACGCGAGCTGCAGAAAATGAGAAAATTATGATTGAGCATCAGGAAATGGCTAAACAGGAAGAGCTGGCGGTTCACACGAAACCGCGACCCGAACGAGGTTTTAAGCCAATACGACAAGTACCACAGCAAAATACAACTAACGCAACGAGCGGGAAGAGCGCGCCCTATCTATGCGCTCACTGTGGGGGCAGCTACTTCCACAGAGACTGCCCGTTCAACGGCGTTGGGCATAAAAGCGAGGCGGGCTTCTGCAGCAGCTCACGTATTTGGAGACAACTCCAACAAAAACGATGAAATGATCCGCGTCGTCAAAGCAATGTGATCATGTCTGATGCCTTCCTACAAGTGGAACTGGATGACGTTTCCACCAAATTGATGCCGATCAACACACACTGCGGTCTAACGGTTGCAACTGGGGGTTAAAACAGCTCCCGGTATTTTCTAACAATTGATGGACACAATGGCAGGCTAGAGGGCGCATTACCTTGGATCGACGATGTTATCATCGGAGGCAGAACCGTGAGCGCCTCTTCAGTGTGATGAGCCGCATGCAAGAATACGGTTTCACACTCAAGCGAACTAAATGCTCGTTCCGCCAGAAATCCGTCGAGTTCATCAGCCACATTTTCGACTAAACCGGTATCCGACCAAATCCAGCTAAATTGGAAGTCATTCAGCAGCTGCCCGCGTCATCTAGCATTACTCAACTTAGCGCTTTCTTAGGCGCTGTGAACTAAAAGTTTATTTTATACCAAAGCTCAAGGATATGCATGCCCCGACTCAATGCACTGCTACAAGAAAGCGTCGAATATAAGTGAACTGAAGCTCGAGCCAATGCATTCATCCGGCTGAAGCAAGTGATCGCATCTGATCTGGCCCTCACCATGAGTGGCTTTGACTTTTGAGTCAGACAGACGTCCTTGTTTATATTTGTCTTCAAAAGTAATTAAATCTGATACATATCGAAATGGATTAATAATTTCGCTAACTATGCTGAAATGCCTAACCTGCGGGACTGATGGTGCAGAAATTTCCACGACGGATTTCCAGAAAACATCCAAAAATGGTTTAGTTACCATTACAATGAAGGTCGGAATGGTACCAGTGGAACAATTGAATCGATATACTGCGTATTTTTTCTATATGCTGAAAATGTATTGCTTTGTGGACCCAATCTTATTTCTTGAACATTGACACTTTATTGTGAATGAGCTTATGCTCAAAATAAAGTGTCGGAAAATGTATGTTGTAATAAATAAATAAACATGTATGATCCAGCCGAGCAAATCATCGTCGCAGCTGACGCGTCCAGCTATGGATGGGGAGTGGTACTCATGCACCAGCACGAGGATGGCACCAATAAGCCCGTCATGCACGCGGCAGGTTCTTTCATGAAGGGTGAAAAAAAAACTAGTGCGGACAACTAAAGGATTTCCCTATGCCGATTTTAAATCCAGACTGATCGCCGCACAACTAAAATCGGGCTTTACTGTAACCCCAGAAAAAACTTCGTTTTTGAACGATTTCGATTCCATAAGAGGAACCAACTGGATGGTGAAACATTTGATAGCTTCTTGGATTCTATACAGAAGCTACAAAAATTGTGTCATTTCAAGGATACAGATGATCAACTACGTGACTGAATAATTCTGGGAATAAGTGATGAAAATATTCAAGAAAAATTGTTGGCCATTGACAATATAAGCTTGGTTAAGGCTGTTGAAGCTGTAGAACAGCCGAATTAAATAAATTTTTAAGCAGCAGAAATGCAAAAGAAAAGTATGGGAGTTGAACTTATACAAAAACAGGGAAGTACTACAAATAGAAATAGTAACACTAAAAATTATATTAGTTTTGGAAACAATTTTAACAAATTCAGTTCTAACGTTGGTCCGGCTTTTAATTTTAAGTGCGAAAGGTGTGGATATTTACACCACTTTACAAAGTGTTGTAGATCTAAGAGGTATGTTGAGGTGATTGAGGGTGATTACGATCTTAATGATGTCTGCGTTGAGTCATTAGATCTAGTTGATTTGAATAATCTAGAAGCAAATAGTAATAATAAATTTGATTACATATTTAAAATAAAAAATAATTAAAGTAATTGTCATAATTTTGAAAATGTTGACCGGTCAAAAAGTCACATTCGAAATAATTGTAACGAGGTCACGGGTGCCTACGATGAATTTCTCATCAACTCAATTTATGAACAGAGCAAAACATGAATGTGGCTTGAAAATTTGTTGATAGAAGATATAAATATTTAGTTTAAGCTGGACACGGGTTCAGACGTAAGGGCATTGCCCCATGCACGAACGACAAACCGGTATTTCAAACCGTCAAATCCAATTATTGGCAAAATTGTTTGTTTTTCATTATAAAAATTATTAAAAAATAGTTCTAATCTATAAAATCCACCTTATTCTAAGAAAATTTTATTAAAATTGATTTAATTTCATTCAAAAAACTCCAATTATATATTTTGACGGACGGATTTTTGCTTGAAGGCCGGCAAAACATAAAATTGGAGGTTTTTGAATGAAATTTAATCAATTTTAATAAAATTTTCTTAGAATAGGGTGGAACTTATAGATTCGAACTATTTGTTAATAATTTTCATATTGCAAAGTGAAGCAACTTAGCCAAAAATTGAGTTTGACGGGTTTAAATGCCGGTTTTCCGTTTTGCATGGGGCAGTGCCTTTAATATATTGCCAAAATCAGTTTTTGATAATTTAAATTGTGAAAATAAAATAGCAGAAAGTAGAATGTTGTTGGAAGCGTTTGGGGGAGCAAGGATTGTTCCACAAGGTTGTGTAATGTTGAAAGTTAGGCATGGTGAATATGAGTGTGTTGAGTCTTTTGTCCTGTGCTGAGATGATCTAACATCATTTTCGATTCGTTTTCGATAGTATTTTGTCTCTTGTAACAAGAACAAAATTGTACGCTATTTTCTTCTTTAATTACAATTTTTCAAATGCGATATCAGCCTTCTGTATACTTTTCCTTTTCTTCACATCGATAAAATATCGCAAACAAAATTTTTATAAAGAGTGATGCATGAAAGTAGAAATAGAATGATGTTTTATGCGAGCATGCTGAGATCGCAATAGAAAATGCTTAATTCAAAAGTCGAAATAGTATACAATTTTATTCTTGAAAAGAGAGACATGAATACTATCGAAGATCAAAAAAGTGATGTTAGAACATCTCAGCACTGATTGATTTTGAGGCAATGCCGATTTTGGGTAGGAATACCTGCACAAGGTTCGGTTTGATTAGAAGAATATTTCTAGTTAGTAGCGAAAAGGACGAATTAATTGGGCGGAATAAGGAGATATTTGATGGATTGGGTAAATTTCCAGAGCGGCTTAAGTTAAGACTTAAAGAAAATGTTACTCCGATCACACGACCTCCAAGGAGGCTACCGCTTGCAATTAAAGAGAAAGTAAAATTTGCTCTAGATCGTTTAACAAGAATGGAAATCATTGAACCGCTTACGGGGCCAACGGACTGGATAAGTAATTTAGTAGTTGTAGAAAAGCCTAACAGATCGCTTAAACTTTGTTTGGATCCAAAATTTCTTAACGAGGTGATAAAAAACAACATCCGATAATGCAGGCAATAACACCGATTTTGCAGGCGTTTGATATTAACAAGCCAATTGTGATCCAAACAGATGCATCTAAAAGCGGCATTGGATGTGTTATGATGCTGAACAGGAAACCATTGGCTTATGCATCCAGGAGCCTCACTGAGGCCGAGCAGAACTTTGCGTAGGTAGAAAAGGAGTTACTGACGATTTTATACTCATGCATTAAATTTCACCAATATATTTATGGACGCCAAGTGGAGATTCATACAGACCATAAACCGCTTGTCAACATCATGAAAAATGAAATGAATAAAGTCAATTCTTCCCGGCTTCAGCGAATGAAGATGAAATTGTTGATATTTGATGTGGATGTACAGTATAGGCCAGGAAAGGAGATGCAAATAGCGGATCATTTATCTCGATCTTACTTGAAGGATAAACCGTCGTTGGAATTTCAGCAATATGAAGAAGTTGTTCATACTGTCAATATGTCAACGGAGAAAAAAGAAAAATTTATAATTGAAACAGAGAAAGATATTGTGCTAAAAAATTTAATAATGATATACAAATCGGGTTGGCCAAATGATAAGAAAAAATTGCCTAATATTGTTAAACCATATTGGAAACTTAGACATAGTATTTATCATGATGATGGATTGGTGTTTTAGGAGATAGAATAATGGTGCCACAAAGGCTTGAGAGGGGAAATGGCATGACTAAAACAAAATTACGTGCAAAAGGAATCTTATACTGGCCAGGCATTGGTACTGACATTGAAGATCACATTAGCAAGTGTCGAATTTGTGAAAAATACCAATCAGATAACAGTAAAGAGCCATTGCCTCGTGAGATACCAGATTTACCCTATCAGAAACTCGGTTGTGATATAATGCAAGTGGATCCTCTCCTCTAAGTTACCTTGTTATGGTTGATTAGTCGACAGAGATTATCAAACATTGGAAGATGATTTTTTCAATTCATGAAATTCTGAAAGTGGTTATTTGTGACAATATGCCATTTTCATCAAGAGAATATTATAGAATTTAGTAAGGAGCGGCACTTTCAGATTAAAACATCAAGTTTGGAATATTCTCGTAGTAACGGACAAGCTCAGAAAGCCGTAGATATTGCTAAAAAATTAGTTGAAAAAGCAATCGATGATGGAAAGGATATGAACTACGCACTATTGGAATATAGAAATCATCCGGTGGCGCATCTTAGAGCATCACTACCAAAATTACCGATGAAAGGAACCTTATTTGAACCGAAGGTACAGAATGACGTTAAAGATAAACTTTTCGAGAATCAATTAAAGACAAAGTCCTACCATGAACTAAATACAAAAAAAAGGCAAGATTTCGCGCCTGGAAACCAAAACAATACAATCCTGAGACATAGGTAATAAATTTCATTTGAAGAAATCATCGATTGAACCCAAATTAAGAGTTGAAAAGGAGGGATTCGAGTTTCGTTTGTTTTCACAAGTAGACCCGAAGCTCAATGATTTACGTGAAAGTCGCAGTATTCCCGCGGATTCTCATAATATAACTCATAGGCTCGATGATGATCCAGAAAATGTGGTCCGATATTTTGGAAGACTTTCCAAACCTCCTTAGCTTGTACATTTCATGAAAATATAGTATGTCAATAGATTGTGCAGGTGGCCTAACAGTGTTTCGTTTACTTATATCCCTTCGTAATACTTTCTGCAGGCTCGATACACTCTTACCTCATTTGCAGTTAGCTTTAACCGACCGTTTAAGGGATATGTACAATTTTAGTAAACCACCTGCACTTTGCATAACTCTATGCCTGTGGAGCTGAGGGGTACTGACAAAAAAGTGTATCGGCCCATAAATTCTGCACTTTAACACGGAGCCATAGATGTGTTCATAATCGACCATAATAAGATGACGAAAAATCCTTTTTGCATTCCTTGCCTACAGGGATTCGACTCCAGTCCAAACTTCGCCGTTTTAACCACGATAACGTTTGGCCGGTAACGCCAAGTTTTGTTTAGAAAAATAATTCTGAACATTTTTACAATTGATACTTCTGATGATATTTATACTAGGTTCTGAGATGACCGGATATGAATAATTTAATCTAATCAGTTAGTGACTGTTTTTATTTTTCTGCAATAAATGCTGAATTTTACTTCTGTGTAGCTTCTTTGCCAAACACTTGAGATGATCGCTGATTCTCTTTCTATTTATTTACGCACTACAATTAATTTTAAAAGCAAATCATTAAAAGAACAGCTTAAATACCAAATCACAGCTTTTTATAGTCTAACTGCGTTTAACATAACTACTCTAGTACTAACATTAATTAAACGAAATGATACTTACACCATTCACCGTAGCAAATAACTTAAAATTATTCATGGCACCAGCAAATTCATCTAAGGTTGTACCAATAACGTTTAAAATATTGTTTGAAGCGTACATTGGAATGCACCGTTTGGATACTTTAAAAGGATTTATTATAAATTAAATTAAAAGGAAAATTATAAAATTATATAAGAAAATAAAATTAGTAAAATACAAAGCTCACACTATAAACGATACAATGCGCTACACTACACATAGACCAATATTACAGATAACACAAAAATGATGATGTTCTATGTAAATGAGAAAATTAAAATACTTACACCTAAGTGCATAATGAGCGGTTTGATAAAGTTAGTCAGACGTGCATTAATCTTAATAACAATTTACCCATAAAAGTGCTACAATAACTGAACATTTTCACAATTAACTCGAATTGTGCTTTACATTTTTTTTTTTTTTACCTTTTGTGCTTTATCAACCTCGACTAGATGCACTAGAATATTTCCAACGAAACGTGATATGTACGTTTCTGTATTGACCATTTTCCGTTTTATAATTTCTTGTCCAATTTCGCGTTTCTCTTTACATTTGTCTAACGTTGTATCCTTCAAATAGCTAAAGCTTGCGTTTTGATTATTTACAACATTGAATGAGGTCGTGTCACGCGGATAACGTTTTTTAATGATTGATTCAGGTATGAATGGACAGACATCAGGCAGTAAATCGTATAAGCACCTTTTAAGAACTATATTTATGTATATATAGCACAAAAAAAAATTATATATATATATATATATATAGAGACAGTACACAAAAAAACAAAAAACAACCCAGTTAGTAAAATTTGGCAAAAAACTTACATGAATCACTTCTCAAGTAATAACGTATACAATTTGGTGGTTTCCGCTCACTTTCTGCCTTAGCATCCGCCACACTATTAATCCTTTCTTCCTTATTGAAACCGTCGACGCAAATCAATTTTTGCCTTAGTGTGGCTATATCACCTGTATATGTGTCCACCAAAAATTCTGTGGTAGGACATTTTTCTACACAAACTTGTGGTGTTTTACATCCGACAATAGGTGTTGATACATCAGCGCATTTTGATAAATCGAAAAATATTAAGTATGGACGATCGATTACCGATTGATCTAAACCACATTTTAATCCATTCGAATCGGTTGGCACCAGTAATCGATTTAAGTCACCATTTTTAAATGCATAAAAACTAACTCCACCCCACCCAGCGATGAATGCAACAAATAGTAGTAAACATATTATATCGGTGCATGATCTTCCTTTGAGTGGCCCTTTAAATGTGGGATCAAATCTTAATGGTTCACCTGAAAAATAAAACAAAAAAATTTGATTAGCATAATTTAATAGGTAATCGTTTTTTATAAGTTTATCGATACCTCTGTATTCGTATTTTGTATCAAGTACACGGTTATTTGTGGAGCGTAGTTGTGACTTTTGTGATTTCGTTGATGAAATTGAGTCGTTTAATAAATTTTCTGTTAGTTCAGTTGAATGAGGATCGGTTCGTATTTTAACTATTTTTGAATCTCCCATTTTCAATTGATTTCTTTAATTTCTGTATATATTAATGGAATTTAGAAAAACTAAAATTTGGAATTTCTTTTAATTTTTATTGGTAGACCCGAAAGCAATAAATTTAGAAAAACAAAAAGTTTGTCAAATGAAGCATCAAAATCATTCGTTTACGATTTACAAAACAGGCAGAAACCTACTTTGGTTGAATATTGAATATTCGAAAATGAAGAAATACAGTAAAAGATTTATTCGTAGACAATCTCGACGGAACGGAGAAGGAATTACGCAAGAAAGGTTACCAACAATCGAACATCAGAAACCCGAAAAATTTAACCATTTAATATAGCAAAACTTAAAGGAGACTGGGTAATATGGTCAAGTACACTTGTCAGACCCAAGCCGTATGAAAGGTGTTAGTGAATTCATTAATTGTTAATTTTGCAGTCTAAGCACCAATGGTAAATCAATAATAAAATAATAACGGAATCGAAATTAACATTATTAACAATATACTTCCTAGTTGTACTTTACGTGAGTACATCGGTCGGCCATCTGCCGGTCAAACTGATTCGAAGGGTGATGGTAGTGCGAAAAAGGAGGCTGATGCACTTGCTGAACTTGCACCAAAGACTATGCAGCGGCAGAAAATTAGAATTCCAAAACTAACCAACTGGGACTCTTATAGAGTTTCACTAGAACATCTATAGCGAGTCCACTAAGATGATCTCTTGGTGGAACGAGACGCTGGAGAAGGTGAGAAAAAATCGACAAGATTATTCAACAAGGCTAAATGCACCGGTGCATGGGGCGAGTACAAGATGGTCTTGATGGAATATAATCTCTAGTTAAGAAGACCCATAATGGCTACCTGGAGGAATTTCTGTGAGGCAATCAATGAATTGCCCTCTGCATCTGGTGATCCAGGTTCTTTCCAGGGATCATTTAAATGGTTTAGGACTTCTTCAGATGGAAAATAGGAGGTATGTACATTGAAAACCGAAAGAAAACCTTAGAGGCACTATAAGATAACAACTTTCCGGATTCAGTAGTGGTAGGACCCCAAGAGAAAATTTTCACACCCAGCTGGCTGAGATGGGCTATTGCCTCTTTCAAACCTTTTAAATCCACTCGAGGGGATGGTATTTTTCCAGCTTTATTTTAAAAAGGTATTGAGAAAATACTCCCTAGCTTGATCCAGATGTTTCGGACAAATTATGCTTTTAACTATATTCCGAAACTATGGAAGGAAATAAATGTGGTTTTTATACCAAAGGGAGGGGTCGTCCGAACACCCAGCCCAAGGCATATCGGCCAATTAGCCTCACATCGTTTCTATTTTAGACGATGGAAAAAAATCCTGGATTATCAAATAAGAAGTCAGATCCTTGTAAAAAGTCCGCTGCATCGGAACCAGTTTGCCTATCAAATTGGTAAATCCACTGTGATTGCTCTTAGATGTCTAGTCACGCAGATTGGAAAAGCGGTGTCATATAAAGAAATTGCCCTTTGTGCCTTTGAGGACATCGAAAAGGCGTTTGATAATACCTCCTATGGATTGATAACTCCATACTAGCACATCGTGTGATTACAGCCAGACTAGGTGGCGAGTCAGTAACCACCTGGGCCGTTAAGGGCTGTCTCCAAAGAGGCGTACTGTCTCCTCTTTTATGGTCATTGGTAATTGACAGACTACTTGTCCTTCTGAGCGGCCATGGCTTTGATGTTCGGGCTATGCGGATGAAGTGGTTATCATAATCAGATGCAAGTTTGATGGGGTCATCTCTGATCTCATACAAAATGTACTCAATATAATATGGCAGTGATGTGACCAGGAAGGAGTCAGTGTCAATCCAAACAAAACTGCCATTGTTCCTTTTACGACGAGGAAAAAGCTTGTGCTTACAACTCCCTCGTTAAACGATACTAATGTTCCTTTTCCAAAGAGGTTAAATAACTAGGGGTTATCCTAGATCAAAAATTCAACTGGAAACAACATTTACTAAAAGTTCAAAATAGAGCCACCAAGACTTTCTGGACCTAGGGCCAGGTTATGCCATATAAGAATATTAACGAAGGCCTTCATGCTATTCATGCAACCTTAGTGATTTTTAGGATAAATACTACCGATTGATATCGATTTCATTTTTTTATTTTCGGCTGGGATAGTACAATCTGCATTACCGGTTTTGTTACTTTCGGCTGAGGTAAAACAATCTGCATTACCGAGGTTTACTTTCGGTTGTAAACTTTCGGCTGGAGTAATATAATCTGCCGTATCGACTTTACACTTTCGGCTAATTTTAACAGTATCGAATATACCCGAAAAACTTCGAACAAGTTAAAATTAAAAAATCTTAAGAATAGCGAATAACTTCATGCCTCCGTAATCCCAACTTTAAGTTTTTTAACTCAGTGCTAAGCTTAATTTAACTCCAAGCTAAACTCAACTAATTTAGTATAAAGCGAATAATCTCGAAAACGAGCAAAATCTTGAACACTCTCTATTACATAATACTCAATACCAACCAAACAAATCTCAAATATGCTTGAAAATCTCGAAAATCCCACTATAATCTTAATCCTGTAATATCACGCAACTACAGTACTTTGGCATTTTAGAGGAATATTAAGGAACTCGAATTGATTCGAATGACCTCGGAAAGGTCGAATAATCTGAAACCATTTTAAAATTTGTAAAATAATCTCGATATTCTCAAAAAATTTCGAATTCTCTCGAAAATATTAAGAGAATCTCCTAACAGGTACATACATAGGTCTTAATTTCGCAAAATCTATAATACGTCATCCCTCTAATTCGTTTACATATGACGCAACTCAACGGGAATAATCCCTATTAAGACATTTCCAATATAAAGAATTAAACTCTATTTTAGAAAATTAAATTATATTACGCCTGGTGGTCAATTTTGTAAGCAATGTATGAATTTCGAGAATTTTATGAAAATTTCGCAAAACGTGATTACGTAAAATATTTCAAGTTCTTGTGTTGCGAATTTGCAATCTTACATAATTGCGTTTTATTGGGATAACGACTGGATGAATTGCAAATTATCGAAAATAGTAACGCAAAATGCAGGAGATCCGTCATCGACATCCAGGGGTAATCCCTATGGGAATGGATTACAACAACTGGATATAATACATAACTTGATGTGAATTTCAAGTGCTTGAGGCTTCAGTTTACCGCGGTACCGCGTGCGGTACCCATAACTGCAAATTCATGAACAATAAAATCTTCGGAAATATGGGTGTCAAAAGAGGGCATCGCACCAATGGACTTTTTATGGGGAGACGGTGAAGCAGCTGAGAATCAAGTGCGGAGATTGGTCAGCATATTCCAGAATGTTATATAGAATCTGCTAGAAGGTTCGAGATTATTTTAGAATGTTATAGAATCTTCTAGAACGTTCGATTGTGTTCTAGAATGTTTGAAATGCTCTAGAATGTTTCAGGCTGTTCTGGACCATCAAAGGGCTTCCTGCTCACCAGACTGTTCCTGAATCTGCTAGAGTTTTACAGAATTTTCTAGAATTTTACAGAATGTTAATGTTTAAGAATTTTTCAGAATGTTCGAGAATGTTCTAGAATTTCCTAGGTGGTTCGAGAACGTTTTAGAATGTCCCAGAAGGTCCTGGTCCTTCTTCAAAAAGGCTTCCGGTTCCGGATTCTTTGAGATTGTTCTAGAATATGTTATGCCTCTTTGGGTGACGTCCATGTCCTAAATTTTTATGGGCGCGCACTGAAGAGGAAAGGGGGCACCTAGTGACAAAAAGTGTAGTGAGTGAAAAAGACCAAAACCATAAATGGGGAGAACAGGAAAACCTTTGTAGTGCCTAGGTCCCTGTTGGTATGATCACTATTCCTGGAGTGGATCTTAGGCCCAACCAACAGAATAGTCCGGAAGTAACCTTATATACTCCGGGCCAACGGAAGGCCATAACCCCTAGTAGCGGCCGGCGCAAGAAGAATTAGCTGAAGTTGAAGTAACCAATTTTTAAAATGTTTATAAAATTTTCAGGTGGTGTAGCTCGCCTATAGCTAATTGTAAAGCAATGCTCTAATCGTTTTCTGGGTTCCTTTATTGTTTTTTTTTTCATGGTGGAGTTTTTGTTTGTAACCACTTGTAATGGAGTTTGTTTAGTATCGATCTGTGATCCAGTCGTGTGCTTGGTGTTTTATTGAAAAGATAATTCCGCATACAGCTCGCGTCATCCAGAGCTGGTGGCTGTGTGTACTGCGCGTCAGTAATGGGAGCCACGCTTGTAGGATGGGGTTAGTCCACGGGACCATCTTTTATAAGGCATCGTGAGGAGGGTTGCAGGTCCCTTCTGATTTACCGGAGACTCACTCGAATCAGAGCCTTATCTCCCAAGATGGGATAGCGGATGTATTTAGGACTGCTAAATCGTATGTAGGCACTAGAGTGCGGTACCCGCGAATTCCCGGGATTGATTTTTCTGGAATTTTACATATTTTGTCAAACCCGATTCCCGGGATTCTCAAATTAAAATTCCCGAAAATGTGGGAAAAAATTAAAAAAAATTCAAATATAAAAACCAAAATGTATCAATAATATTCCTGGATACGTTGTATTGTGAACGCCACAGTAGGAATAGATAAACTTAAAGCCAGATGACGAGCCAGGAACTTGTTTTGATAATAACGCTTTGAAAAGTGATGTCGCAATACTATTTAAATCATCTGAGTTAGAAACTCGTTATTACAGAATCACTTTAAAGCTAACCGTGTGAAAGAATTAAATTTACTGTTTGACTGTAAAACAAGGTGGTTCAGCGCAGAAACAAAGATCGTCCGTTTTCTAAAATTACGTGACTGTGTTTTAAAACCCTAAACGATCTGAGTTTATCTAATTTCTATTCAGAGTAGAACTCGGAGAGATTATAAACGTTACTAAACGTTTTGGATCCTATAAAATTAAATGTTGAACACTAGACCGACAAAATTAAAATTTAATTGTCGTGCTAAATATAGTGTAGTCAAACTATTTATTCGTCTAACGAATTAAGACAGGCAATTCAATTTTTTGTCAAAATCTCATGTAACCTAAAGCTTAAAACAAAAAATTACTGAGCGAAGAAACCGAAACCCGATTGAAATGATTTCGAATCAGAAAATTTGACTGATGATGTGGCAGTAGTAGGAAACGCATCTTTAACATGACAGTGGACCAGTGGTTGCGAAAGAAATAGATAATCTGGTAAGGTGACCTCAAATTAGTCAACTTTTTTGGAGGCTTTGAAGTAAACTTCAGTAAGGAGTGACACGTTTGTTTTCAAATTCATCAAACTTTTGTAATAAGAAACGGTCTGGGCCCTATTGCACCAACTACTTATCACTTATTACTTATCAACTTATTATAATTTTTGATAATTTTCTGTTGTACCAAATTTAAATTTGATAAGTATTTTATTGAGTTATAATAAGTGATTAGCACTTACTTATCAAAATTAAGTTGCACCAATTCGCGAAATGATAAATCATAAGTAATATTTTGATAAGCGATAAGTTTGAGGTTTTTCATAAGTTAAGTTAGTTAGTTAAGTACCTACACCTATAAATCATTTTTCATCCTAATCGGTTGAGAAATAACCAAGTTCCATCCTACTTGGCCATATTCCAGAACTTCATCTAAAAATCATTTTAGAATCCCATTTTCATTGTACCTGTCGAGTTTCAAAGTAATCGGTAGATAAATAGCCAAGTTCCATCCTACTCATAGATCATTACAACTTATCATAAAAATTTGATAATTTGTCGTTACTTTGATAAGTTATAAATATTTTGATATGCAACGCTTATCACTTATCATTATCAAAAAAACTAACTTATGATAAGTTGATAAGTGTGACGTATAGAATCAAAAATGATCTATTCCACTTTTAAAAATTTTTGAGCTAGTAATTGATTTCGTTTTCATTCATTGAACTGAAATAATTAGTCAAATGATAATTTACAAAATGTATTCAATTCCTGAGTAAATTGAGTAAGAAATTTCTGTTAAGTTTCAAAATAAATCTATTCCGCCACAACTTCACGTACAAAACTACACTATTCCACTCCAATTTATGACCAAAAACAATCTATTCCGATGAGAAATATATCCGTTAACAACAAAACACGCCTATTCCAAATTTTGGCGCGAAATTTCTTTATGTTAAAATAGTCGTATGAGAAAAATCAGTTGGCCCAACCAGCGAATCAGTAACAACTTAACGTAATAATGCGATATACAGAAAGTACATGTTACTGGCCAGCGAATCTGTTAGAACTTTTCGTTCAGTTCAGCTGTCACTTAACAGAGCGAAAATTAACGCGCAAACTGAAGGAAATGTCAAAATACATCAAAATTCCCAAAGCATACTTTTTTTAAAAATAATAAATTTTGATATTCACATTACAATTTTAGTACTGTATTTGTCAGTTGTTACGGATTCGGTGGCCGATATGTCAAATATTCTGTGAGGAAATAATTTCGTCAAATTCTGTAAGGATTCTTACTGATTCGCTGGTTAGCCCATACTTCACTGTATTTCTTACAAAGTGGTTGATTTATATAAGCTGCTGCAGTTTTTTAAATTTTACATTTTAGTAAGTAAATTCTAACTATTCTTTGAAAAATAAAATTAGGAAATTAATTCATTGAAATAAAATTTCACATAAATGAATATTATATAGGAAATGGACTCTGTTGAATCGCCCATTATCACACAACATTCTCGTAGAAAAAAAATAATATTCCCAATCGAAAAATATCAATGGCCAAAATTGCAAGGTAGGTTATTATTTGATTAAAATATACCCATTAAATTATAATATTATTACGATTCACATCTAGATACAAAAGGCAAAGCTTACCGGAGATGTATAAATGCAAAAATAACGATCGGAGTTCTTTCAAGTGCAAGCAACTTAAAATGGGTGACGCACGATACTTTCCGGATGGTTTTTATAATAGTAACTCGAAACAAAAATAAGATGCTTTTATCTTAAAATATTGTACGGTAGAAAAACCACGTAGAACCGACCGCGATTCAACACAAGGGGCTCGTAAGAGATTTTCCGTAAAATATAACATTCGAACGCGATCAAAATTAAATTTAAAAGTGTGTCAACTGACATTTTTAAATATTTTGGGAGTGACAAAGGGCCGAGTAAGAAATATTTGTAAAAATACTTTGAAACAGGCGAAGCTCCAATGGAGAAAGGGGTGGTGATAGACGAAGCCATAAAAACGAGGGAATGAAGAGCAGCATAATCGAATTCATACAAAAATTCAAAACTATTGAAATTCACTATACTGTCGGAGCAAAATTTTCAATCGGCAATACCTACCTGGCGATCTATCTATAAATCGAATGTGGAGAATGTATAATACGGAAAATCTAGACAATCAGGTCAAATCGAGCTATTTTCGAATGCTTTTCAACAAATATTTTAATTTGGGATTTAAAACACCTGCAACGGACATGTGCTCTACATGCCTACGTTTTAAAGAGCAAATGAAGATTGAAATAGATATCATATCGGGAAAAAGCAGGAGTTAATGACGAAACAGAGGATCCACAATCTCAAAAGCAAAAGCGTTTTTCTCACTCCTCAACGAGGAAATGGATGGATTATTGACTGTATCATTTGACTGTCAAAAAAAACATGACATTACCAAAGGTCGCGGATCAAGCGGCATATTATAGCCGTCAGCTATATTTGTATTTATTTGGTATGGTAGTAGGTACCGGCCATTCCGCTCTGAACGAAAACAACGTTTTCTTGTATTACTGGACTGAGAACACGCACGCCAAAGGGTCAAATGAAATAGCTTCGGCAGTTTACCATCGACTTTGCCACCTAGATCTTACAGGTATTAGAACGATTCGCTTGGTGGCCGACGGGTGTGGGGGCCAAAACAAAAATTCCATTATGGTGGGAATGTGTGAATATTTTTTGTTAAAAATCGCACCGCAAAATGTGACAACAATAGAGATAATTTTCCCAATTCCCGGGCATTCATACATTCCCCCTGATAGAGTTTTCGCGCAAATTGAAAAAAAAGTTAAAAAAAAGAGTCAATCGTAGAAGTAAACTCATATTTGAATATCTATAAAGAACACGAAACTCTAATAAATTTGGGTAGCGATGAATATCCCGTACTTGATTTTAAATCTGAAGCTGGGAGAGTTATTAAACCGCCACACATAAGAGTTTTAAGTAGTGTTTAGTTCCAAAAATGTTTAGAGCCTAGAAAAATGCACCAAATTGAGTATTTTTTTTTTAAATACTCTTTATGAGATTCTTAAAAGATCCCTCATGAGTATTTTGTCTAAAAATTTTTTGTATGCATAGAAATCACTACATACTCAGATATTTGTTTAAAAACATCACTTTTTTTCTTAACCCTTTGAAGCCATTTTTGTGTTTAATATTTTTTTCTAAAATTTGGTACACATTGTTTTTTGCGGTCGCTACGTTCAAATATGGAGTTAGATTTTCGATATTGATAGTTGACAGCTGTCAATTAGCTGTCAAATCACATTCATCTATATTAGAAACTTCAAATGTATTCTCATTTTTATGTTTCTTGGGTCTCTGATTTCAAATCTGAAGTCGGTTTTTCGATATTAACAGTTGACAGCTGTCAATTAGCAGTCAACCTTTTTTCAAAGTGATGTTTTTAAACAAATATCTGAGTATGTACTGATTTCTATGCATACAAAAAATTTTCAGACAAAATACTCATGAGGGATCTTTTAAGAATCTCATAAAGAGTATTTAAAAAAAAAAAAATACTCAATTTGGTGCATTTTTCTAGACTCTAAACATTTTCGGGACTAAACACTACTTAAAACCCTTATGTGCGCCATCTGCTTGGCACTTTAAATTCCAAGAAACCAAACGGTTTATATTAACCAAATTTACACGTAGTATCATTCAAGTACGGGGGGAACCGTTTTATAAATCGGATATTGGATTTTCAAAATCAAATGTAAAACGAGTGGAAAAACTGGCTAATATGGCACCGGCAATAATACCAACTGGGATGAAGGTGAAAGATCAAAAGGGAATCAGAATGAAAATATCAAAAAAACAAAAAAAGGAACAAAATTATTAGAAAGTATCATGCGTCAAGTGGATAGAACAGTGTAAGACGACTCAATAAACTGAACTATGTAAATGTTGGATGATTCTTTCAAGACTGCATATTTAATAACGAACCACTTGAACAACAACACCGTCCTTAATAAATTTCAGATTATCACATTATTTAATCTGACATGACCAACTGGCAACATCTTACGGCATTTATAGCCTAAATACATCTCAAGGTATATCTTAAATTTTCAAAATTTGCATTTTCAGTTGAAGTGTTTGTTGTATCATTAAAAGTATGTGTATGCTCATGTTCGTATAATTAATGAAGATGTGTGAACTCGCTTTGGTTTTTTACTGATTTTAAAGATTTTCGAATAATTATCTGAGTTGAGGTGATAATTGTTGCGACAGATTATATTCGGATTATAAAAAGCAAACAAACGATTTTTGATTTGATGAAATTATTTATGTAATACGTGCATATATGCTCCAATTAACACTCACTAACAGCACGAACACTTAAAATTTAATTTAATTTACTAATAAAAATTATGTTGTCAAAAGGTTAAACTATAATAATTAACTTTAGTTTAACAAATATTTGTCGAGTAGGTAATAAAATAACTGAACACTATAAAACTAAGTGTGTTAACCAAACTAATAAACAATAACTATTATCAAGATTAGAATATATTTGAAAAAGATTACACCACACTAAATATTTATTATCACTATTGTGCACTGTACACACTTTATATTCAGAGGCAGCAGAGGTGCAACCGATCAGCTTCCGACGGAATATTAAATATACCTAAGTAATAGAAATATTACGTATGTACAAAATATTTCTAATACTCTAAAATAAAAACCTAAAAATTAATAATTTTTTTGATGTATATTGTAATGTTTAATTTTGGATTTAAATAACAAAAAAACCAAAAAAATATCTGTGTTCATAACTATGATGATATCATTTATTATATATTATGTGGTGTAGTAGTTAGTTTACATTTGCGTATGTGGCCCCACGAATACAAAATCTATGTAATTTTAGTAAAGTAAATAGTCATACATCTGATTTGCTAAAATTAATGTTTATTTACTTTGATTTTAAAATAATAAAGACTAATTGAATCAACTGTATAGTGTATGCCCTATTATTATTGAAGTTTATTTTGGCGATCTTTACTATTTAGTGTTTTACATCATTAGCATAACAAGTCAAAGATGATATAGGAGACCTTCTATTTGGTGTTTTTTTTAGCTACCTACTTTCATTTTTTTTAAGTTTACTAACATTAATTACTGGAGATATCTATTTTGGGTGGATTATCTAAGCGCAACGCAAGGGCATTTAGTCTGAAATGTGCAGGTTTTCAACGAGATGTGGTCACATGAGTTCTGGGTTTCTAAAAGTTGTAACGTTTGGCTGTACATACTTGATTGTGGTGAAGTGTTTGCCCCTAAAAGTTGATATCTACCAATTTTCAATTGCTTGGCGTTCATCTCTGATTTAATTTGGAATGAATGTAATGCGTTCATCATTGTGGTGAGGGGAAAAGATTATTGTGGGTTTTGTTGTTCATCCGGTTGAATTTCGTTCTCGTTTTTATTCGGTCGGACATAATCGTCTCACTTCTATCTTTTGTCAACGTTATCGGCCATTATTTAATCATTCGTTCTTTACTTGCGGTGGTGATCAAAACAACAAGAGTAATTAATATTGGTTTTACATATATTACACAACCAGGATAATAAAATATTTAAAAACAGAACGAAAGAAATTTTCATTCAGGAATTTCTAGCTACTTCATTCCAAATTAATTACAGCGTTACTATAGGTAAATATTTTAATTTCAATAGGGTCTATTATTTATATAAATATCGTTTCATTTTCTAATAGCCGGGTGTACACAAAGGCGTTTACCTAATTTTGTTTCATTCAAAAGGCCGCCATAACTACTATGTTTAACGATTTCGCGTCTAATCACCGCTAGCCGTACCACGGCTATAGTAATTTTTATTTTATTATATTTATCATATAATAAGGGATAAACAAAACAAATAAAATACAAACGATAATTGTATACGTCAGCATGCTAGTTTAAGACAGCGCCAGCGAATTAGAAAAACAAAAACAGAAAAAATCATCTCATCCATAATTCGGAAGAGCAGAATTAAATTCAGCGGGAATCATCCCATCGCTCAGCAAATCAGAAGATAAAATCAAAGCTGATTTGTTCGATTGTTGTTACAGTTGTGCCATTGTGCAAATTTAGTGTAGTTGTTGTTTTTATTTATCAATCTTTTGATATTCATTGGTTAACGGAAAATTAATATTGCTATTGTATGATTTCTTTTTTTTTTTCTCCTCGTGAACCAAAGTGTTAGTTTCTTTTTTAAATTAATTTCGGTAGTTTTTGCTGCACAAAGTAATTGTGCGTTTTCAGTGTATAGTGAAAAAAAAAACAAACTTGATTTTGTGGTTGTCAAAAATTTGTGTTGGTGCAAAACCAGAAATTTTTTTTTAGGTGGGATATATTTATTCCTTGCACAGCAACCCAGAGCGCTCAGGAGTTTGTTGGTAAGTTTTTATATATAGTATATTTATTAAATTTTTTTGTTTGTACGAATGAAATTTTTCAACCGCCACGTATTCTTTTGAATGAATACCACTTAATAGTCAAACGCAGAAACTAAACACCTTGGTTACCACGAGTTTTCCGCTATCAATTTAATTAATTAAACCTATAATGTCAGAAGTCCTTTTAAGGGACGAGTGGGTATTTATCTATTGTTTTTTTTTATGTTATATAATTTAACCGTTATAAAAGCTACTTAGTTCATTACTTGTGATTTAAAAATAAAATTTACAAAATTGATACAATTATTAATTTTTTTATGGTTCTGGTTAATTGTGAGTGAATATGGCTGATTAAGCGTTAAAATTGTGGGGAGGTAGCAGATAAGGCGTTGGTCGTAATATGGTGGGTGTTTTATTATACAATTCGCACATGATTTTTTTTTTTGTAATGCTAATGGTCGCTAATTATCATAGGATGAACCCTCCCAGCCCTGAGCATTCAGGATATATAAAAACTGGCAAGCATGTGCACCATAGCACCGAGAAGCGTTACAAAATTCAATATTAAGCACGGTGATGTTATTAAAACTGTCCTTTACCTAAAATGGTGACTTTACACTTCTGTTTATATAATCGAAAAATATTGTTTTTGAAAAAAACGTTTTCAGGACACGAGAATCGAGATAGGATACCAAATGATTATAAATTGTACATGTTGTAAATGTTGTAAAGCACTATCAATTTGGAGATGTTACATGTTACAATGAATGGGAAGATCAAGAGCAATAGTAACTGTGACATTCTGATATTTTTACGAAATCACCTGAAGAATTGATTCTCTCAAAAGTTTGATGCTTTAAAATTCGGAAATAAGTACAAAATATTATCAAGGTGAAATTGATAAAAAATTATTAATTCATTTGATAATACCAAACTTGTTATATAATGGAAGCGCTTAGGTAATATGTACAACAAACTACAAAATGAACGGCGATAAGCGTACCACATAAAACAAAGAGAACTAAACTCCCGAAGAAAATTAGTACAAACTTCCCTAATTAGAGCCGAGGGAGGGATAGTTCCGACAGTTTATGTGGATGATGGATTAAGTAACATGGTGAGGTAGCGAATGGAATGATCGAGAGAATTGGTAAATAAACCTTACCAACCCATAATGGTGCCCATATCCAAGAGAGAGTAACACAGTCATCCTCGTCATACAGTTTCTTGAAAGACACTATATGATACCGTTATCGAAACCTACTAATAACCTCAAAAATCATCTGAGAAAACCTCAAATAATCTCGAATTATCTGTAAATAAAGTAATAATTGGGGATCCATCATATCTCCGAAAATAAAAATTCCAGAAAAATCCAAATAAAAAATGGCTGAAACAACAGTAGGTGATCAGGACTTCGGTCTTCAAAATTAAGCCTACTCCCAAATCAATCCCAAACTGAATCTCTTAAGTCAGTCTTCAGCTTGGTTCAAATTGGTCAAAGCCAATTAGGATAAAACTTATTTATTTCATAACGGATTTTAGTGAAATTTGACATCCGTGATAGAAATGGGATCTTAAAATGATTTTTGGATAAACTTAATATGGCAGAGTGGGATAGAATTTGCCCATTTCTCATCCGATTATGATGAAATTCGACATGTGTGTTGGAAATAGGATTCTAAAATGATTTTTGGATGAAATTCTGGAATATGGCCAATTAGGATAGAACTTGGCTATTCCTTAATCGATTATGATGAAATTCAAAATGATACTGCTAATTTCGAGACTCTACACTACCGTTAGTAGTTTTAATTCTTCAGCGCGTATCCCCCGCCATCTCACAATTCATTTTTTTAAGCAAGACCAAACCTACAGCTCTGACAGTAAATACTCAGGAAACATATCCCAACGTTTCAAGCGAAAGATTGGCGAGATAAGTTTGTAGGCGAACTTGAATATTTGAAAATAATTGAAATAATTGAAAATAATTTTTGTGTGACATTTCTTTCCATTAGTTGGAAACGTCAAAATTCATCATAATCGGTTAAAAATAGCTAAGGTATATCCTAATTGCCCATATTCTAGAATTTAATCTTAAAATCATTTAAGAATGCAGTTCCCAACCCATTTGTCGAATTTACTCCAAATCGGTTAAGAAATAGGGAAGTTCCATCATACTTGGCCATATTCCAGAATTATATCCAAAAATCATTTTAAAATCCCATTTTTATCAAAACTTGTTTTTGTTAAATTCTTCCAATGTTAAGAAATAATGGCAAGTGTTTAACTATGTTACTGGTAATATAAGATGAAGAATATGTATTCTAATTTTGATGATACTGGAGTGATTGTTGATGAGCCATTAGCTGTTGCTAATATTTTTAATCAGTTCTTTTATGAAATTCCTACCCAAATTAAAAATTAAAACATTATCAAGCATGACTACAATAAGGAACAGCAAAGCTTATTCCTGGTTTCTTCGAATATTTCAAGTGAAAGTTTTTTTCTACCCTACTACACCTGATGAGATTTATAGCACTATTATGACTTTAAAGAATAGCTACGGTAAAGGCCCTGATTGATTTTCCAATAACTGTATTAAGAAATGCGCCTTTTACATTGCTGAACCGATTAGTTATATTTTTAATTTATGTTTTAGTTATGGCATTTTTCCGGAATGTTTTCAAAAGTCTATTGTTGTTCCATTACATAAAAAGGGTGATTCCTGTGATCAAAATTACTAAAGCTCGAATTTTAAATTTTTTAAGCCTAAGCAGTTTTTAAATCCCTCACAATTTGGCTATTTGCAGAACTTTAGTACTGAGGACGCAATCATCAATTTTTTAGCTCCGATTATGTCTGATATCGATAACAATTTATAAACGGGGTCACTTTTCATTGACATTAAAAAGGCGTTCGACACAGATGATCATCAAATTTTATTAGCGAAAATGTCGCACGCTGGGTTTAGGGGTGTTGCATGGGGTTATTTTAAATCATATTTGGAAAATCGATGTCAACGTGTTAGAATTGACGATCAGTACAGCGGCCCTTTATACCTATGTTCAGGTGTCCCTCAAGGGTCTGTGTTGGGTCCCATCTTTTTTCTTATTCTTATATATACATCAATTCTCTGTTATGTCTCAAATTCATTGTCCAATTAACAGTTTTTGCGGATGATACTACTATTGTCTATTCAAATTTTACAATTGATAATTTGATGGTTGGCATGCAGTCTGATGTATGTGTTTTAAGAACTTGGTTTAATATGCATTCTCTTGCGCTTAGTGAGAAAAGTGTTTATATTACATTTGCTGTTTATTTGGATCAAATTACCGTCAAAATGAATTATGATATCTTAAAATGTCATTCTGAAGATTTTGATAAAAGAATATGTAAAAATAATTGTATCGGAATTCATAGAGTTCCGGACTATCGTTATTTGGGAGTATGGATTAACACCATCAGCTTAACTATAAAAAACATTTTTATGAAACGCAATCGAAAATTTTACTTGGCATATACGCAAACTGTACTTACTTCGTAGCACTGTACCTCGAAGTATTTTAAAGCGCTTATATTTCCCATTAGTTAACACCCATTTAGAGTATGGAGTATCTGTTTGGGGCAGTGTATACCTAAATAATTTAGACATCATGATTAAGATGCAAAAATTCGCGATCAGAACCATTAATTTCAAAGGTAAATTCGCCAGCACGTCAAATTTATTTATTAAGTGCAACATTCTTTCAGTAAGAAAATTATATGTTTATAAAACTATGAAAATATTTTATAAAAGGGCTATTTGAAATATATTAAAGTTTGTAACTATTTATCTCGAGAAAAATATTGATTTGTTCCATTTACGAGAAAAGAATGTTGCAAAAGATTTCACATTTTTAAGGCACCATCAATATACAATCAGCTACCAACAGCAAGTAAAACACCCAGAAAACATGTTGGAATCCCATTTTCAACACACGTATCAAATTTCATCATAATCGCTTGAGAAATGGGCAAGTTCCATGATACTTGGCCATATTCCAAAACTTCACCCAAAAAACATTTTAAAATCCCATTTCCAACGCACATGTCGTATTTCATCATATTTGTTGAAAAATAGGCAAGTTACATCCTACTTGGCCATATTCCAGAACATCATCTAAAAATAATTTGAGAATTCCATTTCCATTGGAAATACTGAATTTCATCAAAATCGAATAAGATATAGAATCCCAATAAAATTCTTATAAAAAAAATCACAAATCCTCAATTTAACTATTGGTTAACTGCTCACTACATCCTAATCCAATCCCAGGTCAACTCCAACTCAATTTCAACTCAACCCGCAAATTGGCCTCTAACTTAACCTTCAAATCAACTCCATATTCAATGCCCAATTCAATAATCAAACCAGCATACATATTATATAAAAAAATCGTAAATATTTATACACTACTCCAAAAAATTAAAGGAACACTAATTTTTTTCAATTTTTTTAGTGTTTTTTGAAGAGCTGTATCTTAGTAAAATACGGTCGTACAGAGATGAAAAGAAAAGCATTTTAAAGCTTCAAATCTCTAGTTTTGAGACTTTTGAACGAAAAATTTTTGGGAGATACCGTTATCACGCAATAATAAGAAAGAGCGCGAAGAAAAAAAATTCGAATTTTTTTTTTTTTTTTGTAAGGTGCCATGGGCTCGGGAAATTTTTTTAAAGTTAAACCAATGCATAGGTCGGTTAGCCTGTTAATTAGGCGTAAATTTAATTTCATTCTGGTCTCTCTATGTCAACTTTTTGCTGAGATATCTGACTTTGAATCAAAAAAGATCCTTTTGCCTTTGATCATCGATATCTCAGCAACCAATGACTGCACAGTAAACTTTAAGGCAGCCTTAAAAACTTCAGTAAATTTCCTACAAGACCCTTTAATGATTAGTGGAGAACAAATTTTTTTTTCACCCTCAATACTGATTTGAAAAAAGTACAAAAAAACGACTTTTTAGGTTGTCTTAATAAATCTACCGTTACTTTACCGTTACTGATGAAAAGACTAATGTTGCCAGGTCATTTTACAGTTTAATGTACTCCTAATAGCCCTGTATTATTTTCAAATTGATCCATCCAACCGTTTTTTCGGACAGATTGATCAAAGTTTTACAAAACAATTAAAGGAACAAATGATCGCCAAAATAAAAAACCGACTTTTTTCACATTTTGCGTTAGTTACTTGTTAACCCTTAATGATCGTACGATTTTTATGCAATACTCGCCCATAAGAGACGACAGAAAATTAAATAAAGTTCTGCAATATTATTATGGAACTTGGCCATTTCTTATCCGATTTTAGTGAAATTTGGTATGCGTTATTGAAATGGGATTCTAAAACGATTCGTGGATGAAGTTCTGGAAAATGGCCAACTATGAAGGAACTTGGCCATTTATTAAACGATTTTGATGAAATTTGGTATGCGCGATGGAAATGGGATTCTAAAATGATTTTTGGATAAAGTTCTGGAATATGGCCAACTAGGTTGGAACTTGGCCATTTCTTATCCGATTTTGATGAAATTCAGCATGTACGATGGAAATGGGATTCTAAAGTGATTTTTGGATAAAGTTCTGGAATATGGCCAACTAGGATGGAACTTGGCTATTGCTCATCCGATTTTAGTGAAATTTGGTATGGGCGATGGAAATGGGATTCTAAACTGATTTTTGGATAAAGTTCTGGAAAATGGCCAACTAAGAAGGAACTTGGCCATTTCATATCCGATTTTGGTGAAATTTGGTATAAGCAATGGAAATGGTATTCGAAACTGACTTTTGGATAAAGTTCTGGAATACGGCCAACTAGGATGGAACTTGGCCATTTCTTATCCGATTTTGATGAAATTTAGCATGTACGATGGAAATGGGATTCTAAAATGATTTGTGGATGAGGTTCTGATATATGGCCAACTAGGAAGGAAATTGGCCATTTATTATCCGATATTGATGAAATTCAGCACGTGCTTTAGAAATGGGATTCTAAACTTATTTTTGGATAAAGTTCCAGAATTTAGCCAATTGTCATGGAACTTGGAAGTTTTGTATCCTATTTTTATGAATTTCAGCATTCACGATGAAAATGAGATTCTTAGATTATTGATAAAATAAATCATTAAATACATGGAATAACGATTTTAGTTTTTCACTTTTAAAGCACATATCGAATTTCTTTTATTTGTATAAGGAATAGGCAAGCGCCTTCCAACTTTAACATATAACTTTAACCAAAAATAATTTTAGAGTTTTATTTCTATAGTACATGCTGAATTTGTTTAAAATCGGATAAAAAATGGCCAAGTTCCATCCTAATACGGCTTATTCCGGAATTTCATCTAAACATAATTTTAAAACCCAATTTTCATTACAAATGCTGAATTTCATCAAAATCTTATAAGAAATGGCCAAGTTCCCACCCAATTGGACATATTCCAGAACTCTAGCTAAAATTCATTATAGTATCCCATTTCCATCGCGAACACCAAATTTCATCAAGATCGGTTAAGAAATAGCCAAGTTCCATCCCAGTTGGCCATATTCCAGAACTTTAACCAAAAATCAGTTTAGAATCCCATTTCCATCGTACATGCTAACTTTCATCAAAATCGGATAAGAAATGGCCAAGTTCCATCCTAGTTGGCCATATTCCAGAACTATATCCAAAAATCAGTTTAGAATCCCATTTCCATCGCCCATACCAAATTTCATCAAAATCGGTTAAGAAATGGCCAAGTTCCATCCTAGTTGGCCATATTCCAGAACTTTATCCAAAAATCAGTTTAGAATCCCATTTCCATCGTGCATACCAAATTTCATCAAAATCGATTAATAAATGGCCAAGTTCCTTCCTAGTTGGCCATTTTCCAGAACTTCATCCACGAATCGTTTTAGAATCCCATTTCAATAACGCATACCAAATTTCACTAAAATCAGATGAGAAATGGCCATGTTCCATAATAATTGGTCATATTGTAGAACTTTATTTAATTTTCTATCGTCTCTTATCGGCGAGTATTACAAAAAAAATCGTACGATCATTAAGGGTTAACAAGTAACTAACGCAAAATTTGAAAAAAGTCGTTTTTTTATTTTGATGATCACTTGTTCCTTTAATTGTTTTGTAAAACTTTGATCAATCTGTCCGAAAAAACGGTTAGATGGATCAATTTGAAAATAATACAGGGCTATTAGGAGTACATTATCTGTAAAATGACCTGGCATCATAAGTCTTTTCATCAATAACGGTAAAGTAACGGTAGATTTATTAAGACAACCTAAAAAGTCGTTTTTTGTACTTTTTTCAAATCAGTATTGAGGGTGAAAAAAAAATTTGTTCTCCACTAATCATTAAAGGGTCTTGTAGGAAATTTATTGAAGTTTTTAAGGCTGCCTTAAAGTTTACTGTGCAGTCATTGGTTGCTGAGATATCGATGATCAAAGGCGAAAGGATCTTTTTTGATTCAAAGTCAGATATCTCAGCAAAAAGTTGATATAGAGAGACCAGAATGAAATTAAATTTACGCCTAATTAACAGGCTAACCGACCTATGCATTGGTTTAACTTTAAAAAAATTTCCCGAGCCCATGGCACCTTACAAAAAAAAAAAAAAATTCGAATTTTTTTTCTTCGCGCTCTTTCTTATGATTGCGTGATAACGGTATCTCACAAAAAAATTTCGTTCAAAAATCTCAAAACTAGAGATTTGAAGCTTTAAAATGCTTTTCTTTTCTTCTCTGTACGACCGTATTTTACTAAGATACAGCTCTTCAAAAAACACTAAAAAAATTGAAAAAAATTAGTGTTCCTTTAATTTTTTGGAGTAGTGTATAACCAGGTGTTTTGAGTCAATTCGGTTGGCAGGCACCCCACCCGCTTGACGTACAGTCTCCAAAAGCTTTTCAAATCTCCGCTTTGACCATAGAAACAGAATGGCGAAAAAAAAATTCAAATCGGACAAGCAAGTAGAGACATACAGACATCCAGACGTCCAGACAGACGGACGGACATTTTTTTTTTCAGACTCAGGGACTTTCAAAACGTCGAGAAAATTGGTTTTGGACCGAAGTAAAATACATTAAACTTTTGTTAACTACAACATGGAAGCTACATAATTTCATGCCATTCTTGCGCAGAAAGGACCAGTGCTAAGCGGCTTTGGGGAGTTTTTTTATTTTAGTATGTAAATAATTATTAAAAAACACAAATTTTTCAAAAATGTTCCAATTTCTGTGAATGTTAAAATTTCAAAAAATTGTCAAAGCGGGTTGGAGACAGCAGCTCCCATCCTGTAAGGTATAAAACGAATTAAATAATATTTCAAAAATGGGATTTTTTTATTTTGGATAACGGCGCCAACCCTAGCAATTGAGCAATAATAAGCAACTCGACTCTCGAACAACCTATAAGAATTTCGAAAATATGAAATAATCTAGCAAGAATAAATCTTCTAAATCGCCCAAATAATCTTGAATTGTTTCGAGTTTAAACAATCTGAGATTACCAGTTAATTCAACAATACACGCGCACGTAATATTTCAAAAATATCGATTGATCTCGAATAATCCCGATAATTTATAAAATCTGGGAAATTTCGAATAACTAAAGTAGATCTCTTAAAAAAATGTTTGTAAAAATATTATGAATCTCGCAAAATTTTGACAAACTTGTATAATCTATGTAAACTTAGGCAACACAAGTAATCATCTCCAGTTAGTAAATGGGTTGCGTTGCGATCCCAAAATAAAATCTCGAAAAAAATTCGAAAAACATCAAATTTGTTTAACCCTCGTCAGGCGGCATAGATACAATTTTACCTTTTCCGTTGTACCCGCAGAGAGTGAAAATTTCGTGATATCTCTATATTTCTAGCCTAGCTAGATCGTATATAAAAAACACCTTAAAGCTCAAAGCCTCTTAACATTGGTCCAAGAAATTATGTAGTTGCGTTTTGTTTTGAAATTGTACTTAATAAAAATTGAATGCGGTCTTTCTTTTTAACGGGATACTTGACTTTTTTGTGATTTTTATATTTGCTATATGCCCGGTTCCCTAGTTAAATATTGACAAATTTCAAAAATCATGTCGAAGAATATTGAAAATTTTTGAATAATCAGTAAGTATTTCAAACAACCTTCAATAACCTCAAAAAAAAAAACTCGAAAATCTTAAATAATCTCGGAAAATTTGAAAACACACTCTAATAGTTTTAAAAATAACCTCGAATTATTCCAAAAGCCTGGAAAACCTCAAACTATGCAAATCAATGCCAAATTGCCAAGCAAATTTCAAGTTATCTCAAAAAGCCTAATAACCAAAAAAAATCTTGAAAATAAAAAAATTAAAAAAATCGAAAATCTCAACAATTTTACGCTGAATTCAATCAATCCAATGAGTGAAATAACGTAAATGAAGCTTAGATCCGGTCAGCATGGGGCAAGATTGGTTCTTTTGAAATCATGACCATTCCGCCGAAATTATTTACTACATACTGTTTTCCATTCAAAAACATCTAGATACGTCGATACGTCTGGGTATCGATGTTGAAAGTCGCAAATAAATAACCTTTATAAAGTATTTGAATTTAATGCTAAATTTGATGTGTCTTTCGGCACAATTTAACTCTTCCGGCTTAAATCAACTAAACTAAAACATACTATATAAGTAAACGCCGGACTCAATTATAGGTTTGACTTAAGAGTAGGTTAGTCCCAGCTCCCAGTTTTGTTGCAAACATTCATCCAAATTTGTAAACCTTTAAGCTTCCTCATAATGTGTATTATACATATTGGAAATTTACTGTTTGATCACTGTATCTATATTGCTATCTCATTGTGTAGGCACACAGTTACAAAAGTTGTGCTTAAAATGAGTGGAAAAGTTCAGCTTGCATCAAATTTTGCTTCAAAAATGTAATTATGGCTCCCAAAATGCTGGGAATATTGGAAAAGGGGACAATTCGCTGTCCAGAGCGAGTGTTTTTGATAGGTATAAGTTGTTCAAAGAAGGCAGAGAACGCATTGAAGACGATGAACATTCTTCGAAGTCTACCGATGAATCCCACGTGTTAAGGAAGTCAAGCATTTGGTGCTCAAAAATCGTCAATTAGAGATCTTGTTGACATCACGCAAATATCCGTCTATGGCTTCTAGCCGAAATACAATAATACCCGATGCATTAATGCTTGAAAAAAATGTAGGCGTTTAATTCGCAATCGCAATTCGTTTAATTGCCCAATTTATAACACCATAATTATTAGCACCACTTTTATATGAATTTTAAAATATTCTGGAAAAGGGTGATATAATTTTTAAATTAAAATGGAAATTTCGATTTCCCGGACAGTTTTAAAATTACATCTTGCTTTTACAGAATTTAAAAAAAAATTTTAAAGTGGAAGATTTAATTTTAAAATATTCGGGAAAATGTTTGTTCTAATTTTAAAATTAAATCATCCTTTTACAGAATATTTTAAAATTCCTTTAACTTAAACCCTATAGTTTTATTTCGCTTTACAAAAGTGGAAAAAAGGCCCGAAAACCATTTGGGGGCAAATACCCTGTGATTTGGAGTTAAAGCCCTAATAATATTTCCGGCACATAAAACCGCTAAGATTTTCCAATTTTAAAAGCTAAGCATTTTTGAAAGAAAGGATCAAGTTTGAAATTTTGATACAATAAGAAGTAATTAGGCTTGATGTTTAAAGTGGAATAATCAATTTAAGACCAAACAATATTATAAAACTAACTGCTAAGAAGAAAAGAGATTCAGAATTATGGTTATTAAACTTATTGAGCACAGGTTTCACAACGACGATTTCCTTCAATTCAATAAAATTACGTGCTAGTGTTTTTGGTGTAAGTCAGACAGTCTTGTTTTTATTTATTTGTGTGGAGAAAACATCAGCGACAAAGAAAGATTTGGTGTAACCGTTGTCATTGAAACTAAGCAAGAATCTAAGTAGGAGCAGCTCAGTTGCAAATAAATCGTGTCTACAAACCCTACAAATCATAACTCATCATACAATCTACCAAAAGGAGTCAAAAAACTGGAGGTTATACAAAGGAAGGAAAGTGAGGAAAAACGTTAGAAATTGCTTGGCTTCTTAAAATGGGGCCATCAACCATTTTCACGATTGTAAAACAGTCTGATATAATTAAACAATGTGTTGAGAGGGATAGGATTGCTAGTACTGGCCAAATAATAATTAAAAAGCGTAATTCAACAATAGAAGAATTAGGAAAACTTTGAGCTTGTGGGTCTAAAATCAAAATTATCGCAATTGTCCTATTTCGGGTTCCCTCATTAATTACAAAATAATACCAACCTTAAACATCATTCATAAAGTGAGGCCGCCGCAGATACGTGTACCCCCGTTTTTAGTAATGAGCCTCATATATTTCGCAAAATACAACTTACACTTCATGAAAAAAATAAACTGGCAAAGTAGAAAGTGCTGAAAATGAAGTTGCAGCAACCTTTATATTAGAATTGCAACAAATTATTAAAGATGGGAATTATCTATGACGCCAAATATTTAATTTTGACGAAACTGGTGTAAATTAGAAAACAACTTCCGAACCAATTTTTTAAACATTCTTTGACTTTAGGGAGCAAATGTTCAAATTACCACATTGAAACATACAATTTGGTACCTCGCTTAACGAAATCTCAAATAACGATGTGTTTCCATAGGAACGTAACCCTTTCGTTAAACTAGATTTATTACCTGTTTTCTGAATTATATTCGTATATTTCCAGCACATAATATTATGTAATGTAAATATAATAGTCACATATTTACTTTACAAGTTCGAAAGAAGAATTTTACTAAACAAGAATGAGCGATAGTGAGTATATGTAAATAGTTTTCATGCAACTAATGTATTTAAAAATTTCAATATGCTACAAAAAATGTAACTAAAATTTTGATAATGAGTGGTTACAGACTTACAGCTATTGTGAAAAGACAGATTATACTAATTTAATACAACTTCGGAAGATTTCATTTTCAGCAACTTTTACGTTGAACGCTATCCAATGAGAGCAAATCTTTCCGAATCCATTTTTCGGATCATTGTCACATTCAAGAACCGCAAATCGAAAGCATGGCCATGACAAAGATGGTACAACATGACAGTTATTCAAAAATAAAATATTGAAAACATCGGTTTCTCGCTTCTGAAAAAGAAGCATTTTCGCGGGAAGATTGAACGTATAAGACCTCTATAATAAAAAAACAAAAAAGGTTGTAAGATAAAACTATCTGCACTGTTGATTTTGTTATAAAAATACCTTTCGTTTGATATATCACATGACTCATATTGAAATTTAAAAATTTAGCTATCTCTGCGCCTTTAAGTAAGAAATCTAAAATGATTTGGATCAACCAACTAAACAAAACCCGCCATTTACACTATCAATGGGAAAACCAATATACGAGTACCTTGATAAAGGGAATTTGTATCAGCTATTTCCGACATGGTTTGTTAATACAGTACAGTTAAGAAATGATCATACAATAACTCAACCGCCTTTTAGGGCAGGGAAATAGAGAATAGGTTCGCGGATTACGAATATTAAAATCCTAAAACATTTTTTGACATATTTTCGGAAAACTCAAAAAAGTCCTCCGCCTAACAAATTATAATTTATTACAATACATTTTATTGTACTCAATACTTTACAATTTAATAATAACTTGCATTACATAAGTCACAAAAATGCAAGGCTTGCATTAAAAAATAAAATTTTCTAATGTGTAGAGTCAAAGCAACCTTGATTATACAAGCAGAACCATCTTGATATGAATAGAGCCGGCATGTGAAAAATGAACTTAAAATAAGGGATATAGAAACACTAAAAATTCATTTATTTTCATAGTGTTTATATGAAAAAACGCGATTCCGATTGACGATAAAATATGAATTAAAAGTTAAACCCAGTTAAATAATTTTTTAAGAAATCGCTAACAAACAACTCAATGTCTTACTCATTTAAAACACAGATTCTCAAATTTCCCTATTTTTCAGCAATAATCAAAAGAAAATAAGGGAAATTAAATTAAAAAACATTCTACAACAACAACAATGTGTATTAAAGAGAGAAAATTCAGTTTAATGACGACATCATATCTCCACATCTAAAACCAATGGTACAAAAAAAGACAACACGTCTCCGCTCAACAATCAAAATTTAAAATAAATCAAAAAGAGCCAAACAGATTAAATTAAATCAATACAATGAGTGCGAAAAAAACAAAAAATCAAAATAATCTAGCATGCTTTGCAAATTCAAAATAACTATAGAAACATATTCGAATTCAAATTTGAATGGAGGCAATGAAAGAGATGATTATTGAATTTTTTATAAACGAGTTATGTTGATGACGTAGTATATTACAAAAACAACAAATTTAAAATTTTAAAAGTACCTTATTTTTCATGAAGATTTTCACTTAGAAATAAACATTTTCAAGACTCGATTTTTCAATCAAATAATATTACATGTTTCATGAACATTTTCATATAAAAACAAAACAAAAGCTCACATTTCTAATAAACTAAATCTGTCAATGAAACTAAGCGTTTTCCCATATAGTTTCATAGTAAAGAAAAAATTGTTTGTACCTTATTTTAAGCTTAGTAAAAAATACAGTCGATACTGGAGGCTCTTATTTATACAGTAGGCTCTGATACAAGCCATAATCTAAAAAACGAAGCTTTTATAAGGGAATTAGAAACGAAGAAAAAACCAAAATTTCCATAGTAAAACACATAAAACATATGGGAAATCACTTTTTTTCCTAAGACAAATTTGTAAATGAAAACGTTGCAAATCCTTAATTATGATTTCTGAAATATTTTCATAAATGTTTGAATTTCAACATATATAAATCTCGTTTAAGTAAATCGTTTTCATTTTCTTGTAATAATTGATTTATTTAAACCAAAATATAAAAAAAGTTCATAACAACAGCGTTCTGGTCAAATTAAAAAGAAAAGCTTACTACAAATCGTGTGCATTAAGTCAATATACATAGATGGCAGTGGGTAGTAAACATTTTGAAAAATTGTACCAACAATTGCGACCTGGGGAAATTTGAGTTCAGAAATTGTAGGAAAAGCAAAACAAATTCAGAAAATACTAAGAACGTGTCATAATTATGTGATTAAATAATTTTTTTTCGTATTTCTCTGCCAACAATTATAGACATCTAAAGTACACTAGTAAAATTAAAAATAAATTTAGCAAGTATTATTTTAATTTGTCAGGGCCAACTTTGATGTATTTTTCAAAATAAAAGTTCGAAAAATATATTTTAGAAATAATTTAATTTTAAAATTTCTGCAATTAATATTTACATAATATCAATATACCCTTCTTGTATAAACACTTTTGTATAAACATTTTGTAACATTTTTGCTGTTTTCATTGAAAAACTTGAAGCTAAAAAACACCGTTTTTACTATGGATTCCTATGGAAATCAGTGAAAAGTTATACCACTAAAAAAGCTTCTAAAAAAGACGTCATAATGATTATGGCTCTATACTCTAGAAGGCTCTGGTAGAGTACGATACGAATAATACAGTTTAAGCTCGTTTTGTGCAATAATTGCAAAAATAATTATTGTGAGAAAAAATACGAAATTGCAATTAGCAAAAGTTGAGAATTTTTTTAACGTGATAAAGCCTTCAGAGATACATGTTCGGAAAGTGAGCGACACGAAATGTTTCTCTTGGGACAATTATTACTCATCATTTCATCAACAATAATCATTACATTGTAAACATTTTACTTCAAATTACAAACTGTAAAATGTAAATTTACAATGCTTGTGAGCACTGTAGCGAAAGAACGCCCCATATGATCGGAACAATTCTGGTCTTAATTTTTGCATAAAGAAACCGTAGGCATTGTAATTTCTAAAAACATTAGTGATTAACAAGAGTCGATAGATGTCAGGAATCAATATCATTCGAATGCGAGGGTGAAATTAAGGAACCTGAGAAGAGCAACCAAACACGGAAAGCTATGATCAAAACAGTGATAACTGGAATGTGAATTGGGAAATATTGGACTGACGAGCCAAGCAGAAATATGAGTTAGAATGCTAGATGATATACCAGTTTGGGTCAGTTGCTATGTGGAGGAATTAACAAAAGGAAACATTATTGAAGACTCAACGTCCCATTATCCTAGTCCAACCTTGTTCGTAAAAAAAAAAAATCAGAAGATTACCGCTTGTGCATGGATTATAGGGCTATAACTTATAAGACTGTAAGACAGCAGTTCCCGTTACCATTGGTAGACGATCAATTGGACCGACAAGGAGGTAATATTTATTTTACTAGTTTGAACCTGACTAAGGGATATTATCAGGTGCCGATCGCATCTGCAATAATGACAATGGGTGGATTCAGGTAAGCCAACTGTTGGCAATATGGTGAGTAAAATCAACACTTCAGACCTGAACGCACAAGATACATTCAAAATTTCATAGCAATGTGATAGTTTAAATGTCATCAAATCTGAATGCGCCCAATGTGCCTAAACTATTAGATCAAAACCGGGCTCGAATAAAGAAATATTATGATCAGAGATGAAAGAGACCAAATGAGTTAATAACGGTAGATTTAGTTATGGTGACAGAGTTTTAGTTAAAGTGGCAGTTGAAAAGTGGGTTTTAGTACTCAGCAATCATCTCGTGCTGCAGTGATAGTGAACGTCCGTTGTAGCAAAGAACATTACACAATTTTAAGTGCATTGCTAGATTCAGCCTCTGAAGATAATTTCTCATTTGCAGATGGTCTCAAAAGGTGGAACATTAAAAGAATCGCGAACGGAATTTTAAATTGGATCTTCAATTGGAAAAACCAAAGGACTTACTTATTTAAAAATTACGTTTGTGAGTTGAAATCCCGTTTTTGTCTTAAAAGTGTCACCCGAGGTTTCCGGGATTTTTTTATATGCTATTTTAACTCTATAACGGCATTGGAATAATATATTACAGTAAAACCTCGGTCTAAGAGACTAACTAAAGATACATGTTAAACCGAAAGTGATCTGACTGAAAACGTTTGAGGTAAATTCAACATGTAAACGGCGACTTGACTGAAACTTATCTGAAAGTAAACGGTCAACTTAAATACGGTCAACTTAAATTTGGTTGGTTGAGTCAGTTTGTATATTGAGTTAAACATTTAAACTTTAATTTAGTTGAACTGACAGCTTTTTTCATACTGTTAAGAGTCAAGAGGTTTTATACATTTTCGAAGTAATTTTTAAATTATTTTAAATAATTTTTTAATAATTTAAATGTAATTTTAGAATAAAGTGACATTTAAAATGTCAATTCAGATCAAATAAAAAAATCCCATGTAACCACTAACCCAAAGTTTCAGTCGGATCACTTTCAGTCATAACTTAGTCAATCACTTTTGGGTTTAACATGTACCTTTAGTAATGTAGAAAATTTGAATATCTCGTACAGAAGTTTATCCATCAAAAGCATTTTCAAGTCAAATTCAAGCAGATGAGGAAGGAACTTCTTGTCTTTTTATATTTCTCAAAATACAGTTTGGATTAATCTTAGGCCTACCTCTCCTTTATTCCGCTCCTAGAAACAGTTGTTCCCAATGTTGTGTTTCATACACATCTTGTCTTGAAATTTTAAAATATTATTTTACGAGGGTATCTTGTTTTAAGAAAAACGCTTACAATTATAGTTGAAACAAATTATTATTAACCGGCCATCGGAGTAATTATTTAAATCCCTTTGCAATCTCCAACAATCCGATGCACCAGCCTAAAGAAAAATATTTGTGAATTCAATCTCGTCTATTTAGGTGATTAATAAACATTTAGTAAATACTATCATGAGGTAGACCAGATATAACTTGAAATAATTGAAAAAAAACACATAAATACTCTACAAATATTTTTTTTTTAAATGGCTTTGAAATATCATTGTTACCATCGTTTGGATTCAATTGTACCTAATATGGAAAACTGCAATATATTAAAGAAGCGCTTATAGTCAGAATTTGATGAAATATTTATGACGAATCACACTTGACCAAGTTGTCAACTTTCAAATTTCCACTAAGTCCAAAAAAAGTTTGCCTAGTCAGAATTTGATGAAATATTTTTGACGAATCACACATGACCAAATTGTGAACTTTCAAATTTCTATAAAATTACAAACTACAAAATACCGATTTACAATGCTTGAGAGCACTGTAGCGATAGAACGCCTCTTATAATCGGAGCAAATCTGGTGTCAACATTACTGGGAAAGAACTGTTGCGGTTAATTAATTTAAAATGTTAATAATAAATATGGAGGTTGATGGATTGATACGTGATATGTTTGTATCGCCCGAGATCTCAAGGAGTTTTCATCTAAATGACGGCCAGAATGCAGAGAAATGATATAATTTTCAGTCGACGACGCAAGTTTAATTTAGTTCAGAAAAAGTAAACGCAACTTTTGGAAAAAATTTAATTTAATCTGCAAGAAGTTATAAAACAGTTTAAGTTGTCCAAGTAATTTACAGTTTACACCTTACTCTTTCCCAATTATAACGAAACCTACGAACAATGCAAAAGCACCAAAATTAAAGAATTTGTTTAAATCAATTTTTAAAAATGATTGGAAATTAAAATAAAATCGTAAATCGGGAAACTTTCTACGAAGTAAATACATTCGCCTTCATTCTCGAGAAAGACCTCGTCTAAAGTATAGTCTAAGCGATATGATCTTTAATTTGTCAGAACTACTGAGATAAACCGCGACTTGGACGCTTCAATTATATCCTCGACCTACTAGAGTTCAAAAAAATAAGGACCTCAATGCGAGCTCAAAATTGGAAAACTACATAGAAACTGGAGAACTAATCTTCAATGCTAAAGGCATTACCCTATGCACTAACGGCAAACCCAATTTTTGAGAAAAAGTAGTTCGAACCTATTGACGATTGTAAAAGTAGAGAAAGCGCCTCTCGAGGACAATAGTTAAAATGATGCACCTGATAAAATGACATTTGTCACAAATGCGACGAAAGAAAATTTAGCAATGAGGTAATTAAAAATTGTTTTTATAGTCCGAAATTGGAATAATTTACAATTATTAGCAATCCGGTAAGTAAAAATTGTGTTTACAGTTCAAAATTGGAGTTGTTTACAATAATTTCGAACGTCAAATTATCAGGTACCTCAGTTTAAAAATTTTCCACTAGGTGGAATCCGTGATGCTCCAATCGTCAATAAGTTCCACTTTTTTTTTTTTAATTTTATATTTTGATGGACGGATTTTAGTTTGACGGCCGACAAATTATAAAATGGACGTTTTTTGAATGAAATCAAATCAATTTTAATAAAATTTTCTAAGAATAATGTGGGATTTATAGATTTGAACTACTTGTTAATAATTTTCATACTGCAAACTGAAGCAGCTTTGCCAAAAATTGGATTTGACGGTTTGAAATGCTGGTTTTACGCCTTGAATGGGCAATGCGTTTAAATGAAGCCAAAATAGAAACTTGTCTGACGGCTTAGTGGTTTAAACCATGATTGTATCTACCAAATTATAGCTTAAGACTAGCGAAATTACGCTTAAATTACTACGTTTCACTTTGTATCTTATTTGTATTGATTTTCAGATTAAGTTTAGCCGGGCAAATAAACTCGCTTTGGAATTTCTACACAACAAAGAGCACATCATTGTTTATAAGATAAAATAATGTAGAAAGAAAAAAATACCAACAAACACTTGGTGGATATACTTATTTATAATGCAGCATTAATAACCAATGCAAATGGTAATAAAACTATATTGATTAATAAAAAGAAACAATAACAATCATTGAATGTCATCCGCAAATTGTTGAAATTCTCAGAAACACTAGAAATGCTCAATATTCAAACAAAGACCAAAATTATACATAAACAAATCAGCTGGACAATGAAGTATGAAGGTATGTAGGTATGCACGTAATTAAATGACAAAGATTTTATCGATATGAATATAAAAATATAAACAGTCAATATTTATCACACAAAGCACAATTTCACAACAATACACTTCAATATCTTAGTTTTTTGAACTCGCGTTGATCATTTAAGATCAAAACAATTATTTTGTTTAATTAGAACTGTACACATTTACACTTAACTAAAAACGTACGACAACTGAATTATACATTGAATATTTTGCGAAGATACGACAATACAGTCTACATTATCAATAATTGCACAATATGGAACATTGTATATAGGTATAGCAAGCAAATCGCGAATTGTATCAATATTGATATTTGATAGGAAAATCTACAGACACACAAAACAAATAAACGGTTTTTGAGAACTAAACTGAATGACTTTTTGAGAAACGCAAATAGTGTGAATACTTTACATAATTTTTGAGGGCAATTTATTCGAAAAGTTCCCAAACAGTTAACGTGTTAAACATGTATAATTACTGAATTAAGAGATTTCGATCATGTGTCACACATCATGTAAATTATGAGTCGAACATGAAATTTCGCTTTCATTTGGTATACTAATTAAATTGTGAACTTTGATACTGAGTAGGTATACTCGTATATTAATGCGTAAACTATAAATTAGATTGTTACAAAAAAATGTATAACACTGGAAACCCCTTATTTGCGAGAACAGGATCAAATTTAATATTTGTATCGCGAATATTAGTTTTATCGGATAAGATAAGAAATTGGAAAATGGTCTTAATTTAAAAAAAAAATGTACGGTGCGTTATCGATAAAATCATTTGTTGTTATAATTATTATGGTTATTGGCGTCATTTTATTTATTTTTTCAAATTTTTTTTTGACTCTTTGCCGCAGTAATAAATTGGATTCTTACATTATACAAAGAATTGGATTTAAATTATTTATTTATGTAATAAGAATTTATTTGAGTTAGTGTTTCCAAGAATTTTCGAACTTGAGAATTTTGATATTTTTCAATGTTTCGTGTAACCTTTTATACAGTTGTTGCAGATACTTGATCCACTGTTATTTTGTATCAAAAACATAAATTACAGAAGCTCTCAAAACAATCAATTCTGAAAATTGGACGATATCTAAAATAAAGGCGTGAAAAATCCAAAAAGAACTTGTCTTAAAAAGTTTCGCACATAGTACCTATTGTTCAAATAAGAAATCAAACCAGGGAATGAATCAGATTATTTTCAAAATTTTAGAGTTATTGAATAGTGGGTTAATTGGGATTGATTTTTTTTTTTGGCTGATTGATAGGTGTTTTGGTCGAATGAGATTTGTGTGCCCTTGGTTGGATTTTGTTACTTCTCTTTGGGATCCCGCGGGTAGTCCGGATTTGTTGATGAAATTACCTGCAACCTTATCCCTTGTGCCTTGATTGGCACTCTTCTGTAAATGTTTGTTCTTGCTGTGTCGTGGCTGTGGTTTTTCGCTTTCGTTGGAACCTGCTCGGGTTTGGATCGGAACTCTGTGCTTGTCCTGGCAACTAGTTATGTACGGAAGGTTTGTGTAATTTCTCAGCAGTGATCCTGCTTGCGTATGGGAACGTTGTTGCGCTGAAGAGCAAGTTGAGGCCGAACTGATTTGTTATCATTGGTGAATGTTGCCTCATTCAGTAGGCCAGAATTGAGCATTGACCTCGAAGAGTTGAAGTTTATAAAACATATACCTAAAGGCTAAACGGAATAAGATTCACCGTAAAAAAAGGTGTTCATTATCTTATTCAAACGTCCATTAAACTCTAGAGAACTATGTATGCCTAATTTTGTGCATTTTTGCGTTAATTTGATAATATGGAAGACATTTTTTTGATAACATTATTTGTGAGTATTAAGTAGGGTAAATACTACGTCTGATAGTTGCTCTTGTGGGAGAAATAAAAGGTTCAGCGGCTCTAAAAACTGTTCAAGTCCAAGGCTCAATTTGGGTATGTTGAATGGGGTGGCAGTCATGAGTGATAATGCGGTGTGGTGGGACAAGGCATTTGTAGAGGGGTGCTGGTTGGGCCATAGGGGTGGGGTTGCGGGTAATTTTGTCGGCAGGTCTGGCCCACTTGCGGGATCTCGAGGAGAGGTGGTGGGATCTGGCCGGGGGCATGCAGGTCTTGATTGACTGGAACGCTGTTTGGTTGGCGAAAGGAGAGTTTAATTTTGATTGATTTACTGTTTTTTTATCTTAATTTTTGATGTGCATAAGTGGTTGTGGATGGAAGTTTGTGTGCACGGGTAGTTTTGTGTATGGTTAAATCATCTGTGGTTTTTCCTAGAATTGGAATTAGCAGATTTTTTTTATTGAGTTGTAAGGCGGGATGATTGGGCTAGCTAGATGGAGGTTATTGGTTTCAAAAGGATTTTTATTTGTATCAGTTTTGGGGAGGTTTGTGTGGCGTTGCGTTGGGGATGTGTGCTGCACAGCTGCATATGAATGCGATAGTATATAATACGTATCGTCTCCTCAGTGTTTGAGTGTTGCAGGCGCGTTTTTGTCATTTTGGAGTTACGGATATATCGCTAAATCGGATTTTGATTTTTTATACTGGGTTTGGATTGTTATCGGTTTATTAAGTGTGTCCTAGAATTAATGTGATATCAATTTTCAATTTTAGAACTATTTTAGCAATAATTTTGGAATTCTTATTGTCTTAATTAATTTTTGGCATCATCTGATGAAAGTAAAGGAAATTGAGCAGAATTGCATTGCATTTATTTTTGTACAAGCTACTATTTTAATTAACATACAATGGTGGCCATATTATTGGGAACGCGTCGGTTCTGTTCGGAGGTGTTGCCTTTTGCCGACTTATGTGTGTTGCTAGGCATTTTTATGGCCTAACCGTGCGAGGCTGTTGTTTATTGGAATGCATTCGGAGTAGAAGGTTTTACTTTGTGCTAAATGGTATTTGTGCTGAAGGTGGAAATGCATTTTTTGTCTAAATTGGAGGTGTCTTCGGGGAAAGCATTTCTGGTTGAGAATGTTGCGTGGATGCACATAGTATTTGGTAGACGAACGGAAGTTATTTTTTTAAGTGGAAAATTCATTAACTGTACTTAAAATGTAATTTTTGTTTGTGTTTTGAAGATTATAAGGGCTAAAATTACTTGTTGTAATAAGTACTAGTTTCATTCATATTGATCTAAATTTATTTGATGCCCTGAGAGCTGTTTCTGGCCTGGATAGCGCAGGGCGCCGTGTGTGGGAGGTGTGGGCTCGATAGAGCTGAGCCTGCATCCGCTCAGTATTTTAGGCTGGCTCAGCTAGGGGTGTTTTCTTGAGGATATTTCTGGTTTGGATGAAAAGTATGTTTCTGCTTTTGGTGCAGGTGTTGTTTGGTTAGGGTGGGGCTTTGTATTTTGGATGCACCTTGACAGGTAGTAGTTTCGTATGGCTGGGCTGTGGAGGTGTTTGGTAGTGTGCATAAGTCGCCGAATTAAAATATTGATTGCTTTATATGGTTCAACGCTACTAAAAGTAGAATCAGAACTTTTAAAATTATTAAATCTTTCAATCAAGGTTTCTTGTTGCTGCAGACTACAAACTTCAAACGATTCACATGCATTATCATCGCTAAAATTTCTTTTAAATAATTTAAACTAGAATCATAAACTGCCATCGCATTTGTTCAATTTTAATAGTTGGCAGTTATTAAACTTTGGAGCAGCAGCAGAGTGGCAACGCTACATTTTATCACACCTTCATCATGGGGCGGACTTCAGTAGTTCTGTAGTCTTGGTGGAGGGTTGGCGACTGTATTTTGAATTACGATGGTGACTGGTTGGGCGGGTATTTTTTAAATAAGTAGATGATGCGAGTCTGATTTATTATAATAGGTAGTAGCTGGGCTACTGTTCTGAATTTAAATGACCATGACGATGATGAATTTAATTTAATTAATCAACTACGCTATATCAATTTTAACAACGAAGTAAACCATGAGGATTTTAGAGCTTTAGTGAAATATTCGGACAAACTCAACGCAGATTTCCAGAAACTTTAAGCATTTAGCGGACAGGTTAGTCTTAGAAATTGTGCTTTATTGATTTTTGTCTCCCTAATTAACAGGAACTTCAGCTACATACTTTAGAAACTAAATAGTGTCTTATCATTTTAATCTTGGTGAATGATGTCATTAATTGTAATTCATTACAAGACAGCGTTCATCACAGATCAAACTTCTATATCTGAGTGGCAGGCTAGCGGAAAAGCTTCATTTAATATTAGTTTGAGCTAAACTTTAGTTTTGATTGGATTTGAAACACTGGGATTTCAGAATAAACAAACCAGGCGTGGCATCTTATGTGTTTTATTCAACAGTGATTATTTATTAATTTAAGTGTGAAGAGTATTTAAAGTAGTTCCTTCGTTGGTTTACTGATAAATAAATTAATTTTCAGAATACAACATAAATCCAGAATTAATTATTTTTTAAGGATTATACGCTTAATGCCGATTTTCAGAATAAATCAACTTTCCAGGATCAACAAGAAGCTAATGTAGGAGTATGTAGCTAAACTGCAGAATGTGTGCTTCATGTGCTGAAAGTCTCGAGCTTCTTTCTACCAGAAACTTTAAGAATTCAGCACTCAGGTGGCGGCTACTAATTATATTTATTAAAAGGGCCCGAAAATCTGATTTGATCATAAAACATGAGAGTTTCAAAGTTTACATAATTCTTTACTTTATTTTAAAGTAGTAGTTAGCGATAAGTAATTAATTTCTATTTGGATTTTCAGAAATAGCGGAAAAACCTCACTCACCATCTGGAAACTTCAAGCAGCAAGCGAACATGTAGTTTAGAAATTGTATTGTCCTGTGCTAACTATTTTATCATATATATTACTAACAAAAACATACTAACTATCGACTATTTAGGTGTCTGGAACCGGGTCGATTCGTTTACTAAGATACCTTTCCTTTCCTTTGGTTTTGTTATATGTAAAAAGGGTGTACGGTGGGCCCGGCGTCTTACCGGGAACCTTGCTTAGTCTTGATCGTACACACAAATCAATAAATCAGAAGGGAACCTTTGTCAAAATCAAAAAATTATAAAAGCTATTCTAAGTTGTAGTACTCTGAGATATTAACAAAACCATTTTTTTAATTGGCAACCAAACCCATTTTAGAGGTTAAAACAACCCCTTAATTTAACCTCAAAAAACGCTTTTTCGATATATCTCGGCTTCTACTAAACTTTTTTTGATAAAACAAATTGGTAATTATTCCTCATAAAAAGAACAAATCAGATCAGAAATCCATAGTAAATCAGATTATGAAGGTTGCATCTCTGTATTTTTTAGGGAATGAAATTATGTACCTTTTTTTGCAAATTAAGATAAGGTTTTCAGCCCTAAAAATAGCATGGTTCCCAATAAAAAATTATGTTTCGTTAATGTCTCACAGAGTACAAGTTAGAATAATTTTTTAATTTTAACAGTTCAAAAGATTCCCTTCTACGTAGAGCTGGGGAACTGGAGCTGGAGCCGGAGCCAGGAGCCACGAAGCTGGACAGTTTTGATAAGCCGGAGTCAGAGCCGGAGCTGGACCCGGAATCTCAGCCAAACGGTAGCCGGAGCCGGAGACAAAACCAATGGAACCCTCCGGTTCCAGTCCCCCTGGAACCCTCCGGTTCCAGCTCTCCAGCCTTGCTTGTTAGTACATTAATTGTTATAGTTGTGTTTTTATTTTGAGGTTTCGTTACTTTTGTTTTGTTTTTCCTTGTTGTGTCCTTTAATTCATTATTATGATTTGAGGTAAATGTGATGCGGATATATCGACTTTAAAGGAGAAATCGGCTTCTCTGGTTTTTGCAACAGGGCATGCCATTATGGTGGTATACAAGTCCAACGAGCTTGCAGAATGAGATTGAGACGAACAAGGAGAAAATTAGTTTAATATTAAAAAAAATTAGAAACTGCAGATAAGGTCGTTTTTGACAACAGTATGAAGCCAACATATCGCCAAAAAAAAGCTTAACAACAGGCAAAGTGGAAGTTATTAATGACTGGTACTATTCCTTTGCAGCACTACGACTCCAGCAGAATCAACAAGAAAACCCCAAATATTGATACATTAGAAGCTATAACTAGTAAACTGGATAACATTTGCGTTAGCAGCCCCTCGAATTGAAGTTTAGAAACATGGCCAACTGGAGTTTATACGTATTAGACCATTTAAGAATCAGAATTTTCGGAAAGCAGTTGCGTCAAATGTAAAATTTTCGAAACCAAACTGTATATCAAGACTCCTATGGTTTAAGTGAGGTTGTTTTAAATAAGAGGATAATCCGCATCCTGCCCGTATGCTCAAGACAAACTACAATATCCTCTATTTATTACCATTATCCATCCAGTATTCAAGGAAAATCTAAATTGTTTGTGCTGATGATGTCATAGTTATTTGAGAAACATATCTTACAAAAATTTCAATTCTGAAGAGTACTTTCCATCAGACTACGTGGTCTATAGAATAGATAGACATGATTTTGATACCAGCCCTAAAGAAGGAGGTGTGTTGATTGCCATGGAGAATTCACTTTCGAGTGACGTTATATAGCGTGTCATCGTATATCCGACATTATGACTGTGGTTCCTGTGGATTAACTTTAAAAGTTTATCTTGAATTTCAGTACATGTTGATGAACAACTCATAATAATTACAATTTGCAGATATCCAAGAAAATTCTGGAATTTCCCAAATGGTAAAAGAAGAAGAATTAGCGAGTATATTGGCTCTTTGATATCTGCAATCTGTTCGCCAAATATTTTGAGTCCATGTAAGAGCCAACCGCGACTTTATTTCCATCACATAACATGTATCCACTTGCTTGTAATCGTACTGATTATAATTTAGTAAAATTTACCGAAGTCCGAAATGGAGTTTTACGACTGATTGTCTCTTCTTCATGTCTTGGTGATCATGATGCATTCCACCCATTCTCATTAAATATTGTACTGAAAGTTTAGCTGTTTCGCTGACTCACGTCTATAATGAAACCCTTCGGACTGGCATTTTTCCTGATCTCTGGAAAATATCCTTCATTCATCCGATTTTTAAATCTGGCAGAAGATGTGAAATTAGCAATTAATTGCTATTCTTTCAGCCATACCCAAACTTTTTGAAGCCATGGTGCAGAGATTTTTGTTTTTTCATGTAAAATGTTTTATTTTGCTTACCCAACATGGGTTTTATCCGGGAAGATCTACAATTACCAATCTGGCCTCGTTATTTGGACATTTATGGTGTACTGAAGGAATCGAGGGCCGGCAACAATTGGGTGTGGTTTACACTGACTTTTCAAATGCTTTTGGTAAAATTGATCTTTCGATTCTTATCTATAGTCGATTAGTCGGTCTGTTCTCATTATTTATTAATATAGTTGTGGAGCGTTTTGAATTTGCATATTGCATTCTTTACGCAATTTCTGATTATATAAAGTTATAAAGTGATTTGCATACATTTTGCAGTTGGTCTTTTAACAACAAATTGTTGTTGAATGTGGCCAAATGTAAGGTTATCTCTTTTTTAGAACGCGACCACCTATTCTTGAATTGAGTTCATGTCTGACTTGGGTCATAGTATTTATAAATACATATAGTACTTCCATGTCAAGTTCATCGATGAAGTGTTAGATGGCGATACTGATATCGTTTTGAATTTTTCAAAAGATTTTTATATTTAAATTCGCCTAAGTATAACATACGAATAAATACGCCCATGTTTCGTTATTTATTTATTTACGTAGATTGATGAGCTACGTATGAAGTAGAATGTGTTCAAACGTTTTTGAACCATGCACTGTTGCTTTTGAGCATTAATATTTTAGCCTAAATTAAAAGTATATTTTAAAATGAAAATTAGTCAATTAACCAATGAGACAGCTTCAAGAAGCTTAAATTTAAAAATAAAAATCCCGAAAAAGGGAGCTGTTGGTTAAGTAGAATATTGAACGATCGATCGAGATAGAGAGTGCAGCGAGAGAGCGCAAGATAGCGCGAAATAGATTATTAACCAGCCAATTCTCAATTTAAATTATTCTGGCTTCTGAATACTGGCAAACAGCAGTGATGACGAATCACACAATTTGAAAACTTAGTTGGAGCTTAGAGCTTTTTATGGAAAAGTTTAATAAATGGGTAAAAACTTTTTTTAATAAATAACAAACCCCAGGCAAACTCGCAGATTGGCAGGTAGTGAAGCTTATTTCCTAAAAATGTTGGTTGAATTGGTAGAAAGAAACTGTAGCCTTCTAGAGTATAGAGCATCTTATGACATAATTTTTTAGCAACTATTTAGTGGTATAACCGTCAATCTATAAAAGAAGACTTTTAGCACATAAATATTATTTGCTGAATATTAAAAATTCTCAGAAAAGGAAATTTTTATACACGGAACCCCATCAAAGATGATTACGGAACTTGGGAAACGGGAAAAGTACAGGGTCTTTCAACAAGAGCGCTTCAACTTTTTTTTTGAATAAAACACAAACTGTTCGACTTTTGAACTAACTTTTTTTTTTTATTAACGAATTTGAACATATACATTTAAGTATGAAACTCGATTTCTTTTGCATGACCACCGCGTGCACGTTTTACGAAGTCTAATCTTTGAACCCAATTTTCGACCACTCTTTCGCATAAATCGGCCGAAATTCCAGCAATTTCACGTTCAATATTGGCTCTGAGCTCTTGCAACGTCGCCGGCTTATTGGCATATACCAATGACTTCACATAACCCCAAAGAAAATAATCTAGAGGTGTCAAATCACACGAGCGCGGCGGCCACTGGACGGGCCCATTTCGCGAAATAACACGCTCATCGAACTTAGTTTTCAATAACGCGATTGTATCGTGTGCTGTGTGGCATGTGGCCCCGTCCTGTTGAAACCACATATCGTCCAAGTCCATTCCATTCAATTGCGGCCAAAAAAAATCGTTTATCATATCGCGGTATCGATTTCCATTAACAGTAACGTGGCGATCGTTATCGTCGATGAAAAAATATGGCCCAATGACGCCGCCGGCATGTAATCCGCACCAAACAGTGACTTTTTCGGGATGCAACGGTGCCTCATGAATCACGTGTGGGTTGCTTCCTGCCCAGTAACGCATATTTTGCTTGTTGACAAATCCATTTAGCCAAAAGTGAGCCTCATCGCTAAAGATGATTTTTCGGTGAAAATCTGCATCATTTTCGATTTGCTCTTGAGCCCAATTCACGAATTGGCGTCGCTTCAAATGGTCAAACAACTTTAGTTGTTGTGTCAGCTTGATCTTATACGGATGTAGGCCAAGATCTTTACGTAAAATTCGCCACAATGATGTCACAGAAAGGCCCAATTGTTGCGAACGTCGTGTGAGCGACACATTCGCGTCTTCTTGAACTGAAGCCCTGGCGGCTGCGATGTTTTCAACACTTCGAGCACTTCTTCCTCTCGAGGGCACTGGAACATTATGTAGCGAAAACGTAGACTCAAATTTTGCCACTATACGGTCGATTGTCGAACGGGCTGGCTTGTTAAATGAACCGTAAAATGGCCGTAATGCTCTTAAAGTAGCAGCAACAGAACGATTATTTTGATAAAAAATTTGCACGATTTGCAATCGCTGTTCACGTGTGTAGCGTTCCATGATGAAATGTATACTAATGAAGTTTCCAAATGACAAAAGAACAATAAAAAATATGGCGTCGTTCGCCGTCCCTATCGGAAAAAAGTTGAAGCGCACCTGTTGAAACACCCTTTATAAGCGTAGAAAGATGCTGCTACATATATAACATTCTTCGACAAGAGGAAGACATTAACCGAAGAAATGCCTGCGAGAGTAATTGCTTAGTAAAAAAATACGTGTTAGCCCGAATATGACAGTTAGCCAAGCTGTGTTTGAATGGTGTTCCCTTGCTAGAGTGAAAAATTGTCCATTGTCGAGATCAATTTTTCAAGCCTAAGCTCTAGCGGTAGCAGGAAAATTAAATATCGAAAATGTTAAGGATGGCTACGATCATTTCAAAACGGTTCAACATAAACTTCAACAAACACTGCGGGGAGTCAAATCTGGATCAAGACGTTATTGCAGAATCGAAACCAAAAGCTATGCTCATAAGCGAGAGATACGAAATAAAAAATATCGCGAATTGCGACGAAACTGGTTTATTTAAGACCGTGTTACAGTTTAGTTAACAGCTTTTACTAACGGAACTATTTATAAACCACTAAGGTTTGGAAAAAGTGCGAAACCTAAATGATTGAATTACGAGAACACTTTTTGAAAAATATTTAGAGGTCAAGTGGATTTTTTTAAATGGAAACACCTATTTTTGACTCTGGATTCTGAAAGTTGAACGTAGAATTTCACGCGATTTCAGAATCCAGAGTTAAAAATAGGTGTTTCAATTAAAAAAAATCGACTTGACCTTGAAATGACCTCAACGTCAAATTTAAGGTCATCATTTGATTTCTCCCTAAAAATTGTGCAACTTTTGTATCTACTGTCCAGCCGATATTGCATACCTGGGAGATGGTACAAGGAGTCTGCCTTTCTTCATAGACCACGCAGCGAATGGCCTAAGGATCGAGATGACGAGCCAGAAACCATAAAAAAGATCGCCGACGGAAATATCCGACAAACCGACGTACGGACAGCATAAGAAGTAATACGGAGACGTGCGTCATAGCCAACCATCCTAGTAAGAGAACCGAGGGAATTGAGTGATCCTCTAGTGTGACACCCAATTGTTGTGGGAGTGTTGTGGACAGCGAGACTTTTCCACAGCCGAAACTTCCTGGCCCAAGAAGTACAAAAAACACCAAGTAGAGTTGAGAGCCAATAATTTAGTTGGAAACCGTAGTAGCTGAAATTAAGCGTAAGGTTTTGTCTTTTTGTTTAGTTTGAGTTTTTTTGAAATAGTTTGACAGGAGAAGTCTTACGAAGAAGACCTAAAGATTAATAAATTGTAACGGTCGAAAATTAAGTAAATTTGCAACGTTCTAAATAATAAATAGCATACTGACCGACCATCAAGTGGTTTCAGTTTTATTTTATTTATTACAAGATTTAAACGTTTGAAATATTAGTCGTTGCGTAAGGCTTACAATTTCAACACGAACTTGGTAGCCCACAGATAAGATCTAACATCTTGCACAACCCGCGCCTATCCTTTAGATATTAACACGTGGTCAATTTGGCTGGAAAGTCTTGCGTGGATGAGTCCATGTTTCTACCTCTTGTGTTGGAAGAATGAGATAGCCACTAAGAGATCGGGAGCGATCGCAAAGCACATGGTATGTACATACATAATAAATAATTTTAGTGCAAGCATCTGTGTGAATATTTAGAAGAAAATATTCACACAGATGCTTATCGAAGCGCACAAAGATACCCTATTTTAGTATAGAACCCTCTTAAGATAAAATAAATAGATTACCGTGTAATATGGAATTTAGATTTCTAAATTTACCTAAAGTACTTTGCTGGTGGCAAATAGTATCGTCAACATTACATGGTAAATGTTCTGCAGAACTATCGGAGAAAATACCACCATTCGTTACAACAACAAGAGTAACAAGAGGAACAACCAATGCACATAGGTTTACGGTGAAGCTCCCGAAACCTCGAACTGAAGAAATCAAGCGCGAATTTATATACCGAACATCAAAAAAGTGGAATTCGCTAATACATTAATCTTTACTTGCAGGCTAGCAATTAATCTAGCTATTAATCTTTACTTGCAGGATCGCGCATTGGGTGCAGAAGCTCTGACAGTTACAAGGAGCTAGGACCGTTAATAAGTCCGCTCTGCACCCAATTAAAAAAATTGAAAAAAAAAAAAAAAAAAAAAAAACATTTAAAAATAATTATATCTAGTGAGCTTTTAAATATAGCAAGATAATCCCGTTTCTATGACATTAATATTTCTGACATTGACATTTCTGTGACGTTGATTGATATTTTATGACATTTTAATGATTGAAATTGCAACGACATGTTGATCGATACATTATTTGTGAATTACTTTAATAAAATCACCTTTAAAGGTATTATTTCTGAGTAATAAATTATCTCGGTATTCAAAGTCGTATATAACCAGAGCCTTCTAGAGCATAGAGCCATAATCATTATGACGTATTTTTTCGAAGCTTTTTTAGTGGTATAACTTTTCACTAATTTCCATAGGAATCCATAGTAAAAATAGTGTTTTTTAGCTTCAAGTTTTTCCATGAAAAGAGCAAAAATGTTACGAAATTTGTATACAAAAATGTTCTACATATATTTAACAGCAATATACAAGAAGGGTATATTGGTATTAAGTAAATATTAATTGCAGAAATATTAAAATTAAATTATTTCTAAAATATATTTTCGAACTTTCATTTTGAAAAATACATCAAAGTTGGCTCTGACGAATTAAAATAATACTTGCTAAATTTATCTTTAGTTTTACTAGTGTACATTAGATGTCTCAGATTTATACAGAAAAATACGAAAAAGATTGTTTAATCACAAAATTATGACACGTTCTTAAATATTTTCTGAATTTGTTTTGCTTTACCTACAACTTTTGAACTCAAATTTCCCCAAGTGGCAATTTTTGGTACGATTTTTCAAAATGTTTACTGCCCACTGCCATCTATGTATATTGACTTAATGCACACGATTTGTAGTAAGCTTTTCTTTTTAATTTGACCAGAACGCTGTTGTTATGAACTTTTTTTTTATATTTTGGTTTAAATAAATCAATTATTACAAGAAAATGGAAACGATTTACTTAAACGATATTCATATATGTTGAAATTCAAACATTTATGAAAATATTTCAGAAATCATAATTAAGAATTGGCAACGTTTTCATTTACAAATTTGTCTTAGGAAAAAAAGTGATTTCCCATATGTTTTATGTGTTTTACTATGGAAATTTTGGTTTTTTCGTCGTTTCTAATTCCCTTATAAAAGCTTCGTTTTTTAGATTATGGCTTGCATAATCAAGGTTGCTTTGATATAACTCTTGATGGCAAATTACTATGGGACGCTTTAAAATAATATCAGGGAGGAGCAGGTTTGGGAGAACTGGGAGATATATAAAATGAAATGCTATATGACAATTAGGTGGGATTCGGTAACAAATGATAATTAACGTTAATTCTGATTTTATATTGTTTGTGTTTTATTATTTTGTACTTTCGAATGATCCATAGCGATGTCCCGTCCAGACTGAAGCGCTGAGTAAAGAATTATATCGGCCAGTTCTCACGTTGCTCACATAATATTGTGATCTGAACAAACGGCACAAATTTTTGAACATTGTGGATGCTCTAGAGATGTATAATTGCAACATGTGTCAATTCTAAATAATCAAACATTATTTGTGAGTCTGTAATTTAGCGGTATGAGAGTAGAAGATTTATATTGTGGTGACCAATTGTGTTATTGGGGAAGATGTCTCCAAAATTTAAGAAAATCCGTGACATATTTTAAGGATCTTGCCTGTCCAAAATAACAGAAAATGTTTGTAAAATATAAATGGTTGGTTTGGTGATCTTTAACGGATACTTTCTGGGAAAAGTGTCGTCCAAGAGTCGGATAAACCCAATTCTTTTCTCCAACCTTCGTGACTTGCAGTTGGATGCCGTTTGCATTTATCATTGCGGTTAATTGTTGCAAAAATGCAAAATAGACAAAAATAATATGAAATTAATTAAAATGCTAGCACGAAAGCATATCTGACACGCACGAAAATCAAAGCCATGAACGAAGAAATATAGAAAGTGGTTCTCAGCTAAAGATGCAAATAATTAGACTTCCGAAAATGGCAAAGATCTAAACGAATAAGTCATACTCCCAACTTAATTTGAAAGACTGATATTGTTCTGCCTATAAAGTTGGTTTTATGTATGAATTATTATGATAACTGAAGCTGTACAATTTGTGTAGGTTGAGCCGTGATGAAATTCGTTTCAAGCTTAAAATTCAGTCTAAATAGTAACGTAAGAACCCGTCGAGCTTCGTCTCTTTCGCCGAGTTTAGGTGTGCCCGCATTGACAGTAACGTAGCAGCAACTTTATTGTTATGCTAAATGAATAAAAAGAAATCTAAATTGTGGGAAAAGATTTTCACTCTCTGGAATAACATAGATCTTCACCATATCCAACTTTAATAAAAATATAATTGTTTAATAACCCTGGATTGCAAGTTTTGCTTTTAAATTTTTCCGCATAATTAAATCCAGAACAACAGTTTATTGCAATTATTCATTGCTCATGCTAATTGCATCAATAAAATTACAATGCTTCAATTATTGTAAATGTTAAAACGTACTTTAAAACAAATATTTATTAAATTAATTCCCAGTACACTAAATTGCAAAGAAATATTTTACCAGGAAAATTAGTAAGTAATAGACCAAGGTTACAAAACATACCACAGAGATTTTACCAACGGTATTATCCTGCTCCTTTTGCTTGATGTATTTATGTTTCAGTTTATTATCGATTTTTTGCATATTAACAAACATAATACATAAGAGTGGCGAGACAATAATACAAACTCGTTCGTGTATCCTTGACATAAGCAAAACAAAAAATTCACCATGCTGAAAACAATAAATTTAACAGACATTTTATTATTAGATTAATAGCAAATTAATGTTTTGGAAGTCAACGAATAAATTGCTAAATAACAAAAAAAAAAATCAGTTCATAAATTCAACGATAACTTTTATGGCGATAATAATAAAGATGTGGCGAATGCATTTTAAAGGATTATTGACTCGATATTTTTTGTTCGAAAATATTTCTACATACATAACTTTAACGTTTTGGTTTTTTCTATAAATTCGAATTGAAAATCAATTATTTACTAAAAATTATTGAATTCCGATTCCCAATTGTATTATGTGTACATGCATACATAATAGAACAATATAGCAATCTAAAATATTTGCACGCAACAACAACTGTAATGTAAATGTGGTAACAGCATTAAAAAAGTGTTGTTGCGTGTTTTGAAAACAATAATAGTTTGTAAACAATAAAGTGAATATAACATAATAGTTGTAATAGTTTTATTTAAAAAAAAATTGTGGAAGTAGAACCTTTTCATGTGGTACAAATTTTAGCAGCTTATCAGTACAAGATTTGATTATTTGAGGATTATAAATTATTCATTTCCGAGACATTTAGACTAGACTTACTAAATTTGGGATTTTTACAAATTTTTTGTTCTTCTATTTTATAGCTTAAATCGATAATTATTATCGAGAAATTTTAAACCGAATACTACCATCTTTTAAGACGTTTGATTATTTTGCAAAATTCTAAATTGAAAATTTAATTTCAGGATTGACTATGGGACAATTTCAACGGGCATACAAGAAACATTTTTTGGCGGCAAACATTAACATCCATAAAATAATAATAAATTGGAATAATATTTTCGGAACAACATATGAGAATACAAAAAAAAAATTTTGAAGGACATAATTAAGTACTGTGGCGACAAACATTGGCATTAATATTTTGGACCAGAAAAAAATAATTTTTAGTAATTAAAAAAAAAAAAAAGAAAGCGAGACAAAAATTTAATCGATACAAATTATTTAATATTTGATCTGTGTCTATACTAGGGCATCCAATTCCGGAATTTGCAATTCCGGTATTCCAAAATACTGGCCCATATTTTAGTTTCGGCTATTCCGGAATTGAAAATACTTAATCCGGAATTAATAAATTTCTTTTTTCCACACTAACTTAAGTAATTTCAACATAATTTTATGTAATTATTATAGTTTTTCTTGTATGTACTAAAAAAACTATATTCAGGGAAGCTTAGCTAAAGTCACTATTCAAGGGACCCAAACATGTTGGTTAAACTTTTCTCATCCCGGAAAATTACCTGACACATTTACCTATTTAGTTTTATCCGTCTCTAAAATACACCTGGAAAATACGAGGTGTGTTGTTTCTTAGTTGTTTGTTTCGGACTCAAACAAACAAATTCAGAAACTTTATCGTCGTCCAATTCCAGTTATAAATTTGATGAGAGCAATTCAAGCTCGAACGGCTTTAAATGATTGGTGAATTCAATAATCTTGTCCATTGGTCCAGAATGCTCATGGCGGGAACGTTGCTTCAAAAGATTTATGATTTTATCAATTCTTGAAAAATGGAAATAATAAACAAATCGCTGGTGATAATGCAAAATTGTATCTAAAAAATCGTTTTATTGATTCATCGCTAAGAAAATTAGTGTTTGCTAGTTTTTTTAAATTAAATTTGCGACAGCAAAACGTTCAAAATTGAAAAAATATTTAATTTTGTTAGTTATAACAAAAACCTAGATACACGTTTTTGCATCGTCACCAGCGGTACGTAGGATTTCTTTTCTCTGCGTTTCGAAAAGAATTTTAATTTTGGGACGATGAAAGTGCCCTTCGAGGCTAAAAGAGTAAAGGACCCTATAGGATAAGCATAGTAAATTGGGCCCAAAACAACGTATTTTCTATTTTCCCCATAGATAAGCTTGGGCCCAGTTGCATGAAATGGAATACATCATTTTTCGATATTTCTAAATATTTTTTGCGACTTTTTAGGATTGGTGGTTCTTTAGTATATTGTTTTATAATTGCAAAAATATTTCGCAACTCCCTCCCACTTGTTTACAGGGTGTTACAGCAGTTTTATGCATTTGTCATTTTTATAATTTTTATATTTTTCTAAATTCAATAAATTGCTTTGTTTTGAATAAAAAAATATTCCAAACAGTAATTATGGTGTATGTTAGCCTAATTATGCGAATTATAATTAATTTGCACACTACAGTGACGCACTTCCGGTTTTGAATGCAAATATTACATAATTGAATATACATCATTTTTCGATATTTCTAAATATTTTTTGCGACTTTTTAGGATTGGTGGTTCTTTAGTATATTGTTTTATAATTGCAAAAATATTTCGCAACTCCCTCCCACTTGTTTACAGGGTGTTACAGCAGTTTTATGCATTTGTCATTTTTATAATTTTTATATTTTTCTAAATTCAATAAATTGCTTTGTTTTGAATAAAAAAATATTCCAAACAGTAATTATGGTGTATGTTAGCCTAATTATGCGAATTATAATTAATTTGCACACTACAGTGACGCACTTCCGGTTTTGAATGCAAATATTACATAATTGAATATACATCATTTTTCGATATTTCTAAATATTTTTTGCGACTTTTTAGGATTGGTGGTTCTTTAGTATATTGTTTTATAATTGCAAAAATATTTCGCAACTCCCTCCCACTTGTTTACAGGGTGTTACAGCAGTTTTATGCATTTGTCATTTTTATAATTTTTATATTTTTCTAAATTCAATAAATTGCTTTGTTTTGAATAAAAAAATATTCCAAACAGTAATTATGGTGTATGTTAGCCTAATTATGCGAATTATAATTAATTTGCACACTACAGTGACGTACAGTCCTGTACTAAATGATAACCGCACCTCTAATTTAAGATTTATTTCATTTCAAATAAATTCATTTAAAATTGTTCCTATATATGCAAAAATAATACTCTTCAGTTTACCAATGCGTGCACAAATACAAATCATTATTTTCTGCGGGATCATGGACAATTGGAGAACCCCCATTTAGTATGGTTATAAAAGATAGCCGCTTAAGTATTATAGCCGTTAAATATTATTCCGATTTTTGTTATTTTTTAAATATGGGTGGAAAAGGTAGTTTGAACGAGTTTGATAAATTGACGTTATTAAGAAAAGTAATATGAGTATCCGTTAATAGCAGAAAATATTAGTTGGAGTGAGAAGGTAGTGCTAAATTATTTAAAAAATTCGCAATTATACGGTTCGCATAAAAGTGCAGGCCGCCGGCCAGTGGAACTTATTGATAGAGAAAAACGGTTAATTTTACGAAACGTCTCTAATTTTATTGGCACCGTGCAACAAATTGCGTTAAAAGCTTGAGATAATACAAAGATTTGTAATGTGAGGAAAGTATTAAGAGAGTCAGATAATATACAAATCAAAAAATTACAAAGAAAACCACAACTGTTATCAAATCATAAAGATGCCAAATTGCGTTTCGCGAAGGAACATATGTCGTGGAAGAAAAAGTGGCAGCGCGTTATTTTTAGTGACGAAAAAAATTGAATATGGATAGCCTTGATTAATGGCAATATTATTTTCACGACCTTTGAAAAGAACTTCTTGTGCTATCGAGGCGTCAACGAGGTGGAGGATCTCTGATTGTTTGGGGTGCAATTGGCTATGGAGGAAGAATTGGCTAATATTTCAAATTAATATGCCAAAACTTGTACAAAAGTATGCCAAATCGAATTTTCGAAATAATTAAAAACAATGGCCGAAACACAAAATATTAATTGGAATAAAAAATCATTTTTATAACTGTGCTTTTTATATTTATTTCCTATTAAAAACAATAAAATATTGTGTGCGGCTATCTTTTATTACCATACTAAATGAGGGTTACCCATAAATTTTCCATGACGCCGCAGAGAATAAAGTTGGTAAAGTGAAAAGTATTATTTTTGCAAAGGAAGAATTTTAAAAGAATTTATTTGAAATTAAATAAATCTTAAATTAGGAGTGCGGCTATCATTTAGTACTTGACTGTATAATTAATTTGCACACTACCAAGCCAAACAGAAGTGCGATCATTATTAATAAAAAATCTAAAAATTGTATTCAATTGGTATTTCATTTATTATCGTTTTTATTTTACCGGAGAATTTTTGGATAAGCGCAGAAATAACCTTATTCCAAAATAAGCAGCATAAAAAATTCACATTATTTTGGAAGGAGCAAAACAAACTTATCCATAGAAACATTCCTTACTAAACTATTGTAACTTTAGAACAAGTTATGTAGAGACTCAATCTGAATCGGAGTCTGAGATTTGACAACCAGAATTCATAGCATTTATAATATTATCTGCTAGACCTTTGCGGTGCTTTGATAATACATGTGGGTTGTGTCTTGCGTAGCCCAAATACCATATCACTGAAGTTATATGACTGCATGTACCGACAACTCTGCTCCCAGTTTTGCACTTACAGTAATATCCTAAAATTGATTCGGCTCCACTACCATTAGGAAAGAATTCTAACCATAACTGATGAATCCGAGTTGACGAAAAACGAATTCAATTTTGCGTCTTATCAAATTCTTCATTTCGTTATGTATAAAGATCTTGTAACTAGAATCTGCCTTCATGTGTTCATAAGTATATCATTTTCCTTGGTCTAACTGATACATACCTAAAGTGATATTTTTAATTTCTTCTTCTGATAAACATGGAAAGTCTTGAATCTGATTAGTAGCCTCCTCCCAACAAATTCGTTTGTTTTCAAGGCCTAGCTCTTCAATCTTCTTTTGAAGAGAATTGTCATCATTCATTTTGCTCATTGCCTTCTATGCATAACGTGCATGATTTTCGTTTTCTATAAACATAGGAGGACTGTATGCATTCAGTAAGGCACAAGGAATTTTAGTTAAAGATGACAGCTTGGGGAAATAAGTGACTTCAATAGTTGAAGCAAAGAACTTGTATTTTTTGATTCTGCTGTTCACACTTTCCACTATCCATCGATTCATAGTCACAGCTCTGGACTCATTAGCATCTTTTGTGCAAAACTGCTTTTGTCCCTTGGTTAGTAAATGAGGCATTATTGGATTAAGTTTTAGCAATTTCAACTTTTCTATGACATCTCTGAACCCACGATCGAGAAGTAAAACATCATTCTCTAAGAAATATTTTTTAAATCCATAAGGGGTAGAAATCAAGTATTCTAAAATTTTTGAATCGCTATTATCGTTGTTTGCAAAAACAAACCTTCAACCTCAAGAATGTATCCGTCAGGGAAAACCAAAATCATGGGCTTCAATAAGTTTCTGTATGTATGATTGGAATACGTCAATAATTGTAACTCCTGATCACATGACTTTTGAACATATAGATAAGTACCATCAATGATAACTACAATAGAATTTTCATCTGCACCCAGAAGTTTATGAGCCATTTTAGTTTGATGTTTCATTGCATCTTCTCGTGATAGATGATTATAACCTAAATGAAGATGGACAAAATGCTCATCCAAAGCTTTTCGAACAGATTCAAAGATTGCAGACACTCTTGCTTGACCATCTACATACATTGAATAAATATGCCAAAAATTCCTGTGACAAGTTTACTAGGAATATTCCTAACGCATTTCTCGTAAATCTGTTGCAACTATTTCTGATGTGTGGCTTTACAAAAGCATGAAGGCAATCGAAATTTTTTTGTGAAATCCCAGTGAATTTCTGATAATTATATGGAGTTATTGGAGAGCCGTTGTCGAAATCGATTTTAGAGTATGAGTTGGCCTTACTAAAGTAAACGGCATTGAAAAATTCTTCAATATCTTCAGCGGACAATTATTATTATTATTATTATTAGTTGAGGGCCATGTGGGCGTTCAAGCCACCCCGCACTGCGACCTAAAAGATCTTTTGTGCATGGACCCTACTTAATGAGCCGTCCAGTCAATATTCAGGCTCTTAATGAACCTGACAATACTGCCGGCCGGTATATGGTGCATACCATCCGGGCTCATTACTCTCCCTCCTAGGTGTTGTAACCTTTTGCAGAAAATGGCTGGGCAATGGCACAGAACATGTTCCGCTGATTCCGCTTCCATGTCACAGAAGCGACATCTATCCGTCGAACTTAGGCCCATTTTCTTTAGGTGATACCTTAAGGGGATGTGACCTGTGAGGAAGCCGGTAAGCAGCCTCAACTCAGGTTTCCTAAGTACGAGACATTCCTTGGCCCTGGCCGACGAAGGTGAAATAAATTCCTTCGCCTGTCGCAAACCTGGAATTCCGCGCCAGTAAGAGAACTTTTGCACATCCTCCCAGCGTTTAACTGCTGCCCTATGGTGCCCCTTAGAGACGCCGCAGAAGGGCTCTGGTCCAATTAATGGAAAGGCAGATCCCTCGCGGGCGAGGACATCAGCTGCCTCGTTTCCCACAATTCCAGTGTGGCCTGGCACCCAAACAAGTGTTACCTTATTTGAGCTTGCCAGCAATTTAATAACCTTCAGACAATCCCAAACCAGCCTTGACTCAATGGTAAAAGACCTAAGAGCCTTTAAGGCCGATTGGCTGTCTGATACTATATAAACCTTTGCGTCGTTTAGGCCTTTAGAAATGCCTATCCTAGCACAAAGTTCTATAGCATGCACTCCTGCTTGAAAGACGGTTGCATTGGTACCCAAGGACTTCGAGAGTGATACTCCACTCCCATGTATTCCTACCCCCGCCCCATCTTCCGTTTTTGATCCATCTGTAAACCACACCAATGACCCTCGCTCAAAGGATGGTCCCCCTGTACTTCACTCCTCCCGGTTAGGTAATCTAACACAAAATGGTTTGTGGAAATCCAGTTTGGCTGGCATACAGTCGGAAGGCATTCCTATAGTGGGGTCTGTCTGAAACTCCTTAAGGATCTCCAGATGGCCCACCATATTGCCTGGTTTGATGTTACCCTCCGCCTGCATCTTAAGGGCCATAGTAGCAGTATCCTTTTTTACATGCAGATGCAATGGAGTTAGTCCTAGGAATGTCTCCATTGCTGCGGTCGGACATGTTTTCATTGAGCCCGTAACCCCAATGCAGGCCATACGCTGAACCTTATTCAATAAAGTTTGCGCTGTCCTTTGTTGAGTTTTAGGCCACCACACTAGCGATGCGTAAGTGATCATAGGCCTAATAATTGTTAGAAATGACCAGTAGATCATTTTTGGTTGTAGTCCCCAAATACGTCCATAGAGTCTCTGACAGGCCCAAAAAGCCTTTGTGGCTCTATTTTGAATTTTTTGTATATGTTGTTCCCAGTTCAGTTTATGATCCAGGATAACCCCTATATATTTAACCTCTTTGGAAAAGGCAACAATAGTACCGTTTAACGAGGGAGCTACAAGCGAGAGCTTTCTCCTCCTCGTAAAAGGGACAATGACAGTTTTGTTTGGATTGACACTAAGTCCTTCCTTGTCACACCACTGCCATATCAAGTTGAGTGCATTTTGCATGAGATCAGAGATGATCTCATCAAACCTGCCTCTAATCACGATAGCCACGTCATCCGCATAGCCCTGGACATCAAACCCATGGCTATTCAGGAGGATCAGCAGTCTATCATTAACCAATGACCATAAAAGAGGAGATAGTACACCTCCTTGGGGACAGCCCTTTACGGCCCTGATGGTTACTGACTCGCCACCTAATGTGGCTGTAATATGTTCAGCGGACAATACTATTGTTTCTTTAGTTGCAACTAATGATTCTAAAGTCTTCTTATTAAACAAGCCATTTTTGTCAAAATGTGAGCGACAGCATCTATTGCTCATTGGAATAACAATTTTCTTTCTTTTCCACATATTGATTCTCTGTGTACCAGAGCAGCTAGGAAGATTGACTATAATTCCATTTCTTGGAACAGAAGAAACTTTGCTTGACGTTACAGAAGCTTGACTACTGAGAAATTCAGATGTAAATTCAGATTGAGATTCAGTACTTGTGTTTTCTAATGTCGAAAATGAAGTTGTACTATTCATGGTTGAAGCCTGGAAATCAATCTCTGAAGATGTAGTGCAACAAGAACTATCAGGAGTTATATCCATTTCATAATTATGAAAATTATTGTCCACAGTATTACCCTCAGCTGTATTACCAGGCAGTAAGTGATATCTTTTGAACTTTAATCTTGAATGACACTTCAAACAGGCATAACTATTTGGATTATATGACTTTCCTACGCTTTTTGAGTATGTAGTAACATTTATCCATAAAGAAGGTGCTCCTAAAGTGCAAACTCCTCGCCATTTCAATATGCGTGACTTACATATGCGACAGAGAATATGAGATCGTTCAACTACAATAAACAATTTTATGAGATTACATGCAAAATAAATATAAAAAGTACATTTTACCTTCTGGACCCATTAGTGTTAAGTCAAACAGTTCTAATGATGATGAACACACAAGTTAACGAATTGTAAAAGTATTAAAGATTATGTTACACACAAGTTATATTACTCAAAACAAGACTTGAAATACGATTTATACAACAGTAGTTATACAACAAGAGGTTCGAAAATAATCTAATATACAGTTAAGAGGACGAGATGTGTTTCCTAGGTAACACATCGAGCCCGCAACTGTATATTCAGATGATTTTCGAAGCTAGAGTTGTATACGTTAAGACTATACAACGAATCAACCAAATATATTACACAACCAAATAAAAACTGCACCAAATAAACTCATTTTTGCGAAATGTCAAAAATATTAATTGTTTGTTTATATTCATAGTTGTGTTAAATTGAACTATCTGATTGGTCTATTTTCCAATGAGTTATATAGTCTGTTATATATGTGATTGTTATATAAACATAAAAGTTATGAACCAAATTGTACTGATTGAGATTGAGAGTAATGTGTAATGTGTATCTGACATCTCTTGCATAAAAATAATTTTTTTAGTCCAATTGTATGCGAACAAAGAAGGGGCTGCTAGAGAATTTTTAGTATGTTGTTCTACGATTCTTATATAACATATATGTGAAAAATCAAAATTGTATCTCAATGCGAACATATGTAAAATGCCATTGTTCTATGCTTTCCTATGCTTACACATGTAAAAATTGGTCTAGTAAAAATTCAGTTTCTGGAAAACGAAGAAAAGGCTGCCGCTCATATTTTGCAGACAGGTTTCGAAAGATGTGATTAAACATATATTTCAATTTCAAGGCTCTATCTTCATGCGAAAGTACAAAAACGAGGGGCCCAATTTTCACTACATATCACATAGGGGCCTTTGCAGCGGAAAATATCGCCACCTAATTTCTAGCCTAAGCGAAGCGTCACATTTAATGAGAAAACCCAGAAAAATAGGAAACACTTGATTTCAATCATGTATGACCAATTGTACGAACGGTACTAACTACATCGCCGTAGCAATTAAATGTTTGTTTTAAAATGTTGTCGATTGTTTTTTCCACATTCATTTTATAAGGAGGTAAAATATTTTTTTTTGTAAAAATTGTGGAATTTATAAAGTTTAAAGAATTTGAATGAATGAAATTTATAGAATTTAACGATTTTATAAAATTTGCAGAGTTCAAAGCAGCCATTCCACCCGAAATCAAACACCCATACGAGGGCAAGGTGTGCAATTATTTTGAAATTGGGGAGATGGTTAATCTGGATAAAAAAAAATATAAATTGAGTAAAAACTCTCTGGGATCAATATTCACGGAGTACCGTTATAATTCGTTTTTATCGAAAGTCGAAAGTTGACATCTTTCAAATACGTGCGTGTATCTTAAGTATTTCTTGTCAGATTTTCACGTGTAATAGCTCGTTAGAAAGAAAAGGGTCCTCACGATTACCATTGCTTTGTTCCCATTGGTAACAACCACATCTCAGCGCGTCGATTTTCGAATTCTGATAGTTTTTATGATTTTACAATAAAATAACTGGTAAATAAATTAATTTTATTGAATAAAACTGTATACATACGAAGAAAAACATGAATTTCCTAGTTTGGAATTAATAATTGCGGGACGTTTTTTTCTATAAAACTCGAACGCGTTGAGTCTCCATCATGTAAGATGGCTTGTTGGAAAGGTATTTTCAAGAATAATTGCTTTGCAATAAAAATAAAAAAATAAAAATAAAACGGTGAATAGTTTGATTTTACAGCAACAGACTATTTAAAACTGAAATTCAAAGGATATAAATTGTACATTAACACCAAAGTTTAATACGCATATAAAATTATCTTTCTAACGAGCTATTACACGTGAAAATCACAAGAAATACTTAAGATACACGCACGTATTTGAAAGATGTCAACTTTCGACTTTCGATAAAAACGAATTATAACGGTACTCCGTGAATATTGATCCCAGAGAGTTTTTACTCAAATTATATTTTTTTTATCCAGATTAACCATCTCCCCCAATTTCAAAATAATTGCACACCTTGCCCCCGTAAATGTGTTTTTTTTGACTGATTTCATGTGGAATCGCTGAAAGGATTTATAGTATGTATTTATAAAAATTGGGAAATTTAAAAAAATAAATAGAAAAACAATTTAAGTTAGCAGAATTTATAGAACTCTGTCAGTTATAACAATTTATAGAACTTATAAAACCTACAAAAAATTCACACAATTTAATGAATTTATAAAATTATCTCATAAAATTACTGAATTTTTCAATGGCTGCAACCGGAAAGAGCAAGTCTGGAGAGTCTTGTGACAGTGCTTAAACCGGTAAGATTGGACTAACAGCCTCACTTGAAATGATGCAAGACAAGTCTGCCCACAACTAGACTTGAGGGGTACGAGGGCATTAAGCTATCGTGAAGGCACAGTTTAGAGAAAATGTCTTCTGTATAAGCGGTTTGGACAAGGAAGAGGAAGGGACTATAGTTCACTTCCTTTGCTCATCTCTGTCATTTGCACGCAGAGGGATAAATACTAATGCCGTTTTCCACTTACACACTACTCTACTCTAAAGCTACTCCAATTCGCCATCTTGAAATCCGTCGAAATTGACGGAGTAGCAAACTACTCTAACTAATGGCCCAACCAGCGAATCAGTAACAACTTAACGTAATAATGCGTTATACAGAAAGTACATGTTACTAGCCAGCGAATCTTTTAGAACTTTTCGTTCAGTTCAGCTGTCACTTAACAGAGCGAAAATTAACGCGCAAACTGAAGGAAATGTCAGAATACATCAACATTTCCAAAGCATACTTTTCTTAAAAATAATAAATTTTGATATTCACATTACAATTTTAATACTGCATTTGTCAGTTGTTACGGATTCGGTGGCCGATACCGATATGTCAAGTCAAATATTCTGCAAGGAAATAATTTCGTCAAATTCTGTAAGGATTCTTACTGATTCGCTGGTTAGCCCATTATAGATTTACATCTACATTGCATTGCATCACAGTACACAAAATAGAGGTAATATACTCACTGGTTCTATTTTCGTTCATTTTTGCGCAGCTGTCAAAAATTGCCAATATGGCGAATGTTTGAGACCTAAATATACTAAATAAAATAATTAGATAAATAAATTTATTTGAATTAAATAACTTTTTTATTTATTTATATAAAATAACTTCTATTTTTTAAACTTTACTAGGCATGTATAGGGTTTTCCAATAGGAATGATACTACATATTTAAAATGGTTATATTGGCAAATCTGCGTATTATTTTTTTACATTTCTTATGTCATTTGTGTTTAGTAGGTTATGCCATTAAATCATGGAAAGATACACGCTTCAACAACGTTTAGAAATTGTTAAATTGTTTTATCAAAATCAGTGAATCAAAATGATGAACATTTTTATCGACCAATTTTATTCAGTGATGAAGCTCATTTTTGTTAAATGGTTATGTAAACAAACAGAATTGCAGAATTTGGAGTGATGAAAATCCACACGAAACTGTTCAGACACCATTACATCCAGATAAAGTCACTGTGTGGTGTGCAATTCATGCTGGTGGAGTTATTGGTCCATATGTCTTTGAAGAAAATGGTCGAAGAGTGACACCTTGTGATTTCTTTCTTTGGGGATATGTTAAGTCACTTGTTTATGTTGATAATCCAACAACAATTAAGCAATTAAAAATCAACATTGATGAAATACAGCCAAACTTATGTGAAAAAGTGATGATAAATTAGGCTGACAGAATGCAGTACGTACGGAAAAGTCGTAGTGGTAATTTGTATGATGTTATTTTCCATACATAATGGCATAGTGTAACCTTTCAAATAAAATAAAAATTTGGGCTTACTGAATAATTTGTGTTTTTTTTTTAATTTTTAAATAGTATCATACTATCATTCCTATTGGAAAACCCTATACATATGCATACGTATACATATTATTATAAAAAGGTCTCTATGTTCCGCCATTTTTTCAATTTGTTGTTTTTGTAATTTTTGGCATATGCGCAATACGCAATACCTTTATTATGTGTACTGTGGCATTGCATTGCAAAGTTGATGTATTAATTGTCAAAATAGTAATTTGACAATTAATACGTATATTCACACGATTACAAAAAACCAAAGTCATTTACAAATATTTTTTTGTATGTTCCACTTAAAATGTCATAAAACTGTCTTTTTGACAGCTCTTTCTACTCCTTTTCTACCCTTTCGATACTCTTTATTGTAACTGTATAACGACATTAGGTGATTTCAACATGGGGAAACCTGTCAGATATCGAAAACAGTAAAGTGCGCGATGTTCTACGCTACCTAAATAGTTCTAAATGGTTCCAGTAAGGGTAAAGGGGATATATTCTATGCAACCCCAACCAACCTAACCTAACCTACTGAATTTTTAGGCTTTATAGAAATCATAGAAATAATACAATTTATAGAATTTACAGAATTTATTCAATTTATAGAATTCAAAGAATTTATTGAATTAATAGAAATTAAGGAATTGTTAGTCTTGAATCTATAAAATTTAAAGAATTATAAAATCCTTAAAATTTATAGAATTTAGAGGTTTTAACATGTAAAAATTTAAATAATTACAGTCTTTGAAGAACTTATAAAATTGATTGCATTTACAAAATTTTTAAGAACTTAACTGAATTTTAAAACTTTATCCATAGAATTTATAGAATTATTTAAGTTCATAGGATTTATCAAAATTTTTGAATTTACGAAATTAATTCAAAGAATTTATAAAATTTATAGAATTTATAGAATTTATAAAAATTATGGAATTTTTAGAATAAGTAAAATTTGGGTTTGTAGAATTTATAGAACTGACAGACTTAAAACAATTTATAAAATTTATTGAATTTGCGGAGTTTATATAATTTATAGAATTAATTGAATTTATAAAATCCATAAAATATTGAATTTTTAGAGCTTATAAAAATATTAGAATTTATAATATTTATAGACTTTGTAGAATTTAGAGAATTTATAAAATTAATAGAAATTATTGAATTAAATTTTTGGCGCCATAGTAAAACATAAATGACCATTCTCATAATGGACAACCTAATGTTCAAGAAAAACCGGGGTTTGACCGATTCTGCCGAAAAAAGTACAATTATTTGACCACTTGAATATGCATAATTTCAACGAGAGAGATATCGCGGATTTCCTCGATTAAGGCGAAAATGGCATTACGATAAATAAAAAAATTTGTTTCTGACATTTTGTATATAAATTAGAATACAGGATAGAGACTGAAAATGCTCAAATATCAATCGGCGTTAGTAGCGTGGTTTGATAACACATTGAATAGTGTTAGTGATAAACGACTAAATATTATTTTTATTATATAGCTTTTCGTAGTGATTAATATACCTAAAAATTATATTATGTGTATCTGCGTATCAGCAAAACGAGTAGGCTTTCTAGAGAGAATTTTAGCGGGTTTTGACAAAAAATCACCTCTTTTGAATTTTCATTAAAACACACGCGGGTCGCACTAGGACGTTTTCGTCATTCAACAAAAAATTCGTTCTACCGTCTACTCTTCAGGTAGCTACGACCAAACGACAAAATTACAATTCTAACATCATACATTAAGTATGAGGCAAGAACGTACTGTAAACGTTCATTTTTGTCCCTCATTACCTTACGTAGCGTTTCTTGCAAATTATTGTCGTATATGACCCACTTTTCACCGCCCGTTATCAATCTCTTCAAAAATGGCTAATTTCATTTCGTTTCAGCAGCGATTTGCAGATGGAAATTCGATCCGTCGGCTTTTTTGGAAAAACGCCACCAACTTGTTCCCTAGCCAATATATTGTTTGAAAAATATGATTGAATGACTTGATTCGTTGAACAAATTCTGATATTCAGCAGATGTTAAGTTGAAACTCTAATTTTTCTTTATAAAGGAGGAACTTTCTTTATATCGTAGAAAATCACGGTTTCATAAAATTGTCCAACTTGTAAAAGTGGCCAAGTTAAAGTTACAAAAAAATTAACGGTTAGAATAATGAGGATGCGGCCACGGAAGTTGGAGAATTTGTCCGAACGCCAAAAATGATTCCAATTTTTTTAACCAACAATTTGTCTTAAAATTCTCTAACTTGAAAAATGTATCTTAATGTCCAAACCTTTTTTTATTGTTATCCGAATTCCACTCGTCTTATAGCGATAATTGGGTATTAAATTCAGACCTACATTTGCAACGTTCGATGTTTGATTTCAACGATGATTGGTTGCTTGTGGTGAGACTAGGTCCTTAGTATTCACCATCGTTTATTGTCGTCGCCCATCTTTAAATCTCATTGATATTCTCAATTATTTATTGTATTTGTCTCCAGCCTGATTTGGTCTTTATTTAACTTCTATCTATGTATTTTGTTAGTTCGATTGACTTGCAGTTGGCAAGCACCTTGTGTTCTTTAAAAATTTGGCAATTCATTTTTATCGCTTTCTCGATTAATCGACTATTTTAAAGAAAAACTGCCGAATATTCGGTTAACTCAAAAATCGACTAATTGCATGCTCTATATATATATATATATATATATATATATATATATATATATATATATATATATATATATATATATATATATATATATATTTATATATATATATATAACACTCTAAAAGGGTGCATTCAAAAGTTTAGCAACGGCACCGTCATGCAAAGCAGCATTCCCTGCGCAGTCGACTGTATTTTTGAGTGCACCGGAAACATATGAGGTACAAGTACGTTTGTTTTATGATATCTGCCATATGAGAGAGCAGCGTGGCTTTTATATGTAGACCTTTGTTGTGGGTTTGTTCATCCATATAAAAGAGTCACGACAGAACACAAAAGAGTGTAAAGAGATACAATTGATTTGATATTTTTTACCCTACGGTATTTTTTCTGAACTTCTTCACCAATAAAATCACTCATGGTTAATTCCCGAGGTCGTTTTTTTCCCTAGGTATTTAGTTCCTTGCCAATAAATCGCACTAAAATAACTAAAAAAAATTGATTTGATGTATTTAATAGCTCGGAAAAAATAGCCTACGGTAAAAATCCGACCTGATTATCCACTTTGAGAGAAACTATTATCTGGTGCAAAATTACAAGTTAGACAGTTGTTTACGATAAAATGGTTTGAATACAAAATATTCAAACAAAAAATTGTTTCGTGCCCAATTTAACACGTTTGACTGTAATACCCTAAAAATTTATGTGAAACATAATCGGCAATCAAGAAAATCTAAGAGCTAATTAGTTAACAAATATTTCGAACAGTTGTATTAAAAAAAAAGAAGAGCTACTTACACAACATCTGAAGTTCTGAAATTTATTGTAAGATCACAAATAAGCAGTTGCTGACACAAATATATTTTAAGTTCCAACAAGTACCTAGATAAAAACGTTTATTATCGGCAATTATTTAACACTTACCCATAATAATTTTTTAATGATATTGAAATATCTGGCCCGGAAGAAGATATTTGAATTGTTTTAGAAGTTTAAGAACACTAAAAACTGTGAGAACATTTTAACATCTAAAGCTTAATCAAAATACGCATATTTACATTGATAATTTGTTAAATTTTGGGTTTGTAAAATTCGAGATCAAAACAATCTTGCTTATAAAAAATGTAGCTTATTCAAATCGATTAAATCACTAAACTAATTAATTTTATAATTTTGATTACAGTTTCACAATTTTTATATTTTTTACCTAACTGTAAACTAAGTTAGGTTGTAACTCTGACACCCGTCTTTGAATTTGGTTGAATACTAAATCTAACTGGAGAAATGCTAACCGGAGAACTGTTTGTTCAATAAAATTTTTAACATATACATACTCGTATTTGCTTTAATTGTATGTGTATTTAGCTTCAACATAAAAAGCTAATCGAATAATCTTTACTGCAATAATTCATTAATTGGTATTTGCAAGAAAAATATTATTTTATATACGGTATTGTGCTAATTAATTACACCAGCTGAATAAGTAGGTTTATTTCAGGTGTTAGTAATTGCGTATGTCGTATTACAAAATTCAAAAAAATCACGTACACTTTACACTATAAGCTTGTAGCATTTTAGCTTCACAAATTTAAATTTTATAACTTACCATAATTTCTTTTGTCTACTGCCATAACAATACGCCAATATCCAATTTAAAAAATAAAAATAAATTTTGAAGATCTCGCAATGTATGAAGCGGATATAATCTGAAAATATAAAACAATACAAAAATTGTAATCAATATGTGTATGTATATGACAAATTTTTTTCCTTATTTTTTCTATTTAGCGATAAGATAAGCCTCTAATCTATACAACGTTTAAGCGGGTATTAAATATTTTCTATCAATTATAATTCAACATTTCAATTAAATTATTAATTGAATATCAGATATTTTATATTCTGGGCCCTATAATAGTGACTAATTCGTAGCTGGACGTTTACAATCAGCAAACAGGGTATTATTTCAAAAAAATTCTGAACTTATTCAAACAAATATCCCAATAATTTATGGGTGACTAATTGTTTTATGATTTTTGGGTCTATTAGAAATGACTTAAAAATTTCAGTATGACTAACCTTATCTATACAGCTTAATTAAAATTTATAACACTGCTACAGTGACATTAATTGTTTACACGAAATAAATTGTTTGAAATTAATACAAAATAAGCAAAAATATTTTGCTGAATTTCAACTTTAGTCTATTCCTAATCTTTAAATTTAACCATTTACCAATTAATAGTTTAGTGAAATTATGCAAATTTTACGAGGAATGTATTCTGTGAATTGGGGAATAAACATATAGGGGGAATAAATTTAGTTATACGGTGGGTGTGTAGCTCTGTGAGGGAGCCCCACTTTATCCATCATTTCATAATCCACTGTTGTTAAAATCCATCTTTTTAGAAGAAAACCGCTTTTGAGCAAATCCATCATTGTCAAAATCCATCTTCCCTAAAATCCGTACCCAATATTGGCAAAATCCACTATTGACAAAATCATTTATTTACGAAATTCACCATTAAAAATTTCAAAAATTTTTAAAATTCAAAATATTCTTCAGATTCCAAAGATTCATAAGATTTAGTTGATCCACAAGGTTTATAGAATTCGTAAGATTAATGTGGTATATGACATTCATAAGTTCATAAGATTCGTAGGATGCACAAGATTCATAATATACAAGAGTTTCGTAGGATTTATAAGATTTATACGACTCAAAAGATTCATAAGGTTTGAAAGATTGATCAGATTGGCAAGATTCATGAGCTTAATAAAATTCATATGATTTTTAAGATATATAGGACTTATAAGATTCGTTGGACTTAGAAGATTCATAAGATTTGAAGATAAATAGGATTCATAAGATTCGTTAAGACTCACGATATTCAATAGATTTATAAAATTCGTTTAAATTCATGGAATTCAAAAAATCGTAAGATTAATAAGATTCATATGATTCTTCAAACTTATGAGATTCATAAGACTCATAAGGTTCATGAGATTCAAAAGATTCATAAATAAGATCAACAAGATACATTACATTCACAACTGAATCGATAGTGATGGATAATTTGGAATATGTATTTAGAATAATTTTCTGAAAAATTCGTTTTAAATTCAGAAAGTTTTGTGAACCAATTCAGTATGTGACACTAATGCCAATTTCTGTGAAAATTATTGTAGATAAAACACTGGATTATACGAAGTTCTGGAATATGGCTAATTAGGATGTAACTTGGGGTTATTTCTTCACCGATTTTCGATCTAACTCACAGTAGATAAACCTCAACAGCTACCTTGTTTACAGAAACTTCATCAGACTATAGTTTTTATTATATTGCCTGTTAAAATTTTGCCAGTGAAACTGGCACCGGTTAAGTTTTCTAAAATGGACATGCTCGCAAATTTAATCACAATCAAAGAAATATTCGAAAAAGTGGGTGACAGCACGCGCAGCTTGAGAAAACTTCTAATGGTATAGGTCCCAGTAGTAGAAAAATCATTTTAAAATTTCATTTCCGGTGCGCATGTCGAGTTTCATCATAATCAGTTAAATAATAACCTAGTATTTTATCCTAACCTGCCATATTCCAGAACTTAATCAATTAATAATTTTGGGGTCCCATTTCAACCGCAAATGTCAAATTTCACTAAAATCGGTTCAAAAATATATAATTTCAATCCTAATCGACCGTATTGTGCAAAATAATTCCAAAACCATTTCAGGATCCCTTTTCCAAGATACATGTCAAATTGCATGTCCGTTTTTTCGGAAACCGGTTAATCTCCATGCCATACTTCACATGTCCTCTAATTGAGGCATTTCGTTTTCTTTGGCATAATTGTTATGTCTCCTTAGCGAGGCCTTTCGTTTGTTAAGGGTTAATAATGCCAATCCATTTGTCGATCCTCGCCGATTATGTTTTGTAAGTTGAACCCTTTAATTAGAGGGATTATCCGGGTTAAGAATCCTTCTAAGAGTCTGACAAATATTTTGTACTAATTTTGTTATTACAGGTTGAACTTTCAAAACCTACTTGACCGTCTTTTTAAACATTTTAATTAATTTCGCTTAGGTAAACTAATTTCGACTTAACGTGGATAAAAGAATTATATGGGGGTGGCATATTGTAACATCACTTTCGATTCGAATAGAGTTTATGTCTCTTGTTTCATGAATAAAATTGTATGTGTGTTTCGCTTTTTAGAATATAATGTCGGCCAAGTGGCCGCCTCTGGTCGTGCCACAAAGACGAGCTCTTTTAAGCACATTTTTTATAACATTTTCGCAGACTTATGGTGTTATTTCAGCAATTTCATTTCGAATGTTATCCTTAAGCATCTAAGTTGTGGTTGGTTTATTGGTATACATCTTTTCTCTCAAGTATCCCAAAGGATGAAATCGGGAGGGGTTAAATCAGGGGATTAAGGAGCCAGTCGATATCACCACTTTTTGAGTAGAACGAGCTATGTGTGATATGGTACCGTCTTGTTGGAATCACATGCTCTGTATGGCTAATTGATCTAATTCGGGCACAAGAAAGTTTTCCCAACATGTCCCGATAGTAACTGTTTCAGCATTGCCTCTAGCATTTGTGGCGTTAGATGCTCTATAATAAATTGTTGTACTAATGTCATCTAAACCAAAATGGCGGCCATCTATTACCGATTCAAGTCCATGATTTTGTTTGCTTCGAATTCATTCATAATTAGTTCTCGTAATCCATAAAAAAATCAACGCCCGAGCCGGGCTTGCAAAAGTAATCAAAACGATGGATTCGTTGGGTTTTTTATGTATTTTGAAACAATGGATTTTGACAAGAAAGGATTTTGACATAAATGGGTTTTGTGAATAATTGATTTTATGATAATAGATACGGAAAAAGGTGGATTTTGTCAAAAGTGATTATTGACAAAAGTGGGTTTTGTCAAGGTGGATTTTAGTTAAACATAAATATAAAGTAAGATGTGAATTGTAATAGTTAAACATAAATATAAAGTAAGATGTGTTAGATTAACACATTTAAAACGAATTTTGCCGTTTAATTGCACATAATTAAAGAATTTAGTTTTCTATTGTGCATTGTTTGTTTTTTGCTGCGTTTCTTATTAAAATCCGTAGATCGAGCAGATTTTGAAATCTGAAATCAGATCAATTTGATCGATCTGAAATAAGAAACAGGTTTCAGATTTGGCAGATCAAAAAAATTATCAACCGTCTAAGTAAAAAAAGCGCGCAGATATATTTTTAATAATTGTGCAGATTAACATTAAATGATTATTTAAATCGTTGAGTAATTGGGGCAATTACTACGACTACTTTTAAATATTGGCACCAAAGCAAGGTATTTTTAATGAACGCAAACAGTTTATAAACTGCTACGTATGCGAAGTAGGGATAGCACATGATGCATCTGTGTGGAACAGGTTGGTCACCTATTTACAGGAATCTGTCCAATGTGACTAAACAAATTGGACAACGGCTCCACCTTATTGGTGACAGCTAGGGCTTCCAATTTTTGGCAAAAATGTGATTCCGAAATTTTCGAATTTGAATGTTCTCGATTCGGGAATTCCGAAATTGATTTTGAAGAATTATTGGACTGCTTTATTCCTAAAACTTACCACCTCCATAAAGTGATCAAAATTTCTGCAACTCTTGAGTGGTCACTTTAGAGATGTTTCACTGTTTTCTCGTACAACAAATTCTATAATTACATAAAATTATGTTGAAACTACTTAAATTAGTGTGAGAATAGAATTTCGATAATCCCGGAATTAAAGTTTTCAATTCCGGAATAATCGAAACTAAAATATGAGCCGGTATTCCGAATTACGGGCATTCCGAATTCTAGAATTGGATGCACTGACAGCGCATATCCATTGATAGAATATTTTTGCTAATACCTTTTAGAAATACTGGGTATTTAAACCAATTACACCGATAACAAAAAAAGCGAAAAGTGAGTAAGCATTGAAAACGCATTCGGAATTATGAAGTTTCAGTTTATGTGTTTGAATCGATAGAATCGAAGAATGGACTTTATAGTCATAATTAATGAGCAGGCATTAATTTCAATGACGATATTGAGATAGAAAGTGTTGATTTGAAAGAACACTCAACACCTCGCTAACCGAATCGTCGAGTTGAAATAAAAGGCAAATAATTTGTAACTCTTTATAAATAAACGGAAAAATATAACTATTGAAATTCCTTTTAAAGAATACACTAATATTTATTAATAAAAAGAAACATCACACCGCCGATTACACCTCCAATGTCGGCAATTAGAGTTACGTGAAGTTAGTTATACTAAAATCAATCTGAGAAATCGGAATATTTTTGCAAATCAAAAAAATCGATCTAACTAATCTGAAAAAAATAAGAAACAGCAACAAAATTGATCATATCGATCTGGGCGAAAATAAGAAACAGATTAGTAAACACAGTATTAGTTATGATTAATACGGTACTCTGATTGTAATTAATGTTTACAGGGATCCGAGCCAGTCTATGGAAAGTGTATCGGTTTGTTGCTTTGTGAAGTAATGCGGTCGAAATTGAAAAAAAATGTACCAAGTAGTTGAATTATATATTGTTAAGTGTTTGTGTTGTGCAAATTGCATAAAGTGCTTTTTTTATAGTGAATCAACGTAAAGTGTGTGGTAGTTGAACGGATGCAGGATTAATCACGTTCAAAATGTAGATAACGGTACTGCTCAGGTACTCGTTTCGCAGGTAATCTAGTGGTGGATGTGTCATTGGATTCGTGTGTGTGTGTGTGTGTGTGTGTGGGCCTGGGTGTGTATGTGTGCTACAGATATTAAAAAGTAGAGAATTATAAATTGAACTTTTTGGTATCCTGGTACTCTGATTTTACGTAGAGTTTTATTGTTTTGTAAGTTCTGGAATTTGGAAAAAAAATAATTGGTGAACTTCTAGACTTTTGCATATTTAAATCAAGGGAAAACAAAATTTTCACCTTTCCATTTTAATTGCAAAATTCTGCAGAATTTATAAAAAGTAACTCAGACATTTATTTGTTGTTACCTTTTCTGTCATAAGTTTGTTTACTTTTTGTGCACAAGTTTGTGTAACTAAGAATGTGTAAAGCTATCTTCAAAAATTCATAATATCATGTTTCAAAACAAGATCGTTAAAAATATCTTTCCGAATATTTAGTAAATTCTAACCTAAGCCAACAAAATTCAAAATTCCCTTGCATCTGCAGAAATTCAAATTCTAATTTAATAAAAACATTTTTTGAGACAAAGTAATTTTTTGATCATTCTAGTAAATAATGTTTTACAAAAGCAGTTTGGAAACAGTCTGTTCTGTAATACCGTAAAATTTGAAGTTATTGTTTTTTTTTTAATTTGTACATTGCTAAATTTTCTCTAGCTATAAGATTTTCTAAACCTAGAATGTTAGGACCTCAATTTCGAAATTTTAAAATTTCGATTCTTTCTCAATTTCTTAATTTGAATAAGTTAGCAGGATTAATTAGAAATTTTGAATTAAACGGTTTGATTTTACAATACTATATATCAGATTAGTGAAATGTGTCAGTCAGAAGAATCTTAAATTTTTCATTTTAAAAGTTTTGGGTAGCAGAATTTTTTCAAATGCTTATATTCTACAAAATACGTTCGAGGATTCTGATTTGAAAATTATTACAATAACTTACTAACGATTCAATCAACGAAGATTACCACAACATTTTTTGATGTTTTAGAAATGTATGAAAATTCTGTTATTCTCCATGTTTTTAAATAATTTTCTCTTCGACTTTAACTAGAGTTGATTGTTTGGTTCGTGTGATCGCCGAGTATGCGGCCGGTCCTCGGGATCATTTTGTGTGTTTTGCGGATTGGCACGTGGAGGTATATTAGTATTATTTTTGTCTAACCCATGGATAGTCGACAGGTTTTCAATGTTTTTAATTTGTTTGAAGTTGATATACCGAGAATTGCGGGAGAATTTAATCCGGTTTCGAACTGATGAGCTTATGATTGTGAAGTGATTAATCTTCTCATCGGGCCGCGACGACTGGGTTAGTTAAATAATTATTCTCGTGTAAATAATACTGATACGCTTCTGCGTGTTGGTGTGTGAAGCACATTGGATGATCTTTGGGATCGGTTGCGTGTTGGATGTGTTACTTATTTGTAAAATTACAGTTATGCATAAAAAAAAATTTCCGTCAGTTTTTGTGTATACGTATACACATTTTTATATGTATAAATAAACACATTTAAATACGGTTGGATTTGTATGCTTTGCTTTTCGTTTACTGTACAATGGCATCGAGCGCGATCGATTTGCAATTTATTCTTTATGCGATGCAAGTGGATATGTTGGGGCATGGATTGAAAACAATTTTTATTGGATGAAATACGTTGAAAAAATTTATTTTTTCATTTTATTTTATTTAATCGGCCAAAATACAGGAGTTTTCAAAGGTTTAGTTTTCCAAACGATTTTATTTTGGGCAAAGTTTTAGATTCCTAAACCAAATTGAATCTGAATTTAAATTTTATTGTACAAGTTATGGGTTTGAATTTTAATTTGGTTTATGAATCAAATCATAGATTTTGCGCTAATTGTTTTTTCAATTGGTACAAACAGGAAAATAATAGTTTTTGATTTATATCTGAGTTATTTAATTATACTTTGTATGGTAACTTTAAGCTGTTAGTATTTAATGAGTTCTTGATTAATTTAAACTACATATTATGCAGTGGGATTTAAACGGAATACAGTAATAACAATAAGCAATTAATTATTTAATTTGACTTTAGATCTATTTCTGGAATTAGCTAATTAAGTTGTAAATTTTTAAATTTGCAAATTAAACTTATATGGTTTCAGGTTTCAGAAGATTTTAAATACGAATTTTAGAATTTGTTTAAAAATTAAGCAATTAATTAAATTTTTGTGTTGGGATTTTAATTTTTTTATTTATTTATTTTTTATTGCTTAACTATTTCATTTATTTATTTGAATTTTATTTTTTATTATTTATTTGCATACTCGATTTATTTAATCTAATTTAGTATGGACACTTTGAGCTATTCGTATATGTTCCAGATTAATTTAAACTATTTTGAGGAGTTTATTTAATTTTGATTTTAGTGGTATTTCTGGAATTAGTTAATTAATTTCTGGAGTCAATTGTACTTAAGCTATAGATTTGAAAATGAAATTTTACAGGGTTTCAGATTTTTAGTTTCTGATTTTAGTTTAAAAAAAGATATTTAGTATTTAAAATTCATAATTTAGAATTAAAATTTGTATGCATCTCCAATTTCAGGTTATTTAGTTAGTGATAATTTGCTGTGTTTCAATTTAGAAGCCGAATTGAATTCAATTTATTTAAGGGGTTAAAGGGTGATTTTGAATCAAGAATTAATGGTGAAGTACATTAGGTTTTGGGTTTCACTGGTTTTGATAAAATTAAATTAATTTTTTTGGTGTAATAGAAGCATTAATGTCATAATGTTAGTATTGATGTTGGTATTGGTAAGGATGTGGATATTGGTGTTGATGTTGGTATTGGTGTTAATGTTGTATTAGTATTGATATTGGTTAGTTAAAATGGTTTATAGCTTAAAAACACCTTAAATACCTGACCAAAATGGCATTGGCTCAGGCGATAGCGCGACGGGCGGGGCGGTAGTTGGTTTAATTATTATTATACAAACTATTAATGTTAATTTATTTGTAGTACATACAGATTAATTTATAATTTATTTCAGAGAATTAAATTTATACTTAATTAAATTTAGAATAGTTATTTTAAAGGATTAATCCAGATTTTAAATTTAGGAAATTTTTGAAGAATCTGAAACAACTTTCTGTTAACTTAAGCAGACTTGAAATTGTTTTGTCTTGTGCTAAATACTTTAGTAAAAATATACTACTAACAAATTTCCTAACTATCAACTACTTACGTATCTGGAACCGGGTTCAGTCTTTGTTACTAATATACCTTTCCTTTCCTTCGGTTTAGTTATAATGTAAAGGATGTACGAAGGGCCCGGTGTCATCCGGGAGTCTTGCTTAGGCTTGTTCGTACATTCTGATCAATCAATCAGGCGAAATTTAGTTATACGTGTTCGCAATGGAATCACATTAAAATGAGCAAAGATCCGCGAAAAATTCTTCAATCTTCATTATGTTTATGAAGATAACGACGCGACGGCCGAAGTTTATAAAATAATTATTATTTATTAATATACTATCCTTAAAATTATTAGGTATTTTAACCCTTACAAACAATATCAACTATAGATGAACAAACATTTTCGTTAAAACTCTATTCCCCATCAATTCTTTCATAAAATAGGTATGGAAGAATAAAAGTCAAAACTGCCGTAATTGGGAATAATTTTTTCCCAATAAAACTTTTTTTCCAAACATCAGGACTCCCTTTGGGGAAAGGGAATAAAGCTGCTACAAAATTTAAAATTTCTATTCCCCGGGAATTACCAGAATAGGGCCACTGGAGTGAAAAACGAAATATTGTTGAAGTAAGTCAACCGTGGTTTCTTTTTTCTGCTAACACTTGAATTGTCCACATTATCCATTATTAATAATCACTAAGCACTAGCGCAGCGCTTAGAATCTCTGAATAAACTAAAACAAAACACGATGTACCTATACAAAATATTAAGCAGCTGAATGCGAAAAAATAATTGTCTGGTCTTTCGGTTATTCACGATTTATTCATTAATAAATACATCGTTATTTACTATATAAAAAAATCCATATTTAATACTAAGGATTGTTCTGCCAAATTTCGACGTTTCACACATTTTGCTTTTAGTAATTTAATACTATGTATACCGATTCCACATTGTCTCCTCGTTGAAAATTTTGTTTTGCGCAAAAATTTGTAAACAACACAAGATAATACTGGAAAACGGAATTTTATTGAAAAAGGAATTCAAGAAGAAATATAAATACATACAATAATTGAATGCCTAAAGATGATAGATGCCATGAACATACATTGGTTTAACCAAATATCACGTTCTGATTTTGGTTCTAATTAAGGTTATGTGGCGTTTGGAGTGGGATAAAAAATTGATTATTCATCATATTCAGAAAATAAATTAAATCAGTCAATTTGGCTGGCAAAGGAACTAGGTAAGGGCACTAAAAGAAATAACGAGACAGTCGCGTGAGTCTAAAGCCCCATAGAACATGTAAAGACCAAGCAAATAATTTCAGTTTATAGATAGAATACAAACAAAAAATCATTTTCAATGAACAAAAACGAATTTATTGTGCCAAGATTTTGTTCAGATATTATACTTCATGCCGGGTCTGAATGTTTTCATAATCGTACTTTGAGTTTACCGATTCGAAAACAAATTACATTTGAGGGTTTATTATTTTGCAATAAAAGCACACCTATAGAAATCAACCATTAGTTGTCATATCCGGGCACGACTTAATAACTGAAAAATAGGAACTCCCACAGAAATATCAAGATTAACCTCAGTTGAGAAGAAAATGGAACATCAATACATATTTAAATAGATCTAACAATAAACAAAAGCCTTTACAAATTATACGAACAGGGGTGTAAGAATACTAACAATAGCTAGAACAAAGACAACACTGGTCAATTGAAACTCATAAGTAGCCGAAATATAAAATAAAACTAAGATGACACAACAAAATATGAATTCTATGAACAGCACAAGGCACAATATCTAGTAGAAGAAAAAACACTAGTATGGATGGAATCATGGTCAAACAAGCGCTGAATTCTACACAAAACTACAATGGAGACAAACCATCGACTACTGTGTCACAAATTAGCTATTTACGAGTATAATTGGCAATAAGTTACCATATTGGCGATTTTCATCAAATGTAATTAGCGTTGGTTTCTATGTAAGTAAAGGGGACGAGTATTCTCAAATTCAACTGTTTGACAGTTCTGATCACCCTTGTTCTATGGTTAAATTTTGTTCATATTGTTTTCACCAGATGTCAGCTACTTTGTTGGAAATCGCGAATAAAACGATTCATAAATACAACTTTCAAATCGATCTGTGCAGATTAAAAAGAAATTCAGCGACTGCTGCTGATCTAAATTTTCACGCATGCAAAATAAATCGAGACAATTTTAATTTATTTACAAATTGATTTGGATCCACTTTGGACAAATTAAATAAATTTAAATTCCAATTTTTAGTACATTTTCTTCAACGAACAACGGTGTTTGTGCTCTACTACAAAATCTATCAAACAAATTATTTGAAAATTATCAAACAGGTTGCTGCTGCTGATGGGAGTACAAGTTTAGGTAAATAAAAACCGTAAAAAATTAGCCTATTGATCTAAATTTTGCGGTTAATCGACCCGATATTATCCGGTATTTACCGAGTAATACAATTTATACTGAATAATTAAACCAATTTTGTGAAAAAGAGTCATAATCGACTTCCGGAATTTAGAGCTGAATTAAAAATAGCACCGAGTTACAAACTCCGACAAAGACGAGATTATCAAAATTCGGGATTTTTATATTTGAGTAGCGTTTTATTACTTGGCAAGGCATATTTTTCGAGATTCTTCAAAATTTCAGGAATATTCGAAATTTTTGGAGTATTGAAGATATTCTAAAATTCTAAGACTATTCGAACTTGTCGACAGAAATATGTAGTACAGAATTAGTAATTTATCGAGACTTTTGTTTTTCAGCTTTCCGAGATTTGCTTAGCGTTGAGTTGCTTACATTTGGAGAATGTTAAGTTACATAGATAACATTTTTCGAAAATGTTTGAAACTTTCAAAATTCTTGAAATAATTTCAGATTAATCAAGATATTGGGAATATGAACGTGATTGGAATAATGGGGTTTTTCGTAATTAGGTACCGGTTGATGTTACCCGCATGATTTATCCGTTTATTCAAAATTGTTGAAGGTGTTCGAGATAATGCAAATTTTCTAGATTATTCGGGGTTATACTGCTAGAAATTACTTGATAATTTGTTAGTGATGAGCTGCTGCTTTATGTTGAATTATTCATGGTTTTTGTAGTAACGTATAAATATATGTACACTAAATAGTAAAAGGTCCACGCTATCTTAAAGTCTCCACTGGTCAATATACGAGTAACTGTTCAATCTATATTCGTTTTCTTATATGGAATACCAAAAAATTCCAGAAAATACAAAATAATCCATTAAAAAACGAGACCCCATTAAAATTTTGTTAACTACAATATGAAAACAAAAGGAAGCTACATAATTTCATGTCTTCCTTGCGCAGACGGGATCATTACTAAGGGTTAATATAACTTTGAATATTAATATAAATTAATATTTTTGAAACTTTTTTGTCGGTTTCCTGTGATAGTATCATCCTTGCGCAAAAGGTCCATCGACAAGCGGATTTGGGTGGTTCCCTATTTTAGTATGTGATAATTATCAAAAAACACAAATTTTAGAAAAACTTTCTAATTTGTAAGAATATTGTAATTTAAATAAATCGTTTCTGCGGGAGTTTGGGGCAGCAGTCCCCATCCTCTAACGTGTAAAACGAATTAAAATAACTTCAAAAATTTGTTTTATAATTAGAAAAATGTTTTTTTCGGGATTTTTTGTTTTTGGGGATTTTTTTATTTTGGGGTATCGTAAATTGATTTGCAACGGTTCAAGAAAAAGTTAATGCCGAAATTAAACAAATAAATTTACCTTGCGCGTTTATTTTGTGCTAAAAAATCTGAATTTCATTACGCATTGCACTTATGGACCAGCCGCCTCTGGAAATAGGAGAAGCCACTGATCACGAGCTGGTAGTAGCAACATTCAAAATCAAACAAGCCTCTCTGAAATATACAAAATCGCGATTCAGAAATTTTTAACATCGATAGATTGAGAACCATTAACACAATACCTTTAAAGATCCACTATCGATCCAAAATGGAGACAAATAGGAAACACCTGTATTAAGACTGTTACTAGTATGTTTGGCTATCATGCTAATACTCGAATGGCTTGGTTGAGAGATGATACCTGGAAGAAATTGCAGTACTCCACCAACTTAAGTTGCAGTTGTACTACTAAAATATTGGGAAAATGTATAGGAAATGTGAGGATTCAGTGGGATAACAGCACTTACATATATCTCTTAACCCACAAATATATCGATATGCAGAAGCACAGAAGAAATCTACCTAAAAATAAACGTAATGTAAATTCGGTTAAGTTAACGAAATGAATCGGATACAAATACACAGTTTTGCACCTTATGTCATTTTGAACGGTTCCCCATTACTAACGAAGACCTTTTGTGACAAATGAGACAAACAGGCAGAAATAAGAAAGCACAAGTGGGGATAGATTGAACAGACTGAGGATGTCACCTTACTATATAACGAAAACGTTGCTAGAGTGAAATCCACAAGGGCAAACATAATTGGGCAGTCCAGACTTGATCTGCAAAAGATTAGTCCTGGCCGAAGCCAAACAGCTCGGTAATCGCGGAACTTATAGCAATAACAACAAATTCCTCTATAGCAAAAGATTTGTTCAACCTTTGTTGTAATACGGACGAATAGGTTTGCTGTATATAGGTTATTAAGAAATCAAGTCGTTTGTATAGTGGTCGCACCTTTGCTTAAACGGCTATCATTTTCTATCGCTTTGTATTATAAAGCCAGATGTACTACGCGTGAGTAATCGGTTGATTTTGTTTGTGATGGCATATTGTAATCTTGAAACAGAAATATAAAGTATAAAAAATTAAGAATTCGGCTTTTTAAATGCGCGTGTAATGGGAGTAAATTGCAATGTTCGGATTATTTTCGTTCCTTGTTGTACAAAATTTAGAAAACAGTTGCTGTGTTTATACCACAGCTAAATTAGCAATGCTCCACCGATATGACAATTACAGCAACGGTATAAACGCGACGTATAAATAGTTCAGCCAGCTAAAATAGCATTGCTAAATACCTTTGTTATGAAACTGATACTTGTAGTAAATGATGTTCACGGTGAGGTATACGAGAGCGATCATCGTGATTGATCAATGAGCGCCCAATCGTACAACAGGGAAGGTAAAGGAAAAAAGAGGAAACAACGATTGTTTTCCTTTTTCTTCCTATATCTTTATAATAAAACCGAGACCTCACAGCTTTAATCAAATTAAAAAAAATTGTGAAAATTAGGAAAAGAATGAAACTTCAATATCCGATATCATTATCGTCATAATAGAATTAAAACTTGCGGTACCATATCTTCAGGGTTTGGTTTGAAAACCTAGGGCTGATCCGAGTCCTTATTTAGAACGAGTTGCTGATATTAGCCCCAAATAAAATTCGAGATTAACCGGCATGATTTAGTGCACCTGATTTAATATTTGGAAAGGAAAAACTTGTGTCACAGCTGTGGCAGAGCAAAAAATGAGCAGACAATTAGTTGTTGGCTTGAAATTCTAATGATTAGATAAATTTCTGTTATACGAATTGGATGATGTTTGCTTTTTAAAAATCATATTTTCAGAATTGCCAGAAACTGCCACTGACTCGAGGACCCATGCATTTTACGTGCTAAAAACTAGATTTTTTTGTGAAACCTCAATGCACTGGATGGCCCAACGATAAATTAGAACACTAGATAATTTCAACAATAATTTTAACCGCAACAGACATTTAATTTTACCATATTTTGTTTGCAATGTTGTTTTGTTAAGTTTTTGTTAGCCCCAACTGTTTTACATTTTTGAATAATGGGTTGAACGAGAATTAAATGATGTTATTAATTTACTTAATGTTCTTAATGTTATTTAAATTAATTAATTTCTTAATGGTAAGACATTTTTTAAAATTAAATATTGATTTCAATTGTTCAAAGGTATTTCATTTAGTTGAAAAAATGGTCAGAAAGAGCCTTACAGCAGAATTAACCAGACGTCAGAATGTTTCTAAACAAACCTTAAAACGAAAGAAAAGTCTCGCGAAATAACAGTTGCGCAAATCATTGGCGTTTTGGAAAAAGTCCCCTAGAACGATCGAAGTATAATTTGCTTGGGTCCGAGGGCACAGTCTACGGAGCTGGAGAGCTGGAAACTTTATGGTTTGAGGTGCACTTTCCTGGTAAGGCTTTCGACCGGTATTTAGGATTAATAAGCGAATGGATCTACAAGTGTATAAATAGCTGTATCTTGAAAAATGTGGTAGAGCCTTATTCCTTCGAAAACATGGTGGTTTCATTCATATTTTGATAGGATAACGATCCTAAACGAAGGGCGGCTCCAGAGGGGGGGGGGCATAGGGCTATGGGCCCCCCTTCCAAATTTGATAAATTACCTTTTATGATAAATAATACTTTGCTGTTTTTCCATTTTCGCATATATTTATGTGTTGTGTTCTAAAAAATCTATTAGAATTAGAAAACGAAAATTGAAAATGTGCCACAAAGTTTGAAAAACATTATTACAGATTCATCTAATGTTCAGTACCAATTATATTCAGAGTTATGTCAATTAAAAGAATCTACAAAACATTCATCAAATATGTTTTCCAGTTTAGAGGATGTTTTATTTAATTTGAATGAAGATATTTATCCGTGGATGAACAAGCTATGGATCGGTACTAATGCCCGTATTACAAAATCCAGAATGAATAAAATCCCGTAGATCACAAAAAACCGTATTACAAAATCCAATGAATTTTTTACTGGATTAATCAAATTACAATTTTTGGTTCTATGTAACTAATTTTTGTAATTTTTTTTAATACATAAATAGTTTTAGAAATATTATTATTTAATTTAAAACTAAATTATTCATGATCTATCTATATTAAAAAATGAAAATCTGTATGTACATATGTATGTGTTTTATACGTTTCCACACGGATCATCTAATCAAATTGAGTTTTAGCATAAGGGTTTTATACCAAAATGAGCAGGTTTCGTAGTGTTTTCGAAGGGGTCCGGCCCCAGGGTCTAGGTGCCCCCCAAAAAAATGTTTGTAAAATTTCGAGGCAGTTACATTTTTTCAGGCCCGTGGATCTAGATGCCCTCGAACACTCCAATTAAGTTCAAACGGCTACAACGGCTACCAAAAAAACTATTTATCTATGCAAAAGATGGTAAAACAAGAAACATTATCCAGCAGCTCTGGCTTGAATTATTGTAGGTACCATTATTTAATCTTATTTATTTCAATATAGGTATGTTATTACTAAAATGTTGTTATCGTTTATTTACATCAAGGACTTCGATTTCTTTACACTTTGAAACTACAATTATTTAATTTTATTTACTTTAATAGGTACAGATGAAAAATTTGAAGTTTATTACTTTGCTAAAATAAAATAAATTTTTTTATCCCGGGCAAAGCCGGGTACTCCAGCTAGTTCTTTTATAAAAATCGATTTTATTTTTTATTGGAGTAAATATTCTGTTTTTTTCTGTTCCAAGCTCCTGCCCTTTGGAAGTTTTTGATTTTTATGACCCATACACAAATATATACACACACGCATACACACGACCACATATCTCGTAATCTATCATGATACATCGGCTTAGGTTTAACCCGGCTTAACCTAAGCCGATGTATCATGATAGAATACGGGATTTTGGCATACGGGATTTTGGGATACGGGATTTTGTAATACGGGATTTTGGAATACGGGATTTTGTAATACGGTATTATGTATACGGGATTTTGTAAACTGTATTTTGTCATACAGGCAACTGTACCCAACCCGTATGTATGTGTCATTGCCTATAAGCATCGCATCTGCAGAAAGAAGTTTTTCAACTCTTAAAAGATTAAAAACATATTTGCGGAATTCAATTAGTCAAGACCAATTCGTAGGTTTAGCTTTATTAAATATACATAGAGAGTTGGAAGAAAATATTGACAATGTGATTAATAAATTCGGCCAAGGGCCGAGAAGATTAGATTTTATTATTAGATAAGTTTAAACAATTTATAACTGCTATATTTAAACATGAGACTGAATATCTTTTTAAATTTAAATTTTATTATTATTAAACTGTGACGTCAAAATATCGAAGAAAATTATTTTAGCGATATTTAAGGATTTGATTATAAAATACAATGTTATTTGCCGGTCGTGGACAAAGTATCGTATTCTACTCGCATATAATGGCTGTTATTCACTCAGATGTTTTAAGGTAGCTTTCATTATATGCTAATTGAATAATGAACTATTTCTTACTAAACCTTTAATTTCAAATACATTTGCTTTTTCGACTATTGATTTGTACCACAAATTTAAAAAATGGCCCCCCTAACAGAAAAGGCTGGATCCGCGCTTGTCCTAAACACACTACAAGGTTCTTTGAGGATCAAAAGATATAAATGTTTTGACTGGCTACCGCAAAGCCCTGAACTTCATCCATCAAGAAAACTTATGGACAGAAATTAAGCAAGCATTTAAAATGAAAAGTTGGCACAGCTTTAGCAGATCATACCATGTCACACAGCGCCAATTTTTACAATGGTAGAAATATTTTCAACTAGAAAATAGCTCCATATTTAATAAAGTGCTAATTTTAAAGCTAAAATATGTAATATTTTAAAATGTAATAATAATATGAACTAAATAAAAATGCCACTTTTCCAAAAAAATGATTGTGTTTTTTTGCAAACTGCAGGTAATGCATTACTTTTATAGATATGTAATGCATTATTTTTCGTATATTTTGGTACGATGGAAAATGATTTTCAGATGAAATTAACGGAATTTTGTAATTTTGAATATGATTTTGATGAAATTCGACAGGTACAATGGAAATGGGATTCTTAACCGATTTTTAGATGAAATTAATGAAATTTTTAAAGAATTTTTCTCAATTTTTTACTAGAAAGCTGTAAATTCCTCCTTTTCCAAAATAATTTTATAGAATTTTTTCCGTTTTTTTACAGAAAATAATCCGGCTCTTTTCCAGAATATATTATTAGAAATAGCGATAGATTCCCTCTTTTCCAAAATATTTTTAAAGAATTTTTCTCAATTTTTTTTCCAGAGTATGTCTCGGCGATTTTCCAAATATATTACTAGAAAGAGCAGTTAAATTAGCCAAGCTACAAGCTAATTGCTTATTTTTTTAATAACAAAGTAAATTTTATCCACATACGATACATAAATAATTATTAAAGTAGGCAATTGCTTATAAATCAAAATTCCAAGCAAATGTCAAAATATAGTACATTTTTATGAAAACAGATGGTTTTCATCTAATTAAAAACAACACGCATACTAAGGTTTCAAAATTTATTTTAGTAAATCTAAGGCCCGATTGTATGAACGAGGATAAATGATTAATCCTCTGATTTAGCGTAGTTTTCATTGTTTCATACAAGGCAAACTACGCTAAATCAGAGAATTAATCATTTATCCTCGTTCATACAATCGGGCCTAAATACACATACCAAAACAAGTGTTTGAAACTGATATGCTCTGCTAAAGCTGTTCCGAACAGTTCCAGGATTTCCGACGAGCTATTTCAAAATATTGAGGAAATCTGGAATACATTCCAGTGACGCATTGTCGTAGGTAGATTAGTAGCTGTCTTCCGAAAAGGTAAAGGTGGTTCTGTAAAAACTGCGGCTACCCCAGTAATAAAGCACGAAATTTACGGGCCCCCAAAATTCACGAGTCCTAGGCACATGCCTAGTGTGACTATGCCTTAATCCGACCCTGATGATAACCTTACAACGAATCGCGATGTAATTAGTGGATTCCTTCACAAGCTGAAATATACGAGTGTTAATGTGCAAGCTAGGACTGTTGCAGATGAGCTAGCTGCTATTTGGCAAAAGTTTGGGATTTATCATCAGTAGAAGATAAATATTATTAGAAAAATCATTAAATTACGGCATTCAAAAAAAATATCAATAGAAAAAGTGAAACGGAAACAAATAAATGAGACATTTTCTTGACGGCTGAAAACTCTTTGACATTACTCATGGTGTTAATATTTGAATAATAGCATATCCGTCAAAGTTGCGATTTCTCGAGCATTAACGAAATATTAATGCCGAAATATTAATGATTTTAATGTTCGTCCGTTACGAATGGACGAGACCAATTCCACATTCGTGATTGGTAATCCATAACAGTTACAAATTTAATCATTTCGACACTTCATTTGCTCACTTATATTATCTTCGAGTAGCAGTGAATATCAGGTACTAGATGATAAGAAACTAAAGAAAACAAAATATATCGCTTCATGTCTCTCATCGCTACATATGCCGAACGTGATTGATAAGAATGTAGTTGGTCCTCTATAATTGCAACCACAGCAAATGCATTATTAAAGCAATATTAAGCTTCCAATGATCAACGCATGAGCTGAAAACGTCCATTAGTCCTATATACATACTTACAATTGGTGCGTGTTTTTATTTGCCCCCAATATATGCTATGCGGGGCAGTCAATTTTCTACAGCTAAATTTAAATTTGACGTGCTATTTATTGGTAAATAAAATTTATTTAACGGCAAACTATAATTTTTAATTCGATTCATCAAGTGAAAACTATAAAAAATATTTAGCTCTACCTATTTATAAGGCTCAGCTATTATAAGGCGGGAACTATTTTTGTATGACGGCTCTTTATAGCGGCTCCGGATAGTGATTAAAAAACCGCACTAAATATTATTTCATTGCTCTTGTTTTATTTGATAGTTCAGAATTCAGGAGCTGTTCTTGTAATCGCAACCACTGTAAATGCGTTAGGGGATAATTTAGGTTCAATTGCACTTTCAAAAGAGACCTTTCGCAGTCGACGACTCTGGAAGGAAATTAGTTTTTAGTAACTTGTTAAAGGAAGTATCATTAAAATTTATTTGCCAAAATGGTATACATGCATCAAGCCTACTTCAGCACCTAGAAATGATTTAAACCGATTGAAGGAGCTATGTAGTTGCAAAAAAAATATCAATCCAACGGTATCCTTGGTTGCATTGAAAAGTTGTTCAAACCATTCAAGGTATTTAAGTGATACTCTAACAGCTCTTTCGTATTTCGACAGCAAAAAAGAAAGGCTGTGCTTCGAAAATTAGAAGAAGAAAACCTATATAAAGTTTTAATTCTGAAGAAAGCGTTTGTTATACTGAAAATGTGGAATATACCCAAATAGAAGAATTTGTATCAAGAAATACAAAGCAGTTTTTTTAAATTTTATTTGGAAGGATGCCATGTTTTATTGAAAAACACCCTAATACATGGAAGGATGACTTATAATAATGCAGGATATTGTAAAAAAATTGTATATAGTAAATTCATTAAAAATAACAAAGCAATTTTAACGCATCAAGAGGAATACAAGCGCAGTAAGTTATAGAAGAACAAAAAAAATTCCTTCTGTAACAAAACAAAATATTAAGGGTACTGTGCAACACAAAAACTATTAAACAAATTAAATAGTATAACAATCTTCTTAATTACCTATCAAATGGTGGTTTGCGGTTTATTGGAGGGGGGTCAAAGTTGAGTAGGCTACGTAACCTTCAAATCACGTGAGATGTTCTGGATTAAGAGGTAACCTGGTCACAATTCGCAAGTACATCGCTAAAGGAGAAATAGTAAAGCTCGGTGACCCACAGGCGACTTTCCATTCTCAGAAACTCGTAAGAATAAAATCAAAGCATAGAAGACGGGGCAAGGGTAGCAATTTACTGGACGGATAATTAAGCAGAGTCCAAGCACAAAAGATCTTTTAGGTCGCAGTGCGAGATGGCTGAACACCCACATGGCCAAAACTCTCATCTTTAGAAAGTTTGTCAACTAACTTCTCTGTGACTAATTAGCTACATATGTATCTACATAATAGTCATTAGACAGTAGTAGTAATATTTATCTATTGTTTCTTTGTTTATTAATAAAATCTTACCATTGGTATAGCAAGTGGCAAATTTTTTTTGAGATGTGCGATTTTTGGTAGTTTTAAGGCTAAAAAATTGTTAATTTTTTAGTTATTATGACGTGCAACGTTTTATTATGTTTTTTTGCTCTATACTTGCAAATAATGAAATTTAGAAAAAATGGATAGGTTCTATTTTAAAAATTCGCTAAAACTCACAAGTTTTAATTTTTTGCAAAAAACAGCTCGAAAATTAATTTTGTACTATGCCAACCATCTTTTTTATTAATCCAGTGGATCGTGCATACTCAAAAATACTTAGAAAATATTACACCGGTATTACTTCACAGAACTCAAATGAAAGAGAGGATTAAACTTAACTAAAAGTCTGTTTGGTGTTTTTTTTTACAAAACCCGAATTTGAGCGTCCCCCAAAACGTGGTCCGATCGACCTAAAAATTTGCATGAGGTCTTTCCTAGAAAAATATTTGAGGTCTGAGCCCGGTAGAAAATCAGACATGAGGAAAAATGGGCGCAATTCAACTTTTGCTGTTGTTTTCCAAGTGGAAACATGACTTTTTCAAACTAATGATCGATATGATACTTCTAAATTCTAAAATTTCTTTTATACGATTCAAAATTTGCCTCAACAAATTATAAGGTTGCTCATGGCTGGTTTGTATGATCGAATTTTTTTTTTCTTAAAAATCGATTTTATTCGATTCATTTAAATTCAATCAAATTAATTTAAATTTAAAGAAAGTTAGTTGTATTAGTATAAAATTACCCAAAATACTAATTAAAAAACAATCAAATAATTTCAACTGCCCGCTGCTTCATATTATATTTCGAAAGCTCTTTGAAAATATATAGTTGGTGAATCGATAAGTTTTAAACTAATCAAAGCATAACATACGGTAGCTTGATACGTTTAAATATAATTTATCTGCGACGAATTGCCCGCCCCATAGCAAAAGGTTTTTCATACTTTGAACTATGTAAGTACTTAATAACTGTTTTCAAAACAAACTTGCTTCGCGATCTTTATGCAAAGCAGTGGAAAATCAATTTATTTGTTCGTTTTATAAATTATAACTTGAACAGCACACAACAAGTTTTAAAACAATTAATTTCACAATTTCATTTTTATTCAAATCACATGCATGATGAAGAGTTCGTTAAACATACTTCAAATCAGAATTGCTTATTAGTACTCACTACCACTTTGATAATAATATGATAAGAGGTATTAGGCAAAACGAAAGGTTAGAAATTATAAATAGGTAGGCATTTATTACAATCATAATTTATTGATTTGATATTAACTCCACTTGAAAACACTATTGTTATTGTTACTAACGCACTTATAAACTAAGCGGAAATTAAAATTCTATACTTTATTATGGAAGCGGTATCTTTATTTCACATAAAATCTGAATCACCCACCACAAATATTTACAAAACAAAAATAAAAAACCCAACTTATTTTTTATTTGTTGTATAATAACATTTTTAACAAGACATTGATTTGCAATTTGCATGCATAAATACGTACAATAAAATATTGATGATTAATCCACAAAATATCGTTATGTACTGTACAGGAAAACCTTAAAATTACCACAAAAAGAAAACTGTTACAAAATTGTCACGCGAATTTGAAATACTTTTACTCGTAATTACACTCTCTAAAATAATCACTTTTTACTTTTCTTTTTCACGTTAACAAAACAATACAATTCGATTGATCATGGTCGCGTAAACATTACAAATTAACTGTAATTTTTAACATTCAGTCAGCAAGCTTACAATATAAACAAACGACTTGTACATATATAGGTTACCGCAAGACTAAAATTAAAATGCATTGGATATTATTGTATAATTGTATTCGTATATTATTTCATATTATGTCGTTTGTCGTTAAATAAATAAAAAAAAAAATAAAAAAAATACTTTTTCCTAAACAAACTAAAGATAAATTTTGTATTTTATCAAATTGTTTAATTAAAAATGTTATGCTATACAAAAAATAACATTTGATACCAACACATTTGGCTGAATTACGAAATGATTAAAAAGAATATGATTTGAATCATATACAATTGTCTGGGTTATCAAACTATTCAAATATTTGGATGACAGTTTGAGTGCCTAGCTTAGAGTGATGATAGTAATCAAATGTTTAATCATTCCTTCGTGTCAATCGTGTGCCAAATTTATCATTTTGCTAGCGGACGTGTGCGGCAAACCATGACTAATTGTTTACATACTCGCCTTTGTATATACAAATAAATTGTCGCAAAGCTTCTGGCACTACTATTTTGCTTCGAGTGAAGAACCAAAATGTTTTGTTATGTTTGTCATTATTTATTATTAAATCTACTTGACACAATATGTGTACTTTCAGATCCGCCAACTGTAGGCAATATAATGCGGAAAATCAAAACATACGATACACTTAAACTTTCATAGCAAAGTGATAATTTTAATGTTATTTTTTGAATAAATTTCCAATTATCAACATAAGCTAAAAATGCCCATTGCTTCCTATAAACTTACAATTATTTCATTGCTCTTGCTTTATTTAACTTGTTTTATGAACTGTTGATATTTGTTGTTTGTATTTGTATATAAGTTTTGCATTCCAAATTCAACCTTTTACAAAACACAATCATCCTTTTCCAAACCAAATTCAACTGTATACGATATAAAACAAACATAATTTATTTAATTTAATAAATTTACTGTATCTAAATACAAGATAACAAGTTAATGTACATTATCTTAATAGAAGGTTAAAAGAAAACCAATTTTTAGTTCTTTACAATTTTATGCCTTCAATCTTGTGACCCTGTATATAATAAAATAAATAAAACTTTACTATAATAGGGGAATTCCTATTCGTCCTATAATTTATTATATGGTAAACTTCACCTTAGATGTCACTGTAAAATTCACTATAGAATTAATCCCAAATTGATCTAAATTCAACTTAAAATATAACAGGCCAATTGAAAAGTCCCCGGTCTGACACAGATGGCGGTGCTAGTATTAAATCCATATGATTTTTAGTAGTACCAACCTTCAAACGATACGTGTCAAAATTTGACAGCAGTCCGACCATTAGTTTGTAAGATATTGCGTTGTGAGTGTAGCTACTTTTGTTATTTGAAAAAAGATGGAAAAAAAAGAATTTCGTGTGCTGATAAAATATTGCTTTTTGAAGGGAAGAAATACAGTTGAAGCAAAATCTTGGCTTGATGAAGAGTTTCCGGGGTCTGCACCAGGAAAATCAACCATCATTGATTGGTATGCTAAGTTTAAACGTGGTGAAATGAGCACCGAAGACGGCGAATGCAGTAGACGCTCAAAAGAGGTTGTAACCGACGAAAACATCAAAAAAGTTAAAAAAATAATTTTGAATGACCGTAAAGTGAAGTTGATCGAGATAGCAGACATTGTGAAGATATCATCTGAACGTGTACATCATATCATTCACGAATATTTGTACATGAGAAAGCTGTGTGCAAAATGGATGCCGCGCGAGCTCACAAACGATCAAAAGCAACAACGTGGTAATGATTCTGAGCAGTGTTTGAAGCTGTTCAAGCGCAATAAACCTGAATTTTTGCGTTGATATGTGACAATGGATGAAACATGGTTCCATCATTTCACCCCGGAGTCCAATCGACAGTCAGCTGAGTGAACTGCACACGATGAACCGAATCCAAAGCGAGGAAAAACACAACAGCCAGCTGGCAAGGTTATGGCGTCAGTATTCTGGGATGCGCGCAAGGTATAATATTCATTGATTACCTCCAAAAGGGCCAGACCATCAACAGTGATTATTATATAGTGTTATTGGATCGTTTAAATGATGAAATCGTTAAAAAACGGCCTCATTTGAAGAAGAAAAAAGTGATGATTCATCAAGACAATGCACCGTGTCACAAGTCAATGAAAACAACGGCAAAATTGCATGAATTGGGCTTCGAATTGCTTCCGCATCCACCGTATTCGCCAGATCTGGCCCTCAGCGACTTTTTCCTGTTCTCAGACCTCAAAAGAATAACAACAAATAAATAAAATTAAAAATTCAGGACGATTTTTTCACTTGTATTATTTTACGATTTTTATTAGTAAAAAATCTTTCATTTGTGTGACAATTATAAATAATTAAAAATAATTGTCACACAAATGAAAGATTTTTTACTAATAAAAATCGTAAAATAATACAAGTGAAAAAATCGTTCTGAATTTTTAATTGTATTTATTTGTTGTACATTGTGACAAAAGCCACAGCATACCCCCAAAAATGGACTTCTTCCGTTTTTATTATGACTCAAAAGAATGCTCGTTGGAAAGAAATTTAGCGCCAATGAATAAGTAATCGCCGAAACTGAGGCCTATTTTGAAGCAAAAGTCAAATCGTACTACCAAAATGGTATCGAAAAGTTGGAAGATCGCTATAATCGCTGTATCGCCCTCGAAGGCAACTATGTTGAATAATAAAATCGAATTTTGTCAAAAAAATGTGTTTTACTATGGTAGACCGGGGACTTTTCAATTGGCCTGTTATTCACATATTTACCATATACTATATATAATGTCTTCTAAACTAAAAATTCACCTTACATTTTCCTCAAACCGCACCTTAGACTTTACCATATAAGCCCGCCTTAAAGTTCATCCTAAAATTCACCCCAAAATCAAATTTACTTCCAAATTCTTCCTAAAATTACGACAAAAAATTATTCTAAATTTACTCTTAGATTCAACCTATGTATGTACTACATTTTACTTAAAATTCACCCTAAAATATACCCTTTAATTCAACATACCCTAGAAATCACCATAAAATTTACAGGAAACCCCTCTCTAAAACTAACCCTGAACTTCATTCTAAAATTCACCCTAAGTATCAGGAATTTAGAAAGCGAAAACTTAAATACAGGATTTTATAAAATTTAGGAATTCTGGAGTTTGGAGTTTGGAAATTTTAATAGTCGAAAAATTAATTTAGGATTTTACAAATTTTATAAAATCGTTAAATTCAAATTCATCATTTATTTGAAATTTCGATTTATTGATTTTAGAAATTAACGAATTTTGTAACGTAGTTTGGAAAGAAAAGAAATTCGGAAATTTAGGAAAATTTAGAAGATTTATATTGTGGAGATATTAAAATTTAATAAAATTATTGCGAATTGGGGAAGGTAAAAATGGAAAATGGGAGTTTAAAGATCTAAGGCCCGAATTTATAGTCGTAACTATTGCTATTACTATAGCAACGATTTTCGAAAATCATTTTAAAATCATGTATAAAATTCGATACGAATTTCGAATTTACTTTCTTGTCTTGGATAAATTGTAGCAACGTTTATAGTGATGGATTTTGATCACTATAACTATTGTTACATTACAAATAAATCTTATAGTAAGGTTTATAAATACGAAAACTGTTACTATAACAGTAGTTATAGTTGTAGCAACGACTATAAATTCGGGCCTTAATCTTTAAAGTTGGTATAAATTTAGAAATTCGTCAAATTTATGAATTTTGATATTTAGAGAATGTTATTTAATATTATTATTTTTATTTAAAAAAAAAAGAAACATAAATACAAAATCAGTAGCTAATTAAAACAATACAATTTGAATATGAAATAAAGTGCAGCTCCTACAGACATTATGTCTGTAGTGGAGCAATTTGAAAAAAATATTAATAAAATGTATGTATATAAAATTCTTTAGTTACATTAAAATACAGCTAATACATATGTATGTACACCCTGCGCCATTGAAATGTTCGATTTCGATTATTTACTATTTCATGTAATTCTCTCATAGATTTTACTTCGTTCGCTATTTTTTTTGTTTTTTTATTTTTCAGCATATTTCACGCCTTATTAGGTATTTAAAACCAAACTAAGGATGAAATCGTCCCTCTAGTAATGAAACAGCGTATAAGAAAAATAGTATGTAGTTATAAAATAATTCGCATTTAAATGTTTTTTGAAAAAACTTTTTAAAATAAAATCTTTTATTTCATAGAAAATTAAATTTGCTATAAAATAAAAGATTTTATTTAAAAAGGTTTTTTCAATAAACACTTCAATGCGAATTATTTTAAAACTACTATTTTTCTTATACGCTGTTTCATTACTAGAGGGACGAAATATTCGTTCGGTTTCAATTAGCCATTTGCCCAATATCGATTTTAGTTCATTTGTCCCCCCGCTTGGGCAGCGCTGACTATTTTTTTTTTTTTTTACATGCAAAAACAAGTAAAATCATGTTTACAAATACAAGTTTCTTGACTAAATTAGTGGATGTCCCCCTACTTTTTTTTATGATTAATAAAATTCAATATGTTGTGATTAATAATAAATAACAAATTTTAAAATTAATTTAGTCGAAATTAATAATATAATGAAACATTCAAGACACATTTTGACCATATAAAACTCCATATGAAATATTTTAGCCGCCAGTCAGCAAGCGTTGCAATTATATTTGGGAAAGTCACTAATTAAGTAGTCAAAGAGTTAATTTTACAAAGTGTCGCTCTAAATTAAATGCTAACGAAAATGTCAAAATTTTGCAAGCAAAGGTAAAAAGTACACACATTCACAAATTGCAAGAGTAATTTAGTGTAGCCAAACAGTAATTAGAAAGTTTTTAAGGCACTATTCCGAAAATCAAACGATAATTTGGCTCTGATGCAAAAAGGAGAACTTCTGTTTCAACAAATCGAATTTCAGATATTTAGATTTTAAGCAAAGGTTTGCTAGGGCTTTGGAGCTGAGAAATTAGCTTCTAATAGCAACAACCGACACTATTTCAGTTCATATATTAAAAGGAATTTGGTTTATATGCTTGTCGACCTGCGAGAAAATCATTACTGACAGCAAAAATGACAGCTGCAAGCCTCAAATTCGCAATAGAATGAAAAAACTGAATGCCCAGCGACTGGCGTTGGTTCATATTCTCGGATAAATCCAAATTCAATATCTTTGGACTCGATGTAAGGACAGAATGTATTTCGCCGACAGTGAAAAATTCACCATATGTTATGGCCTGGAGAGCCATAACAGCCTTTGGAGTTTGATCACTATGCCTTCTGGATAGTTCAGAAAACAGAGGAAAATATAAAAAAATTTACGAAACCTGAATCGTGACTATTGAGGACCCGACTCAATACATCGGTATTCCACTCTTCCAGGACGATTACTCTCCGTGAGTTATTGATGTTATTTGTAAAGTAAGAATGCTTAATTTTAATGTCTATTTTGTTTAGGTAGCCGAATTTAAAAATAGCTTGGTGATTGAGTCGTTACCCTGGACAGGAAATAGTCCTGACCGCAATATTGTTGAAAATATTTGGTCCTTCATGGGAAAGAAGATTAAAATTACAAGCTGAAAAGTGCCAAAGAGTGGAAAAAACTTATAGAAAAAGTCTGGTTTGAAGAAATAACAATATATTATTTAATCAAACTTTAGAATTCAATGCTGATCGGGTTTAAGGCCATCATAAAAGCCAAGGGCTGGGTTATTAATCATTGATTTTAAAAAGTTCAATTTCTCTCAAAATATTTTGGTTGAGATGAATTATTTTATTTCTGTTAATTATTATTTTGAATAAAAATTACCATTGTTAACAAAAAACTCATTTTCAATTGAAAAAACTTTGTTAAAAACACTGTAAAGACCTACCAAATTGTTACGAGGTAGGGCGGTAATATTCCTTATCCGACGTTATGTAGGTCTAAAATGTCGGATTACCGTTCTTTTTATTTGAATATATTCGGAATAGTGTAAAAATTGTTTTGATAATCAGAATCTGTCATTTTTGCTATCTACTTTGCAGCAAACGGTGGTATTTCCAAAATTTACTTTAAAAATTCAAACCGAACATTTCAATGGCGCAGGGTATATATTGAAACATTGTAACAAAAAACAATAAACTTCAACAAAATACAAACTACGTTATATTTAAAAGATATATTCAACTAACTTTTCATTATTAAGCCTAGTACGCTGTTCAAGTGAAATGAAATTTTCACTGGTCTCCAAAAATAGGAAATAAATCTGACGTGAAAATTTAATTTGACGAGTTTTGTAAATATTTTAGTGCATATAAGTTCATGTTGTGTCTGACAACCAATTTTATACAATAAAATTCATTTCGATAGTTGATTATCCTAAAAAAAACGCAAAAACAAATGAAATTGTCAAAATTTCTAAAATGAAGTAAAAAATGTGTAGAGATAAAATGGAGACATTTGTATTCTAATACGAAAACTCCCATTTCGCTAGCCAAACTGCCTACCGCAAAGTGAAATTCAGCGGTCAAATTTTCATTTTCGTTTTCGTGTCAGTTTTATATGAAAAATTTCATTTCACTTCAGCAGCGTACTACATACATAGCCTTTACAACGAAAACCGACAAAACTATTTGGATTTCTCATATTATACGCGTGAAATATTCGACTGTAATAACTATTGCTACGAACAAAAAATATTTTCAACACCTTAAAAAAATACAGATATTATGTGTACCGAATGAAATTTGTGATTTTTGTACATGAAGAATTAAAACTAAACGGCAATATATAATCATTATTTTTCTGTACTTGTTCTATTGCACATATTGTACAGTTTTTAAATAATCGTATTCATTCAAACTTTTTGTTCATTTTACGGCGAACATTCACCTTTTCATAATCCCATTTATTATGTATGGATGTGATCTTAAGCCGCATTGGCAAACTGCTTGCCAAACCATATGTTTTTTTGCCAAATTTTTCAACAGCTATGGTAGTAATTGCTCCGTCCAGTTCTTTACCTTTCTTTTTGATGTAATATTGGGGACCTGGAAGTGTCGAGAAATCCATTTTGACGTAGGTCTCGTCGTTCATTACGAAACAAGAATCTTTTCTTTCGTTCAACCATTTGTTGTGTTTCTTTGCTCGATCGATCCCTCTATTAAATAGTACAACACTTCTTTTGGGGATTTTTGACTTCTTGTATGTCCGTAGATTATTTCTGGTTTTAGCTCGTTCCACAATCGATTTGGTTGTTTTGGTTTTTCTGGCCAAATCTCGCACAGACATCGAGGGATGTTTCGAAATGACTCTTACAATTTTCTGATCCAACATTTTATTTGGAGCACCTGATTTTTCTCCGGATCCGGGCTGCGTGATACAGAAAGATTGATTTGACATTTTTTTTTACATTTTTTACCGTATTATTGGAAACAACGGCCTATTTACCAATTTTTTTATTGGTATACTCGGGATGATCATTGCACAATCTAATTATTAAATCACATTTTTCTCCTTATGATGCGTCCATTTCGAAACAAATAAAACAAATGCCCAATTTGACGTTTATTCGTTTTTTTAAATTGTTTTTCTACAAAATAACGGTACCAGTTTTTTTCTTTTGCGTAGTACCTATGAGATAATATAAATTTGGAAATCACAAATTTCATTCGGTACACATAATACCTAAGAGGCAGCAAATTTAACTCACAGAAAAGTGGAATTGAGGGTGTATTTCTTGGACAAGCATAAATTAATTTGATAATTCTTTTTTGCGCTATAAAGATCTGAAATGTTAGCAAAGTAAATTCCACCCCAACTAGTTATACCATACATTATGATTGATTCAGCAAGAGCATGATATGACCTTTTTAAAATATAAGAAGGTCACAAAGGACGAAGATTATAAAATGTATGCACTGCAGAAACAACAATTTTCCTGATATTAGTTAGGTGGGAGGTCCAATTAAGCTGTGCGTCAATTGTAACAATTAAGTATTTAAACTCATTTACGCAGAGGAGATCAAAACATTGCCCAAAACATGGATTCTTATCGCACGAGTAAACATGATACTTGAAAAAGTTTTGATCAACTGTTATGTAAGTTCGTCTAAAATGCATAACTCTAGATTTTTCACTAGCAACAAGTCAATGATAAAAAAACATTTACTTAGAGTGCATAAATCAATACTAATAAACTGTTGAATTTGAACGTAATCATTAGACGCATATGTTAATGCCAAATCATCTGCGAACGCTGTAGCTCAGCCTCTGAGATTAATTTCAAAGACGGAGAGCCCTGAGGAACACCACATTTTACATAACCTGGAGGACTATTCAGTTATTCACGTTATTAATTTTTACAATTTGCCTACGGTTATGAAGGTCACTTATAAAACAATCTAATATTTTGCCTCTAACACCAATACTTGACTATTTTATTATTAGTATGTCGTGGTTAATAGTATCAAATGCTTTTAAAATGTCCACAAATACTGCTGAGCATTTCTGAAAAAGTTAATGGCTAAATAAACTTTACTGAAAAATTTAAGACAGATTCTTCCGTAGATTCTAATGCTATAAATCCATATTGGCATAGAATAATAACATATAAGAAAAACTATGTAGAACCAGCAAAAAAGTGCGGCGCTGATTTCGTCAATTTATCAAACCACTAAAACCTCGCAATTTGTGCATGTGTTTATTTTGTTTTTTATGTTGTCCTACAGCCTAAACTGAACAATATTGAACTATACATATATTCTATACTACCTATATACTGATTGAACATATTTACAACTATACCATTGCAAAATACAATATATTTTTTTTGTTAAATGAGTAAATAAATTGTGTATTATTCTATGTAAAACAAAGTGAGACTCTAAAACAAAGCAGATAGAATAGGATAAATAATTTGTAACCTTTTATTGCTCTTTTGTTTTATATTATGTAGCAATGCCACTACATAATAAAAAAGCAAACGAAATTTAGGGTAGTATTAATTAGGAGAATATAAATTTTAATTTTTTAAGAACCTTGAGAGAATTAAGATTTAAAAATAACTAATTTCGTGTTTTTCAATTACATGAAAGTTTCTATTTAAAAATATATGTTCATAATTTGTGATCAAAGTCCAATTTGTGATAAAAAAAAATATCTAAGAAATATCTAAGTGCAATAAGTGTCTTAAAGTGTGTATAATATTTGTATGTGTAACAATAATTTTCGAGTTAGTTAAATTATATACATTTTGGAAATATTTGACATTCCCTTTACGATGGGTAGGCCGTCTGGTATTAAATGCGCAGTGCCGAATTGCGATTCGAAACAAAAGGATGGAGCCCGCCTTTTCAAATATTCAAATAATTATATAAACCATGAAGACTGGTTGAAAAACTGTGATATTGTGCCAATGTGTAAAAAGCGAATATTCATTTGCGTGAAACATTTTGAATCAAATTTCCTACTAAAACGAAAATTAAAATTGACCGCAGTTCCCACACTCTTTTACCAAATACAAATTGTAAACAATCTGTTACTAAACTCTCTAACTATTTTATTAAAAAAACTCTTCCTTCGTATTTGCCTAATAATAATATAGTATTTTCATCAGAAAATAAAAGCCCTAATTTACAAGAAATAGAAGAACCACTGTCAACAGAAAATATTTCAAGTAAAATAATTAAGAAATATTCACTCACAAATCAAACTAGTAACAATGAAACTCTAACGTTAAGTGATTTTGCAAAAATGCCAGATCCCTATTTTGACAGATGTGTAATTGAGTCTAATTGTGTTGATTGTGAAACTCGTGAAAAAAATGTGGAAATTTATAGGTCACTAAACCGGAAATTAAATTTTAAAATCGATAAATTGAAAACCGACAGGACCCAATTATACAGAAAAATTAAAAATTTGGAACAAAAAAATCGGTCTCTCAATGACAAAATCGAAAATCTACAATCTCAAAGAAAACTAAATACACTTGAACAACTTATTGACCGTCAAAATAAAAGTATTCACTCTAAACATTTTTGTAAAATGATCATGAAGCAACGTTCAAAATCACAAAAATGGGCAGAAGAATCTCAAGTATTAGCACAAAACTTATATTATAGATCACCGAAAGCATACAACTTTATGAGAGAAAGATTAGGCTTTGATTTGCCATCAAAAACTTCCTTGTTACGGTGGCAGCCAATAAAAAATTTCTTTCCAGGAACAGAAAATTATTTTATGTTGGATAAGTTGAAGGAGCAAATTCACGCTTTAACCACGGCTGGAAAAGAGTGCTTATTAATTTTCGACGAAATAAAAATTCGTAAAGACTTAAAATATAATTCAATAAGGGATTGTATTGATGGCTATGTGGATTTAGGGAATGGTTGTAGAGAAAGGAAATTAGGCAGCTATGTTTGCGTATTTATGGTTCGTGGAATAATTGATAGTTGGAAAAATATTATCAGTTATTTTGTGTCGGAAAATGCTTTACATCAAATTGTTTAACAAAATTAATAAGAACTAACTTAGATTTGGCATTTTCCCTTGGCTTGGAAGTTCGGGCCGTTATATGTGACCAAGGATCAAACAATCGCAGAGCTCTTAGAAATATGGGAGCTACTGTTAACAATCCCAGACTGGACTACAGTAGCCAAAAAGAGATTGTTGGTATATTCGATCCACCACACCTCATCAAATCTTTCCGGAACTGTTTACTATCCACAGATATCAAATCCGTTGATGGTGTTTCTAGTTGGGGAGTGGTGCGTGAATTATATAAATTAGAACTCGCTTCTATGACGCGAATGTGCCCAAAACTAAGCGACAAACACGTCAATCCAGGCCACTTTGATAAAATGAAGGTGAAACTTGCCACCCAAATATTCAGTCGCAGTGTCGTTGCTGGTATAAAAACAGCATATGAACTGAATAAATTTTCAGAAGCTATTAAATCAAAAGCACCAGCAACTTGGATGTTGTTTGAAAAATTCGACAAACTTTTTGATTGTTTAAATTCTAAACAACTGTTTAATCCAAATCCATTCAGGTCAGCGTTACAAGATGATGAAAATAATAAAGCATTCTCGTTTCTGAAAATCATGGCAATTGAATTAAAATCCATTAAATTAATAAATAACAAAAAAGTTTATTCATTTGATGGAATGATTCAAACCATTAATGGGGTTTTAATCATAATGCAAAAATTATGGTCAAGTAATGCCGACATTACTTACTTGTTGACATCACGCCTGAACCAAGATGCATTGGAAAATACATTTTCATTAATCAGATCGGCCAATGGAAATAATGTAAATCCATCAGTACAACAATTTAGCTTCACAGTTTCTAAATTGTTATCTATTAAATATCTGACCTCATTCACGGATCTTGCAAACTGTGAAGACGATGTCGATAGAAATCTGCTAGATGTGATTCGCGAAGAAACCCAAGAGATAAACAAGAGTCAAGTTGGTGGTGATCAAATTTTGGCTGCTGAACAAATGGATACCAGCAGTATGGAATTTTTTGAGTTTGATACTGATGTTATAGGCGACAACTTAAGTATAGGAACAATATTAAAACCGGACAACAGCAGTTCTTCAAATATAGATTCGGAACAATCGACCAGATATTTTGCGGGTTATTTAGTTCACAAAATGTCTAAGAAATTTAACTGCAATGAGTGTAAGAAGTCACTATTGAAAGAAAATGATTACGTTCAAAATAATTCAGAGTTGCTTTTGAAAAATAAAAATTATACGGCTGAAAATTTTGGAAAGCTACAAGCGCCATCTAATTCATTTTTTCAACTTTGCCTTCGACAAATAATTATGTTTGATAAGTTTTTTGAAGAACAATCTCATATGGTTGGAATTAAACGTGAAATCGTCGAAAACCTTTTAATTGCTGACAAAGAATATTATTCAAAAGATCATGCATGCTACGAACATCGTGTATCATTATTGAATTTTATGATCATTATTTTAATTAGAAAATATTGTAAATGGCAGTTTGAAAAAGGGAAATTGCGCAAAACAAAGGAGTTTATGAAAACAAGAACCCACAACCGGCAGTGGAGAACGACATTGGATTAAATTGTAACAATGCTCAGAAAAGTGTTTTTATTTTAAATTTGTTAACAATGAAATAAAATGGTTAAATGATTTATAAAAATTTTTGTCGTTGTTATATTATTTGTATCTTATTGATTGATTGGGCATAAGTAGAAGTCTTACCGTCTCATTGGTTCGCATCATTCGTTTTGAGTAAAAGAGAGTAACTTTTGCCGAACATCAAGGTAAAGCACAAATCACTTACCAAGAAGTACATATGCATACTCGAATTATTGAAACTTCCCCTTAATGAAACTTCCGCTTTTAAGTATTTTTCTATGAAAAAGCGCTTGCTGCTTCTTTTCTGTTTTTATCATACGAAAACTCATATAGTACGCGCTTGTGACGTAAGGCACAGTAAAATACAAAACTGTTTACATATTATATTATGTGATTTGTGAAGATAAAGTATATCGTTGATGTAAATTCACAATGACGTGTCTAAAAATATTGAGAAAAATTTTACGTATCTTAAAACGTTTAAAATTGGTCGTACATGACCAATGTCGATGTAAGTGGCCAATAGTAAAACTATACTGCAAATAACATTGTTTATTACTATTGGTCACTTTCATCGACATTGGTCATATACGAGGAATTTTACAGGTTTAGATACGGAAATTTGTTTTCAATATTTTTTCACATCAACGATGTGTATAAAAGTTGTTTCTTATTCTCAATTTTCAAAATACCTAACATCACAATATTTCTGGTAATTTTGATAAAATAAAAACATGAAATTTCGATTTGTATCCAAACAATTATTTATTTATTTATTTATTTATTCGAACGTTCGATTTTAATTCGAACGTTTGTTCGATAGAACGTTTATTTCTAGTGGAAATAAACAATATGATTTCTTTAAAATTTTTGTACCTACATATATTCCTTTTAGTAACGGACGGAATCCGTCCATTACGGCACATTTCAGGGAGGATTATTTCATTACGGAAAATGACACTGCGGCATATTTCAGTGGTATTAATGGTAAAATATGGTACACTATAGCATCGACTATCAATCAACTGAAATATGTAAATAGTACAAAACGAAAGAACAATAAAATGTTCCCTTATTTATTAATTTCCAGTTGGTATGAAAAATTCAAATATACCCATACATATCAATACAAGGGTAACTTGTAAACAAAATCAGCTGATGTATTTTTAGTTTTCGTTTGTAGATGATCACAAACATTAGATGTTAACATTGCAATCATAAAACAATAAAAACGAAATGTTTATCCTTTTTCACCTGCTTTGAATTAGTGTCTGACTTTGTCCTACTTAGGGTAATATACAATTTATTTGGTTTTACAACAAAAATGTTGTTGTATTTTGCAGTGGTAGTTGCAAATAATGTGTTCAATTGTTTTTAAATAGGCGGGACTTATAAAATAAAAATCCATATACCAAACGTAATCACTAACACAAACATTCTGAAGTAGTTTTTTTATTTCATTATGAGTTTTTGGATGGTATAGTATGCGTATGCGAGGTTAAAGTAGGTTCGCAATTTTAGGATATAGGGTCTGCCGCTTTCATCGTTTTTGCAGCGAGTAGTTACGCTACATAGTTCCTCTTGATGTTTGGTTTCTTTATGATATTGGTGATCAATTGATCACTAAAAAATGTTATTTTACCAAGGTAAGAGACCAATCGCCGTTTTATTAATTTCTCAAATAATTTGGGAAAGGTACTCAATAGAGGGATCGATCGGTAAGTGCTCAATTGCAGAGCATCACCCTTTTTAAAAACTGGAATAACAACAGCTATTTTTAAGGCGTCTGGAAAAACTAGACTTAAATTCAATAAACATTTTAATACATCAACCAAATACCAAGCACAACTTTTAACAATGACGCTATCTACTCTATCAAATCCTTTAGTCGAAGAGCCGAATGGATCGAAGGGCCGAATGGGTCGAAGGGCTGAATGTCGAAGGGCCGAATATCGAAGAGCCGAATGGGTCGAAGGGCCGAATGGGTCAAAGGGCCGAATGGGTCGAAGGGCCGAATTATTTTGTTTATTTTTTTTTTGTTTTTAGAAATATAATTTTTTTAATTTTTTGTTCTAAGGAATATTTTGTAAATTTTTTTATCAAATATAAATTAATTTCTTATGAGTTTTTGGATATTCTATCGGCAAAACGGCATTTGGTTGGCAAATACACATTTTTCTCTTTTCACTTAGTCAGTATTATGTTTCTGGATTATGCTATTTTGAATTTCACGAGTAGGAAAACTGCGCTGCTTTCACTTCTACCTTTTTGCTCAGATGAGTTATTGACCACATTCTTTCGTTCAATATAGATACTGCTTTCGACTTCTTCCATGTTAACATCGGCTCCAAGAGCTTTGATAATATTCTCGGTAATTATTTTTGCAGATATCTTTTTATGTGGTAAGTTGGATATAATAAGGCTGTTTATTAACTCACGGTTTATCTGCTTCCATTTCCAATTTACTGATGATGCTAATTTATTGACTTAATTGTTTTTTTACCAAATGCAGTTCTATTTTCAAGTTTTTGCTTTCCAATAAAATTAAAGTATTTTGGTTTTTGATCTCATCGAACTGTTTCGATAAAAATGCTGGTGAACGCTGTAGTTCCACAAACATTGCTTGAATTTGGGAGAATTTGGTGTGAATGTCAACCAATTCTATACTTTCAACTGCTACTGAGCTGCCCGGTGTTTCAGGTTGCTTTGATGAGTCAAAATGCTGCTTATTCATGATGGCCTGAGGTGAATTGTTCAGAAAAGCTGAAGCACTAGGCTTGCAGGACTGACAGCAATACCATGTTAAGAAAGCAGCCAACCTTTTAATACATAAATGTTGTCCCACGATGTTCTTACAATGAGGATGAAGGCATTCGTGACATGTATCACATTCGAAATACGCTTGTTGGTTGTTTACTTCTTTATTTCAACTTTGAAATTTTGCAGTTTTTGCACCGTGGTTAATATCAAAGAATGGTATTCTTTTAATTTAAATTTTAACACAATAATTATAATAAATTAAATAATATTATGATCAAAGCTTAATTTTTTACGCTTGATAATTAAAATGCTCATTAGGTATATTAAATTTAATTTCAATTTTTTTGCAACATTTTTGAAATTTAGAATTTGTATTAAGAATTAATTAATTTAGATATTGAATACTAAATACAATATACAAATTTAAGATTTTGAAAATTTACAAACTTGAGAAATATAGAAATTGTAAATTTTAGGATTTCACGAGAAACGTTTATGAACTAGCCCATTCAGTCACGGATTAAGGAAAAGCGGGGTGCTAGGCAAGTTTAGTTTCTCTCCCACCTACCGGTACAAACAAATAAGTTTTTACTGGTTCATCATTGAATCGAGAAAAACAATTTTTATGGCGCAGACTAATATCAACAACGTCAAATAATTTTAAAATTTTCAATAATTTCGAAATAATCTCAAAAATATTGGTTACAATTACAAACAATCTAAAAAATTCTATATATGAATTATCAGTGAGTCAAAGGACTTCAATCTGATGTTTCTAATTTTAATGTGATATTACTTCGAACTTAAAAAATATATGAAGTACTGAAATTTGGTCAAGTATGATGGAAATTGCCTATTTCTCAACCGATTATGATAAAATTCGACATGTGCGTTGGAAGTGGGATTCTAAAATGTTTTTTGGATTTTATTCTGGAATATGGCCAAGTATCACGGAACTTGCCTAGGCCTAACTAAGGTTCGCAATTTAGAAAAATTCGTAATATTGTGACCTTGTGAAAATTTCCAGATTCAAAGTTTGCTTTTTTTTAGAAAACAATGTCATCACTCTTTGCCTCCTCGGACTTTTTGGAATTATATAAAAAATCTTGGCATTGGGCAGTCAAATCTAACCATTTTACGTCTGAAGAGTTTAATACTTTTGTTTGTACATCTACGAGCCCAGTTTTAATTTCTCTTCCAATAACAATGAAGTTTCATTTTCAAAATTAGGTCTGATTTAGGGATACCTGCTTTATCCATTTTTACAAAATACATTTTGTTACAATCCGTCTTTTTTATAAATATGTACATATAACTGTTATAAAAATTATTACAAGTAGATTATAAACAACAATTATAAAACAAAAAAATATTTTTGTTGGTGCTCAGAACGCGTTGCAAAATTAAAATTCTCCTTCACCAGAATTTACCATACAACGTGTTCTTAGAGTTCCTCAGAAAAAAGTGAAAAGTGGATTATATTAGAAAAGATGGATTTAACAAGACTATTTTTTAATTTGGTTTTATAAATAGCTATTTTCAAATTATTAAATTCCATCTCAGTTTCTTATTTTTAAATGTCTATAATACTAATAAGTTCTTTATCTAAATACAATGTAATTTGATATCAACAACTGCTGAAATCCTTCAATCTCAAACAAAATATTTACTATGCGATATTACGAATTGGCTTATTGTATTAACGTTCAATGAAGCATTTACCAGATAAATTAGATTTATTTGAGGAGATAGTTAAATAAAGCATTCCTTCCATGTAGTTTAATGGAACACAAATATTTCTTATTTGGATAAGTGTTTTAATCACTGCCGAAAATGCGTTTGCCAAGAACAAATTTAATTGTATTTCTTGTTTGTCTTTAGATAACATATTCGTATCTACAGTTTAAAAAGAAATTGAAGTACTTGGCACCCATTAATCGATTGTTTTTATGATTATTGCAGGAGATATATCCTATAGGATTGTTTAATATGAATATTCAGACTAACGAATAATGATATTAAAAGACTTTTGTTTGGCTCGGATTATCTTACACAAAAATAAAACAACTTCAACTTCGTCAAACGAATTAATTTGACATCTGTATTATTGTTTTTCTAGACTAGATTGTGTCTATTTCTAAATTTTCCGTTTCAATTCATTCAATTGTTTTCAAAATTGCTCTTCTCGATCTTATCTACATTGATACTCCATATCGTAATAATAGAACCTAACATTCCAATTTGAACACTTGCGTGCAGCAAATATTTTCATAATTCCGCATGAAATTTCATTCTCAAATCTCATCTCTCGATTATTTTATCATAAGATCTTTAGAACATCGTGTTTATCTTATCCCAATTATTAGACTCACAAACAGACTCATTTAGGTGAAAGGATTTTTAGAATTTTTAAATTAATGATTTAGTTGCCGCTAGTTGATTAAATAAAAATCGCATAGCAGCTTATTCGCTTTTAAAGCTCTTTCTCTATTACGCTATGATTGCCAATGGTTAATATACAGTCCTTGGCGAAAAAACTTGAGCACCTATTGAAGCCAGATAAATATTATTTTAAAAGTCGATTACACTGTTTAAATTTAGAAAAAATATGCTCAGTTTTCTAGCTATGGCACTATACGATTGTTGCCCAGTTTCAATACCAGCGGTTGCACCAGATTATTCTTTATCACTGATGTCCTTTTCAACATTCTATATATAAAAAATTGGTAAACTGCTCATTATATCCTAATCCAACCGCAACTCAACTCCAAATCAACGACTCAACCCGCAAATTGACCAGGTAATTTTGGGTCAATTCGTACGGCAGATATTCCACCCTCTTGACGTACAGGTTCCAAAAGCTTTTCAATTCTCCGCCTTGATCATAGAAATAAATTGGCAAAAAAAAAGCCCAAAGTGGACAAGCCGTTCTAGAGATATCATGTGTACAGACATCCAGACTTCCAGACAGATGTACGGACATTTTTTTTTGTGGTTTTTTCGGACTCAGTGGATTTTGAAACGTCGAGAAAAGTGGTTTTGGACCAACCAAATTATTGCACATTTTTGACAGGATTTCAATACTTTGGTCTCTTTAGACCGAAGTAATTTTCAGTATTTGTTGCTATTAATACAAGTTCACCAAGTTTAAATAAAACAAAGAAAAATAAAAAAGGTTGATGATAGCCAAATTAATGATAAATCTTGGGTAGTAACGAAATTCCCACTTTGAATAATCCCACGATTAAAAAATCCTGCCTAACGATTGTTTAAATTTTCATTTACGGGATTTTGAAAGGGGGATTTTACAAACGTACCTAACCCGTTAAATTATTTTATTTTATTTATTTCAACAATCAACTCATACCGCTTTTTCTTTTTTTTTTTTTAATATTCATATTTATTGCCGATACAACTGACAACCTTATTATGTATATTATTATCCAGCCTATCTGCAATTCGTCTTATTAAACTTTCTACAAGTCGCTAAGAGATCGCTGGACTTAAAGCCACCCATTCTTCTATAGTACCACGTAATTCAGATTTGTAATCTATGTATATTTTCTATAAATTTCATTTTGCCAAGCGGATATATTAAAGCAAATTAAATGTTCGCGTTACGCTGTGCAAACAATGATTTGTAGATACAGTGAGATTTATGCTACCATTTCTAGGCTAAGAAGGGGTTGAAAACGAAAGACAACCAATACAAAAGATCGGTGGTACGAACGGGCAAGTATTAAAAACAGGAAAAAGTCATCAATAGGTGCTTATATTAGCTGCTTATATAACTAGATTTTATGTGAGATCAGCGCGAAAAATTCACTTAATTGGGCAAAAGGTACCAACATTGAACTACTTGAGAATGGAGGCAAGATCTTTGGTCGGATCAAACTAATATTGAGGGCAGTTCTAAATAGGCTAAGAAATTATAAAACACACGGTATTTGACAATCCACATAATAAGCCATATAAACCACCATTACCTTTATTTGGATAATTCTAATTTGTTCAAGTTTTTAGATATCTGGGACATACGTCGTAGAACTGGCGGAGTTCGATATGCTAACCATTGTGTTTCGCGGGTGTGTCATCAATAGGGGCCGGAATTCCTTTCACATGCTGTATATCATGTTGGAGCAGAAGTTGAAGCCGTCTATTAAAAAAAAAATCCTTTATGGGATATTCTAAAGAGGAAGATCAGAACAAGAAAATGTACATCGATTGCTGATTCAAAGGTATTATTACTACACTACTCCAAAAAATTAAAGGAACACTAATTTTTTTAGTGTTTTTTGAAGAGCTGTATCTTTGTAAAATACGGTCGTACAGAGATGAAAAAAAAAGCATTTTAAAGCTTCAAATCTCTAGTTTTGAGACTTTTGATCGGAAAATTTTTGTGAGATACCGTTATCACGCAATCATAAGAAAGAGCGCGAAATAAAAAAATTCGATTTTTTTTTTTTTTTGTAAGGATCCATGGGCGCGGGAATTTTTTTTTAAGTTAAACCAATGCATAGGTCGGTTAGCCTGTTAATTAGGCGTAAATTTAATTTCATTCTGGTCTCTCTATGTCAACTTTTTGCTGAGATATCTGACTTTGAATCAAAAAAGATCCTTTTGCCTTTGATCATCGATATCTCAGCAACCAATGATTGCACAGTAAACTTTAGGGCAGCCTTAAAAACTTCAGTAAATTTCCTACAAGACCCTTTAATGATTAGTTGAGAACAAATTTTTTTTCACCCTCAATACTGATTTGAAAAAAATACAAAAAACGACTTTTTAGGTTGTCTTAGTAAATCTACCGTTACTTTACAAATATTGATGAAAAGACTAATGTTGCCAGGTCATTTTACAGTTTAATGTACTCCTAATAGCCCTGTATTATTTTCAAATTGATCCATCCATCCGTTTTTCCGGACAGATTGATCAAAGTTTTACAAAACAATTAAAGGAACAAGTGATCATCAAAATACAAAAACGACTTTTCACATTTTGCGTTAATTATTTGTTAACCCTTAACGATCGTAAGATTTTTTTGCAATACTCGCCCATAAGAGACGACAGAAAATTAAATAAAGTTCTGCAATATGACCAATTATTATGGAACTTGGCCATTTCTCATCCGATTTTAGTGAAATTTTTTATGCGTTATTGTAATGGGATTCTAAAACGATTTGTGGATGAAGTTCTGGAAAATGGCCAACTAGGAAGGAACTTAGCCATATCTTATCCGATTTTGATGGAATTCAGTATGTACGATGGAAATGGGATTCTAAACTGATTTTTGGATGAAATTCTGGAAAATGCCCAACTAGGGAGGAACTTGGCCATTTCTTATCCGATTTTGATGGAATTCAGCATGTACGATGGAAATGGGATTCTAAAGTGATTTTTGGATAAAGTTCTGGAAAATGACCAACTAGGATGGAACTTGGCCATTTCTTAACCGATTTTGATGAAATTTGGTATGCGCAATGGAAATGGGATTCTAAAATGATTTTTGGATAAAGTTCTGGAATATGGCCAACTAGGATGGAACTTGGCCATTTCTTATCCTATTTTGATGAAATTCGGCATGTATACGATGGAAATGGGATTCTAAAATGATTTTTGGATAAAGTTCTGGAATATGGCCAACTAGGAAGGAACTTTGACATTTCTTATCCATTTTTGATAAAATTTGGTATGCGCGATGGAAATGGGATTCTAAACGATTTTTGGATAAAGTTCTGGAATATGGCCAACTAGGATGGAACTTGGCCATTTTTCATCCGATTTTGATGAAATTCAGCATGTACGATGGAAATGGGATTCTAAAATGATTCTTGGATGAAGTTCTTGAAAATGGCCAACTAGGTGGGAACTTGGCCATTTCTAATCCGATATTGATGAAATTCAGCACGTGCCTTAGAAATGGGATTCTAAACTGATTTTTGAATAAAGTTCCAGAATTTGGCCATTTGTTGTGAAACTTGGAAATTTTGTATCCTATTTTTATGAATTTCAGCATTCACGATGAAAATGAAATTCTTAAATTATTGATAAAATAAATCATTAAATACATGGAATAACCATTTTAGTTTTTTACTTTTAAAGCACATGTCGAATTTCTTTTATTCGTTTAAGGAATAGGCGCCTTCCAAATTAACCATATACATTTAACCAAAAATAATTTTAGAGATTTATTTCTATAGTACATGCTGAATTTGTTTAAAATCGGATATAAAATAGCCAATATCCATCCTAATACGGCTTATTCCAGAATTTCATATAAACATAATTTAAAGACCCAATTTTCATTACACATGCTGAATTTCTTCAAAATCTTATAAAAAATGGCCAAGTTCCTACCTATTTGGCCATATTCCAGAACTTTAGCTAAAATTCATTTTAGAATCCCATTTCCATCGCCCATACCAAATTTAACTAAAATCGGTTAAGAAATGGCCAAGTTCCATCCTAGTTGGCCATATTCCAGAACTTTATCCAAAAATCATTTTAGAATCCCATTTCCATTGCGCATACCAAATTTCATCAACATCGGTTAAGAAATGGCCAAGTTTCATCCTAGTTGGCCATTTTCCAGAACTTTATCCAAAAATCGTTTTAGAATCCCATTTCAATAACGCATAAAAAATTTCACTAAAATCGGATAAGAAATGGCCAAGTTCCATAATAATTGGTCATATTGCAGAACTTTATTTAATTTTCTGTCGTCTCTTATGGGCGAGTATTGCAAAAAAATCTTACGATCGTTAAGGGTTAACAAATAATTAACGCAAAATGTGAAAAGTCGTTTTTGTATTTTGATGATCACTTGTTCCTTTAATTGTTTTGTAAAACTTTGATCAATCTGTCCGGAAAAACGGATGGATGGATCAATTTGAAAATAATACAGGGCTATTAGGAGTACATTAAACTGTAAAATGACCTGGCAACATTAGTCTTTTCATCAATATTTGTAAAGTAACGGTAGATTTACTAAGACAACCTAAAAAGTCGTTTTTTTGTATTTTTTTCAAATCAGTATTGAGGGTGAAAAAAAATTTGTTCTCAACTAATCATTAAAGGGTCTTGTAGGAAATTTACTGAAGTTTTTAAGGCTGCCCTAAAGTTTACTGTGCAATCATTGGTTGCTGAGATATCGATGATCAAAGGCAAAAGGATCTTTTTTGATTCAAAGTCAGATATCTCAGCAAAAAGTTGACATAGAGAGACCAGAATGAAATTAAATTTACGCCTAATTAACAGGCTAACCGACCTATGCATTGGTTTAACTTAAAAAAAATTTCCCGTGCCCATGGATCCTTACAAAAAAAAAAAAAAAATTCGAATTTTTTTATTTCGCGCTCTTTCTTATGATTGCGTGATAACGGTATCTCACAAAAATTTTCCGATCAAAAGTCTCAAAACTAGAGATTTGAAGCTTTAAAATGCTTTTCTTTTCATCTCTGTACAACCGTATTTTACAAAGATACAGCTCTTCAAAAAACACTAAAAAAATTAGTGTTCCTTTAATTTTTTGGAGTAGTGTAGAAGGACATAAAGCTTCAGCAAGTCCTTCGATTTTTAAGCTACTTATTTTTGGCTTTTGTCCTGTTTGGATTTTGTTCCTTTTGGATTTTGTAACTTCGGATTTGGTCCCTTTATAGGCAAATTGGTTCTGAATTTTTTTAATTTTCTTAAAAAATAAAATTTTCAAAGTGTGTATTCTCAAAAGCTACTTACCGATTTTAATGATAGATCGCTCATACGAAAGAGAATAGATTCTTCATTTATATAGTGGTAAACATAGGGGTCACCACTGTTAATATTAATGGGTCACCACTGTTAATTTTTTTTTTCTGAAAGCTTATTTACATTAAAATCAAATAACAATACAAAAACATGTTTTATATGCCGTTTATACAATATGAATTTTGGAATATAGCTGGATCTGAATATTTTAAACAAAAAAATCAAGAAATCCACACAAATTTTGCCCAGGACAATATCTAACTTTTTCTTAAATCTTTGGATTGATGCGTATTATAATAATAATACAAAAATTTAAAATTATAGTGAAATTAGATCTTTAGCGTATACCTTAAAAAATGTTGGCGGACCCAGGTATACTTTTTGTTAATATTATATTGTCTACTGACTCATATTTATGGTTTATGATGATATCGCCACGAATTACCAACGAATCTTCTACTTAAGGCCATTGGGAATGTAAATACCGATGCCAACGGTTCCATCAATAATTCCATACCAACTGCGCCTAGTCCAAAATCTATTTGAAACCAGCTCCGCTAGTTCCAGTTACACAAGACGTCATAAGAAAATCAGCAAGAGATGGAGGAAATGTTGTAGTTGAATTCAGTTCAGTAAACAAAACATCGTTACAAACGAGAGTAGGTAGGGGGACGATTTGGCCAGACAGTCTGCTGAATACAATTGGCTCCCCCAATCAATATTAGTGATATAATTTGGAACTAAAATGGCGCCCGCGATAATACTGCTGAATTAGTGGTTTGTGTCTCAGCTAATATCATCATTTCGGGAAAGAGATATACAATATAACATATATTTAGGCTGTATATTTGTTCGACAAATAAAAGTGGGCAGTTGAAGAACTGGTAATACATAACTAAAGTTATTAAAATTATGTCCGCGATAATTTTGTTTAATTAATTAGTTTATACAGCGGTCTATGACAATGCCCAATGTACTTGTCATCTAGAACGACGGAAATAATGTTGACACTTCTTCATGAAACGATACTTTAAAATCAATTAACAGCTCTCCTATCTATCGTGCAAACATTTTAACTACCGTTTAGTTCCGGGTATGCATAAATGAAAAGTATATGATTTTAACATTGCTACCAAAAAGTTGCTCTGCCCGAATTGCTCAAGACAAATTCGGTGTATCGTGTTATATGGCACATAGACCAGATAAAACGTGCTCCGAAGAACAATACCGAGTCAGGACAACATTTTAACTTGTTTCATCAGTTTCGTATGGAATCTCTGCAAATATGACAACAAATCTGTGTATTAAAATACTTGAATTTTATATTTGGTATAAACATTTGGCTGAAGAGTTAATATTACCCATAAATGAATCCAATAAAATCAGACCTTAAATTATGAAATTCAATACTCAATTTTAACAAAAAATAAAAACGAGATAATCTAATCAAATTCGACACAATAAAAGTTATCTTGAAAATAAATCAATTGCTATTATTTGTTGGATTAACCGCATATACAAAATTTGTGCAAATCTACTGATAAGAGACAATCGGATTTCTTGAAAATTTAAGTTATAAAAACAAAATAAAAATATTGATTGCCTATGAATGCCTCGGGATAAATTTAATGTATGTATGTATATGTATGTATGTATTTAAACCACTTAAATTCTTATCAACGTAATTTATTTTATGTAAGTATGCGTTTAAACGAAAAATGGCGATTTATCAGGTCAATCAGTTGGCTATTTCAGTGGCAAATTATTCTGAGAACGGTTGACAGAAATGAAATGTGATAGCATTTCCGAATATGAATCATTCTCAGTTCGTGTTCTTATCTAGATCAAACAATAACTTTTGTTTGTTTTTCAAAACATTTAAAGTAATAAAAAAGCAACAACAATACATAAAATTAATTTGATGAATCAAGTGGTGTAATTACGTTAATTAAATAAATATTATTATTACACATTTAATTAGTTTATATAGTTTCGGTTTATGCTCTCAATGGGAATAGAACAAATAAACATATTGCATTACCTCACATTTATACATTGTGTGAAGTGAAAACTGTATATGTTTCAAGTACGCAATGCGTAATGTTCAAGATTAATGAAATGTTTTGATTTTCACATGAAATTAGGTATAACGTAATACTGAAGTAACATCAGGTTTTAACACCAATAACAACGTCTGGTACATAAATGCTTATAAATGTTGGCCCTTTTTTCATATCAGATTAAATGACTAATTTTATACATTTTATACATAAGTACGTGTTCACATTGTACGATAGCAAAGAAATTAAAATGAAAATCAATTGTTATCAGTTTGATAAGTAATTTTATTATACAAGCTCCATTTCAATAAAATTAGTTGAATTCTATTCAAATAAAGGTTACAAATATTACGCCCTTGTAATACATAGGTAGAATTTAATAACGGTTATTGATAATTGTAATAGCAAACGATGTTTAGTTATTTGAAAACAAAACATAAATGTATGTATGTATTTGCAGTACAAAGCCAGTTGATATATACAGTTGTGGCATTATAATTAAGTAAGGTTTTTATTCCAAGTTTTTTTTGTTTATTTTAAATATTTAGGCTGACAATCACAGTTTGTCACATAAAAACAAAATAAAAAAGTAATAGTGGTTTTGATTGGCATTTTAATTAAGCCACTTACTTATAAAAATAAATAATTTAGAAAAAATCCCATATTTGGATGGGAAACTCTTTTGCTTCACGACTACCCTTCATTTCCTGCCTATACTATTTGTAATATACCTCCTGAATTTGGGTCCATAACTATTCTCTGTTGACCGGTTTGCTTATTCCTTACTGGGCTTCTCATTCCCCCATAAATTCTCGGTTCTTTTTTTCGGCTCTTTACAGCTAAGTACGCCTTTCTAACTTTTAGATTATATTTGGGGTGCCGATAATACCACCGTAGCGGAATCATCTAAATTCTGATCGAAAATTTCGATATATTTAAGGACATCCATAATTCCATGGATTTTGACGACATACCAATTCCCTAAAAAATGAAGCATCCCCAAACCATTACTGATGCATTGCTTTGATTCATTTTTTTTTTTTTTTGGCAAACCGAGGGTTAAGCTCCTGGTTTGATGGTCGTCTTAACTATAGTCTCTCATCACCTCCAGCCGCGTTGGATTTACTCTCATTCCTACAAATTATTAAATTACAAAATGTCCTAGGTTTGCGATTTAGCAAACTGGTTTTCTTTTCAATAAAGCGAAAATGGCTATATTATAATGCCATTACTGCAAATATACAGGGTGAGAAAAAAGTATGGAAACCCCTAAAAATCTCGCGGAGTTCCGCGAATATGTATTTCCCATGTAATCCCAAGGTCACCTGAAGGAATATATTTTAGGTATAATGCTTGTGATTTGCTACGAAAATTAAAAAAATGAATTCTTAATTTTTAAAAATTATATTTCTTTTTAATTTTTATAGCAAATCATAAGCTTTACAATTAAAATATATTCCTTCAGGTGACATTGGGAGGTCATTTAAAATACATATTCGGATGTACAATTGATCGCTCTTTTCGAATCCGATGTCAAAAATTGGGGTTTCCCTATAAAAAAATGACCTTGACCTCAAAATGACCTTGAAGATGAAGGTCAAGGTTACAACGAAGCTCACTATTAAATTCCTTGTTGAAAATTACCTAAGAATAAACTTGCTCATTTTTTTTTTGACCGAACTCCGTGAGATTTTTAGGGGTTTCCATACTATTCCTCACCCTGTATAGTTACGGTTACAGTTCCCATAGAAACTGCCATGCAAACAAAAGATAAACAACGTAAATTGAATGGTAAGACAATCAACGCAACAAATCCAATTCTGCAACATAAACTGTTTTAAGCCCATGGTTGATCAACGTGACCATAGAATCATGTTCATCGAGTCGCGGCAAATTTGATGAGTTAGTAGTTTTAAGTTTAGAGTTAAAGAAATTTAGATTTAAAGAAATCAGCCCGATTTTAGATTTTAAAAGAAAAACTTGTAAAACCATCTTGAAGAAAATAAAAATTAAAAATAAATTTAAATAAATTTTTTAACAACTTTTAATGTACGAAATACGTAATTGGCGCAGCCGTTCGGTTACTAGTGAGTTAGTGAAAAGTGCAAATAACAAGTGAATAAAAACTTGTGCGAAAGTGAATCCGTTGAAATAAAAAAAAAAATCTTTGATTATTTAGTTAACAACTAAATATTAATTCGAAAGTGAAGACATGTACTACGTGTGATTTTTTTATTTTTGCTTTTCAAAGACGTCCCTAGGTGAAAATGGAAAGTGCTAGAAGGATTTGAGGTTCCGCCACAGCTCACCGGTAAATTCAGAAGCAGAACGCGGCAGCAAATAAATCGGACTCAGGTAACAAATTCTTTGTAAATTCTATTAGTATTTACTGAAACTGTCACCATCGTGCACTATTAGATAGACACAAATTTACTTATAGTCAATATAGACAACCGAATTACCATAATTCCAGTGAATGAAAGGCAAAAACTCTATTGGAGTTTATATCGCAAATAGGAACATAAAATCGGTAAACCTGCAAATCCAAATGAATATGGAACAAATTGCAGCACAGCTCGCAGCAATCTCAGACCAATTGGCAAAATTGGGTCAAAAGCAGGGTGAATATGATCAGCTACTAACGTATCTGAATCAAAAAAACGGAGATACCTCCACCTCCACAAAAAGAGGCGAAAATTACAGTCGATTTATTTAGGATCCCTGATCCTATTATATCAATTCCGTCTTTCGATGGAAATAAAAAACAGTTGATGGCGTGTTTGAACACAGCGGAAGTTACTTTAAAAGTATTCGAACCATTAGTCCCCCCCCACCCCCAACAATTTAGCGTGCATATGCAAGCAATTAAAAACAAGTAGAGGGAAAAACTAAGGATATACTTTGCTGAGCTGGAAACCCTCGTACATTTCTGGAAATGAAAGAAATCCTACAAGAATCGTTACGCGATAAACAGGAACTGCCATTTTATAAATCATAGCTTTGGTCAACGAAGCAAAATAATTTATCTTCCTTTGTAAATTCAATTCCAATGAAGTTATATCGGATAACTCAAAAAACTTAATAACCAAACAAAATCCAATTTTTAACCGAAAAATAATTCGGAACAAATTAGTCCAAAGAACCAACATTGGCCGGTTCAGGAAAAATCAGTACCAATGGAGGTCGATCTCTCAATCCGTTCGAAAAGAACGTTTAACAACGCAATCCATAATATATAGGTCCCTAACGACATTGATAAAGAACAAGAAGTGGAAATTCAAAATACCGAAAATTTTTGGGAGAACCACAATTCAGACTCGGAAGACTAAATTATCTTCCTTTTCTTAAATGTCATAATAGATTAACCAACCAAACGATTAAAATACTGATTGATACTAGCGCTAATAAAAATATAATTAGGTCAAAAATGATACCAGACCATCTATTAATATCCCAAGAATCACAAGTAAAAAACATATTAGGCACACAAAAAGTAACAAAAGATGGAAAAATTAATTTTTTCGGACACAGCTTACCACCACTACCATATTACGAACTTAATTTCCATGAATATTTCGAGGGAATACTTGGATCCCAATCAATGGCTCAATTAGATGCGAAAATTGAGTACAAATCTCTTACAATCTCCTTGAACAATATAATCATGTAATTCCACAAATCGCCGACGATCTGACAATACCTGCTAAGTTCATTTATCCTTTTTTTCAGTAGAACAAAAAAACTGAATCAATTAAGTTGGTGCGGCTATAGATTATAACGAATATTATTAAGTGAAATAACGAGAACAAATACTTTTTCTACGGTTAGAAGGGTCTCACAATATGTACGCATGCATTATGCTGTTAACTGATTAAAAACCTTGTTTTCATCAAAAATGTCAGTTAGCAGGTATTGTCAGATCGTCGGCGAAATGTTATCCCAGTAAACATTTTTACCATCATACGGTAACATTTGATATCGCAAAAAATGGTGAATGGTTAGTCACTAATCATCAAAAATTAAAAGAAAACATTATTTTACAACCTGGATTGTACAAATCAAAAAAATTTCAAAACTACAATGAAAATACTTAGTAACAATCCCGATCCACCAAAACAACTACCTAAACTAGGTTTAAATGTCTATAATTTCGAGACCTTTAAACCGATTCGAGTGTATGGAGTTACACTTACAGATAAGAAAACTATCGAAAGTTTAATTAGGATAAATCACTTGTGCGAAAACGAGAAGCAAATTCTCGTAAATACCATTTACGATCACCAAGAAGTATTGTTGAAGCAAAATGAAAATCTATCTGCAACAACAGTAATCAAGCACAAGATAATAACAAAAGACGAAACACCAGTATATACTAGAACTTACAGATACCCCCATAAGAGTTTAATTACGAGCTGGAGCATCGACCTGGAAGTAAGATTATTCGCGCTACTTCAAAATGATGCGTATGACAATTTTATAGTTAATAACGGAATTCTTTTTAAATCAGTTCAAGGCTCGTTATCTATTGTTGTTCCGAGGCAAATGCAAATGGAGGTTATCAAGCATTATCACAACCAAGGTCATTTTGGGAAGCAAAAACAGAAGAATTGATATTGAGACAATTCTAAATATATTCCAAAGTAGAGTCAGAAGATATACGTAAATTAAAAAAGTGGGTAAACAATAAGGGTTATTGCATCCGATACCGAAAGGGGATAATCTATTGAACACCTACCAACTGGACCACCTTGGGAACCTTGTAGCAACCAATAAGCAGTACAAACACATCCTTTGTATTGTGGATGGGTTCTCAAAGTTTGTGTAGTTATAACCGTCGAAATCCACAACTACCAAAGAAGTTCTCCAAAAATTAGAGCTACAGAAGTCGGTGTTCGGAAATCCTAGGTATATTATCTCGGACACATCAGTTACACGTAGGAATTCTTTACGAAAACAAATCATTAAACTTTAAATACATTATATACTATGGTGCTTAATTACAAATTAGTTAACTTCAGGTACATTTTTTGTTTTAACATTTTTCCACATTTTTGACAAATAAATTACAATGGTTAAAAAGAATTTAACAAATAGAAATATTAAATTAAAGTTACAACTGGAATTTGTTTTAATTTTGCCGTAAAAGCCACCGAAATTCACTTTGATTATTTAAAATAGTGAAAAAACGTAATTTGGGAAATCTGTGAAGATTGGTCCATCTTTCCTCCAAATAAAAAGTGGCGCATTTCTCCTTCAGCGCTTAGGCAGGTTTATCAACTATGTAACTGTCAAATTGAATTTTTGTTGTTGTTACTGTAACTGTAAATATATTTTTTTGAATGTAGTAAATATTTTCATTTTTCTTTAAAAGTTACATATGAGTCCAAGAGACTCATCGCATGCCTTTACGTAAGTAAAATAACCCATGCTGATTACGGTTAATATAAACTAGAAAACTGGAATAAAACCCTTACTTGGAATTTTAAAGGTTAAAATATGTGTTCTACTAATTGTGGCTTAATTATAATGCCACAACTGTAAACTTCATTCAATCATTATTGAAATTTATATATGAATCATGTTTGACAAATCGATAAAAACATTTAGCTAAAACCCACGTATATGTCGCAACTAAAAATATAAATTAAAATTAAATAATGTTTCCGTAAACTCAATTCAACAAATTGTTTAAATCTTATCAGTATCGTTACTTTATCAATCAAAAAAACTAAAGAGAAAAAAAAATCTCTAGATACGTTATAAGGTCTCACAATCCAACTCAATTTTTTTTTTCTTAATTCTCTTTAGTTATTCGAATTTAATCCAGGCAAAATCCAAAGAAAATTCTCAAAATACGACAGTAGCGTATACAAACTAGCATGTGACTACAGTTCAACGTTATACATCGGCCAAACAGGCAGATCTTTTTTTTATTACAAATGAAGAATTTTACAGAAAATCATAAAAGAACCAAAAAATGGCTGAATTACACATATAGGCTGTTTTAAATTAGTGGATGTTTGTTCAGCTTGAGCCTGTTGCCGCTCTACTCTAAAGTACAAGATAAAAGGACTTGGGGCAATAATCCCTTCGTTATGGTAGGTAGACGTGTTGTACTACTTCTTAGGATATTTGGCATAACCAATTCCTAAATGAGGTTTTGTAAAAATAATTTTCGGCGAGTATTTTGCTGGTTACCATTTCAGTCTGGATAAATACCATATTCAGCCATATTATTTCGGACTCAACTCCAGTTACGTCTGTTATATTAAAAAAATTGGGCGAGAGGTCCCGGTTAGTTTTCTTTTTTGACGTAAATTGTGTGACACAGCTGATCATAAACTGCATAGGCAGTTCATCTACAACAGAGGTGCCCACAAGTTCAATCTCGGTCGACTGAGCGTTTTTTGGTCGATCGCCAATTAAATTCCATTGCATCGAGAATAAAATCGGCAGCATACTTGAGTGCACATTGCCGATTTATCATCAAATATCATATATTAGAAGAGAATCATGAATCTGTTGCAAGACATGCTTGCTCTAAAAAAAGTATTTCCTATCAAAGGATGCCAGAATTCTAGAAGGCCTGATACTCATTCCTTGTTTACACCAGCATTTATCTACAAACGGATAAAACAGCGTACCTCAATTGCATATTCTGGTTTCCAACATGAACCCCATTTTTCAAAACCGTACGAATTGGTGCTCTCCACTATTATTTGAATCACTTGGTCGGGTATAATCGATATACTTTCCCTGGGGAAGTTTGACTTTGCTAACAAATTACTTGCACGATCTTTACTGCGTTCCATCCTTTCTCTATGTGACCATGTACATAACATATACACACTAAACAAACTTTTTATTGAATAGCGGGCGCCAATTTAGTTTAGAATAGTCGGTATTTAGTCCGACTAGGTAAGCACCCTAAAAAAAATGTCGGGTATAATATGTCAATGTCAACTTCAATTTCAACAATTACGTTTTATTGTACAGAGTAGCTGATTGAGTTTAGCTAAACCCTGTTTTGCGAAATCTCCTCAAAAGTACAAAACTCATAAATATTTTGGACACTTTTCTCTAAACAATCTTGACCTTTACAACTGAGGCAATGTATGTAGGTACAATTGGCAACATTTTCTTTTGCTTAACCTGTTGTCATTGTAAATAAATTGACCTTTCATATTTCTGTCTTTGAAAACATTCACGTTTTATAATTTGGTTATATGAAATCATTTGTCTGTAATAATTAAATAACCTGCTCTATACATAAAATACAAATTTCGTTGCCTATAAATTTAATTAAAAAAAAAGTTGATTTTCACGTTTTTAAAAATTCAAATTTAATCATTATATTTAATAGTTTGAATGATCTAACAATAATACAATAACACATATAATAAATCATTTTAAAGTTAAAACAAATAAAATTATACCTTATCGCTGTACTCTACAAGACGAGTAATGTATGTAATGTACCTACTTAGATAGGTTCAACAACATATTAAAAATGCATTAAATCTGTCGTTATCGCTTTTACTCATAACATAACTCGTGTAGTTTGATTTACCGCGACCAATAAACCGTGTTTACACAACAACATAAAATAATGTTTACTTTCTAAATCATTGCACTAATGTTTTAAATTGTGATACGACTGAATGAACGATATATTCAGGCATGTATAACATATCGACCGCGGGATTTTTCGAAATTATATAAATAACATGTTTAATCAAATTTTAAAAATTTTCAGAATTTTCAGAATGCCAATTCCAAACTGACTGTGTCAGTGATAAAAATATTATTTTATAGGAGTTGTATTAAAGCATTCACACTTCATCAGTTCCATATATTCACTGAAATTGGAAACAATTTTGGTAAGTAAATGGTACTGATATTGAACAATGATGTGTGGGAACTGGGAACAGGCTTAGTGATATGGCTGATTAGGTTTTAGTTAACATCCCTTTTCACAATTAGGAAAAATTTAAAATATTACAAAGAAAATTATCTTAACGAATATCCGAAATGAATTTGAAATTGACAGATCAGGTTTTCGTAAGTATTTCTTATCAAATAAACTTCAGGTTTCTTAGATTAACTTCCTATAGTTTTGTCCCTCTGCAAGAGTAAGGAGTTATTTAAAGCCTTTTTCCTTAATCGCCGTGTTTAGCTGTTTAAAGTTGAGTAATGCCTCCTTAAAACCTGTAGTCTAACCATTTATCTGTAGGTCTGTGTAGTCGTTTGAGTACGGGTTTAAGCCCCGGCCACAGCGAAAAATGGAACAATAGTTCAGTTAAACAGAATTAGAGTGCTTAATTAGGGTGTTTACACCATGTATGCAGCGCATCTCAACACTACCTCGTTTCATACCTCTTTACTTGCAAACTTTGTAGGATGAGTAAGTAATATTTGTATTGCATCGTTTCAATAAAAATTGTACGCGGTGAACGAATTCCAACTTACTAACACAAGCAAAAAACTAATCAAGCTTGTAAAAATTGTGTTTATCTAGTATGCTTACAACAAAATATTACATTCATAGATAAATAACAACAGTTGCTACGCCATAGTGTGAAGTGTGACTATTGTAGTGTTGCGTAGCAAGGTATAAAGGTGTAAATACCCTCAATGACTTTATGTAATGAGTTAAACCGAATTGGTACCAACTTAGGTAAGTGTACATTGTGATAGAGCCAAGATCAAGCGAATACTACCTAAATTCTCTAGATAATATTTTATTTGTTTAACAAATATTAGAGCTTGTATCATAAGCATAACTATAAATTACAATAGGTAAGGTCGAAAATTAGAGAAAGCTACATACAAATGGGTTTTTGGAAAAAGAAAACTGAGCTTAAAGTAATTATTTAAAAATATTCAAATATATGATTTTGCATCTCTATATGCTAACAGTAACCAAAAGGTAACGATAACAACTTACACTTATCATTATTTCGTATTTATTATTTTAAATTTTCCAACTTATCTTTCATTTAGTACAAAAATATAAATTATTCAAAAGCTATTGAAAAACTAAACTATTTATTGTTTTGGAAAGTGCTTTATTAAGCGGTCAGGCGAAATCCGATAACCTATCTGATGAAACTTTTATTGATATAATAAATGAGAATACCTTTAAAATTAGGCGGTAGACCAGTCACATTTATAAAATCACTTTTCAAAGACATTTTCATTCCAGCTGCTGTATTCTGAAAAAACGAAAATTAGTGATTTGCGTTTTTTTTTTATAGTTAAAAACGTGGGCCACAAAATTAACGTTATTGCATATTCTGACCGAAGGAAAACGTGCATGTTCCCGACGTTAAAAAATTCACGTTTTTTTGACGGGTATTTGAAACGTTCTTTCGTTTATATATGAATCGTTTATTGAAATTAAAACCAATATAATTTGGGTGCCATTAAGTTTTAGAATTTAATAATTAAATTAATAATAATTCAGTGAATATAGAAAAGAATAAGCGGCGCACAGCAGGATCAAGCAAACAGAGGGAAGCGTAAATTTAAAATTAGTTTTTTTTATGTGATTACTGGTACTAGTGAAAATAAATATTTCAAATTTTAAAATTATGGATAAAATGCAATCCATCGGGATACATTGCCAGGCAATTTCTTGTTTTTGTAGCGAGAGAAATCAAAGTTTCTCAATTTTATGCCTTTTTAATAATGAGTGAATTTTAAATATTTGTGCTGTTTATACAAAACAATTAGATAAATACAAAACGTATATAAGTCTAATTACAAACGTATTATCACCCCTATTCCCATAGTCGCATCACTTCATGTGATGTGACAACTATCACATCACTTCAAGTATAAATTGGTATTCTGTTAGTCGATTTATATGATGTGATACGACAAATGACAGAAACAACCTATTTTCAATATTAATGTAACTGAAAATTAAAAACTTACGTTTTTTTTCCCTTTTGATCTGTCACTTACAATTTTCACGTGATGAATGTATCATTTCAAGTGATGTTTAACTTTTTATACGACTAAGAGAATATGGCTTCAAGTGATAGTTATCACACCAAACGACAAACGTCACTTCAATCGACTAAGAGAATACCAAAATTGAAGTGATGTGATGTTATCACATCACATGAAGTGATGCGACTATGGGAATAGGGGTGTATAATTTATATACCCAGTAAACAATTTTTTTTTCATACATGGACATTGGTAGAACATATTTTTTCACTTTATTTTCTCTTTTCTACTCTTTCACAAAAAATATGTATATTTTCTATTTAATTTATGATTATGTGTAAGCACTAAGCAGCACAAGTATATTAGTTGTAGGGAAGAGTCTCCGGTTGTGGGCACTCTCCGGTTGTGGGCACCCTTGTATAACTTTTGACAGAATGCAAATATGTCTGATCTGACTTTTGTCGTACTTGTATTTTAACAGTACGCAGTTTTCTAGCTAATATCGAAGTGAATGAATGAGCTTGTTCATTTGCTGCGATCACTTTAAAAAAAAAGTCCGTAAAAATCAACGCAATTGTAGTTTTCCAATGTTTTAAAAGTGCGATAAATCAAAGTGAATAATCTCAAACAGGTAACTGTTATCGATATGTCTACAGTATTTTCGTTGTGATTTGGGATGCCACATCGATTTATATCAAAATCATGACGCATCACATTTTTTTGGTTACTCCGAGAATGGTCGTGATTTTCGGCTGTGGGCACTTAAATATAATCGGTTGTAGGCACCCTCTTCTTCCATTTAAAGCGTCCGTTCCCCCCCCCCCCCTCCCCCTCCCCCTCCAAAGAAACAACGCGGATCCAGCCTTTTCTGTTAAGGGGGCCATTTTTTAAATTTGTGGTAGAAATCAATAGTCGAAAAAGCAAATGTATTTAATATTACAGGTTTAGTAAGAAATAGTGTATTATTCAATTAACATATAATGATAGCTGTTATTCATGAAGATGAAGTTTACCGACACGAGCCGATAGGCGAGTGTCGTAAATTATCTGAGTGAATAACATCCATTATATGCGAGTAGAATACAATACTTTGTCCACGACTGACAAATAACATTGTATTTTATAATCAAATCCTTTAAATACCGCTAAAATAATTTTCTTCGATATTTTGACGTCACAGTTTAATAATAATAAAATTTAAATTAAAAAAGATATTCAGTCTCATGTTTAAATATAGCTTTTATTTAGTTCACTGTTTTAAGCTTTATGTTATAATAAAATAATTTTATTTGGTTTTCTAGCTTAATATTTCATTTTTTTATTAATTATTTAATAAAAACCCGACGTTTCGACGGTACATTCCGTCATTCTCAGGGGCACAATTTTTACTACAATTTGAAAGAAATTTTTTATTTTTTAATAACGAACGTTTTCCTAACGTAACTAGAGTTTAAATTGAAATTTACAAATTACTCAGTTTAACCGAAAAAATTTTAAGTTATATAATTTGAGTGAAAAAAAAAAATTTTGAAAATCTACAAAATGTTGTCGTAATAATTTAACAAATATTTTGAAACTTCCTGGATATTTAATAAATTTTGAGATAAATTTTATTGTTTTTTGATGTAAATGCTTTCCAAAATTAACCTTTTATTGAAATTTTGCTCCTTATCAAGTATCTTAGCGTCATCTATAGATAACGAGTGGTTACTTCCACGTAGATGATTCAAAAAAGCACTGTGTGACGGTTTAAACTCATACGTAGAATCATAAATATGTTGACGAATTCGTTTTTTAAAATTTTGTTTAGTTAGACCGATATACTCTTTTCCACACGAATATACTCTTTTCCACAGTTTAATTTATATATTAAATTTGATTGTAACTCTATGGGAATTTTGTCTTTTAATTTAGTGAATAAAGCCATGTCCAAACTGTGAAATTCTCTACTAACAAGTTGAAAAGAATTTTAACATATGGGATCGAAATGTAAAGTTTGCGATTATTTTCAACGCTTTATAAATTGCTTAAACTTATCTAATAATAAAATCTAATTTTTCGGCCCTTGACCGAATTTATTAATCACATTGTCAATATTTACTTCCAACTCTCTATGTATATTTAATAAAGCTAAACCTACCAATCGATCTTGACTAGTTGAATTCCGCAAATATGTTTTCAATCTTTTAAGAGTTTAAAAACTTCTTTCTGCAGATGCGATGCTTTTAGGCAATGACACATACATACTAACTAGCTCGTTCATCCGCGGATAAATATCTTCATTCAAATTAAATAAAACATACTCTAAACTGGAAAACATATTTGATGAATGTTTTGTAGATTTTTTTAATTGACAAATCTCTGAATATAATTGGTACTGAAAATTAGATGAATCTGTAATAATGTTTTTCAAATTTTGTGACACATTTTCAATTTTCCTTTTTATTTCAAAATTTTCTAATTCTAATAGATTTTTTAGAACACAACACATAAATATGTATATGCGAAAATGGAAAAGCAGCAAAGTATTATTTATCATAAACGATAATTTATTAAATTTGGACGAGGGGGCTGGATTCGCCCTTGCCAAAGAAGAGTAAAAAAAGAAGGTAACCCGTCGGCCAAACGCTTAAAAAAAACAACGAGCGAGTTCACCCTCAACTCGCAAAAGATTTATGTGAAAACTTTTTTGTATAACTATTGAATCATTTCGAGCCATTTCGTTAAGATTCAGAAACCCCTCCATAAAGACGGATGTAGTTGGCTCAGTATTTAAACTAAGTTACATTTTTGGTTCAGAAAGTTAGTAAGTTATAATTCTATTTTGAATTTGGAGGACGAACTTTGCTGACAATTAAGCATGAGCAAAGTACAGTTCTGTTAAGTTAATCACCTAAACCTCCATAGTAGTAAATGGTCACGGCAATAAACATCGAACTCGTACTGTAACAACTCACATTTACCGTCCTTGTGACGTAAATAACTATTACATTTCACAAGCATAATTTGTGGTCCTTTTACTCGTATGTAATTTTCATTTTCAAAAACACTTGCTGCTGCAGCCATATATAGCAGATATTTTCACAACAAAATAAATTAAAGTAGGCGGTTTTTAGATTTTTTTACTCGTATGTAATTTTCATTTTCAAAAACACTTGCTGCTGCAGCCATATATAGCAGATATTTTCACAACAAAATAAATTAAAGTAGGCGGTTTTTAGATTTTTTTTGTATTCGGCTCACGATGTTTTGAAATGCCGGATGATGTTGTATATTGCATGTGTATGCGTAGATTTTGCATTGATTTTACGTTTTATTTATTTTTGTTCTTATCGATATTCACACATACCAGCAATATTTTTTGTTCGGCATTTTTGTTTCCGTAACCCGATTTCTATACAATTTCTTACTTACTTCTGCCGCTAAAGATGTTTTCACAACAAAAAAGAATCTTGCTTTTGCATTTTGGCACTACCACCATATCATGAAATGGTAGATTTCAATAATATAATATAAAGTGTTTGTGTATAAAAAAATAAATCATACTGGGGGCCAATTCTCGTTCTATGAAAAAATCTTTCCATTTGGTTTCCATCACGTATTTTTCATTTGAAAAAGAATCGTGAAATAACGCTGAATAAATTAATTGTTTTTCTAGTAAGCCACAGTGCAATCACACATTTTATCGAGTTTCCTTTATATTTCCGCTAAATGATACAGCAAATGGTGTAAATATTAGCTAAATAAATGATAAAGTAGATTAAAAGCTATTGTTTACGTCGCTGTCTGTCAAAATATAAAATAAACTATAAAAATTACCAAATTATTTTTAAAACCGAACTAAATTATAGTTATTTGGAGATTTTTGGAGAGACAATAATTATTTGGAGATTTTTGTTAAATAAACGGAATAGTTTTTGATAAATTTACTTATACATAAATTAATTTTAAAATGAATTATATTAAAGTTTCAATGCACGTTTAATGCTAAAAATACAAATTTATTTTTATAAAATTTTATTTCCATATTTATGATGTTCTCACTGCCAAAATGATCGGTGAGAAACTTTTATTGATATGAAAAGATTTTGACGTCGTGTTTTCCTTCTCAAGGAACATGAATCGGAAATGTACATTTCTCACTGAAAATACTTTTCATTATACTTTACACTGAAGGAGAATTGACTCCCTGTGTTTGCTTTGTACTTTATAGACGAACTTGTCCTATTGCTTATAGAAAGAAAGAGAGAGATGGACAATTAAAATTTATATACATATTCTTTTCACGACTTCGCAAATAAAATTTCAAAACGAAACAAACATTATTTCTATATGCATATTTTATGTGGTTTTCCTGTTGACACAAAAAAAAAATCGGAGCGAATACCAAGTGACAGCATCTGTCATTCGTCGCTCGACCAAATTTTCGGAGCGATGCACTAACACGATTACATTTATTTGTCATCGAAAAATCATTTAAACTTTAAACCAAATATAAGGAAAATATGTTTATATAATAAATAAATAATAAATGGTTTTAACAAAAAATGTTTACTACGACTCGGAGTTTGTTTTTGGTTGCAACTGGAAAACCACATTAGTCATACAATATCTCACTCTATTTAAAGTATGTATGTATAGTGAAAATAATATCTCGGCGAAACTCATTTTTTCATCGTTGTGCGCAGCCAACAGTGAAGTAGTTAAAATAAATTAAAAATTCAGAGAAGGGTCGGCTGAATAATAGTTTTAAAAACAAACAAAAATTTGATTCCATTACATAATGTAATTTATATTGGAAAATATTAAAAATTCTCATTATTTTATAGGTAAATTCTAAAATAACATGTGAAAATAAAAAATATAAAAATTATTAACAACACCACTGGATATGTAACGTTATATCCATTTAAGGTACGAACTAGGCATATTTAGAAAGAAATGTCATTTTTCGTGTTAAAGCAAAACAATAAAAAAACTCGATTTTAAATTTCAATTTGTTCGAGTCAAGCTAATGACATTAAAATTATCTTAAATGTTATCAAAAGTTCTGGTGCTAGTGTATTATCTAAATTAAAATTACATTAATTATTGTGAATAAATTTGAGGAAAATCATAATTCAAAATAGACAAATTCTAACCTCAAAATGTAAACAAATTAGCCTAAATACATCGCTGTGTTTACGCCATTTGTTTTGATGCGCGAGAGCTGTCAGAATTTCGCTGAGATATTATTTTCACTATACTTCCTCAATGGTAAAACCACAGAATAATAAACAACCAGAAGGGACATTGCGTGGACCAAGAAATTTTTGGTCTTACCTTATACTCTACATATTAATTTTGAATTTTCAGCCACTGAACGATAACTTATCACTGAAAATCTTACATTTGCGAAAACAAGTTCAAAAAAATAAGTCCACGTTTCTCCATAAACCGCGTTATGTCGCTTCTGGATATTCTGTGGTGTAACCTTAAAAACCAGTTGGTTATTGAAATGTCAAAGGAAAAACAAAATTCACAATTATATTAAATTGTGTAAAGTGAATCAAGTAATAATTAGTATTCTGCCTTAATCATAATGCGTATAATTTAGCTTTACTAAAAACCAAACGTGTAAAACGAAATCCCTCGTTAAAATAAATATTTTTATTGGTAATTTCCTTTTTTGATTTAAATCAATGTAGACAGTTTATGCCGAGTTTTAAAATCCAGGGTCAAATATACCGTATTGTCGGATCATTATCATTATTATAAATACTAGTGGTCGGCCAGTGGTCGAAACTCGACCGTTTTGCTTTAAATTTTTAAGTTTGAGCGTTATTGAGGTTCTTTTGTCAAAGAGTATACCTCTATAATCCTTAATCATTTTTTTGAATTTTGTTCCATTACGTCAGCTACGAGCGTGGACAAATATGTAATTTCCTGCAATACCTATGTATGAAATTTAAAATTAAAAGTTAGTGACAGTTGAAAAAAACACAATCACAGTTTTATTCGTTTATTTCTTTTAGGTTTCGCCAAGGCTTCACAGTTATTTTTTCCATCTTTTTCGATTACATAAAATTTAAATATTGTAAAAAATAAAATAAAATTACGTGCCTCATATTCTTTCATATATTTTTCATTAAATCAAAAAAACTGAGAGTTTAAAAAATTAAGTATTGTTTATTGATTTAAGTTCAATAGTTTGAAAGTGAATTTAGTGATTTACACATTCTGTGTAAACGATGTTTTTTGTAAAATTGTTTTCATCATTTGCTAAATGCCCTTGGCGATTATATTCGGATATTTAAAATCTAAAACCATCGAATGATCAAACTGTACTTGCTGCGATGTGCTATTGACCATATTTCTTGCCAATTCCTTAAACGATTAGATAAAATTCGACAAGAATTTAATCAAAATCAGTTAAGAAATGGCCAAAAGTATTATTAATTATATAATTAGCCAAATTCCAGAACTTTATCTAAAAATCATTTTAGAATTTCATTTCCATCGTAAAAGCTGAATTCCCTTAAAATCGGATAATAAATGACCAAGTTCCTTCCTAATTGGTCATATTCCAGAACTATCTCTAAAAATCGTTTTAGAATGCCATTTACATCGTACATGCTGAATTTTATGAAAATCGAATAAGAAATGGGCAAGTTCCTTCCTAATTGGCCTTATTCCAGAACTTTACCTGAAAAACGTTTCAGAATCCCATTTCAATCGTATATGCTGAATTTCATCAAAATCGGATAAGAAATGGCCAAGTTCCTTCCTAATTTGTCATATTCCAGAACTATATCAAAAAATCATGTCAGAATCCCATTTCCATCGTACATTCTAAATTTCATCAAAATCGGATAAGAAATGGCCAAATTTTTTCCTAAATGGCTATATTCCAGAACTTTATTTAAAATCATTTTAGAATCCCATTTCCATCGTATATTCAACATTTCAGGAAAATCGGATAAGAAATGGCCAAGTTCCTGAATTTAATCAAAATCGGATTAGAAATGGCCAAAGCGTTCCTAATTGACCATATTCCAGAACTTTATCTAACCATCATTTTAGAATCCCATTTCCAACGTTAAATCTGAATTGCATCAAAATTGGATAAGAAATGGCCAAGTTCTTCCTCCCTTATTGGCCATATTAAAATCATTTTAGAATCCCATTTCCATCGTATAGTCTAAATTTCATCAAAATCAGATTATAAAAGGTCAAGAAATAGCCAGAAACCTCCCTAATTGGCCATATTCCAGAACTTCATCAAAATCGGATAAGAAATAGTCCCAATAAAATTCTTATAAAAAAATATCAGAAACCCTCAGTTCAAGGAACCTTACTACAACGGACACCATTTTTGTCCCGTCGAAGTTCTTTGTAGTGAGGTTTCTCTGTATAAAGAAAACTTTTATATTATGAGCGTAATCAAAACCAACACAAATGTCTTATACAAGCCTCAGGCCCGTTGCACATTTCAGCTAAGCTAAGCGAGGAATGTAGTTTTCGTTTGCTTTGTTAGCTCGCCTAGCTCATCCCTTTGCACTTTCCAGTTGATAACTCGCCTTATACAAACATACACTTCTGATTTTATATCTTCCCATTAAAATTTTTTATTTTCAACCGGGGGATAAGAATTTAGCTCACATCGCTTAGCTTAGCTTAGCTGAAATGTACAACGGGCCTTATTATTGCCATACAAACACAAAATAAAACCTACTATTTCTGTAAGTATTAGCGTCATAATACAGTATAATCTTTACATACTTTGTTTTTAAATTGTAGTTTGTATCAAAAACAGTATAAAAATCACTAACACTTTCAGAAAATAGTAGGTTTTGGATTTAATAATGTGTGTGCGTCAAGGAAATAATATGGCTTGTATAAGACATTTGTGTTGGTTTTGGCGTAATTAAAAAAAAAAAATGTATTTTATTTACATACATACAAACAAAATCATTTTCATTCATTCATTCACAGAATAAAATTAAAGTATTATTGTACTACTTTGATCGTTTGGCTTTTACGTGTATGTATTGTAAAGGAAACTACCTCAGTCGATTTTTCCTGAACTATCCAACTGATTTTCGTTTAACAAAGATTCCGCACACCTACAAAAGAATACCTTTCCAATGGTGTAATTTTTGTGAAAATCGGTTGGGTAGTTGCGGCGTAAAAGCGGTACAAAATTTTCTCTTCACGTATTAATATATAGATATCACATTATCGGATCATTATGGGCATCAGCCGATTTTATTAAAGATATCAAGAACACAACGTGTTAAGCTGTGATTATATTCACGGCGTTAATAAAAATGTTGTTTCCAACCTGCAACAAATTGTTACAAGAATTCTATTCATACAACAACTTTAAATTGTTGTGTTAACTTTTATTTTGTAGTCTTACTTTGGGAATTTTACAACAACAATGCCGTGTATTTTCATTCCCGAGTGAATAATTTCATTCCACTGAAAAGTAGTTATAGAAAAATTCTCTTCTTCACGTAGTTCGTACTTCTCGAAATTTCATGATTGTCCCGGTAAAAATAGTCTAGACACATTAGAACAGTTTTATCATGGAAAATTCCATAGTAGAACTTTCCGCTGTCAACTAACTTATTCTACTCCATCCTAGGTATCACCGTAACAATATTTAGTTTTATGAGATGGTATTAAGTAACAATTCTCAATTTTTCGATAAATCAGAATTTTAAATTTTGTTAATTATCATTTCGAGTTATTATACTTCATTCAATAATTTGTTATCATTATTTTATATTTGTTAAAATTCTGAATATTAAATTATATTTTAGAGCTTGGTGCCAGCTGTTGAAAGTACAAACAAAAGTATTCTTGGTTCTTACTTTGGACAAAATTTCATTCCTATTCGAATAGGAATAACTTTTACCAAAGAAACATGGCATTTATTAGCATATAGATCAAAAAATCCAAGGCGTTACAAATTTCTTCATATGTACGAGTGCCCTGACCTTTTCATAACTATTGCTACGAAGCCAAAGTGGAAGGAAATAATTGAATTCACTGGGGCCTAACATATCCAAGTTTGACCAAATAGTATACGAGTAGCTCGAGTATTTCATCTTAGATTGAAAAAAATCATATGAGCCTACTGTAAGGCCAAATTCATTTTAGGTTAAAAACAATAATTCGACCATACGACATAGATAGCTTACGCAGAATAAAATCCACTTTATACTTTATCAAAGAAAATTAATCAATCATTTATTAAAAGAAGCTGAATCATGTGCATATACACTTATTATAAAAATTAGCAGCAAAGCAGCTTAAAGCTGCGAAAAGCCCAGGGGCAAGGCACCTACTATTTAATAGAATAATTAAAAATTTAATGATGTTCGAGTTGCTTGAGAATCTGCAGACCCGGAAATTTCAAATGTTAAAGAGTTCTGCTCTATAACAAAATATGGTGCGGCAACAATTGATCGTTTTACAATTGAATATCAATTTTTGTTTATATGTAGTATAAAAATCATGCTAACAAACATTATTTTGTCTCTAAAATACAGTATGATGTCATCATATACGAAAATAGTATAAACAACAAAAATTATGTCATTCCAAGATCATTTAAACAATTAATACTGTATTTTGGAACTTCCATTCCCAAATATTAAAATTCATAATTCTTATCGACATTGCGCGTATGCGCATCGTACATGAAAATCACAAAGATAATTGGGTTGAAAATACAACAACTAAAAAATTTGGTATAATTTATTTACAACCCTCTACCACAAAATTAACTTACAATTTATGGAATTCCATTGAATTTTTTTTTGTTTATTTGATTATATCGCAGTAATTAAATTCTCATTACTATTTTTGTTATCAAGAGTGAAGGTATTGTATTTTATTCTGAAACAGGTAAATATTTTTATATTCTTTTTAGTAATTGGGTTAGGTTGATAATATTGTGTGACCTTGCGCATTCAATCATTAATATGTGACATTAACGATATTATATAGAGGTGTCAGTCACCAAGCTATTAAATTAACATTTTGTTGAAGTATGTATGTATGTTTATTAAGGTAACTCCATAATTATTAACACTTTAGCTACCGCTTGCAAATGAAATGAATACATAACAGATAGAAAAATTCGAGTACATATTTTATGGTGAAACCGGCTCGACTCTGATTATTATTACAGGAATTACGAGAGTATGATTGAAATCAACCCAATGGTCGCGTTGAGTAACAAAACGTTACTCATAAAATTTTTTAAAATTTTCAAAAATCAATTTTTGTTGGAATGGAGTATGTTTTGCATTGATTTTAGTTATTAATAAAAAGAAATCATGCAAATGGATTGAATGCTGGACAGCTTCATATGTTTTGTATGAAGTGGCACGGATTGTTTACGGATATTTTAGGCTAAGCCGGTTAGGTTTTTTTTCGATGTGTAAAGTTGAAACAGAAGGAGAAGGCGGATTCGTGATCTTTGTGTTGATTTTTATGCCGTTTGAGTTGTTTCTGTGGTTCATTTCTGCTTAAATTGAGTTATCTTCAAACATTTAGAGTATTCATAGTAGAAATATGTTTTATTTTGACAGGGGTGGATTTTCGAGAACATGGCGAGCGTCTGGTAAAGGCCAGGTGAGTGGAGTTGATCATGGTGTGACGGGGATCAGAAAAGTAGATGATGACCCTTGCCATCTGTGATTACAGGTTAAAATTAGATAGTTTTGGTTCTTACCAGGTTATGTTCGCTGGAATTTAAATTTATTAATGAGCAAAATATAAGATTTGAGAAAAATTTTGCATTTCGGAAGTTGGAAATAAAAACAACGTTAATGAGTTGCATCAGGAAATACAAATGTAATAAAAAGTTTAGTTGATAAATTAGAAATATGAAAGAATTGGTGGCTTGATTTGTCTTTTTCTAGATAGTGGAGGTTTGGGGATGACTTTCAAAATACGTGTATTGGTCAATTGTAGATTATGGTTGTTACTTTGGGATTCGTATCGTGGTGTCTTCGTTCAAGCTAATTCAATTTTATTGTAGTTGTCTTTGATGGGACTTCATGGGGGGAAGGCATGAGATGGCGCCTTGGGTTTGAGAAGTGATTTCACAATCTATGCTGTTTCTTTTTAAGGAATTCAAAAGGTTAGCATCACTGTGCGCGTCTCATGGTGGGAAGTGGTGTCATCATTGGTAAACAAATCCACTGTTCAAGCGTGAAGTGATTGGTTAAATTTAAGTTTAAATTTAGAAAAGAGCTACAACTTCAAGATAAAGTTTATCATTAAAAATTAATTCAAATTCTCAATGGAAGTGTACACCATCCCAAGCGACGGAAATTGCCTATTCAATGGCATAATACATTAATTACAGCTGCAAGATTCTCTAACTCCGAGCTTCTCAACCAGAGATCTCCGAGTTGAGATTGCTAATTTTATTCTAAATAATCTTGCTGATTACTCCGCCACCAGTAGGGACTCCTGTCACCAGACCTATGATTCTAAAGAAATTTCGAGCTAGTTTGAAAATCAACTAATATCAAGATAAAAAAAATTCTAAACTCATATAATTAAAGAATATGTCGTATCATATGTAATGAGTTCGTCTTGTTAATGCTGATTGGCCTAAATGCCAAAACTAGACAAAAAGTAACCAGCAGATAATTTACATAACTAGATAACTTTCTCGTCTGCTCAAATATAAATTTATAAAACTAATTTCTTTATCAGCGATACCGGATTCTTCAATAATACACATAAAATGCTGAATTACTGAGTACTTTTTCTCTAGTGGCACTTAGCGTCTCCTTAAAGGTCTTGACCTTAAAGGTCTTCCATCCCATAACTCCTAATGCAATCGGCGTCGAGCCTCAAAAATATTTTCAACGTTATTGTCAATAATTGATCGTTGCCCCACGTCTCGTGATATTGTCTTTCTTGGCAATTTCAACGCCCATCTGAGTCACGCAGACGTGCACTCTGAAAACGAAAATGAAGTTGCTCAAGAGTTACTCGTTCAAACCAGCTCTTTAATCACACACTACAGGAGCGACGAAGAAACCTGATGACCTGGACAGATGGTCGGGCCTGTGCTTATTTGAACCATATATTAACCCGTAAGAGCAACCGGTTGATTTACATAAAGTCTGTTAAGGCTACCCCATTTTACCCGGCTACAAGCGATCACCGCTTAATATGGATTGATTGTACCATTCGGAAAACATAGACCGAAAGCCCAATTGTTTCTGTGACAGTATCTTAATCGACATTAGCACCCCAACCTAACATCCTCAAAACTTTAAATCTATCACTATTACAAGATTCGAAAATTAGCAGTCGATATCAAAAAGCTCTGCCATTCTCCTTTGCGCAAACCATTTCATATGCCAGTGATATCAATCTGTGACTATTAATCAGTGACTGCATTAAAACTGCATCCCAACAGGTGCTAACTGTTAAAACTCCCCTGACCCCTAAATTAAATATTCAATTTTTCAATTGACTTAGCAAAAGCTTTTGACACCGTCAATCTAGGTGTAATAATTGAGTGTCTACAGCAGTATGTTCCCCTCTGGCTGGTCAGCCGCATAATTAAAGCTTGCCTCTGGGAAAACACTTCGGTCAAATGGTTTAACACAGGTACAGAGAGAGTTAAGAAAGGCAAAGGGTTAATGAAGTGCTGGTAACAGTGGCCGATCAGTTTCCAGTACTTCGATTAAACCACAGTGGAACCTTACAGCTTTCTCTGTTTTTGGCTTATGCTGATGACATTTTAGCTATCACCCGCGATCCGACAAACTTGACACCAATCCTCCGTGAGTTAATAAGTGAATTAGAGGCCGCGGGGCTTAAGATAAATCCCCAGAAATTCCACCGTACTCATCAGAGCTCCAGACTCTGCAGCCTTCATACCTCCAAACATCAATACAGCTGGAATTTCTTTCACCACAGTAGCAACATTACGTTATCTGGGCACCTACTTGACGGCTAGGTTGAGTCGACCACTCACTATCCGGATGGGATGTCGCCAAGCACTTGGTGTTACTATACGCTAATGCAAGCCTTTATAAAAAAATAAAGTGTATTTTAAAACGGTAATCAATATCAATCGTTCCTATGATAACCTATGGACTGAAGACTACCGCCCTTACCTATACGCAAATCGACGGTGGTTAAGACGATATGAACTGTTCTTATTAAGAAAGTTAATCCAATTTAGCATTGCCAAACCCAGCGCCAGAGAGCAGAAAATTAAGGTGATCCTGTATGGTAAAACAATAACGAAACGAATACAGGTTCAACGAATGAACTACTGGGGAAATATTCACCGTCGCGGAGCAACCCATATACTTCAAGCCGCCTTAAATTACAGTGCTGGTAAAAAAAAACTAGGGCGCCCTTGATTTACCTGGCGTAATTCGTTGCAAGAAGATTTGGGGTATTATGGCAGGCCGCCTCATAAATGGGTGCCGCTTCTATACTCTCGCATTGAGCTACGGAAAGCTGCTAAAGAGGTTTATCTTTACGAGGAATCAGATTCCAAAGCATTTATCAATGAACATGAATAATAAATAAATAAACCTAAATAAAGTAACTGAATCTTATGGATATCCTTGGGATATGCGTAATCTCCTACTAGATATCTTTGTTAAATTACAGTTTGAGGGGCTTAACTGGTTTAAAATTAATAAGGTAGAGCTAAATAAATTTGTTCGGTAATAGCTGCAGGGAGTTTTAAGTGATTATTTATAGTATCAGTGTCACGTGTCGTTAGGTTAGTTAATTGACATACAACACCACATGAAATTTGGCATGTTAATAACACCTATATAGTTCTCAGTTTATCGTAACACGTATTAGTAGGTTTAGTTAAGTGGGAGCAGCAAACCAACAACAGAGGCAGTATTGGGTTTGGAGCGTCAAAGCAGCGACTTATTTCAAGAAATTATGCAGAAGGGGTGCATTTACTAATGAAGACGTATGAATTAATAAACTTAAATATTAAATTTTAATCTATTTCAGTTCCAGAAAGCCAAGTAGGGATGTTAGAGAGTATCGTATTAAGCAATATATTCATGATACGCTGCTGAAGTAAGTTGGTGGTGAGTAATAATATTGATATACATGAGGATAAACATTGTGGATGGTGGTGGTTGATTAATTTGTTTATAGGACAAACACCACTACACTAGATCCCAGTGAAGATGTACGCCTTTGAATTGAAAAGCGATGCAGAGCAGATGGACACCGCTAGTTAAATCTCAAGGGAGACAGTGCATCTATAATTTGATTTATATACTAATACTATTTTTCTGTTGCACTATTAAGTGGTAATGGAAGGACAATTAAGACTAACGGAATTTATTTAGGAACCTAGACTGGCGGTAATTCAAAAAGATCCAAATGGAATCGAGAGTTGCAGGAATTTAGGAAGCAAAAGTAGAATCGTTTATTAAAATGTAACCCAAGAACATGAAGATATGATATTAGATTGTTTTGAGGTGGGAAGAGAGCGATGAAACCATAGAATTGTTTTAATTATGTTTCATAAAAAAATCCAACATTAAATTAATCTGGAAATAGCCAGATAGACGTTTGGTAAAAATGTTGTTTACGGTTCTTGTGACTCAAGAAAAATGACCGAGCAAAACATTTAGTTTTATACACTAATAAAACTTAGTATATGAAGTTTCTTATCTACTAACAATATATGGCAGTATAATTAAATGTTATAAAGATAAAATAAAAAATCAATGATACATGTTGTTAAAACTCTCATTTATTATTTAGGAGAATCTAACTACAAAATTTCAATATTTATTATTTATGAAGGTGTGCATCTCACAGGATACACCAAAAGTTAAGTAAAATGGTATAGTTCAAGTTTTAAGGTTTTAATCGAATTCCTATTTATTTTCAAAATTATCACATTTTGAACATTAATATTTGAGCAACTATCAGAAAACAAAGCTACTGCTATTATTTTTGGAGTTTTACAGAGGATTTGATCCATTAAATCATAATAAGACTCTACCCGTATATTATTGCCAGTGATGTATGATCGGTTTTGCCGTTAAGATTCACATTTCATTCCTGTGACAATTTTTGTCCAAATATGTTCCTATTAATATTACTTTTTAGCTGATTGTAGTTTCCTGCAACCATTGAAATAAAGCCTATGACGCAAGATCAAGAGGCGTAATTTCAAATGTTTCGCATCGCTCTTAAGAATCGTAATTAACACCGGGCATAAAAAAAATTACACCGAGCGAAATAACGGAGTCGTCAGAGTGAATTTAAACCGGTTTAAGATAAAACGCAGCGTACAGAGTGAATTTGTACCGGTTGTATTATAAAATGCAGTGCTCAATTTTGACAGCATCCTGGAAGCAGATCCATTATTTGTATTAAATATTCTAGGAATGATGCCGCCATAAAAACAAATAGCACACTACAAATAAAAAGAGCAAGGAATCCCGCATTTTGTCAGAAGTAACTTTGTGTACTCTGCAATGCTAAACGGAATACACTGTTTGTAACTTATTGAGTATATCCAGCGTGCTGATATCTGACTATATGCGATTTATTGAAAATTGCGTAATAACTTGATCATTTAAATATTATTTATTTCGTCAATAGGTACCCTTCCAATGCCAACATGTTGGTTAGTTGGGAGATCTAAAAGGGTGAGCGCTAAAATAATTTGGCCACACTTTAATCAAACTTTATGACTCTAATTCAGACTCAGAATCTCATCTACATAAGTATTTCAAATCATGTTCGAAGAGCAAGTTGTAAATTAAATCATTTATTTGGCTCCAACTTATTTTTTTTTGTTATGAAAACCTAAGTTGGAGAGTATTGAGTAAAAATATGCTTCGAATAAAAACCAACAGCATCATCGGGAGTACACAAATAATCTGAATTCGGCACTTGAACGCCATGAGTAGAAAATAGGAGAAGGACGCCAAAAAAACATGAATTAGTTTATTTTCTTAACAAATTTCATATTGGCCTACCATTGCAGTGGCGTGTTACCCCACTATCACGTATGTATATCGAAATGATCTTATTAACCATGCCTGTGGGATAATTGCTGTAGCTATTAAAAATAACACTCAACAAACCGTTCTTCCCAACCTAGTCCTACAAAGTATTGGAACCATGTCTACTGTTATATCTAATTACTGAAACATTAATACTGTGTTTAGGACATAGGAAAATAGGAGATAGGAAGCTTAACACGACCAACCAAATTATTTAACATTTCACCAGCCCGCCTATTAGCCTACTTTGATGAAATGTAAGAAAAAGTTCAACTAAAGCATGGAACTAATAGGCGGGGCTTGTGACATTTTAAATAATTTGGTTGGTCGTGTTAGTCTTAGTACGTTCTTATGTTCTTATCTTCCTATGTCATGAACTCAGCTTAATGCTGTGTTTATGACATAGGAAGATAGGCGATAGGAAGCTTGACACGACCAACCAAATTATTTAAAATGTCACCAGCCCCGCCTATTGGCCTACATTGATCAAAAGTAAGAAATTTTTAAACTCAAGGATGAAACTATTAGGCGGGACATATGACATTTTAAATAATTTGGCAGGTTGTGTTGATCTTCCTTCTCAACATAAAGCTGAGTTTATAATATAGGAAGATAGGAAGATTGACACAACCAACCAAATTATTTAAAATGTCACAAGCCCCGCCTATTAGTTCTATGGTCTAGTTGAACATTTTCTTACATTTCATCAAAGTAGGCTAATAGGCGAGGCTGATGAAATTTTAAATAACATGGTTGGTCGTGTCAATCTTACTATCTTCCTATGTTATAAACTCAGCTTTAAAGTTACTTGCTGCTACTACGAACTTGAATTCAGCTTTTATCCTAGGTGAGCCTTATACAATAATAAAACAACAAACAAGGGTACTTTATGTGATTCCTTAAAAAGTAAGTTTAACAGCAACTTACACTATCCTTTCTAATAGTAAATTAGATTACTACAAAAAATCAAACAACTAATTTTTGGTTAATAAAATCGAAACTACTAGCTGGATAACAACCACCCCAGCAAGGTAAACCTAACCTATTCCAATTTAGTCATTACTAATGCATGAAACGAAATTTTCAACACAGAAACAATGTAACCTTTTAAGTGAGTTAAATGAATTCCAAGACACTTTAAAGAGTTGGCTAACTCAATATTCAAACAATCCGTATGACAACTAACGGAAGGAGAGGCTTTACCGCGATGTCTTTGTGAGTTATCGGAATTTAATTGGGCAGGTCTGTTGTATTGTTTTAATAAAATAAGAGCGATTTTAATGCCTGACATTTCACGTGACGAAGGGCTATTTGTAACCTAAACATTATGTTGCGCAGGTGTCATTACTATATCAGGTGGTACGTATTTAGACGTTGAACTGAAGTATATAGATTTTATTTTCATAAAATATCAGCTTTGCATTAAATGCATTGTACAATTATATAAATGGCAGGCGTTCTGTTTCCCATTATTTCAATGTATCTGAAAATTATAATTTTCAATCTGATATTTTATGAGTATGTACATATACCGTTCTGCATCAGTTTATTTTTTGGATGGGTTCCACCTGAAATAGTGATATAATCATGCCAATGTTAGGTTTGGGTTATGAGTGGCACTTTCACAATTGCTTTTATTTTATTATTTCCGTCAGATGTGACAGTTAAAGTGCCGGTAACTCACAGGAACGTTTTGCTTAGTCTCCTTATGACAACTACACTTGGCGGTTAAACTTCACAAATACACTTCGCGATTAAACTTCACGAGTCACGACTATACTTAATGACTATATTTGGCGACTACACTTCGCGCCTACACTTCGCCTCTACACTTGGCAACTACACTTGGCGACTACACTTCACGACTACACTTCACTACACTTCTGGTATACATTTGGTGACTGCACTTCACGAGTTCACTTGGCGACTACACTTTACCACTACACTTCACGACTACACTTCACAACTACACTTCACGACTACAGTTCAAAACTAAACTTGTTAACTAGACTTCGCGACTACACTTCGCGACTACACTAAGCAAAACACTTGGTGATTACACCTCGCGATTTCAATTCGTCACTACACTTCACGACTACACTTCAAAACTAGGGACCACACTTGGCGACCACACTTCGCGGCTACACTTCGTGACTACTCTTCAAGACTATAATTTGCGACTACACTTCACGACTTCACTTCGCGATTAATTAAACTTGGCGGCTACACTTTGCGGCTACACTTGGCAACTATACTTCCCGACTACACTGCACCACTACACTTCACGACTAAATTTGGCTACTACATTTGCGGCTGCACTTCACGACTTCACTTGGCGACTACACTTCACGACTACACTTCACGACTACATTTCACGACTACACTTCGCCAATACACTTCACGACTACATTTGGCTACTGCACTTGGCGTCTACACTTCACGACTACACTTGGCGACTACACTTCACGACTACCCTTCACGACTACACTTCGCCACTACACTTCACGACTAAATTTGGCTACTACACTTGGCAACTACACTTCACGACTACACTTTACGACTACAATTGGCGACTACACTTCACGAGTATACTTAGCGACTACACTTGGCGACGATACTTGGCGACTATACTTGGTGACTACACTTAGCTACTACACTCCGTGACTTCAATTCACAACTAAACTTCACGGACCACACTCCACGACTAAACTTCGCGATGTGGCCACACTTCACTACTACACTTAGCGACGACACTTCGCAACTACACATCCCGACTACCCATGTAAACAACACTTCCCGACTACACATCCCGACTACAGATCAATTTAAGAAGTATTTCTATCTACCAACAAATACTTCTTTGTTTCCTTATTCCTTCCTTCTGCTTTTTAGTTTTGTGTTTTGAACAATCAAAATAAAAGTGAGGTGTTAAAACACTCTTTTTTGACCCTTAACCCATTCGTTCGAGCTCGGGACTCATCGAATTATTAACCTACGTGAAAAATATATCGATTTAAGGAAAAAAAAATGTTGACCGATTTATTTGCTTTAGAAGCCGGATTTTTCTCTAATGGCTCTGTTTTTTTGCCTTTCTGAGTATTAATGAACAGATTTTTTTCCATATAAGATCTTCTGTTTCAATCGTCGATGGTTAGAGAGGGTAACGTAACTTCTGTAATATACAGTTCACTGACGTTCATTTCTTTCAAAATTGGATTGAAGGAGTCCGATTTCGACTTACTCAATAGTTCCGACGTTTGGCCTCCTGGGGGTCAATTCTCGTTCTATGAAAAAATCCAATGAAAAAAAGTATTTTCATTTACATCTAGTTAACCATTTTTATTTTTTGAATGCAAAAAACAAATTATATAATTTTCACAACACTGTAGGCCGATTCTGTTTCCATGAAAAACAACGTGAAAAGATTTCTCAGTGGAAAAAACCATAATTCGAAAGTGTTTTTTATGAATACTTGATTATTTTCGTCAAAATATTCTCATATGAAAAGAATTTATTCATTGAGTATTTTGCTGGTGAAAAATCAATAAAATGTGTATTAATGTATCGATATACCGAAAACCAAAAGTTGTATTCCAAATCGCAAAAGGTTGTGGTCGATAGCAATCAACTGATCATACTCCAACTATTTGTAGTAATGAGAGCAAGCAAATTTGGTAGTTTTGATAGTTTATGAAAATATTGAAAAACGGAAAGAACTTTTGTTCATTTTCCAAAATCTCAAACTATTTTAAATGTATATTTTTGAACCTTTTTGATTCACATTATTGTAATGGTTTTAGTTTCGAAATATCTAAGCCTCAAATTTCCTTTTGTAAATCGACTTAATTCCTCAATCTCTATTTTAAACATCTGTAAATTTAGAATATCTTATTGAATCTAAAATTTCAAAATTATGTCATATACAAATAGTTTTTCGAAGCAACTGCATTTAAACATTCGAATTTCGATGTAGTAAATGAAATTTAAGAGTTTTCCAAACAAGAAACTAAAATGTTTTAATGATTTTAGAATACCGCTTCACATATTTAGAATATTATCGATATTTGAAGATTCTTCATATTCTAGACGTTTCAAAATAAAGAAAATTCGTAAATTTAAATTCAAAAATATGTATTTACAACCTGAAACTATTTATATAGCACATTTTAAATTTTATGAAGTTCCTAATATCGCATTCCCATAAATTTGACAATTAATACAGATAATTGGAGAAATTGTTAAAATTATGAATTGTTTGGACTTTTTAGGATTTCAAATTTCGAGATAACTTATCTTTTAAATATTTTAATATTATGTATTTCAAACTCTCTTGTATTTTGTCCTAGAACGAATTTTAAAAACGAATTTTAAGTATGGATGTACAAAACTTCAGTGTAAAATCTCAAAATACAAATTCCACAAATAGATGCCTCTCAGTTAAATGTTAAGCCTAGTTTAAACCTCTTGTAAACATGAACGTGGAATATGTTGAATTAACTAGTTTGATTCATAGCGAAAATATGAACAAAACTCAGTGGTATAAACTGAATTTTATTCATGTTCACAATTGCATTTGCGAATTGCCAGTAAAACTTCACTTATCTCAAAAGAAAACCACAACATGTGATTATTTGGAGAATCAGGCAAGCATAATTCAATGAACAAACAAAAACGGTCTGTTCACGACATTTGTTTACTCTCCATTGTCATTTGGCATTCGAAAATTAACTGCAGCTGTAAATATCAGCCTCTTGATACAAAAGTCGGTTAATAAGTGTCTTGTGTAAACGAATAATTACTTGTTGTTTACTATTCCTTCGTTATAAAATTTATCCATATATTTAAATTTCAGAGTAGGCGCAAACCAAAAAAAAATTCAAATTGGAGCTTGGTTTACACAGAATTATTTTTTCATTTTATTTTTTCATAGAACGAGAATTGACCCCCTGGTGTATTAATCCGGCCATTTACAAATTATCCACGCATAGCAAAAAACCGGACTGGGACCACTTTTTAACGTCTAAAGTAACTTTTCCGGCCCCAACACTCCATCATCATTTATCCATTGTAGCAGCGAAGCGGTTCTCCAGCCACTATCATTTTTAAATATCTACTACCACAATTCAAATAGTATCCGAGTCAAATCAAAATCTCTTATATGAGCCATTTATTTTGAAAGTGGCCTAAGTCCACTTTCCAAAAAAATCAAGTTACTGATAACAATAGATAAACAACAATGTAATCTTTCTAACGGTAAATAATTTATTGTCAAAACAAAAAAAATTAATCTCTAACACCTATGCAAAAAATAAGAAAATTCAAAATCCCATATGTTTTTTCATTTATTGTTTTTCTATTCTTTCATTATCTCGTTACAACAAAATATGGAGTTAAGCCACTTTCAAAATAAACGGCGCATATGTCAATTTTAGAGGAAGATTATGATGTCATTTGCATCGTTGAGTCGTGGTGAATAGTCCATTTCAAAACGGAGGAATATTTTCCGTCGTCTTATGCTGTTTTTCGGAGGGATAGATATCTGCAAATGGACACTTACGGTCCCTGGCCAAATTATTAGACGCACATCAATTCTGTTGGGAAATGTTGACTTCTGGCGATTTATATATTTCACTAAACATTTTTATAGCCTAGTCATACAAAACTATTATGTGTTAAGGTACAATCAAAATACAATGTTTTACTTTGTACTAAATAATATTTGTACTAAAAGTAGAAATACATTTTTCATCTAAGCTAGCTGAGCTAGCTCAAAATATTTAGTGGATGCATGTTCCATATTATTGACTCTACATTTCTTTCATTTGGCGTTTTGTGCTATCTAGGCTAGAAATAGCTCTCAGGGCATTAAATAAATGTAGATTAATATGAATACAATTAGTACTTATTACAACAACTAATTTTAGCCCTTATAATTTTTCATACACCAATGCAATTAAAAAAATAACTTTTGCTCATTTACTAAATACGACAAGTACTAATTAGTACAACAATTACTAATTTTAAATATTATTATCTAAATTTATATTTTTAAATATTATTGGTAAATTGTCTGAGTCATTCCGACATTCTAATTTATGTGGACAACATCAATATTTTTAAAACTATTTCTTGCTCCAATGATGCAATTAACTTTCAATCTGACCTGACAAACTTTAAAGCTTGGTGTACATCGCGTAGTTTAATGCTAAACATCTTTAAATGCAAAACAATGGGTTTTACCCGATAACGCTTACTCGCTAGCTATGTTTACTTTTTTGACGGTTGTATTATTAAAAGTATCAATATGTTTAAGGATTTAGGTATAACCACAAATCAATATATACAGATCATTCATATTGAACAAAAAAATGAAACCTGATGGGGTGCTGCAACAGAATAGAAACAAACCTTTCAAAAATATAAATATTTTAGAAACAAACCAATTTAAAATCAGAAATACGCGCCTACTTGGATAAATAGCATTAATACATTGCTGAATGTATACGTACATATAAAGAATGTGTGTACAGTTTGTTCTTTCTCTCTCAGCAAGTGTAATTTAAAAAAATTATAAAACTTAGGGTGCGATTCTGACGTTAAGACTAATAAGAGTATCACAGCTAAGAGAAATTTTCTTAAGAGATTTTTTTTAAGAGAATCTCTTAATTGGTATTCTGATGGTCACACTCTTAAAATTTCTCTTCAAAACTCTCCAAATATATTGAAAATATTTGGAGACCTGTCAATTTGAACTTTTGTTTAAATCAAATAAAAAACTTTTGTTTAAATCAAATATTAATACAAAAATAAACATACTTTTAATAAAGTAAGTAATTTAAATTATAACTTTAACATGAAAGTATTTTATAATAATCATATATTTGTAATTTAGATGGAAAATTCACGCCAAATACGAGCCTCGCGAACAAGCCTAGAACAGCTTGAGGCATACGTATCATTTTTAGAGGGAAATCCCCAATTTAATGCCGGGAAAAATACACCGGAAAATACAAAGTATTTAGACGAAAAGTGGCAAGAGTTGGCAGGGAAATTAAATATTTTAAAAGGTCCTTTAAAAAGTGGCAAAGAATGGAAAGCGGTAAGATATTTTTGATTCGAAAATTTGATTATTCGTTAGAATTTTACATACATAAAATGTGACATATTTTTCTATTTTTAGTCCCTCACTCACTGGAAATACCAGTTGAAGTCTAGAGCCCGCAAAATTAGAGAGGAAATTTTGATAACTGGTGACGGTCAGTCCACAACAACATCGATGTCGGGGTTAGAAGAGCGAGCCCTACACTTATTTGGAATCCTCACAGTTCGCGGAGATAATGATATACCCGTTATGGGATTTCAGGTGAGGTCTACTGTTATTGTGAGTAATAATTTGTAATTCATCACAATAAATTTTAGAACACAAACCATATTGATTTGTCGACAGATGAAGAGACGAATGATGTTACAGCATCATCTAACGTGAATATAATGACCCCCTCAATGCAAACCGATCCGATGCCACGCCAATCAATAGCAACATCATCATCTCAAAATACCACACCAACACCACGAAAACGACAGTATAATTCCTTTTCATCAGGCATTTCGGAATGCGTTGAAAAAATAGGCAAACTGGCGGATGATCGTGCTAAACAAGAAAGGGATTTAGCGGAACAACGTCTAGCTATTGAAAAACAAAACGCGGACGCCTTGACCAGGATGGCAGAAGCATTGTATGTATTGGCAAATGCTTTCAAAAATAAATAATGAACTGAATCTGCCCATTTGTGGAGGCTGAGCACTTATGAAGGAATTGTGATAATAATGAATTATGCTCTTAAATGAAAATTTTGAATGAATTTTTATGATATAATATAATTATTGTTTTATTTAAAAATATATACAAATATGAATAATTATAACGTATTGGCGTATTCATTACGTATTCGTCGACCCTCTGATAAATAATTTGTTCCGGTACGTTCGCTGAAATTATCTTCCTCTTCTTCGTCATAAATTATGTCCTCTTCTGATTCTTCATTAACCCCAAAATTTAAACGCATATTATGTAAAATAATACAACTGTATATTATTAATGCGGCTTTATCTGGAGTATAATGAAGAGTTCGGCATTTATTCATACACCTAAAACGGTTTTTGACTACACCGAATGCACGTTCTACGGTCTTTCTGGCCCGAATTTGTAGGGTATTGAACTTTTCTTCCGATCTGTTGGTTGGTTGGGAGAATGGTGTTAGCAGCCACGGCTCTAACGGATAACCACTATCTCCAATTAGCCAGTTGTACCTACGACTATCGTTTTGGCCAATCAGGTGTATTCTTGCCGGTGTTGTTTGCCAAATTGCTGAGTCATGCACACTGCCGGGATATTTTGCATTGACCGACAGAAATTTAAGATCAGAATCCACAATCTAACAAAATGAAAGTATATAAAATATTATATATTATGTATAATTTGATATTTTTAGGTGTTTTTATGTTACCGCTTCCACATTAATACTGTAGTATCCCTTCCTATTCATGTAAAGCCTTGCTGGTCGTTCAGGATCGTATATGGGTGGGGTAACAATGCCAACATGGGTACAATCGATGGCCCCAATGACGCCTTTAATACCAAACTTCGTGTAGAATCTATAACAATTAATTTAAAATTTTATTTGTATTTAAATTACATATGTTATGTGTTTTAGAAATATTTTACCCTTCTTTAATCGCATTCTTTTCTTCCTGATCCGTACAAAATTTTATCTTGTTGCCCATATGTGAGACCATCAGTTGGCATATATGGTTTATATTTCTAGATATACTCGGCTGGCTCATTGGAAGAAGGTAATTTGCTGCTATGCTCCTTTGATATGAGCCGTGGCCCAAAAAATGAACAGTTGACAACACCTAAAATTAATTTATTTATGAATTATTCAGTTTGGTAAATTTAAAATAAAAATATAAACAATATAATTAAAATAATACTAACCCGTAAAGCAAATGGAATATCGGATGTCTCCTCGTTGTGCTGTTCCAATTCGTCTATCAATTCGATGGCTAACACCTTTGGAAGACGAAAAAACTCCATGAAAATGTTTTCCTCCACATCGAAAGGATTGGTTGTATCCCGAAGGTACCGGAGATGTTGTTTTCGACTTTCCCTAAGGAAACCAGGCAGGCATTAGAATTATAATAATCAACTCAAACCAAACACACTCACCTGTCTTCCTCGATTAATAAAAGCGTTAATATTTGCAATAAAATATCCATTTTTTACAAAATTGACTGGAAATTAAAAATAAATGTTTTCCAATTAGCGTTATGCATTTATTAAATCCATATTAATTCATATTAAAAATAAAACAACACAATATTTTTTTAATTTAAGGTTATGGTTTTTTACGGAAACACAAATAATAAAATGATTTTTATTAATCTTCCTTCACATATTAATTAAATATTTTTATAAAAAAACTTACCAGATTATTTAAATATTGAAAATATTTCAATATAATATTTGAAACACAAAATTTACTAATTTTTTTTCTATATTTTAAAATTTCAAACAAACACACGATGAAAAACGTCAAAGTTATGATGCTTAAATACCACCTATTTCCTATCTCTTCGTTAAGAGATTTTTTAAGAGAATGTCACAACTAAGAGGACATACAGAATCGGAAAATAGTCTTACGTAAGAGAAATCTCTTAACTAAGAGAAATTTCATAGTTAAGACCTCTGTGACTGTATGTCAGAATCGCAGCCTTAGTAAGCAGAAAAAGCGAAGCAATTCAATTTTGGCTAAAAAATAGTACAAATGTACATACATTCAACAATGTATTAATGCTATTTATCCAAGTAGGCGCGTATTTCTGATTTTAAATTGGTTTGTTTCTAAAATATTTATATTTTTGAAAGGTTTGTTTCTATTCTGTTGCAGCACCCCATCAGGTTTCATTTTTTTGTTCAATATGAATGATCTGTATATATTGATTTGTGGTATAACTTTTACTCCGAATCTATCGTTTCATAAGCATATTGATGGTTGCATAGTTGCATTTCTAAAGCGAATTCTATGCTTGGGATTTTTAAAAGTTTTTCCATCCTTACGTGATTAAAACTTTATACGTCTCATTTGTTCGTTCGTTGTTGCAGTATGGTGTTGCCGTATGGAGTCCGTTTTATATTAAATACTCAGATCGCATGGAGGGAGTACAAAAACGCTTTTTAATGTACGCTCTACGAAGGCTACCTAAAGATACAAGCGTGCCTTCTTTCATACGTTTAGCAATAAATATTGAGCCTCTTTTTATTCGTAGGATAGAAATTAGCGCAAACTTTGTTCGAGCCTTACTAGTATCAAAAATCGATTGTTCAGAGATATTACGTGTGCTACGCGTAAATGTGAGCCGATTTATCATGCACCAGCTTCTTTTAATAAAGAAGGGTCGGCTTTTGATTTTAATCTATTTAGAGGTGCATTTAAGTAATTGATGTCGAAGCATCTTTTAGATCATTGGTAAATTTTATATTTTATATTTGATTTATATTTCTACTTGAATATATATAATTTTGGGTGAACTAGTGAATTGGATTATGACTCAATTATTTAACATAGCTAAATCAGCACTAATCTTCCGGAAATAGGAACCAGGAATCTGAAGCAGCAAGTGAATGAGGAATTGTAGGTACCTAGAAGATTGTTGACTTGGCATTTTTCTGCCCATAAATACGCTACACAAATAAATCAAAGCAAAGAAGATTTATACTAGGACGAGTTTTGTATTTATATTTTAATTCGAATGCCTCAATAACGAGTCAAAACCCCTGTGGTTTATCGCAGGCTACCTACAATACTGGTATACATATAATATATTATCAGTATGTGATACCAACATTAAAGCGATGATGGTGGAAGTAAACAAAAATAAAATTTAAACAATTTAAAATAAATTTTGCCGCCTCTGGAAATTTGGTTGTTTATCTTAATTTACTTAACTATAATATACTATTTTATTTATTTACAAAAATTGTGGCAATCTATTTTGTGCGCAAGCTCATTCGCAATAGAGTGTGCAGTAATTTGCCAACATTTAAAAATCATAGATAGCTTCAACTCCGCTTCAAACTACTGGGTCTAAAAACATTAATCGGCCGATTATTATATTGTGTCAATGGCTCTAGGCTTATAATATACCGCGGTTGGTACTCGAATCTAGGTCAGGGGGGCTATTATGAAATTTTTCGATTTCGAATTTTTACGATATCGAAAAAATTCGATCCGCCGCGGATTTACCCTATTATGAAACTTGGTTTATCGAATTTGTAATATTATGCATATAAATTAATAATAATAATTCTACATACATTTAAATATTATTTAATTATTTAAAATTAAATTCTAAAAATCTATTTACCACAAAAAACACAAAATACCATCAATCTTTGAAAATTCGCCAACTAAATAGCAGTCGGATTTTGCCACGTGCGTTCGAAAAAATTCGCCGCGAATTTCTTTTTTCATTTCATAATAGGGCGGATTTTTTCGATATCGTAAAAATCCGAAATCGAAAAATTTCATAATAGGCCCCCAGAGTAAAATTCAATGCCCAGTTATGAATTGTCCAAATATGTATTATAAGAATCTTGACTTGATTTTAGGTAACCGGAAATATCGGAATAGGTACGAAAGGCCGAATGTCGAAAGGCCGAATGTGTCGAAAGGGCGAATGTCGAAAGGCCGAATGGGTCGGAAGGCCGAATGTGTCGAAAGGCCGAATGTCGAAAGGCCGAATGTGTCGAAAGGCCGAATGTGTCGAAAGGCCGAATGTCGAAAGGCCGAATGTGTCGAAAGGCCGAATGTCGAAAGGCCGAATGGGTCGGAAGGCCGAATGTGTCGAAAGGCCGAATATCGAAAGGCCGAATGTGTCGAAAGGCTGAATGTCGAAAGGCCGAATGTGTCGAATAATAATGTTGTATTTTTTTTTATGAATAAAAAAAATAAAAGCAGAAAACAAAAAGAAAATTGAAAACAATTGACTTGATTTTAGGTAACCGGAAATATCGGAATAGGTACGAAAGGCCGAATGTGTCGAAAAGCCGAATGTCGAAAGGCCGAATGGGTCGGAAGGCCGAATGTGTCGAAAGGCCGAATGTGTCGAAAGGCCGAATGTCGAAAGGCCGAATGTGTCGAAAGGCCGAATGTTTCGAAAGGCCGAATGTGTCGAAAGGCCGAATGTCGAAAGGCCGAATGTGTCGAAAGGCCGAATGTCGAAAGGCCGAATGGGTCGGAAGGCCGAATGTGTCGAAAGGCCGAATGTCGAAAGGCCGAATGTGTCGAAAGGCCGAATGTGTCGAAAGGCAGAATGTCGAAAGGCCGAATGTTTCGAATAATAATGTTGTATTTTTTTTTATGAATAAAAAAAATAAAAGCAGAAAACAAAAAGAAAATTGAAAACAATTGTTTACGTGTTATCGTTTAGTTGTTCTCTTTTATTTAATTTGTTTTTTAGTTTTTGTTTTTGTACAAATTCCTTTATTTTGTTTTGTTTTTTTATCACGTCATACGGAGCTGCGCAGAAAAAGACGATTTTAAAACGTATCAGTTTATCGTGCCATATACCTATATTTAGTGTTATTCATTTTAATTGGGACAATTTAAACGGGCATACAAGAAACATTTTTTGCAACAAACATTAGTATCAAAAATAATAAATTGGCGACAAATATAATATTTTGGAACAGAAAAAAATTATTTTTAGTAGTAAAAAAAAAAAATTCGTGACAAAAAATTAAATTTAATCGATACAAATTATTTAATATTTGATGGGGGATCGATATAAATATTGCAGTGTCATTAATAGATTCCATATAATCCGCTCCTACGTGCGGCACGCAGTGCGACATGTTTGCTTATCCCGGCTCCTACGTCCCTCGAAGTTCAAACCTAAAGCCCCTCGGAGGGCTAAGGGGGGGGGGGGGGAGAGCGAAGCAACCTCCCGCGTGCCCGTGAGAGTTACCGATCCCAATCAAAAGTAAGTTTTGCTCCAAGTATTCCAATGATAAAGAAATCTATAGAGACGTTAATAGAGAAACAATATATTGAACGGGCGCCAAATTCAAGTGATGAATACAGTTATGTTGCATAAGTGGATCTACAAATTAAGATCATCCTCAGAGCAGATAAAGCAACAACATGATTTACATGCATAAAAAACTAAATTAATTGATTTTCGATCATTATAAGTTTTGTTTTTTTAATTATTACATAAATTACAATAAACCCTGTCGTTTAAGATCAATTCTAAGTTAAATTAGGGATCTCCATTTTCCAGAATATTTTAAAACTAATTTCAATTTTTTAATTTTTAATTTATTTATTTATAAATTTGTTGCCAGTTAATCATTTTTGTCGCCCAACATGTTTATTTGTGCGATATAATTCCTTTAAAATAATTCATTAAACAAAATTTACCTTTACTTCAAAATTTAACTTACCGCATGAGAAAATGAGTAAAAAAGATAAGCGGTAAGTTAATTTTTGAAGTAGCCCCAAATTTTTTTTGGACAAAATTTGATCACATTAATATGTATGCTAAATACAGAGGATTTACATTTTACATTACGAAATAAATTCAATGGTTTTAAATATTGATGTCAATCGATTAAGTGAAGGAAAATTTAATGAAAATTCGGCCTTTCAACCCAATGCCACGGGCTGGCCACGTATCACTGTTTTTCAAAAGACTGTTTACAAAAGACTGTTTCTAAAATCTTTTCTCTAAAATCTTATGCTATCTTCTCGTAAACATACTTAATAAAGAATAAAAGAAATTCTGTAACACGTTTAAATTTCGTTCACCCTTAAAAATTACAAAATAAAGAAAAATAAAACAAAATAAACACTATTATGATAATATATGTATATGTACACTGAAACCTCACTACAGTGGACATTGATGCAACCAAACAATTTTTAGACGAGAACGAAAATATTTTAAAATTCGGCCTTTCGAAATTCGGCCTTTCGACACATTCGGCCTTTCGACATTCGGTCTTTCGACACATTCAGCCTTTCGACCCATTCGGCTTTTCGATATTCGGCCTTTCGACATTCGGCCTTTCGACCCATTCGGCCTTTCGGCGTGCGGCCTTTCGACATTCGGCCTTCCGACATTCGGCCTTTCAACATCGAACGGAAATATGTTAGTTTCGAAATAAAAATACCGAAGTTTCAAGTTAAAATTGATTACTACATATAGAACCACAACTAAAACAAATAACGAATTTTAAAATTCCTCAAGATTTCTAAACCACGATTGTAAGTTCTAAATATATTTACTACAGATTAGGCGTTTACGTAATAAGTTAAACGCAGAATTGTATTCAAATATAAATATAATATACATATGTACATACATACATACTACAGTAGTATTTTGGCGCATTTTGATTTATCTTTTTGTGTCATGTCATTCGACAATTTTTATGTTATTGAAATTTATGTTATTGTATTGTTCGTTGAACTTCACCTTGCTCGTTTTACATAAATAATAATTTACAAAAAAAAAATTGTTTTCACTACACACATTGAAAATAGTTGTACCGTGTGTAAATAACTATATGTGAAATTACTAAGTCAGATATTATTCACCACAACCATATAGATATCAAATAGACCACTTTCTACTACAACATTAAAACATTAACATAAAAATTAACTTAAATATTTTTAGAAAATTTTATTTTGGTAACTTTCAGCTAATTTAATGTACATTACACATTTGATTATTATGTTTATGTAAATAGGATGTATACAGTGGGTTTCGAATTTAAATGCTTCTTTTACATAATATATGTTCGATATTATACAAAAATAAATATCGTCTCATTCATAAAATAAGAAATGAAAAAGAAACTCAGATTTTATAATATGTATAGTTAAAACCTGTTGACTGACACGGTTGATTCACTTTGTATTTACGACAAATATATGTCTGTACACGCACTTGACACTTGTTTTTCGATTCTACAATACAAATAGAGCTGTAACTTAAACTGAATGATTAACCACCACAATATAAAATAATGTATACGTACAAAAATTCATAAGGCGTTGGTTGGTTTATGTATATATGGTTGAATTAATGACCGAGTACTGTGAATCCGTATAATATTTCGGTACGGCCGGAAAAGACGGGGAATAGTGTTTTAATAGAGCAATCAATTTAAAATGTATCATTTTTATAATACTTAACCTTCACCAATAATTATTATTCCGATGATGATCCAAACCTCTAGTCTCTATATTATACATCCACATAAATTACATAATGCGGATTGAACATTTAATTTATTAGCTTTATTCACGAGCTAACAATAGAATTTATCATATTATGCCACTTAACAGTGTTCATCATTTAAATTAATAATAAACTACAAAAAAAACAAGTCGGAATAATTTCATTTGGGAAATTAAAATTTATCTGATGGCAGGGTACATTACTCTATATAAAGAAACGAGACGATTTCCCATTAACTCTATTTTTTTAAATTCCCTTACATTTATACTCTAATTACGTTAATTGGATCTAAATGATGTGCAATAAGTATGTATGTGCAAGTATGTTCATTTCGTTTTAAATGCAACTTAAGTTTGTATAAATATTTAGTAATAGACCAAAAAATTTATATTTCAATTTCTTTTCATCTGTTGCAATATTATAAGAAATATATTAAGACATTTTTCTGAACAAATATTCATACTTACATTTACACAACAGATAGAACTAAGCAATTATGTATTAAGTATATATGACTAAAGTCTACACAGTATTTATATATGTATAAATTATAAACTGTATATATATTTACAATATAAAAACAAGTATAACTTGTATCTTTCTTGATATGAACTATTTTTATTTATGTAGCTGCGAGAAAAAAAAAGGTGACCAGATTTCCCTAACAATTAATTTTAATTTCTCGATATTCTAGGACATTTTTTTACGAGGTTAATCTGAATCCGGAGTTTATATTTTGATCTCTTTAGATTCAAGCTTGAAAAAAGGAAGCTTTAAAATCGAGATAAATGGTTCGTAGTTTAGGGAAGATGAGATATTATTAAATACAGAATTGTGTAACAAATCTGATAGATTCTTATTCAGAAAATAACTATCTTATTCGCACTTCAAAATACAGAGCAAATTATCAGGGGCACGATGCAAATACTTCTAATGCCTGCAAAAGATCTAGGGAATCGCAGTAACATTTAACTAAGGCCGCCGAACCAGAAAATAAATTACTGGCATTAATAATATTTAGCGGACTGCGAATGGGGGACTAATGGTGTTTGTGTAGAGATACAAAACTGCAAAATAAAAACGATACGAAGGTCATTTATAGAACCGGTCCTAACTAGTGAAACCGGCAACCAGTAATGAGGTGCTTAAGTGAGGTATTGAGGTTGTTTGGCAGTTTGGCTCAGATGACCCGCGAACCAGTTTCTTACTCCAACTAGATGCTTTCAACGCCAAAGATATAATCATGTTGCAGCAAAGATATAAAGGACACAAAAAAAAACCTGCCCTAACAAAGATAATCACGCAATCTGCTTCAAGTTCTCGTCTTAGCGTTACAAGTAACGCGTACGAAAGTCTGGCCAACGCCTAAAGATTAAGACGAATACTAAATAAGCTGTCTAGACTCAGTTCAGTACAGAGCCGCTTGAACTTCGGCTAAGTAAAATTGAATCGATTATTAACTAATCAATAAAAGGTAAAAAGGCCGAATGTCGAAAGGCCGAACGCCGAAAGTCGAAAAGCCTAATGTGTCGAAAGGCCGAATGTGTCAAAAGACCAAATGTCGAAAGTCCAAATATCGAAAAGCCGAATGTCGAAAAGCCGATTGTGTCGAAAGGCCGAATGTCGAAAGGCCGTTTGTGTCGAAATTGATTTTAATTTTTCATCTTTATATGAAAATTTTCAAAATTTTATAAAATGTTTATCGAAATTTACTTTTTCCGTAAAGTCTCTTCTTAATATTTACGATGTATCGCTCATATTACTTCTACTGATAGTTCTACCACAAATGTTTCAAGTTATTTTGTGGTTGGTTTAATTCGTATGGCATCGACGATAGTATTGGAGCGAATTGCGGATTTAATGCTTCGTAAATACTTTTAAAGGAATTGTATCGCTCGTATCGCTTCTACTGATAGATGTACCACAAATGTGTGTCGACCTTTTGACCCATTCGGATTTTCAACGTTCGGCCTTTCGACACATTCGGCCTTTCGACCCATTCGGCCTTTCGACCCATTCGGCTTTTCGACATTTGGCCTTTCGACATTCGGCTTTTCGACACATTCGGCCATTTGACTTTCGGCCTTTCGACATTCGGCATTTCGACATTTGGCCTTCCGACATTCGGCCTTTCAACATCGAACGAATAAAATAACATACAAACCATGGTAGCGACTTAATTCAATGCCAATCTTACCGATGACAACGGGAAGCAAATGATTAAAGGAGAGATTAAAGGAGCTAAGTCAAAACATAACCCGATATCGAGTCGAAACACGAAATTGATTAGACGGAGACAAGCGAAATGAAACTAATCATAGAAAGTCAGGCGCAAGAGAACAGATGTCTCTCACTTCATATACTCAAATGCTATCATAATATCCAGAAAAACCTTTACAGGAATTATCTTTCGTTGACGATAAAAAAAAACGGGTAGAATTATTTATAGGATTCACCTTTTAGGGGTTCTAGAGGGGTTTTAGAAAAATAAAATAGTAAAATTTATTTTTCATCTTATTGTCTTTACGCGACAATTAAGCGGCTTCCTGATTCTACCGACAAAGAAGAAATTACTTACTGACTTATATATGTCTGAAGTTTACCGTAAAGTAGCAATAAATAGAATCATGTAATTTTAGAGTACAATGGGCGCTTTTAGGCCTCAAACATTTTGGCATTGGAACATTACTATAGGAAAATAGGGTATCCTATTTATATCAAGTTGCCATGAAGATGATTATTTTACTGAAATGTTGCCAATGAACTATTAGCGGTCATGAAAGGATGCATTGAGCACATATTTTTATGGTTCAAAATTTGAACGAAACGATCAATAAACTATCTCACAATGTATCCATGTTTTTTCTAAACCGGGAGGCTATGTATGAATTCGATTTGAGCGTATTCGATTTTCCGAAGTATTGGATTTTTATTTGAATTAAATCAGATTCAGTCATTTCTTATTTAAATCAATTAGGAATCTTATGAGAGTTGAGCCTTAAGCCTGTATTCCATGAGAAAAATTGACTCACAGTCAAAAAAAAAAAACGAAAAGAGAAAAATAATTTGATGCTCCATATAAGAGACAAAGACAATGTTTTTTTTTTTGTTTTTTATTTTAAAATAAAAAACAAAACAAAAAACATTGTCTTTGTCTCTTATATGGAGCATCAAATTATTTTTTTTTTTCGTTTTTTTTTTGACTGTGAGTCAATTTTTCTCATGGAATACAGGCTTTAATAAATTAAAATTTGAGAATTTTGTTAAAATAGGGCCCAAATTAGAGAACCCTACTTAGTCCTAACAAAATCTACTTCAGTTTATACTAAATTTACTTTTCAAGCTCTTCTCAAATTACATAACTATTCTCAAATTGTACAAATTAGGATTTGTTATTCCAAAAAGATTAGATTCAAATGAAATAAAATAAATTGTTTATTCTTCTGATATTTTAAAAACGAAAATGTCGGGCCATTGAAGGCCTGTGAATAATGTATTTTTTGAAGTTAGAAATCCACAGGAAAATTTTAATGTTCATCAAATTGTTTTATAAAATTGAAGTCTAGACTTTGATTAATGTTAACTCTTTGGGGTGCACTCAAAAGATCATTCGAATATATATTCAACTATGCTGCTAAAGTTAAGCAAGCTTGGAAACATAGTTATCAGTAAGCTCACGAAGCTTTCGTTTAAATGTGGTGTATCTCAAGGTTCCTACATTTTCTCACTGAAATTATCGGTCAAACAACTTCAGCTAGTTGCTGAAGATACTGCAATTATTTATACTGATCAGAATGCTCTAAAACTTTAAATGGAAACTGACGTGGAAATACTAAATAAATATTTTGTTGTCATTAAGCTATCTCTCAATAAATCTAAACCAACATTTTTAGAATTATATATGAGAACACCTATTACTTCACCTTATTCCAATAAATTTCTGCCCGTATCTTAAATAATGGATCATTATCATGATTTATAAAGTTACGCATAAAATGATAAAATCAAATACCGTACTAATTACAAATTATGAAATCATCGAATGTGAAAGTAGCATTTCAACTCATTTTCGTTTACCCAGATATTTGATTGATTGATTGATTGATTTTGAGTGTACGGCCAAGCATTTAGCAGGATTTCCCTGTAATTCAAAGAATTGTTGACGCATTTTACATTTACTTGGAAGGATTGGATAGGATTATTAATATAGGATTGAGGTCGACCCGGTTACAAAAACCTTGGCGGTCAATTGTTAATATTTTTTCTAATAATTACTTTTTCGATAAACCGCTTTCCATCTTTGGCATCCTAAAGTCAATATTAATTGATTATCCGCATTACCCCTTATATATTACCCACCACCTTAATTCCTCCGGCCGTTTTTAGTTGATTGCTTTATTTTTAAATAACCAATCACACTCTCAACCAACTAAGCCTAAACCCAAGTTTAAATAAATTTCCATAAATTCCATAAATTAAATGTGTTAATCATTAAATACAAACACCTTAATAATAGTATTGGCTGCTCCAGCTTCCAGAACCCGCCCTCGGACATTTTGTTGCTGCAATCTGATTAAGAGCTGTCTAAATCTAATTATTAACAAACTATCTAAGTCTAATTTTGTAGTATTATGTTAATAACTGCATTCTACAATAACATTTATTAGTTTGCTGGGTCCGACTTCTGATCACTTCTAAAAATCATAATTATTATTAATTTAAATTCCATTTAAGAGTTATACATCACTAGCTGAGAGACGACCTAACATAATAAATATAATAAATCTCAGCTATTTACTCAAATAATTTCCGCCGCATTCGTCGCTGTCGCAACCCGAAACTATCGTTTAGCCCGGTGGTTTGGCGTCTATTGGAAGGGGCTCCGTAAACTTCCAGTAGGCGCAGGTGTACGTACTGCCTCCTCGTGGCAACCACCGGTAACTGTAACCATTAGGCTGAATGTGGCCTTTGGTGACAGGCTAAAGTACGACGCTAAAGGAGAAAACCTTGACAAAAAATCCCTAATCTAAGGTGGAACAGCATATGCCGATGGATGAATGGCTGATAGGTTAATCAGTCTATATATGCGGACTCTGGATACCAGGCACCCTCCAGTTTTATTTAGCCTTCCTGTAGTAAAGCTGGGTGACCTACAGGCGACTTTTTTATTCCCAGCAACTCGCAAGAGTTAAATCAAAACGGTAGACGAGGCACGGGAAGGAATACACGGGAGTGGGTCTGCCCTCTCAAAGTCCTTGAGTCCCAATGCTACCGCTTTTCTAGCAGAAGTAAATGTTATTACATCTAGGAGGGAGAGCAATGAGCCCAGATAGTATGTAACGCGTGTAGAAGTACTTCCTACAGTAAACATTTAGGAGGGAGAGCAATGAGCCCAGATAATATGTATCGCGTGTAGAAGTACTTCCAACAGTAAACATCTAGGAGGGAGAGCAATGAGCCCAGATAGTATGTCCCAGCAACTCGCAAGAGTAAAATCAAAACGGTAGACGAGGCATGGATAGGAATATACGGGAGTGGGTCTGCCCTCTCGATGTCCTTGAGTCCCAATGCTACCGCTCTTCTAGCAGAAGTAAATGTTATTACATCTAGGAGGGAGAGCAATGAGCCCAGATAGTATGTATCACACACCGGTCGGCAGTATTATCAGGTTCTTTAAGGGCCTGAATATTGGCTGGACGTATAATTAAAACATCTAGGAGGGAGAGCAATGAGCCCAGATAGTATGTATCACGTACCGTTAGGCAGTATTATCAGGTTCATTAAGAGCTTGAATATTGACTGGACGGATAATTAAGTAGGGCTTAATGCACAAAAGATCTTTTAGGTCGCAGTGCGGGGTGGCTTGAGCCCCCACATGGCCCTCAAGTAATAATAATAATAATAATAATAATCGTTTAGCCCAAACCATCATTATAAATAAATTATTTCCACAAACCTTTCCATGAACGCTGTGCTGTAATGAATTACAATTAATGCCACCAGTGACCAAAATCGAAATGATAAGATGTTAATTAGTTTCTGAGGTATGAAGTTCGAATTGAGCTTACTGTAAATCAACAGAAGACAAAAAACAAAACAACCCTATTTCTATGTTTGTGAACCCCTATGTTTGTGAAGTTAGCACGAAAAACGCAATGGCAACACCAAAGGTTTACATCCTTAATATTCTACTTTTAGTACAAGTCAGCACGAAAATGGTTTAAGTATTACCTAAATAGTAAAAGTTAACATGAAATAAAGGAACAACACAGAAATAATCGATAAATTTGTTTTAGTTTAGAAACACTTGAGAAACAGGACCGAATTTTCGGAATATACATACATTGTTACAAAGGTATTTTCAGAATTATCAAAAGATTGGTATAGGATCCACTTAATTACAAATTTTTCAGATAATTAATCAATAATTACTAAGACCTTCTGATTAACTTATCCAATAATTTGTCAATCCCAGTTGTGACTTATTTGCATAGGCAATCCTTCCTCGTTTAAGGGACCTCGTTAACCTCAACTTTTAAAATTTTTATATATGAAAGATCAAAAAGTGCTTAAGGCTACTGAATAATTGAACTGTTAATTTTTCAACCCTATAGTTGTGATTTCTTTGGATAGGCCGACCATGTACTATATTCCATAACAAAATGCAGAAATATCGTATGACCCCTTCAAAAAGTTATAAACGGTAACTTCAACTTTCAAACGTTCCATATGAACGTACAACCATAAGTACTAATGGCTTTTGATTAATTGAACCATTAATTTGTCAACCTTAGTTGTGATTTCGTGGTATAGGCCGACGATTTAGCATGTTTCATAACAACATTCAGTAATTTCGTATGACCCCTTCAAAAGTTATAAACGGATCTTATTAACTTCAACTTTCAAACATTTCATATGAACCAACCATAACTATGTATTACATTATTTTGATATTTTCATTTTAAAATTAAATTCCCCATTTTCCAGAATTTATATTTTTGTTTCGTAACTGAAGTCCCCATTTTCCAGAATTTATAAAAACCAAGATTCGCGTGCGCGATTTTTTAAATACAAAATCTTGGTGATCGGAATTTAGCCGTAGGAGTTATTGTAAACGATTGTCAAATTTCCAAATTACCGATAAACTAACATAATTTGCGATTGGTTTTAATAAGATCTATTTTGTTTTATATGAATGGATTCTAGTTTGACCGAACTGTAATTTCAGAAGAACTTGGAAAATAAATTTAGTAAACATAAGTAATTGTACAAGCTGAAGCGGAGCATTATTTATTTTGATGTGATTACTTATATGAAAAAATAGAATCAAATTTTAGTAAACATGTTTGCAACATTAATTTCTGTTTTGGTTCAAATTAAGCAACGCGTCATTGTATTTGTATGCACATGCAGTTTCATTTTTATTCAATTTACAAATAAGTAATATGAGTTTATTGTTTGAATATGATTTTATATTTAATAAGTGCTTACTTACATAAAGTCAACTTTATTAAGACCCTAATCACGAAATATTATTTGGTGGAATGTTTAAAATAATTAGGAAATTTATTGAGTTTCATACAGTGAGGTTAAATATTTAATAAAAATATGTACGCCAATGTAAGTACATATATCCACTAGAACTTTCCGTAGAATATTTTATTCTGTTATTATGTGGTAATTAATAAGAAATTAAAAGTATTCTGAACCCTATCCAAATTGCGAATCTGATGGTATGTGTTCCATTTCTACTTATAAAATAGATTTAATTTAATTTTAAATTTAGCGGGAGATTATGTTTGGTCTTATAAGTAAACATGCAATTACCTGCATTATTTTTATTTGCCATGTTAATTAAATACTTACAAACCATAAATACATACTTTGGTTACAGTGGTTTAAATTTTCAAAGAAACCTAATCGTTCGAGTAACTTACCCTATCGATACTGCCAATATTCGAAGTGATACATTTTCGAGACCTTTGTGCAATTAAAATTTAACGGACACACAGTAACACAGCGCTCCGCTTCTCGGAGAGAAATTTGCTTTTCTACACATATGAACGTAAAACAATGATTGTCTGAAGATTAATAGATGGTACATATAACGATGCTACGGTTGAGCAATTTTTAGATATCTGGATGGGGGTTCATCTATAATGTATTAGTACTAGACTATACATTCCTAATCAGACATAAATTAAGCAAAACTTTTAAGTCGAAGCAAACTCTAATGTAGCGTAATAATCGGTAATTCATCCGCTTCCGTCTTTTTGCTTGTTCATATAACCCATTTGGAGAGGCTTTCTAGTAGATAAAAAAACAAGTTGGAGAACCAACGGTTCCTAAAACTAAAGTAACATAAGTATTTAAAAGAAAGCGTGTTTTTGATATAAAATTGAAAATTTCAGTATCAAAAGAATTTTTTATAATACCAAAATTATCAGGTTTACTGTTTCCAATCAACTAGACTGTATAGTTATTAAATCGAAAAACTGGCAACCTCCTTACCTTCATGTGTTGACACATGAACCACAAGAATTGATAGGATTTAACATAACCGTAACGAAAAAAAGTTCAATGGTGTTATGTGACATGCGCTTGGTGGCCAATTAAGACCACCAAAACGAGAAATTAACCGATCTGGAAAATTATCTTTCAAATAGTTGATCGTTTTACGAGCTGTACGAAGTGGTACATCGTCTTGTTTAAACCAAATATTGTCCAAATTAAAGTCATCTAATCCATACCAAAAAAAATCCGTAATCGCGTTCCCCAGTCACTGTAAAAGCATTCTCGATTGTTTGGGATTATCACTCGCACTTTGATTTAAAGCATCGATTGTTTCAGGAATAGGTGCATGTTTTTGATGTATAGGACTCTTCACATTACAAGCTCTAACGTTTAGCTTACGAATAGCAGCAGAGCCTTCTAGAGTATAGAGCCATAATCATTATGACGTATTTTTTTTAAGCTTTTTAGTGGTATAACTTTTCACTGATTTCCATAGGAATCCATAGTAAAAATGGTGTTTTTAAGCTTCAAGTTTTACAATGAAAAAAGCAAAAATGTTACAAAATGTTTATACAAAAGTGTTCTACATATCTTTAGCAGCAATATACAAGAAAGGTATATTGGTATTAAGTAAATATTAGTTGCAGAAATATTAAAATTAAATTATTTCTCAAATATATTTATCGAACTTTCATTTTGAAAAATACATCAAAGTTGGCTCTGATTTAATTGACAAATAAAGCCAACTTTTCAGAATAAAATACTTATGTATTATTCATCTGCTGGCAGGTATCATAACCAAAAATTAGCATTATGTTTAAATAAACCCAATTTTGTTGGATCAATGTTATTGCGGGAATTTGTCCTATGCATTGTTGTTGCAAATTTTTCAAGGAATACGCTTATTGAAGCATTTTACGATACTAATGAAGTAGTTTAATGTGTACTGCTGAGTTATATATAAAGAGCATTCTTTTGGCCATCTCTTTCTGAAAGGAACATCTAAATTACCGAATAAAATATTTTTGTTCTAATAATTAATGGAGTAACTTATTAGAACAAAAATATTTGAAATGATGAAAATAATGTCCCTTATATATGTATAACAAATAACCCAGCATTACACGTCAAACTACTTCATTGGTATCGTCAAATACTTCATTGTTTTAGTCAACATAATCGACCAAAGAATGCTCCTGTTGCCATGTAGTGATAATACAAGATCCGGTAATGCAAGATGATTTGCGTTATTTCACAGGCTTTGATTTGCATAGGTTTCGTAATACATACTCTCTAAATAATACACCCTTATAAGATCTAGTTATTAAGCAGTGCCGGCTCGAGATTTCTGAGCGCCCTGCGCGAGGTTTGCTGAACCGCCCAATTTGCCGAAATTGGCTGCAATTTAGCAAAATAGATCAACTTCGATTTTAGTTAATCACGTCGATCTTTTATTGTATAAAATGGGGAGTAGAGAGTATTAGGACCCGAAATTTTATTACGACTATTTTTAAAACTAGATTCTGAATCTGGAAAGTGATTGAATTTCTGTTGACACAATTTCCGAGTTAATGTGCTCAAATTATCGTCATAATAATAATTTACAGCGAATTGGTTAAAACAAAAGAAGAGATTAATATAGATCTGAGATAGTAATTGTAAGGATTCTCGAACATTAAGCTTTACGTTTCAATTAAAAACCAGATTTCGGCCGACTTATCGATTAATCCATTATCGAAATTGTAGCCGAGGAGTAAAGAAATCTAACGAAGGCTAGATTATGAAATCTCAATATCAATATTTCAGTTTGATTCAGAATATTTAAATTAAAAAAGTGCTACAGGTTGACTTCATCCTACATCCTTTAATATTAGATAGAAATTTCGTTTCAAGAAAAAAAACGAAGAGGTACACACACGCTTAAATTTTATTTTATTGATTCAAGGTAAAACAAACACGTTAGACAAAAAATAAAATGGAATATCTGGTGCATGGATTTTGTTCAAAAAATGAGACTTGAGAGTTGCAATTTTTATCGGCGTACTAGATGTACGATAATAATAAAATTAAACCAAATAAACATAATATTTACCGTTGTATATCTAGTACGTACACGAAAATTGCAACTCTCAAGTCTCATTTTTTGAACAAAATCCTTGCACTGGTCGACTAAGGGAATTAAGGGAAATAAGGGAAATTTAATTTTTGATAGGTGTTTTAAAGCGGTAGTCGACCAGATTTGTCACTGAACACTGCGTACCTTACCAACGCTTTCGTTGTTATAAAAAAACGATTTTTTTGTGGAATCTTAAAAGATACAGGAGGTAGAGGACCAGTACCAATTTTTTAGTTTCGATATTCTGAATCGGACTATAATTATGGTCTATCTATAATTTAGCAGTGTATCTCTTCGTTAAATTTTCTTATACCAAGGCTCCGCTCTATTAATTACTTAGTGCAACGAGCGCATGGACAGATTGTAAAGGACCCAATCCAACCAAGAACCCTGTGAAATTAGACAGGTTAACCAATGTATGCCAAAAAAGCTTTATGACAACTGTATTAATTTCGGTTGCGAAAACTATTACCAACAATTAATTATTTACAAATAAGAAATATTCAATTTAGATCAATCTTTGTCTGTGAGTGCCTCTCTTTTCCATTAATTAACCAGATAATATACAGATTTATTCGAAAATCTTCTCAGCCACCTTGAGCTACCAGAAGTTTCCAGTTCTTTTACGACTGGTTAAAGAGAGTGAAATTGGTTGCCACATTTATATTTCGTTTTGATGTGTTCTTCTTCAAACTTCTTAAATAATTTGTAAACAATTTGAAACATTTTAAGCAAGTTTTCTAAAAAACGACATAAGTTTGACCAAAATATCGGCAAATTTAAAATCAATTACTAAGACGATTTATTTTCTAAGACGTTAGAGTTTCGATTTAGAGAAAAACTGAACACAAACTCTGACATATGTCGAGAGAAGATATGTTTTCATTATATTTATCATGTGTATTATTTTACCTTTACTGAAAGAATAAAATGTTGAAAAACCCCAAAAAATAGACCCTTATATCTTTTGAACAAGCGAAAGTGGCGTCTACCTTTCTTGCTGCTACCTTCGTTTCAATTTATCGACAGGTTGGTATGTCTCAAGGTGGTTTGGCATCTATTGGAGGGTGGGGGCAAAATTGAGTAGATTAATCTACCAGCTCCGTAACTTTCAGTAGGGTGCGCATCACATGAGCTGATTAGTAAATCATTTTTACTAAAAATGGTTTCTCATTTTTTGTTATTCAGGGTCGGTACGTTTTGTATGACTCTTTTTAATTTAAAGTAAAGAATAATCAGCTTTTAGAAACCAAGCTTTTTGAAAATCAGGCTTTTGTATAACCATCCTTTTGTAAACCAGGATTTAGAGTGGAACTGGTTAATAAATTCTCAAATTGTTAAATATTTTATTGTGCTAGCACAATTTGCTAATATGTAAAATATGCGCCCTTAAATCGGTGGCGCACCGGGCTGAGCCCTTTTAGTTCAATGGTTAAGGGACCTTGGGGTTACTTATGTCTCTTTTAAAGGAACATAACAAAGAAAAGTTATGAGTAATCTCCACTTAGAAAAGTGTCACAATACGCAAATTAAAAGAGACATAAACGAAAACACAGGGAATTTGGAATTTCGATTCTAATTTCAAAAATAAATCTCTATTTTTCAGACTATATTTTCCAGAGTAAAATATAAACTTTGTAAATTTTCTTTTCAATGGGTAAAAGAGACATGGCTGTTCGCAAGGACAGCATCACCGAGTTAAAATCTCAAGAAATTCCTAAAATGATTATAATGAATTTAGTATGCTAATTTTGACATTTTTTGAGAAATAATACCATTAATCGATTAATTGATTAAAATGCTTTCAAAAATAATTTTTCAGATATCAAAATTTAAGTACACCTCTACTAGACTTGGCTCGAAGCTAAATATTTACAATATAAGATTATATTTTAATTAATCATATTTATCAATTTACTAATTTGGTATTGTCAAGTTTGAATTAATTTAATGATTATTATACATACTTACTTACTTAATGAAATTTAATTTAATCAAAAATTCGAACTTCAATAAATGTGCCTTTAATTACCCGTTTCGGAAACACCACGAACTATGGATTCCTTTCTATAATAGCCGTTTGACTTAATCTCATTCTCAAAATGAAATTTCAGACAAAAATACAAAAAAATCCAAGTCAAAAGGTTTTGATTTCTTTTTAAATCAAAATATTGAAATCGCTCAAGTCGACTATGGAAGCTTACTGAAATATAATGGAATAATCCACGTACATGGATGAGGGAATTGAATGAAGATTTATTGGTACCGATCGAAACGTAATTATAGTTTCTAAATTTTTTATTTACTCACAATTTTCTAAAAGAGATAAATTTGAAACGATAGAGTTGTTCTGTTCAAATTACAGCCAAATATAGTAATTTATGAAATATTAAAGTGTAGTTTGAGAAGGATCTAAAACATTTCAAATTTTAGTCATATTCTTTTCGAAATTCAACTCAACCAAAAGAAAAGAAAATAATCTTAATACAAGTTTAAATTAAATTGGTCTCTTAAAATAAATCGCCCAAATTTAATTTAATGGTAGTGTACCATCACCCATCAATTTATTAAGTTAGCAAAATATTCGGACAATTGGATCAAAGACGTTAATCTTAATTGAGCAATGTCCTATTCGCTGAAGTAATCAGATCGGGATTAGTCTAAATTGACCATCTTTTATTGTCTAACTCTAATCCCATCCAAACATTTTTTTTTTCTATTTTAATTAAAGCTAAATATTTAAATCCCCGCGATTATATTTTGCAATAAGAAAATATTTAATAGATTTCCCTAAACAATGAAACACATTTTCTTTAAAAATTTTCTTTTGTATCGTGTCTTTGTCTAACTATAAATAGCACGAGACGTGATTAGCGTGTCGGGACGAGCACATTTTTTGTTATCATACTCGTAAGTAATATATGTATAATAGTCAATTACAGATTTACAATAATCTCTGCAATAAATCTGATAATCTGGTCGCTTGACAACTAATACACAACAAATCAGCTGTTCCCCAATTTTTACATGTATCTATTTTTAAAAACAAACAATAAAATTTAAGTAATCAAAGAATTTTTTTTTATTTTATTTTTTTTTTTTCAAATCTTTGGGTAAGAAACACGAGACAGATAAAATAAAATACACTAAAGAATAAGAAAACAACGAATTTACCTTGTACGATGAAGATGATGTGTTGAGAAGAGTGTTGAAATAATGAAAACCTTGAAAGCACCACAATTTAATTTTAGTTTAATTCACTTATCACATTTTAATACAAAACCACATTATTCCTTAACAGTTTTTTATTTTTATTTTTAAGAAACAACCAAATAAATTCTTTGTCTGCTGCTCTCCGTCTGTATCCCAGAGTATATCATCAGACAATAAGAACGAAGAATTTCTGCTGTTTACTTTGTGTATTTTTGTTATGCTTTGTGATTGTGGTAGGTACCTACTTGGTTTTGGTACATAATAAACATGTACTGTACAAAAAAAAAAAAAGAGAAAGCTTTTTGTTTTGCTTTTCTATTACACAAAATGCATAATAAACTTAACTGAGACAAATTAGAACCTTACAATGGCCTTGTTTAGATTTTAACACAACAAACAACAAAAACACACTTCACAATATCAATTTATCTATTTTACAAATATTTGTATAGGCACATCTTATCTTAATTAATTATTTTATAACAACTTTCACGTTTTAACGAAAAGGATTAATTAAAACAGCAAATTATATAAATTTATGACATAAAACCAAAAAAAAACTTAACAATTCCTGTGTTGTAACATTACACGTAAATAAAAAAAAAAAAAAACAAACTCAATATTGAATGAATCAAAACAAAAACAATCAAATGGGTGTTATAGTAAAGCACACACGGGCGCACATATCATCACAACCACGATATCTCACAAACTAAAAAAATGAAATAAAAAATTTACGACAGCAAGAATTGTTGTTATTTTTATTTACTTTGTTTACTAGTGTGGCATAGTGTTAGTGGTTTAGAGTGGGATAAATATACGTTTGTATGTGAATAAGTAAATTAAATTAATGATTTGTGTTTGTTAATCTTTCCTGTTTTCTTTAGAATTTAAATAATTAAGAAAATTTAAAATGTCAGTAGAAATGAATTGAGAAATTGGCGGCATGAGCTTAAGAATTTTTATGATTTCACAGCAGGCAGGGTGGTTAAACAGTTGAGCATCGGAATTTAATTGTGTGAATCTTGCAGAGACATCTATTTTTGAGTAGCACACATATTATTGATTTGGTTTGGATATGAGGTTCGTTTAAATTTTGTCGCCATCCTTCTTAATTAAACTTAATGGAAATAATTTATACAATTTAAGGTAAGATGGCAATAGTGTAAAAGTTCCTTATTTTAAGTTTGAAATGAAATTTATAAAGACAAAATTACAAATGGACGTGCTGCTGTTCGCCAAAAATAGTTGCCTGCTAATTGGATGTCATCAAAGTCCAAAATCAGCATTATTTTTTTTTTAGAATGAAAATGCCTGATGTTTAATAAACGAAAGAGACGTTGCTAGATGCAGCCATATCAACGAACAATTTTTTTTAATTCTGATACATATTGACGATTGTAAAAGTAGAGAAAGCGCCTCTCGAGGACAATAGTTAAAATGATGCACCTGATAAAATGACATTTGTCACAAATGCGACGAAAGAAAATTTAGCAATGCGGTAATTAAAAATTGTTTTTATAGTCCGAAATTAGAATAATTTACAATTATTAGCAATCCGGTAAGTAAAAATTGTGTTTACAGATCAAAATTGCAATTGTTTACAATAATTTCGAACGTCAAATTATCAGGCACCTCAGTTTAAAAATTTTCCACTAGGTGGAGTCCGTGATGCTCCAATCGTCAATAGGTATTGCAGTAGTTAACCCTACCTCTCCACCTGACATATACTATACCACTACCATTAGCATTTCTATAAACGAAAATATTAAAAATGGCTGCGGGTGAGGTAAACGTGCGATATGTCATTCGGTGCGAATAAACTGGAATTTATATTCCATAAGCATTAATTGCCTCTATACAATTGAATTAATTTCATAATTTCCTCCTTTTCGTTAATTTTGAAAATATTTATTATTAAAACTTAATATATTATTAGCATTAAGATTCAACACACGGAGAATTACACTTGCCGTTACTTTGAATTGTATATGTTGTATATGAAATTATTATATGTAACATCGAGTTTTGCCAAATTATTATAACTTTCTGGTATAATTTATTGGTATTTTATAACATTTGGTGTCTCCACTAGCAAAAGAGTAAATATTAATGGTATAACTCAATGGTAGATTGCAGGTGGAGAGGCCGGGTAATGTACATTTCAAATCCAAATATGTATAATCATTTCTATCTTCACTCTTGATCTGTGCTGCCACCACTTTGTCGGTGGTTGGTATTGTAAGAATAACGTGAAGAGAAAAATGTGTGAAGAACCATTAGAAGAATAGCAGCGAAGACGAAAAGAACGTAATAAATAAAAAGGAATATAGACGTGGGATAGTTATTTTGTGTATACATATAGAAAAACAGCTTAAAATAAATTTTTGAAAGTAACTTCAGATGTGGGGTAATAAAATAACCAATAAATTTTAGTATGCAGTGTTTTCTTGAATATTCTTTGCGTGTCGCCGTTTTGGATAATCCAATTAAAGTTGCATTCGTGGTGTAATATTTATTTTATCATATTATTGGAGCAACAGTTGATTGAGGCTCTGACGGCTACTGTGTCGCAACCGCGAAACTTGTTGGCTGATGAGCACCATGGTGACAACAGTATATTCAGACGGTGATCATCGCGTTGATGGAAAAGGTGGTCTGTGGTCAGGAGAGTGAGGAGGACATTTCTGTATATTCTGGACAAAACAGTGGGCGTTTGCCAATATCAAGTGAACAAATACTTCTGGAAGTTGATGAGGTCGGTGAACTGGATAAAGAGTTAGCGCGAGTGGAGAAGCGGCATAAAATAATGATGTTACAACAAGAGTTGCATGAGAGGTTAGAAATTCAACCGAAACGGTATGAATTTTCAGATATTGAACATGCCATCGCTAATAGTATTGCCACACTGCGATTTAATAAATCGGATTTAGTGAATTTTTCGAGTTTAGCCGTAGTGTGGCAACACTAAGTCTTGCTAATCGCGTTTTGTTTCATAGAGTATCTGAACCAGTTTAGCTAAATCGGATTTATTAAACCCCAGTCTGGCAACGCTATTAGTTTATAGGCGATGACACTTATTGTAATTAAAAGTGGATTGATGATTACGAGTGCATTGTGACACCATTGAATTGCGATGAGAAATTTCGATTTCTTAGTGCACGCCGGTTATTGGATGGAACTGCAAAAATGTTTTTACAAACTGTGAAATTTAAATCTTGGATGGACTTGAAAGAGAAATTGTTGAAAGAATTCAATCGTGTTCACTTCAGACTCGTCCACCCGAAAATTGAAAACATGTGAATCATTGCGTCAATATGTCATTTCCATACAGGAAATTGCTAGTCCGGCGCAAGTGGATGACACTAACTTGATTGATTTTGAGATCAGGGGACTTCGGGCTAATAGTGTTGCTGTTTCTGTGTTGTATACCGCCATTATAATAGAACAATTAAAAGCTCTTCTTCCACGATAAAAGCCTTAAAGCACAAACGCTAACCAAATTGGTAACATCATCATACAATACTACCTCATCATTTACTTCCGCAGCAAGAGTCTCGTCAAATAACCATAGATCGGTGCGATGCTATGTACAATTGTTACAACGTGACTAAAGAATGCAACAAAGCCAAACGCAAACCAGGAGCTTGTTTCAAGTGTGGATTAAACGAGCACATTATTAAGAATTGCCCAACCAAGATAAATAGAGTTGCTGAATGTGCAGTAGTTTTCACCATGTCAAAATGACAGAAGATTCAATTTGTTATACATCCTTCGTAACACCATAGGGTCAGTTTGAATATCTTAACATGCCGTTTGGACTTAAAAATGGTCCCAGTAGCTTTCAACGGTTTATTTCCGGTGTTTTAAGAGAATTTATTGAATCCGGACTCATCATTGTTTATATGGATGATATTCAGATAGCAACTAGGATGATTCCGGAACATTTTGATTTGTTACAAAAAGTTTTGCGAAGAATTAGTGAATTTCGGATGGAATTGAAATTATCAAAATGCAAATTCTGTTTTACTGAGATTGAATACTTGGGATATCTGGTAAATCACGATGGCATTCGACGAAGCAACAGCCATATCGAGGCAATCCATCATTACCCAATTCCTACAAACGCAAAGCAGGTTCAATCTTGTTTGGGGCTTTTCTCATACTTCCGACGCTTCATTCCATTTTTTCCAAAATTGCCAAACCACTTCTTGATTTAGTTAAACAAAATAACAACTTCCGATTCACCGATGAGTGTATGCAAGCTTTTACCATATTGCAAGATCAGTTGTCTTCTGCTCCGGTGCTTGCCCTATACAGTCCAGTTCGTGTGACTGAGTTGCACTGCGATGCTAGTGCTTTGGGAATTTGGGATACGGTAGTGTGTTGTTGCAAAAACAGGAAGACGGGAAATGGCATCGAGTGGCATATTTTTCAAAGCGTACGAGTCCCTGAATCTCAATACCACAGTTTTGAACTAGAAACCTTGGATATCACTAATTCGTTACGTCGTTTCCGGGTGTATTTAGAAGGAATCCCGTTTCGAATTGTTACTGATTGCAACTCGCTTACAATGGCGTTAAGTAAGAGAAATATTAATGCTCGTAAGGTTCTCGAGCTTGAGAATTATATTTATACGATCGAACATCGTAGTGGTGAACGAATGGGCCACGCCGATGCGCTTAGTCATTGTTATTTGGTTACTGCCATTGGTGCTGATGTTATCGACATGCAAATGCAAACAACGCAGAATCGAGATTCGGATATTGTTTGTATCCGTGACCGCCTGGAACATAAATCATCCAAATTGTTTGAATTGAGTGACGAATTGGTTTATAGAAGACGTTTCTGGTACATTATTGCTATATATGCCCAAGGAGATGGAGGACAACGTCATTCGTCTGATTCATGGAAAAATTGGTCATTTGGGAGTGTCAAACTGCGTTGATCTGCTTAAAATGCATTGTTGGTTTCCCGAAATTAAGGGAAAAGTTGAAAAGTTCATTCGTAACTGTATTCGGTGTAATATGTATTCCACTCTGACTCGTATTAATGAGCGAAATCTGCGCAAATTATTACTAAAAACCTATTCGCCTTTAAGCACCGCAAGAGGTGCCACGATCGCCACTAGCTAAAGGTGAACAGCAGTTCAGCGTTTATTTTTAAGTGTGTTATTTTTGAAATATTTTGCCGCTGAATAAAGAAATATATCTTTCATGTGCAATTAAAGATTGTTTTGAACCGTAATCAACAACAAAATTGTCCAAAAATATATTTTTTTGATTGCTGTTCAACTTTAACTTTAGTTTCAATATCGTCCACCAGATGTCAGCCACTTTGCGTTAAAAGGCGAATACCGTTTGTTACTTTTCATATTGACCATTTTGGTCCTCTCTCCTCTTCCGTCATTAATATCGAAGCGAAATGATATTTTAGTTGTGGTGGATGCATTCACTAAATATGGAAAATTGTATCCTTAAAATTCTCTTTAAAATTCTAGCAGTACAAAAAAATTGTGTACAGCCTTATGTAAATATTTTGAATATTAAGTGCATTGCTTTGGTAAAAAAGGATTAGATTTAGGTTTGGATTTAAAATTTCAGAAAGCAACCCGAAAAGATTTATTTTTGAATTTAATTTTTCTTTTATGTGTTTCATATGAAGCAAATTCTAGTGGTAGGTATTGAAACTAAAAATCGGATTTGATTTAAGTAAATTCAAAAAATAATTGGATTTAGCTGAATCTTTTTTGGATTTATGTAATGCAATTGTTGTTGTATTTTTTTGTAAATTTACCAAAGCAATAAACTTATTATTCGCCTTTTAACGCAAAGTGGCTGACATCTGGTGAACGGTTTTACAATTTAGCCAATGGTGGTCAACCGGTAAATAAATGCATAATTAGACATGTTTCTTAGTGAATTTATTTCAAAATAATCGTTTTTTTGCAATTAAAAAATTAAATTCATTTAGATAGGAAATTAATTTATCAACAATATTTGAATTTAAATATAAATGCGGTACATAAATAACCGGTTTTAAAGGCGACGCATTGTAATCGATCGGTGTACTTGTTTCACATCATTAGACTTCAATACCTTTTTATTAGACCGACATCTTGATCACGTGAAAGTTGCTGTTGCATCACCGCAAGCCAATGGTCAAGTTGAACGTGTCAATCGTGTTTTGAAATCAATGTTAAGCAAATTAAGCGAACCGGTACAACATTCGAACTGGACTAAAATATTGACTCGTGTTGAATTGACGATTGTAAAACTAAGAAAAGCGCCTCTTACGGAAGATAGAAAAAGTGGACCGGATACATACAAATTGCGACGCAACCATAGTAAATATGTTATCAGCGCTTCGGCGGAAAATAGAAAAAATGAAGCGGATACATAAAAATCGAGACCCTCCAATCGTCAATTAAGTATGAATAACTCAATTCATCAAACAACTAAACAGACCCCATCTCAATTATTATTTGGCGTTGTAAATTGTGGTGAAGAAGTTGATGTGTCCTCAGAGCATTTGGCCGATAAAAACGATAATCACTGGATCGCGATTTGGAATTATCATGCAATAAGGCATCAATTGCTACTGAGGCTTCCCAGCAAGCAAACTTACGATATCATTTGTAAAAAAATAGATCCGCTAAGTGTTTTGGTGAGGGTGATTTTATGGTTATTAGATATGTTCATACTACCATCGGGACCAATAAAAACTTATTCCAAAATTTCGGTATGTCATTCGTGATATTGAATACTGTCATCTGACTCAGCTTCCATATGATGGAGGCTTTGCACTTGGGAATGTGGACTGATGGGCGTGACGAGCCAGCTAAGAGTGGGGGCGATTCAAGGTGTTGACACTTGAATTTTATAAATTGTTTATCTAAGGTTATGGATGCTGATCTATGGTTCTTTTTCATTTATATTTAAGTTTGTATTAATAAATTGTCAGATCGGCCGAGTTGTAATAGTTAACGTTTATTTCAAATTTAAATATAATCATTTCTATCTTAACTCTTGATTTGTGCTGCCACCCATTGTCGGGCATCACTTGATGATAAATCAACGCAGATTTCTTTCGCAGAATTTTCCGTAAAACGACCGTCTCGACTGATCATCAACTTATTTTTGACTGAATCTAAGCATCTGAATCCCTTCGAAGTTTCGTCATAACCAACGAAAATCATGAACAAAACATTTAGCACCAAAAATTGAAAAATGTTTAATAACTGGTTTCCGCTGCTTCCACGCCTCATGTGGTGTCTTTTCGATCGCTCTGCATGGCAAACGGGTTTGAACATAATTTGCCGTATTTACCATTTCTGCCCAAAATGTTTTTGGTATATTTGCATCCAACAGCATGCAACGCGCCATCTCGATGAGTGAATGATTTTTCTCTCAGAAGCACCATTCTGCTGCGGCGTTTATGGTGTTGTGTGCTGAATTAAAATTATTTCAGTTTTCAAAAAATCGACGACAATAAATATACGTACCGCTTACCACTCGGCGAACCTGTTTGCATTGGTCCACATACGTCAGTGTCATTTGAAGATCAAGTGAAGCTGTAATGTTGTCAATGATTGCTTCGGAAATGGCAAACGTGTTGTTTTCCTTTCAGACACACTTCGCATTTAACCATGATGCCCCAATCGATGATTTTCATGTCATCAACTAATCCTTTCGAATACATTTGTTTGATTGCATCTGGATCACGATGGCTAAAAATACGATTCCAGTGATGAATGCAATTTTCTTTGTGTTCGCGTACCGCATATGCTTTGTTCGGCTGACGCAATTTAAACAAATTCGATTGCGTGTCTGCTACTGCCACTTGTTTGTCTTCCAATTTAATTTCACGTTTCAGAACTCGAATTAAAATTCACTACATAGTCCTTTTCCAGCAAATTTTTCACTGGCAACAAATTTTCTTGAATATTCGGCACGTACAAAACATCTGTCAGCATTGACCATCTCGATGCGACAAACACCTTTTCCCTTGACAACCGTTACTTGAAATGTGTTTCGAAGCACCCGAATCGAAAATCTTTTCATCACAATTTTTTCCCGATAAAACCATAAATAAAAAACTGTAATTTTCTTCAACTTTTTTTACCTTGTCACTGGTCGATGCACTTTCCCTTTTTGTGTGTTTTTCTTTCCACGATATATATTTACCACAGCCACCCTTTACTTGGCCAGTTCGTTTGCAAAAGAAACAATTAATTTTGCCTTTAATCGTCGCGGTAGTTTTTAATGCCGAATCTGTAAATTCGTTGCCATCCGCCTCTTTTCGACGTTGATACTCAGTAATTAATTTCGATTGAACCAACGACAATGTGTGTGTTGGGTATCTGAAGGTACTCGAAGATATCTTAGCAGTTAAAGAAACTTTTGTCGTCCAGCTACGGCATTGCTCGATAATCATTCATTCCACATTTCGGAAATTCCCAAAGTGCTATTTTTATTAAGGAACCAATCGAAATCATTATCGAAATTCGAACCGTTTATTTCTTCAATAATATTACGAAGAAAGAATTTTATAGACCATCAATGAATTATTATTCAGTGAATCGCACTGCATCAGATTAGTTTTGCGATCTTCCGCACGCCCAGAGTGCTGCCGGTTTGACAAGTTCGAAAAACCCCTGCATTGAGGAAACTGAGAACCTTACCTAGTAATAAGAACCGTTGGCGTTCAACGAAAAGTGAATTAATTTAATTCCCTTAAAGCTACTCTCAAAACAGATGATTTGCTCTTAATTAATCACCCAGAGGATCAAGATATGTGAAATTTGACCACTAAAGTCGTCAAAGCAAACCCTTAGGCCCGTTAAACTAACTCTCAAAATGTTGATTAAAAATGAATAATTTCTGAACAATCGAAAATTGTTAACACGACATTATCATTTTGATAAGCGATGATTAACAATTGAGACCAATGAATAGAGGTACAAATAAAACATTTTTGTATATTTGTTTGTCAATAAATATATCTCTCGATCACTATACACAATAAAAATTCTAAAAAACAATAATATAGAAATGGTCCAAATCTTTTTGTATGTAACAGCTACCAAATTAACATTTTATGTGTGTGTGCCCCACCAACTACAGCTTACTCTTGTTCACCATCCAATCCAGTATGACGGGTGTAAAATACGAAATGATACAATCGGCCCCAGCACGTCGCATTGAAATCAAAATTTCCGTGAGCAGCAACCTCAAATCAAGAGCTCCGGCCTTAGAGCCATGATAAATCATTGCATATTCCCCGGATACTTGATAAATAAATAGCGGATGATTTGGATATGTATCCTTGACATGTCGTACTAGATCCAAATATGGCATACCCGGTTTTACCATTAACATATCAGCGCCCTCTTCAACATCACGTTGTGCCGCTCGTGCCGAAAGTCCACGAGCACCAGGCGGCAATTGATAACACTTGCGATCGCCAAATGATGGTGCTGACTTAGCGGCATCACGAAATGGTCCATAGAAACTTGAGGCAAATTTTACGGAATAGCTGAGCACTGACACAGTTTTTTCGAATCCATTAGCATTCAACTTATCTTTAATTGCTTTGATACGATTGTCCATCATATCGGAGGGGGCGATCATATGAGCCCCTGCTTTTGCATAAACCAAAGATATTTCGGCAATCCGCTTAATACTGAGATCATTATCTATGCCGTTCGATGTTATTATACCGCAGTGACCATGATCGGCGTATGGACATAGGCAGACGTCACATGCGATCATAAGGTCTGGGTATCGTTTTCGTAATGTTGGTAGTGCTTTGACAACGGGGTTTTCTATTGAATCAGCGTTTGTTGCATTGTGGTCCTGGAAATACAAAAAAAAAAAGAAATAAGTAATTTCGTTTGGCACAAATCACAGTTACTAAAAAAGCTCCAATAGGGAATGCAAATTTGAAAATTTAGTCAGTTCTAAAATAATTCAAGAATTTTTAAAATTTTGCGCTACTGAAATTATTTAATTGAAATTAATAATGGCATTTCTTAAGTTTCGAAAAACGACTTGGACATTTTCAGTTTTCAATTTTCAGAATAGTTTTGAGGATTATTTAGTAACAAAATTTCGAATTATCAATTCGAGTGGTAAATTTTGAGCATGAAAATAGGAATAAACTACGAATATGAAATTTTAAAAATCGTCCGTAAGTTTTTTGAAACAAAATTTTAATTTGTTTTATAGTGTCGACTTTCAAGTTTTAGAATTATTCCTTCAAATTTAAAACATTTAACCGATCTTAGTAATTTAACAAATTATAATTATTTTATAAATTTTCCAATATACTTTTTCAGTATCGTATTTTAGAAATTTTGTATATTAAGCGTATAATTTAATCTGAATTTTTGAAAATTGAACATATAATGTAAATTTGTATCTTTACAAACAAATTGCGTGTTTAGTAATTTTGTAATGTCTTAGTCATTTAAGAAGAAATCGAGTTGACTTTCCAACAAACAAATTTTGAATATTAAAAGTCAACTTTAAAATTCAGATTTTGGTTCTAGAAATTTTAAAAATTGATCATCGAATTTTAGAAATTAAAAATTACTATAATTTTAGAAATTAAAAACTATAAGTTTTTTAGAAAAGGAAAATTGCAAATGCATTAAATCCATATCGATAAAAATGTTACGTTATTATTTCACTAATCACGTGACGTAAATGCACCTCCTCAAGCGAACTGTTTACGAACTACTAACACATTGATAACACCTCGCAAAAAGTCTAATTATCATAGGACGGGAACGACATAACTGCTTCGTTATTGCAACACCAAAGTGTTACGTTTACGAAGAGTTGTATGAACAAAATTCTTCGCTAGTGTTTCGTAAACGTAACACCTTGTTTGACGGGAAACTACCAAAGTGTTTCATTTTTCAAACGTTTTACATTCGTTAAATTTAGGTGATGATAATGGCTGTTGGTGTTTTACTGTTTATTTAAAAACGAGTGGAAACAAAAACAAAGTCGATATTACATTTTTTGTTAGTTTTTAAATTTCCTGAAGTTCAGGATAATAGTAATAAAATAATGTTTAACAGGGTGTAGGTAAAATGTGTTTAATTGATTATTTTGACTTTTCTTAAATACTTTTTGGCAACTAAACCGAACTGAAAAAAATGTACATAGGTTTGGAGCTTAGTTTTTTAATAATCGCAATCATCTTCCGAAATCTTGCGTTTTAAATTTGAAACACCATATACAGAATGGCCTATTCAAAACGCAACTCATTTTTAATTTAATTATTTTTTGATTTTAGTTATCAAAGATGATTTGGCTTTTTAAGTTAATAAAAATTAGTACTGTATTTTCATTCAAATTAAACGAACCAAATTACAAAATGAGATACTCAAACGAACAAAAAATCTTCATTGGAAAGGAATTTATGAGTGAAAAAAACAATTGAAGAAATACACCGGAAATTTCCCGTAGATCTGCCATATTTAGGTTGATTAAGAAATCTAAAATATTCCTCAACATCAAAAGCGAATACTTTCTCTTATTGAAGATAATCCAAGGATATATATAAATTTTGGTTATCAATAAAATAGGAACCCTAAACGTGTGTTACACAAATATTTTGGCTCAACTTCGACTTTTGCTATTTTATTGAAAGCATTTATTTTATGTCTATAAAAACAAAAGCGTTTAGAATGATTCTGTAACGAATATCTGTTGGTATTCGTTACTTTCTTATCCGTATTTGGTGGGAGATCACTGTAGAAGTTCAAAATTCAATATTCAGACCATTTCTCAATTTTGCTGTATACGTCTTTAAGGCGCATAAGCCATCAAGATCCAATCTCATAATAAAAAATAATAATAACAAATTATTAGATAGGGTAGTTGACGCCGGCATGTCAAAATAAAATTAATAATAATTTTCAGAAACTAAAAAAATCTATTTCTAATAATTAAAATAATTAAAATATTTGATGATGTACGAATAATAAGTTACATCACTGTAGATAAGTTTTAGAATATGTATAAGATTGCAGTTCATTTAATAATTTTCAGCGTATTATCACAGAGTACATACAGAGAAGTAAAGTTCATACTACTCAAATGTATGTATATGAATGATATTACTTACAATTTTCTTCTTACAAAAGCAACAGAAAGGCAAAGAAAATACTGTGCAACATTAAAGTTTAAAGCAGAGAACCCTGAAATTGTAACACCAGTTTTATGTAATAATCAAACGCTCTCCAAAGCAAAAAACCGTGTGCGCAAGTATCTTACACAAAATAATGAAATGAAAAAATTGGTTTTACGTGAATTGTTGAAGGAATATGATTCCGAATTTTGTAAAATATTAAATAGACAAAATTACCAAAATCGACAACATTCCAAAAATGTTAAAGCTCGATTTCTTGAAAATCAAAATATAGCGAGGTTTTATATGAGAGACGATATTAGTTACCAGAGCCCGGGAATGTCTGACGTTAAATCTATAAAGATGGCTGATAATAAAAGGGAATTAAAACAAAAACGTTACATGACAATGACACTTGGTGAAGCTTATGAAATTTACAAAAATGAAACTAAAGAAGAACAAATTATCGGGAAGACAAAATTTTACGAATTGCGGCCGTCACACATATTGCTTGTTGCAGATACACCACAGATTATGCTAATTTTGAATTCTTGTGTTCCTCTCTAAAAAATGTACCTGGATTTCCATCAAGTTATAAGCAGCTTTTATCAGAAATATCCTGAAATATTTACAATGAACATTGTATGATCATGTCATGTGATAATTGTGAAACGGATGTTCAAGACGTACTACCGATTCTGTTCGAATATGATACAGTTCAATCCTGGAAAAAATGGGTTAAAGAGAAACCAAGTAGTAGCATGAAAATTGTCAAATATACAGATACTGCAGCAGCTGCGGTTGCTGATCTCGAGCAACAAATGTCTCGTTTTAAGAAACACTTTTACGTTATGCAGTCGAAATATTTTCAGAATAGCAAGGAATTTATATGTGAAAACGAAATTATTTTACAAATTGATTTCGCTGAAAATTTTGCCATATTCAACCAAGATGATATTCAGGCTGCACATTTTTCCACGACCAAATAACAATTTTCACAGCGTGCGCCTGGACTAAAGACCAAGTCCGTTGTATGGTCGTGGTTAGTGATTACTTGCAACATGATAAATTTTTCGTTTGGAAATATTTGGAGACTTTGATTCAATACTTAATTTGTTAGGTTTCTAACATACAAAGACTTAAAATATTTTCTGATGGTTGCGCGAGCCAATTCAAAAATAGATTTATTTTGAGAAGTTTACCAATTCTAAAATCGAAATATAATATTCAAATTAGTTGGTCTTTTCTTGCAACATCACACGGGCAAGGTGCGGTCGATGGTATAGGGGGAATTATAAAACGCAGTGTGTGGAATAGAATTAAATCCCGATAAACAATAATTGATTATTGGTATTAAGGTATTTTACATTGCCAAAAATGAAGTTGACAAAACTTGAATTTTTTTCGAATCTATATGGAAAAGCGTGCCGAAAATTTCTCATTTACAAGCATAACATCAATTTGACGTATCCACCGATAATTTCCTCGTTTATTCACCTATGCAAACTCTAAAATTACTAAAAAGCTTGTATGTTAATGGAACAATAAAAATGATCCTAACTAGGTTGTGAATTTTAATAATTACGTACATATCATTTAAGAAGTCACAGTACGTAACATGCGTGACATGTACGTAACAAGTGAATTTTGTACAAATAAACTAAACTAAATATATTAAAATAAAAATATGTATAAACACTCATGGGATTTCTCATTTATTTTTCTTTGTTCGACAAATAAGACTAGTTGATTGATATACTCAATTCGATGAATTTTTAAACTAATTGGCCTAATCTCAAAATCAATGCCTTTTCTTTTCACGCGTACGTAACGTACATTTGTTTACATATCTCATTTTGTTAATTTTTGTGGTGTTCACTATACATACCTGCACTTCATTGCGCGAGTCTCCATCTGAACGGCGACGAGTGCGAACCTTGGGTAGTTTGGTGAATTTTAGAAATGTAGGTTTTTGTCATCACGATTGCCGCGAGAAAAACAATCGCGAATATATAAGAAAATATATAACGTAAATAAAAAATAATCGCAACCGTTTTTTTCAACGAGGCACATCGTAGTAAATTGTAATTGCTCAACAATTGGGACTAAATAAACTAAAGACTTAAGAACAATTAAGCCAAATAAACAAATAAAAAATAGTTAATTAAAATTAAAAGAACTTGTTTATGCTGAACTGGTAACGGAATATTTGTGTGACAAACCGCCGAAGGTACACCACAAACTGGTGACCCCGACGTGATCGGTGGAGTAAAAGGAGCGAGCAAGCCGCCACCGCTAAATAGATCACATTAAGTACAGTATACCACAATAAATAGCGGACGTTTTCCTGTAGAGTGCGACAAATGTAAAGGCCGCCCTACACATCGTACTGGTCTCGGAACGCCAAAAGAAGAATCCAGAGCCACGTAACTTATCCCGTCCTAGCCGATACACCCACACGGCATTGGGAGCATTAAGTTGGTCAGTTTGCGGATCCTTCAGTCCTAGACGATATATCCAAACGGTATTGGAGCATCAAGTGGGCAGTTAAAGTGTGGACAGTTCATATTTTTACTGCCGCAATAAGGCCAACCGTTCAACCAAGGTGGACAACCCTCGAATCCAGATCCGGACGTCAATTCGACATCCAAATAGCAACACACGAGCAGCACTACGCTAAGCGCACAATCACAATGGTGTTGGTTCAAGAATAATTCGGGTAAGCGATTAATTGATATTGTAAATTTGCCTTATAAATTTTCTTATCGGCCTTGTTGGCAATCCACCGTTTCAAAAACAATATAATAAACTCACCAAACTACCGAAATTTTTCTGCGTTTGTCGTCGCCCAGAGTTGCGTTGCCAAATTTTTATTTTTACTTCATTTCGCTGTCCGTGTGTATAGTATTACGTTCGTAATTTCATTACATATTTGTTTCGTTCGTGAGTTATCGTTATTTCGTTTATTTATTTTTGTGTATTCGTTACACCATTATCACTATTATTTTTGCGGCATATATGTTTTTTGTGCAACAAAGGTTAGTGAAACATTTATAGATACAGTGAGTCACCGAGTGAAGGAAAATCGCCAATCAACATGGCAAACACTACAGAGAGCACCGTAAACGAAAACCACCCAGTTACATCGGATGATGGAGAGGAAGGAAGCTCTCGAGCGATGATGAAAACTGAGCTAGAGCGTAGAATTCAGGAGGAAGTCAGGCGAGCGTTGACTGGGCACTCCCACGAACAAACCCCGACGCCTTCGGCCAGCCAGGCACAATAAGCTACGGGAGCAGTCACAGCGATACCCACGAAGTTGATACCGCTTACCTCGCAGGACCCTCGAATTTGGTTTCACGTCGTGGAATCTCAGTTCGAACTGGGTAGAGTGAGCAGCGAAATCACGAAATATCATCACTTGCTTGGCGCGCTAAACGATCGTGTTAGCAACGACGTTAGTGATATAATCATCGGACCTCGGTCGAACACGCCCTACACGGATTTGAAGAAAGCAATTCTGGATAGATTGTGTGATTCGAAACAAACGCAGATTCACCGCCTCCTGCAAGGCATTGAGTTGGGCGATATGAGACAATCTCAATTGCTGCGAAAATTGAAAGCCAGCGGGGGATCTGACGTCAATGATGAGTTCATCAAAACCATCTGGCTCAAACGCCTTCCAATACGTGCTCAAGAGATTCTGGCACCCACAGCCGCTTCATTATACGCAGCACAATTGGCTGAACTGGCAGACCGCCTGCTAGAAACAATGGCACAGGCCCAGGTAATGTCCGTCGCTGCAAACCAAGCAACCGTGCAAAATAACGATTCAGCATTATCTTACCAAATTGACGAAATCATTCGGCGCCTCGACAGCATGGATCGGAAATACAACCAAAAGCAGTCCCAGAGTAGGAGGCGGAGTCAGACACCTAGAAGAGACTCCTCAAGCAATCGAGAGGCAACATCGGCAAGCGATAGCGGGTCGCGTTTGTGTTTTTTTCATTATAGGTTTGGGGATGACGCCCGCAATTGCAGGCCGAATTGCCCTAACTGGACAATCTTCAAGGAAAAAACTAAATACACCGGCGCAAACGGCGACTTGCAACGGTAACACTAATAACTGTCGCCTTAAAATATATGACAAAACATCTAATCGAACGTACCTAATAGACACGGGCGCCGACATATCAGTTATTCCAGTAGCAGCAGAAGACCTGCAGAAACACAACCCGGATTTTTACCTATATGCGGCCAACGGTACACAGCTCAAGACATACGGCAACCGGCGAATAAACCTAGATCTGGGCCTTAGACGGCAATTTACGTGGACTTTCGTCATCGCGGAAGTAACAATACCAATAATTGGGGCTGATTTTCTAAACCAATCGGGTTTGCTGGTCGATATCCAGCACAGTCGATTGTTAGATCCGTTAACCTTGTTATTCTCTTTAGCGGCTAAAACTCACGAAGAGGCACCTACGGTTCGGGTAATTAACTCCACCGCGATCGATGACCGAAACACACCGCTATTATCGAAATACCAAGCCATAACACACGAAACGCACGAATTTAGGCCAGTCCAATACCAAATTACGCACCATATTCTAACGCGGGAGCCGCCGGTATTTGCAAAATCAAGGCGTCTGAGCACAGAGAATCTGGCGATAGCAAAAAGGGAATTTGAGTAAATGGTTCAACAAGGCATCTGCAGGCGCTCCGATAGCCCATGGGCCAGTCCACTGCACCTTGTGCCAAAGAAAAACGGTGACTGGCGACCGTGCGGAGACTATCGAGCGCTTAACAAGGTCACAGTGCCAGACCGGTACCCAATTCCCTACTTGCAAGATTTTACGCACCAGTTAGAAGGGTCCACGGTCTTTTCAACCATCGATTCGGTTCGTGCCTAACACCAGATACGAATCGAAGAGTCCGACATCGCGAAGACGGCCATATCCACTCCGTTTGGATTGTACGAGTTTACCCGTATGACGTTCGGGTTGAGAAATGCAGGAAATACGTTCCAACGCTTTATGCATTCAGTGCTGCAAGGTTTGGAGTTTTGTTTCGTGTATTTGGACGATATACTGGTGGCATCCAGGACGACTGCGGATCACATGGAACACTTGGAAATTATCTTTAAGAAGTTAAATGACGCAGGATTAATGGTCAACACCGAAAAATGCCATTTCATAAAGAATCGAATAAAATTTTTGGGGCACGAGGTTACGAAAAAGGGAATCAAACCACTTCCCGAGCGCGTCGCTGACATTCTAAAAATGACACTACCGAAAACGATTAATGAATTACGACGTTTTTTGGGTATTTTAAATTTTTATAGATCGTTCATTCCCAACGCCAGCAGGAGCCAGGCACGATTAAACGATTACCTTAAAGGAAGCAGGAAAAACGATACCCGAGTTATCGATTGGACCACAGAGGCAGAAGAGGCATTCGAGTTGTCAAAAAAGCAACTAGGCGAAGCCACGTTGTTGGTCCACCCTTCACCATCGGCTAAATTGGCATTGATGGTAGACGCATCCGACACAGCAATCGGAGCAGTGATCCAACAGTGGGGCAAGGGTAACGTCAGCGGGTGGCAACCATTACAATTTTACTCAGCAAAATTAAGCAGCCCACAACAGCGTTACAGCGCCTACGATCGAGAGCTATTGGCCGCCTATTTAGCGGTCAAGAGTTTCCGGCATATGCTGGAAGGGCGGTCATTTACATTGTACACCGACCACAAACCTCTAATGTATGCTTTTAACCAGAATCCAGCTAAAGCATCCCCAAGGCAGTTCCGTCATTTGGATTTCATCGGCCAGTTCACCACTGATATTCAGCATGTTTCGGGATGCTCAAATGTTGTGGCGGATGCACTTTCACGGGTGGATAGCATCAGCATGCCCGAGTCCATTGACTACTGCGCTTTAGCCGACACGCAACGGACAGACGGAGAATTCAGCGAATTGCGAGAATCATCAACTGAGTTGAGATTCGAGGAACTTCCGATTTCTGTTGGTTCAGTAAAATCATTGTTTTGTGATGTATCCTCAGGTAGGGTGCGCCCCTATATACCAATAGATTTTAGAAAATCAGTTTTTGAAGCAACGCACAACCTATCGCATCCAGGTGTCCTAGCTTCCGTGAAGGCAATGACAGATGAGTTCGTTTGGGTAGGCATAAAGAAGGATGTTAAACGAATGGCGCAGTGCTGTCTAGCTTGCCAGCGCTCAAAAGAAGCAAAGCACACGAAAAGCCCGTTGGGAAACTACAATCCGGTAACCCAACGATTTGCAGAGGTTCATTTGGACATCATTGATCCACTGCCAGTTTCCGAAGAACAAAGGTATTGTGTCACTCTGATCGACCAATTTACTAGATGGACTGAAGCAGTTCCAGTCCCAAATATCAGAGCGGAGACCGTCGCCGTAGCAGTATTCAACAACTGGATCGCTCATTTCGGAGTGCCGTCCGCAATAGTGACGGACCAGGGAGCCCAGTTTGAATCCGAGCTGTTTGCGGAATTCTCCAAATTACTCGGTTTTGAACATAAGAGGACTACTGCATATAATCCGAAGTGCAATGGGTTTGTAGAAAGGTGGCATAGGACTCTAAAGGCAGCAATAATGTGTCATGGCACGAGCGAGTGGACGCGCACACCCTATCGTGAAGATATGAAGACCACGTCGGCCGAATTGGTTTTCGGTCAACAAATTCGTGTCCCAAGCCAGTTGTTGGTGGAGAGACAATGCATCACGAACCAGCCCGATTTCGTTAGAGTTGTGGGAACATTTCGACAAGATTCGCCCGACTCCACCCTCACATCACTGCAACCAGAGAGTGTTTGTTTCGCAGGAACTGAACACATGCACACACGTATTTGTACGAACGGATTCGAGTAAAAGATCATTGCAGCCTCCGTACGAGGGTCCATTTCGCGTTGTCAATCGGAGCGAAAAGTCGTTCATCTTGGACATCAAAGGGAAACTCGGAAACATATCAATCGACAGGTTAAAACCCTGTTTCACGGAAGACAACCCAATCGAGGCACCACTAAAGCTCAGTTTACACCTCTCGTGAACATGAACGTGAACAAAACATTTTTTGTTGATAAATCTGAAATTACTTGATTTTTTTCATTAAAACTGATTGGAATAAACTTGAAATAAAATTACGTATCGAATAATTATGAAAATAATGAATAACATGTCATTATAACAATATTTTTTTCAATTCCCTGATGAAATGTCTGTGAACAAAATGAAATTATTGGGGAATTGAAAAAAATATTGTTATAATGACATTTTATTCATTATTTTCATAATTATTCGAAACGTAATTTTATTTCAAGTTTATTCCAATCAGTTTTAATGAAAAAAATCAAGTAATTTCAGATTTATCAACAAAAAATGTTTTGTTCACGTTAATGTTCCCGAGAGGTGTAAACTGGCCTTAAATGGCAACTATCGAAGAATCGATGTCGCAGAACCAACGGAGAAATGTCCGGACAAAGCGCGCAGCACCAAAATTCGATTCAATCTGGAAATACAACCATCCACCGGCAGTAAACCAACCGGTGCTGTTAACAGAACAAAATCGTGTTTGAAGGCAACAGCTTCAACAACAATTATGCCCAAAACAACGGTAACCAGAGCAGGAAGACATACGAAAGTGCCAGCACGTTTCGCGTTTTCGCTCATCGATGATTCACTCGTAAGGGAGTAATGTGGCGTTCACTATACATACCTGCACTTCATTGCGCGAGTCTCCATCTGAACGGCGACGAGTGCGAACCTTGGGTAGTTTGGTGAATTTTAGAAATGTAGGTTTTCGTCATCACGATTGCCGCGAGAAAAACAATCGCAGATATATAAGAAAATATATAACGTAAATAAAAAATAATAGCAACCGTTTTTTTCAACGAGGCACATCGTAGTAAATTGTAATTGCCCAACAATTGGGACTAAATAAACTAAAGCCTTAAGAACAATTAAGCCAAATAAACAAATAAAAAATAGTTAATTAAAATTAAAAGAACTTGTTTATGCTGAACTGGTAACGGAATATTTGTGTGATAAACCGCCGAAGGTACACCACATTCTGTATTAGATTCAATCTGCTGAAATAAAATCTAGGGTTTGATAGTTATTGGCATAATGTAACTATAAATTTAAAAAACCTGACTGCACAGTTATAAAACACTTATAAAATTTGAAACATGTCACTGTACGTAACACGGAATCCGTGATATAGAGAAATTGTTCTGCTTGATAACGAGATATTATTTACGGGAATTTAGTTAGAGTATTATTAAGTGATGATCGAGACAAAATAGAGGCAAACCGGCGCTAAGTAATTTGGCAATCGTTTAAAATATTTTTTTAATATTACCGAAAAGCTCATAGTCATAGTGACCAGCCAGTAATCTTCATCTATTAACCACCAAGAAAATCCTGTTGAAGAAGTAGAAGCAAAACAAGAATTCTAAAAATTTCAAGATGACCATGAGAAATCGAAACGACTTCGGATTAAAAAAATTCAGTATTTATTTTTTTGATGGCTTGGAGAAAGTGGAAAAAATCCACACGAAGTACGAGTTTTAATATTCTTGGGGCATTACAAATTTTAAGAACAAATTTGATTACTTAATTTAAATTGTAGAAATTTTTTCTTTTTCTTTAATTTTTTTTATGTTTAAATTATGTTCTTGTGATGATAACATTTGAATATGAGTAGTACCTTTGAGTATATATATATAGAGCAATCACCAAACCGAAAAAAAAGTTGTAATACTACCTCGCTGCAAGATGAGAGCGCGACAATCGGCATGTTTTTATAAATAATACAAGTAGAATGAATAATAATAATGAAACGAAGAAATAACCTTGAATGGTACACAAATCCATTTTTTCGTTTGTTTTTTTAAATTTTTTTTTATTTTTATTTTCACAAAACATTATACATACATATGTATACCTATACATACTCATCCAAACATAAGCAATATTATTGTCGTTTCTTATTTTTTAAATAAATTTTTGGTTTTCCGTTACAATAAAATGTTTCAATAGTCATGAGACGAATAAAACAAAGTGTCTGCAGTTTATTGTGGTATATTTTAATCTTGGGATTTGTGCGTAGAGCCTTAATAATTGCTTATAGATGACAAGTGAAATTTATTTACTGTGAAATATAGAAATAATAATGAGTACAATCAGTGCTTAACATATCAGACTAAAGTTGGTTTAGTAACAAAGAAAATACAGGGTATTCTTGAATGCCAGCTTGAGTTGAAGATTAATCAAAATCACTTGTTAGGTAAATTTTGTTGTAATGAGAATAAATAAACCACAGAGTTGTTGCTGGATTTAGATTTAATTCGTGCTGACGGCGCAAATTTAAATGGCTAGAATGACATTTTAGAAGACAGCTAATAAGTAAACTTTAGCATCTATTAAAGAAATGTTTTGTGTATATTATAGGTAATTTTAAAAAAAATTATTGTTTTTCAAAATATTTCAAATAAATTTATTTAAAACTTGATTAATTCACATGATTATTTATTGATTTATTTCATTATTTCATCTTTGTGAGATTCACAATGGAAGAAGAAATTTTGCTTTTAAAATATTACGGAAGCCATTTTTGTCAATACAATCAGTTTCCTTTTAAAATTTTTGAAAAATTTATCAAATATTGAGATAATTTCCTTTAAATCTTTTACGAACATTGATGGTGTAGTCAAACTTCTGCAAGGTAGTTGTTGTTCCGTATAATTTGAATGGTAAGCACGTTTTATTAGTTTTGCTGTTTTTTTCTTGAAATTTTGCGTCTCTATTTTTAAGAATAAATTTGTGTGCCAAAAACACAGCTACGTATGCATTTGCACAATTTTTTAATGAAATACATTTTATTATTGTATTTTCATTACTGATTTGAAGGATTCTTTTATGTCATTTTCTTCATCATCGAGCATTGCAGCTTCCACAGTTTCTAAATCAAGCTCTTCATCAATGTGTTCGTTTGCATCAGTTTCTGAAAGTGGTGTAGATGAGGTTTGTTCCAATAAATTAATAGCATTACACGGTGTTCCTGAATGAACTTTAAATTCGACTTTAACATACTCGAAAATTTCAAATTGGGTATTGTTTGGGGACCTTTCAAGAATCATTTAAGATCAAAATTAACATAATCCGCTTAGCCGTTTTTAAAAAAAGTGCTTTTCTTTATTAAAACATTAGAAAACTTCAAAATATTAAAAAAAATGAAACAATCTTATAATTTTATTTTATTTAATATAAATTTATTTAACATTACAAAAGAATAAACATTATGATTCAACATTATTTAATTGACAAAAACTACTATCTGATACATTAGTCAATGTGATGAGAAAATTTTAGGTAACGTTTATGTTTGTTGTAATATAAAACCAATGAAAATTATTTTTTTGGATTTTCTTTTTGTCTTATTTAATTTAATTATAAATAACGTTTTATTTGTTATAAATTTCATAAATAAATTCATAATGTAATGCAAATAAATTCAATTAAACTTGATTGAAAAGCATTTTGTGATTCATATTTTTGATGCATAAGTATTTGTGATATGCAGAAAAATTTAAAAATAATTAGTAAATTAATTAAATTTAAAATTATTTTTGGCTAATTAAATAATAATTAAGTCATTTATAATTTGTGAACCATTGGAACATTTTTATTACGCCTCCAACACGTCTCGGAAGTGGCCCAAAAATTATGTAAAATCGCAGGGAATCTTATCCCACACGGTTTTATAAACACCCCATAATACATTTTTAGTCTTGCTAGATTGCGAATATCTTCCGGGTTCATTTAAACCCCAACAAGGGCAAATAAAACTCTGCCTTGGCCTAGGCAACTAATTATGTTCAATATTTTTATATAATTTTGAGGCAATGTTACTTCTTTTGTATTGGAGCGTTATTGCGCTAAATAGCAAATTAAGGGCCGACTGATTTTTGAACAACTGGGATCAGTCAAATGAGGTAGTCATTCAATAAACTGAAATTTAACATTGACCTTAAAGTGTTGTGATTTATACAACCGTATACAATTTTATATCTTCCGAAAGAATACTACGGGAAGAAGTAAGCACCCTATTTGATATTCTCTGCTAATGTAATATCACATTTTTTATCCATATTTTCTAATTAATGCCAAAACACACTAATTTGGACATAACAGGGTTATCAGTTCAATTGGCAATCCAATATAATGAAGTTTACATTTTATTTTCTCACAGTAAATCACATTCTGTTTGGCTAAGTGTTCTATAAACTACAACTCTTCAAACCCAATGTTTGTTTGCCACCCCGGTGGCACAGTGGTTAGCATACTTGCTTTACGCTCCGGAGGTCCCGGGTTCGATTCCCGCGGCGGATGATGAAAAAATCACGGCTGGTTAAGGGTAGGATCAATGAATTAATCACTCATTATCCGTTAAGAAAAATGATTACAAAACTTCAAAAGGAAGCGGCCAAATCCCTCTATGGGATGTAGCGCCATCGAAAAGAAAAAAATGATTTGTTGGAGACCCGTAAAACAATAAGATATTGCCTTTTTTCTATCGGATTTCCAAAGCGCTATTTGTTAAATTTTCGATAATGCCTATTAATTCTTTGGAAATTGCACTTTTATCTGGATTTTTTAAAAATGTGGCTATAGTTTTTTCAGCTTATGTGAAAAAGACATTTGCGATTGCCGCAAAAATTCCCATATAAACTCCGTTGCTGAACACTTGAGTGGCTAATTTTACGGATAACTTCTCAAATGCATTTGGTCGTATAAGCTCCCTCGGTAATTTATAAAATATTTTAATTGTACCTTCATTAAAATCAAAAATTTTCTCTAAAATTTTCCAAGAAACTCTACCAAACTGTGTAACTATATCAGCATTAATTAACCTATTTCTTAAACTTTTAATCAGATGTGGCGGATCATAAAAAAGATTTTTTTTCACTTAAGAAAAAATAAGGCTTTGGCTCCGAAGCTCCTAACAGTTTATAGGCACTTATTTTGTTACTGCCTTGGTTACAATTCACAACACATATATCAAATCCGATTCGTGTTGCTTCAGAAATACAGTAAGTGAAAATTTGATGCAACTCATCACCTTTGACATTACTGATATAAATTCCCAAAGTTTGTTTCCAATTACTGTTCAAACCACGTAAAATAATAATCAAACCATGAGTTGCAATGATATTTTTTCGACCTAAATGACCATGATCTAAAAATTCATATATTATATCTTCAGAAGTATTAAATTCGAATTCCGGTTTGATTGCCATTTCGTCTAATAACAACACACATTATTTATCCATTTTTGAAAGAAGTGCACTCTCTCTTGGTCTGCTACATATTTGCGACACTTTTCATTTGAGTGCCATTTTTGAATGGTTGACACCGCAGGCAATGAAACTTCTAATTCTAACATATAATTATAATGGGATGGAGATTTATATGATAGTAAACATTTAAATATAAATCTCGTTCGACATTTTGCCAATGAGCATTAGCTTTATGATGCAACTGAGACAAAATAAATTTTCTTACCGGATCACTTTTTTGACTAAACATTTCATTAATTGTTTCTTTAACTAAATTATCTGAGCATAAGAAATCTAATTTCTTCTGTTTTGGTGAATTAAATATAAATCTAGGAACTTTCATTGAATTTATTATATTGGATTTTTTTCTTCTAATATAAGGCATGACAGAAAATTGATCTTCAGTTCTTTCATCATTATCATGAAAATTAGATAAACAAATATTAGTTATACGGTTTGAATATTTCCTCTTAAATTTGGACCGGCAGGTGATCGATTTCCTTCCAGTGATAAATGATAGTCTTCAAGGAATGGCGAAATAGTGAGGGATATATTATCTATAACAGAAAAACATTGAACTTCTGGCAAAATCAATTTTTCTTCGGTGATATGAGTGGCTTTTCTTTTGAATGTCTTTCTAATTTGTATATTTGGAACAATTGATAGACCTTCATATTCTTTATCGATCGAAACGGGATACACATTTTTATTTATAATTTTTTTTGATCCTAAAATACGAATATCGTTGTCGTAGAAATGATTTTCGCAAAATTTTATGGGAGTGTTCAACTTTTCTGTGGTTATTTTCAATAATTTGTTTCCTGAATCTTTAATCCACACATTCCGTTTTTTATCACTACTTAGGAAAATTGAAAAACGATAGAAACTTCCATTTATACAAATATTTAAACATCCTTCGTATTCGTGTTAATAAACAAAAATACTTTTACTTATAACTAGAACCGCAGAGGTAAAAATACCCCTACAAGAACGTTCATTTGATTTTTTATTCCAGAAATCTTAAAATGTATTTAAGTTCATAGTTTCAAAATTAAATTTCAACAGATTTAAAAATCAAAAATCACATGACCCACACAATCTTTTTTGTACAACATCAACACAAAACAAATATCACTCACACATTCACACTGTTCTGTACGATCAAAACATTCAAAACGAAGAAAATAGGAAAAAAAATTATTCTACATTTTAGTTTTTAAATCGTTTTAAGCCTCAATTCCATTGTGAAACAAAGTTTGTCAGTCAAAATAACTTGAGATAAAAATATAAAATCGATGGTTGCGTGAACGAGATGCCCAACGGAGTCAGTCAAAATTTTACTTACAAAAAAGATGTGTCTGTGTTAGTGGACTGATATCAAAATTTAAAAAAAGTTCAAATCGAGAACTATTTATGGCAGTCCAACTAATACAAGGACATAAATATTGTGTACCGATGAGAAATATTTATCGCACACATTATTAATTTTAATAGTATGGCACCTTTATGGGAATGATTTTTTTTAATTTTGTATTTTAAGACAGAAAATATTCGAAAATAATAATTCTGATATGAGTAATAATAATAATTAATTTTTTAGATAATTTTGAATCAATTTGGGTTCCGAAACCAACATGGTACCACAGAGCAAATTCACAGAATTGTAAACGCAATCAAAATCACCTTCGAGGAAAAGAAATATTGTTCTGCTGCTTTCTTGGATATAGCACAAGCATTTGATAAAGTTTGGCACGATGGGCTAATATACAAAATTAAAGAGCTTCTACCGAAGAAATTTCACTCAATTTTGGGAAACTACCTTATTCAAAGGCAATACATGGTCAAACAAAATGGCGCAACTACTTGCTTAAATGATATTAATGCAGGTGTCCCGCAAGGCAGCGTTCTAGGGCCAATATTATACTTGTTGTACACAGCCGATTTACCTGTAACCAACAAAGCAACAATATCAACATTTGCCGATGATACGGCCATCCTGGTGTCACACAATAATCCCGAAATTGCCTCAAAGGAGTTACAGAATCATTTAAACAAAATCGCGGACTCGCTAAAGACATGGCGAATAAAAGTGAACGAAAACAAATCAACTCACATCACATTCACGCTGAACAAACGCACCTGCCCACCAGTGAAATTAAACAATAAAAATATTCCTCAACAAACGAAGGTCAAATACTTAGGTTTGCACCTGGATAGAAGGTTAACGTGGAAAACCCATATTGAAACTAAGCGCAACCAAATAAAAATGACATTTTCCAAAATGTATTGGCTGATGGGAAGGAAATCTCAGTTATCATTAGCCAATAAAGTTTTACTGTACAAAGCGATAATCAAACCCATATGGACATATGGTATTCAGTTATGGGGATCCACCAGCGCTTCAAACAGAGAGCTCCTGCAACGAACACAAGCGAAAATACTTCGAAGTATTACTAATGCTCCGTGGTACATTCGAAATAGTAATATACATGATGACCTTGGGATTAAAACCATTAAAGAAACAATTAAAGAATTCAGTTCTAAATATTATTCAAAACTAGAAGCGCATCCCAACGAATTGGCCAGGGATATATTAAAACAGCCACGATTTAGGCGACTGAAAAGAACAGATCCACTCGGACTGATGAACCTGTGAACCTGTAAATTTATTAAATGTTGATGTTATACATAAGTATGTATGTATAAGTATAATCTAAATTAATTAAATTGTGAGCACCAACAATAAGTATTAACATTGGTTAAGACTTAAAATATGTAATAATTTTAGCTTAAGATTTGATTACTTCTTGTTAGTTTCTTATGTAGAAAGATTCAAGAATAAAGCCATTGGCAGCATTTAAAAAAAAAAAAAAAAAAAGATAATTTTGAGACTAGAAATAATTGAATTAACACATAATACTTAATTTGTTAATTCATTCTAGGTTATGTTGTTGTTTGCTGTCAAAACATATAAAATAATAGTGTGGCATTGTTATGGGAAAGATTTTTTTAATTTTGTGTTTTATGATGGATAATGTTCGAAAAAAATAATTCTGATATGAGTAATAATAATAATTAATTTTTTAGATAATTTTGAAACTTAAAATAATTGAATTAACACATAATACTTAATTTGTTAATTAATTGTAGGTTATGTGTTTGTTTGCTGTCAAAATACTAATAATCAATAGTGTGGCATTGTTACGGGATAAGATTTTTTTAATTTTGTATTTTATGACGGATAATCTTCGAAAAAAATAATTTTGATGTGGGTAATAATGATAATTAATTTTTTAGATTATTTTGAAACGTGAAAATAATAGAATTTACACTAATACCTAATTTTGTTTAATAATTTTTGGTTATGTTTTTGCTTGCTGTCAAAATGTGTCAAACAAATTTTGCTATAAAAAAAACAATAACAACATACTTTGTCTTTGTCACTCTGCTGGATTATTTTTTTTTGTCTTTTTCCAACTGAAGTCAGCTCAGTCAATTTTTCACAATGGAATTGAGGCATTATTGTTGTTTTTGTTGTATTTGTATTATACATCTACGATACGAGCGGAAAGAGGAAAAGTTTAAATTATATTCATTTTCAACCACAAATCTTACTGTATACTTCGATACATTGCAACCTAAATATATTATGCACAAAAAATTAGAAAAAATTTGTAAATCATACAAGTAACGCTATCTATTGAGGTAGTATTACAATTGGGGTGATTCCTCTATATATATATACTCAAAGGTAGTACCTAGTATGAATTTTATAATATTTTGATTACATGCAGAATTTGGAGTTGGAGTCGGATTCGAATAGTCAATTTTTATACATCGGAGTCGGAGTCGAAGAATTATTTTAGACTCCACAGCCCTGCTTTTAACGCAAAGGACCTGACATCTGTTGAACGATATTAAAATTAGAGAAAAAGGTGATCAACAATTGACGACTTGCACCGTGCGTCTAGCGGAAGGAATTGTAACCGAGAAATTAATGTAAACGAAATTTCCCAGTAGTAGTTATATGGAAATATTATTCTAACAATTTTAATTTTAATTAATTAAAATTGCAAAGAATTCAACTCAAAATGCTACCCATACATAATGTAAAGTACGGTTTTTCTATATTTGATTGATTTAGTTCAATTTTAATATTAAAAATACCATAAAATAGTGTCCAATTTAGCATAAATTTGATAATAAGTTAGCGCCATTCGTTGTTATTTTAGTTTTGTTACACTAAATATATTTACTACTATAATTAAATCATATTTATTACAAGATAAAAACAAACCAAACTGCAAAATTATATATTATATTGTACTAAATGGCGCTAAATTAATATCAAATTTATGCAATTTTGAACATTGTTTTTTGGCACTTTTAATATTAAAATTGAACTAAATCAATCAAATACAACAAAACCATACTTTACAATATGTATGGGTAGCATTTTGAGTTGAATTCTTTGCAATTTTAATTAATTAAAATTAAAATTGTTAGAATAATATTTCCATATAACTACTACTGGGAAATTTCGTTTACATTAATTTCAAACTTATAAACCCGCTACTAGAGGCGCTTTTTATACTTTCCCACTCGTCAATTTAAAAATGCATAATTTTGACATTTTTCTTATTGATTCCGGTGTAAAAGAATCTGTTATTCTACATAGAAAGATACATTTATTTATTCAAAGCTAAAATAATTCATAAAAACATACAAATAAACGCTGAATTGCTGATCGTGATCACTTTTACCTATGTAGTGGCAATAGGGCATGCTTATAGTAACAATATTCGCCGCTGTTTTAGAATGCAGCACCCTCGGTAAAGGTTAGCATGGCAAATGTTATTTGTATTTTGTATCGAAAGTGTATGGTGAATTTAATAACAGAAAAGAATTTGTATATTTTAAAATGTTTATAAGTCGTTTAGCGACGCGTTCGAACTTCGTAGCCATAAAATTAAACATTAAACATTATTGTAAGTGTAACCTTTATCACGACGGTAATGACATCTGATGTGCGGAAATAAAATCAAACTCGTTTTGCATGCCCCATCGTGGCGCCTCTTGCAGTACTTTAAAGGCGAATATCGGAAGTGACGCGGTTAAAAAAATTCAATAACCCTATTTTTCATTTTGATATAATTTTAGAAGCAATTCTTCTATTCGAAGGTTCTTTTAATCAAAGGTTCTTCTAATCGAAGGTTCTTCTAAACGAAGGCTCTTTTAATTGAGTTAAATTGATCAACATCAAAATTAAGCGAAATTTTTTCTTTCCCGATTAGAAGAACCGGTTCTTATGTTCGGGGGAAGACGGTAGGTCATATACAGCTATAAGTGCTAGTGGACCTAATCAAACGAAAATAACAACAACAACAACAACGACTGTTGAGAGTACCGCCCAGAACCCCTGTCGACTTTTGGTGCCAATCCCAATAATTGGTATTTTCACTACATTCACAGTATCACACGTACACATCTAAAAAAACAGTCATTAAGGCGAAACGTGTGTACTATTTCGTAATCACTTCAAGAAAAAAAAAAAACATGTTCTTTCTGCTCAATCAAACACAAACGCGACTTTCACTTAACGAATCCATTAATTATAATAAATTGTTCGATAATTTTATAACTTAAAGTATCACGTATTTTGTGTAAAACACAAAACCCAAAGGCACTTATCAGTAAATTAAATTGTGGTTACCTTGGGCAAGTTATCAATAACACCAAAAAGTAGTATCGAGCATAGACCCTTGGTGATAAGTAGATCCAAATGTTCGATCAGCTTATTTATACCGTAACGATAAATGCCTGGCATGGTAGGTATTGGTTGTATTCCATTGTCATCATCGCTAAAATTAGGGAAAAGAGCAAACAATTAATTAAAACTCGTGAATACAAAATCCATGTTGTTAGGTTATGTCTACTTACACCAAAAATATTGGATACATTAAATTATGAGGTGATATATCGACATTTTCTTGTAATTTTCTTAGTGTAGGATGAAAAATACCACTATGCAACTTAATTAATGACATTTTTAATTTAACTTTTCACAAAACCAACAATTTAAATCTTTGCTGCTTAACTTCTTGCTGCGAGTCCAACAGCCAAAAAACTTATGATTTATCGCGTTTTTTTTTGTGCCTAATCATGCTGTCAATTGCCCGAGTAAATGCATTTCAATTGAATCGTGTATTGTGTTTAGTTTTTTTTTTGGTTGTTTGTGTGTTAACCAAAACCAATTTGATTTCTTTTTTTTGAGTTTTAACTTCTTTCCGTGAATTGTTGTTACTTAACAACACACATTCTTACGAGCTTATCGCGATTCGCGATTCTCTTTTTTGTTTTATATAAATTTTGACAGCCGAATCGATTTATTTCCGAAAGAGATAGCGTTATATGGTTAAATAATTAGGTAAAGTGTAAATTAATTGGTGAGAAAGAGGCGGTTGCATTTTGAACAAAACGTGCTTGCGACTTATGAAACTTTTTTTGTCATATGACTGATTTTTTTGGTTTGTTTTGTGATTTACGTGCCTTATGTAATGTTACAAACATTTTTGTGTTATCGACATAAAGCACATAACAATACCATCTATTTGCGGAACTTAATACGCCTAGATTTAGATTATTTATATTTTTATTGTTAATTAGCGGCACCTATTTTCAGCTTTAGCAAATAATTATTATCGGAGACGCAAACTAAATATGATTTTTGGAGTTGGTTTACAATGGCAGTTAAAATTGAAAGATTATTGATTTATGCAAGAATCTTCTTCACCGCTTCAGGTTTATGATACACATCATTTTTGGGAATTTGTTCTAGGAGGACAAAGGTACTCAATCTCTTAATTTATCAGTTATTTGGTTAATAGAGTTAGGTGAGGTTAAACGAAGAAATTAGGAGCCAAATATTTTTTACGTTCTAGATAGGAGCTGGAATATACAAAACTGAAAAAAAATCGTTCTAAGACGACGAATAGGTATAGAAATAAAATAAACCACGAATTTTAAAAGTCTTTTCAAATGCCTAGATTTTTTGCGGAACACATTCCTTTCCGGTTTAAAGAAACCGGAAAGAATTCGACGGCAAATAGTAACTCTGAGCATTCCTGGATAACTATCTATGTACAAGCAATAAGTTTGAGGAGTCACAATCTATAAACTGGGTGATTATCTAAATCTTACAAAACTATAAACCGCTTGAATAAGAATCATCCAACTATACATCTATACTGTGTACAAACAAATATTGAAATTGTACAAAACTTTTAAATTCATGATGGTAATGGATCATACAAGAAATTATTTAACAATTCAAAAAAAAAAAAAAAGCTTCCACATAACTTTGGGTATTTACTACGAAAATATTTTTCTGCTTCCAAAGTTCCACAAAGAAATGGCAAACAAATTTCACAAATATTAACAACAAATAAAAAAAAAAAAATTTTAAATTGGAATTTGATAGGAAAAATTGGAAATATTTCTCTCCTAACTACATAGAAAAATACTTTTGATATGAAACAAACAAATAACAAGAATTTTTCAGTATTTCCATCGTTTTTCACCTGTATAAAATAAAATTGACGACAAAAATAAGTTTAAATTGGAAACTTTTCTCTGATAAAGTTAAAGAAAAAAATTGTTTTCATTTTTATTTTATTGTTTAGCCGTCTTTCTTGTGTTGTCATATATCGTTGAGGGCGAGATGAGAAATTGGTTGGTTCCATATTTTAAATTTGCTGTGCTATTTCCGGGTGCACTGAGATTTTAATAGGATATAATAGAGTTAGACGGGACAAAGTTTTCATAATGGAATAAGAATTGAGAACTGCAGTGGGTTGGATTCTGTTAAGGAAGGCGATAATATCTATCGCGTTCACTATATCGTCATCCCAGTATTTATGTGTTACATATGTATTATAGATACTGATGGTATAGTGGTACAAAACTTTAACTCTATACTAAGCATAAATAATTTCACAGTGATTAACAATATTAATGCAAATTACTCGACTCGAATTATGACTCGACTCTAATATGTACAATCATAGACCATATGATATCAAATTGTGAAAATACATTTTATGTTTTATATGGGGACACACACTTAAGTGACCATAGGTACTTACTTATGAAATGTGTGTTGAACAAAAAACAATAGTTAATAATGTTTGTAAGTCTGTCGTTAATTATCAGAATATTCTTAAGGATATGGCTGCCCAAACTGTGAATTTAAACATTTCTCTTCTGTAAGTCTATAAGAAATAATACGACATTATCTTCTACAGTTATAAAAACTTCAAATTATAAAAAACCTTGGTTCAATAAGAATCTGGATGATCATTACAAAGTTCGTAATAAATTCTACAAACTCGTAAAAAAATATCCACATAACGCATACATTAGAGAGAATTACAAAAGGTTAGATTCTGAATTTAGGAAACGAGTTGTAAAAGAAAAGAAAGCTTAATATACACAAAGGGTTAACAAAGATTTGTCTAGTTCCAAGCGTATGTGGAGTATTGTTAGAGAAATTCTAACCAATAAATGCACAAATAGTTCTGATAAATTAATAACTTACCTTACCATAAATTCCATCCATGTAGATGATCAACGAAAGATCGTTAATGAGTTAAATAAATATTTTGTGAATGTTGGAACGGTTTTACCTCCACTTAAAAAACCTTCTCATAATTATGAGATCGTCGAATTACACGTAACTGTCAAAACTCGACTCAATACTTTTCAAGAAGAAGTAGTACATTGTCATTAATGGAAAGTATTTATGATTCATTAGAGAGTAAAGGCATTACTGCTTGCCTTTTTCTTGATATCAGGAAAGCATTTGATTGTGTGAATCACACAATCCTAATTCAAAAATTTCGTAAGAATGGTGTAGGTGGATATGCAGTTCAGTTAGTAGAAAACTATCTAATGAATAGACAACAATTCGTGAAAATTGATAACTTTAAGTCGGACAAATTAAGCATTTCTTGTGGTGTTCCACAACGTTCAAATCTCGGACCTACCTTATTTCTTATTTATATAAATGACATTGTGCATCTACATTTGAAAGGTCGTATTCAATTGTTCGCTGATGATGCCGTGCTTATTTATAGACCAAAATCTTTCGGTTTACTATTAGTTGTTAAAACTAATTTCCAAATTTATTATCTGAAACAGAAACCAATAAATATGTTGATGAAATTTATTTTGATGGTTACATAATTAAACGAGTCGAATCGACAAAATATTTGGAATTAGTAATTAATTCTCAATTGTCATGGATTGGCCATATTAATAGCATAAAACGAAAAATAGCACCATTGCTTGGAGTAATTAGGCGGGCTGGACGATTTATTCCACCAGACTTATGATATGGGTTATACTTTAGCTATACATTCTCATTTGATATACTATTTGATTCAAATCTGGGGTGCCGCCTGCCCTTCATATATAATTGATCTACAGATCCTACAAAATAAAGTTTTAAAAACCCTTAAAGGTCTGCCTACAATATTCAAGTATAGGTTAGGGTTAGTGAAGTGCAAAAATAGATTTGAAGATATCTCAGTTCAAATCGTATCTCAAGAATTTGCTTATTTAAATTTTATTAAAGATTATGATATTATGGTTATTATTCGTACATTATGTAGCTCGACTATAATCTAAAAAGTTATATTAATGTTCAAACAATGAATTATTTACGAGTACGAAACTTTATTGGAAAACATTTAACTGACCTGTAATTAAAAATTCGTTTTTTGAGTTCCAAATTTCTACCAGGGTAAGGTATCATTATATTTTTTTTTTTTTTTCCTAAGGCTTCATCTGCAACTAGTACGAAAGGGAGCGGAACCTCTGTATCTGGTAAAGGTTGGGGGTTAGGAAGGTCTAATTATGAATTTGCCGAAAACCATTCTTTCCCAAAGTCAGAATTTTGAAAAATTGTAGAATCCCCCATTGACCCATAATCTCCCATGTTAACATTTATAAATCGATAATCAGCATCTACTAACGCCATCAGAACGACTGAGTAAGACTTGTTATAATTAAAGTAGGTACTTTTTACACTTTCTGCCGTAGGCACTTGGCGAAACACACTTAATACACACATTTTTAAATTTTCTTAAAAACACTTGTTAAATATTTCGCAAAATTACAAAAGGTTTAAAAACGAAATCCGGATAGCTATATTTCTTAACCAAAATGTCCTCAACGAACAGAGACAAATCCGTTTCTCACCAATTACCGACCCCGCATTGTTTTATTCACATACTCATACCATTCCATAAAATTACTAATACGTCGGGTTATAAATAATAAAATAAAGGGGGAAAAAAAAAATCAACATCTGGAATTTTGTTATTCGACCGTTGCTAATCAATAATCATATACCTGTGTTTAACTCATCCCCTTTTAATTTTTAATGTTTACCACTCCCACATTTTTTATTTGTATATTTTTGTTTCCTTTTTTGCTTTTTCCAACTATATAATATATAAATAACTACATTTTTATTTTTACAGTTTAGTAGATACAAAATAGTAATTATGATTACAATTTTAAACCAAATGTTAATTATAATAGGCATTTTCAAAATAAAAATAATTAAAAAGCTAGGTTTGCACAATCGAAATTTATTTGTCAAAAGTGTGGTGGAAGCCATGATCGTGGAAAGTGTCCCGCATACAACGCAGTCTGTGCTAAGTGCAATGCAAAACATCATTTTGCAAGATGCTGCCGGGCGAAACATGTTAATATCGTAAAACTCGATTGTGAAAACCTAGAAAATGAATATTATAGACATAATTGAGCTAGAAATATATGAAACGATAGGCGATAAGAAAGGGTGGTTCGAAAAATTGTTCATAAATAATGTTGAATTTAATTTTAAGGTAGATACTGGCTCTGAGGTAAATGTAATACCTTTTAACATGTTAAATAGATTGAATATTGATTATGAAATAGAAAGTACTGATGTAATATTGCGAGCGTTCGGGGGTTCGAAAATAATTCCTTGCGGCCTAGTCAAATTAAACGTGAGGTATCAAAATACAGAAGATGTTCAAAATTTTGTGATAGTAGATTCAGAGGTTACTCCAATAATTGGATTTTGAATTAATTAAAAAGTTTAACGTCTTTAAAAATGTGCACGAAATTACAGAAGATAAGGATAAATGTATCCAAGATAATGAGTCAATATTCAACGGATTAGGCAGATTTCCAGAGCAATTAAGAATTGTCCTAAAAGAGAATGCAATTCCAGTAACCAGACCCCCGAAAAGAATTCCAATCGCTATTCGTGAGAAAGTAAAAGAAGCGTTGGATAATCTCGAAAAAAGCAATATAATAGAGATATTATCTGAACCAACCGAATGGATCAGTAACCTAGTCGTAGTTCAAAAACCAAATAGTAGTCTACGAATCTGGGTAGATCCTAAATTTTTGAATGAAGTAATTAGGAAAGACTACTACGAAATACCGAGACTAGAAGACTTAAGTTCTAAATTAGCAGGGGTACAATTATATACAGTCCTTGACTTAAAAGATGGATTCTACCAAGTAGAGCTTGACAACGAATCAAGAAAACTGTGTGCATTCAGTACGCCGTTTGGTAGCTATAGGTTTAAAAGGTTACCATTTGGTATAAATATAGCCCCAGAAACATTTCAGAGGCTTAACGAGAAAAATTTCGGTGATATACCAGGAGTATACATCTATATAGACGACCTATTAGTAACTGGGCGAACAGAAGCTGAACACGATCGAAACTTAAAATTAGTGGTAAAACGAGCCAAAAAATTAAATACCAAATTTAATCAAAATAAAGTGCAATATAGGGTGAAGCAGGTTACTTTTTGGGGCATACTTTTAATAAAGATGGTATTAGTTGTGACCCAAATAGGATCAAGGCAATTATACAGATGAGTGATCCCACGTCAAAAAAGGAATTACAACGATTTCTGGGAATGGTAAATTACCTGCGAAGTTTTATTCCTTATATGGCAGAAATGACAGAACCAATACATTAATTACTGAGAAAAAATGTAGAATTTTGCTGGCTAGAACAACATATACAGTGTGTCAAAAAACTGAAAGAAATCATTACAAATACACCGGTATTACAGATATTTGACATAAATAAAAAAGTTTGTATACAGACAGATGCTAGTCAAAATGGTGTAGGCTGTATGTTGCTGCAAGACGGAAGACCAGTGGCGTTCACGTCAAGAAGTTTGACTGACACCGAAAAACAGTACGCACAAATTGAGAAAGAGATGTTGGCGATTCTGTTCTCGTGCATAAAATTTCATCACTACATTTTTGGGCGACAAGTTGAAATACATTCAGGCCACAAGCCACTCGGGAGCATTGTCACAAATGAAATGCATAAGGTAAATTCTTCGCGACTTCAGCGAATGAAAATGAAATTATTGAAATACGAAATCAAGGTTATATATAAACCCGGGAAAGAGATGCATATTGCCGATCATTTATCGAGAAGCTATTTAACAGACGAACGCGCCGACGAATTCAAGTAATACGAGGATATCATTCATACAATAAACATGTCCAACCACAAGAAAGAATTATTTATACAAGAAACAGCAAGGGATCAAATTTTATCGATGGTATTGAAAACATATAAAGAAGGCTGGCCAAATTCTAAAGACAAATTAAATGATCTGGTAAAACCATTTTGGAAATTTAAAGGAGAAATTTTTTGTGATTAGGGCTTAGTTTATCTAGGAGACAGAATAATAGTTCCATTCAGATTAAGACAAGAAATGCTGCAATCACTTCATGCATCTCATCAGGGAGTTACTAAAACTAAACAAAGAGCGAGGGAAATATTATATTGGCCGGGTTTGGACACGGATATTGAGAACTGCCAAACCTACCATTTGAAAAAGTAGCATGTGATATTATGCAAGTTGGAGCAAATGAATACCTAGTAATCACGGATTATTACAGCATGTGGATAGAAATTATCTCATTAAAGACAAAACAGCCGGGCGAAATCATTGAAAAGCTCAAGCAGGTATTTTCAACGCACGGAATTCCAACAATTTTGATATGTGACAATATGCCGTTCGCATCAAGAGAAATGGATGAATTTAGTAAAAGCTGGGAATTCGAAATTAAAACTTCAAGCCCAACATACCCAAGATCAAACGGGCAGGCTGAAAAAGCCGTACATATTGCAAAAAATATAGTGAAAAAGTCTATAAAGGACAATCAAGATGTATACTATAGCTTGCTAGAATACCGCAACCATCCGGTGGCGAATCTAGGTGCGTCACCATCCGAACTATTATTGAGCCGCTGAACTAGTTCCAAAGCTCCTATAAAAGAAGAACTACTTAAGCCAAAAATTGAACTTAATGTTGTGGAAAAGCTCAAAAGGAATCAATATAGCACAAAACCATATTACGACGCAACAACAAAAAGGAAACCTGAATGAGAAGGTCAATCAGTGGTTTATAGAAAAGACAAAACTTGGGAACCTGCACAAATAATAAGCAAACACAGTAGTCCTCGATCATATTTGATAAGGAACGAAATGGGCCGAACACTTAGGCGAAATTCGTTTCATCTAAGAAATTCAAATCGCTATTTTCAAGTAAAAACTGAATTAGACGATAAGGATAGGAATAACAATTCGAACTTTGGAGAACAGAATTTTGAACACAGAAACTCTGGAAATGATGGTAATTTATTTGAAAGTGATAATGGTAACGGTTCGAATATTGCAAGTCGTATTACAAAATCGGGACGTATATCGCGACAACCCCGAAGGTTCGATGATTACATTAAATATTAATGAAATAAGTTTTGATTAAAACTAAAATTAATTAATTAAAAAAAAAAAAAAACAATTTCTTTTGAAAGGGAGGTAGATACATGTTAATTAATTAATCAATCATAAAATTAAAAAAAAAAAAAAAAAAAAATTAAAATAAAATTGAAATGAAAAGAATAATTAATTTAAGAAAATTTTATAAGTTAGACTTATCTGAATTATTGAATTATAAATTATGTTTTTTTAAAAGGGGAAGATGTTGTGATCCCGCCCCGGTGGTACAGTGGTTAGCATGCTTGCTTTAAGCTCCGGAGGTCCCGGGTTCGATTCCCGGCGGGTGAATGAATTAATCACTCATTAACCGTTAAAAAAATGATTACGAAACTTCAAATGAAGCGGCCAAATCCCTCTATGGGATGTAGCGCCAGCGAAAAAAAAAAAATGTTGTGAAGTAGAATACAATTTTATTGTATTGCAAATGATGTAGCGAACGAACCCTAAAATAAAAAGATAGAATAAAGATAGAAAGAAAAAAAAGAAGACGAAGAGAGTCAGTAATATGGTAGTTATTTAGATGGAATGTAATAACACGTGTATGTTCAATCATATTATAAAATATATAATAAATATAATTGGAAGTTCTAAAATAATAATAAAGTGTATGATTACATTGCAAGTGCAACGAGTCACAACGATACAAGAATCCTACTACATGAGATGTCAAACTTTCAAAACAAAAATTTAACCAAAAAATTCAATTCACAGGGAAAAGTTAGTCGAGATAAGACGCATTTTCATTTTGTGTGCTATAAATTTGTTTGAATTTTTATATTTTTAAGTTTGTGCATTTATTAAAATAACATAAATAGTGATAATATTAAGTGTGAAAAATATAAAGTGGAGAGTGAGGATAAAAACAGTAAAAAATTAAGTGAATTTACGGGTTTTTCAGAAGATGAAATTTTAACCTCAAAAAACAATGATAATGTGTTAAATAAATTAACGCGTAATAAAGGAAAACTTAATGATTTAATAATAATAAAAAATATTATGAAAGAAAATAAAAAGCAAAATAAATTTAAAAATAAAATACAAAAACCAAATATATCAATTAATAAATTCAATAAAAAAGATAAATCAATCAAAATGTTCGAGAACAATGTGGAAATGGATATTTGCGTAGCAAATGCTAACACTGTAAACAACACAATTAATAACAAAGAAATTAAAAGTTATAATATTAATAATACGGCAGATAGATTCAGCATCGAGGAACGTGAAAATACTTATTCTACTAAAGATAAAGGACCTTTTTCGGTGATTCTAATAAAAGAAAATTCTAACATTTTTAATATTTCAAAAACTCTTAAACAATTAAATTTTGGAAATTATGAAAGCATCATCCAGACTATGATTAAAACCAGATATTATAATAATATTTAAAACTATATCTGATGCTAATAAACTAATAAAATGTGATTTATTGAAAAAACAAGGGTACAATATTTTTCTACCAATTAACTTCAATCATACTTTGGGGATCATAAGAGGCATTCCACAAGAAACAGAAATGCAGGAAATTATGAATAATTATAACAGCGAAGTTTCAATTACGAAAGCAGAAAGATTACTTCGATTTGACATTCAAAGCAAAACTTTAATAAAGACTGAGACTGTGAAAATTACTTTTAGAGCTAATTATAAACCTGATTCTATTAAAATATATGGAGTAAATTACAGAGTAAGCTATGATATTTTATACCACAACCTTTATTTTGTAAGAATTGCTTAAATTACGGGCATCTTAAAAAATATTGTTTAAGTAAGGAAACAAGATGTGGTAATTGCGCAAACATTCATCCAATTATAAAAGACCAGAAATGTACTTTAAGTGAATCATGCCATAATTGCAAAGAAAATCATAGAACAAATTCGAAAAATTGCCCAAAAAAAAAGAAAGAAATGGAAATTCAAAGAATTAGGACTACGATGAGGAAATCATACAAAAAAGCGAAAGAAATTTATGAGAATAAATTTCCTCAATACCGACATGATCAATTTGGTTTCCCAGTTATGAGAAGACTTAATTACAACAGAACAGGACATGAACCAGAGCAACAAATCAAAATATCAGAAGTTGTTAAAAGTGGAGATGAAAATGTGAATACTACAAGTGAAGAAGTTAAGGAAATTGACGAAAAAATGGAATCTTAAGAAAATAGTGGACCAAATCAGATCTTTTTTTAATATTATAAAAGCTAAAGTTCCTAGCAAAGTAATACCAGATGAAGCATCAAATATAATGGATGCACTTACAGTTCAACTATATAATTATGATCCAGATCAAGAAATGCCAGGAGCAACATATTTATCACAACATGAAAATAATTCAAATTAATTTACAAAGCATTAAAAATAAAAAAGATATATTTGAGAAATACCTATTTAATGAAAATGCAGATATTGCGATTGTTTGTGAAACTTGGACTTCAGATAAATATTTACCTAGATTTAAAGATTATAAAATTATATTAAATAATAGAAGTGGTGGTTATGGCGGATTTGGAATACTTATCAAAAACAATATTCAACTTCTTTCTACTCAAATTTTAGATGTAATTCCAATAGAGGCAATAGAGATTAAAATTAAATTCAACAAGGAAGAGTATACAATAACTTCGTTCTACAACTCAACTAGAAATAAACTTCAAATACAAGAAGTAAATAATCAATTTGAAAAAATACTCAAGAAATATAGGAATAAACAAAACATTATAATTGGTGGGGATATAAATGGACATAGTAAACTGTGGGAAAAAAATGCTAAATATTATGCCTTAGGAAGCAAAATTGAAGACACAATTCTAGAATACCAATATTTTTTACTTAATTATGGTTTACCTACTCGACAAACTCTACATAACCTTCAAAATTCAGCAGTAGATATTACTCTAATATCTTTGGACTTAGTAAGTAAATCTTCATGGAATAGTACAACTGATAACATAGGTTCAGATCACTTTTCAATTAAAATATTTATTAATAACTTAAGTACAGCTAGGGAAAATAATAGTAATAATTTAATGATTAAAAAAACAAACGCAAAGAAGATTTTAGAAGAAATTAAACTATTAAATCCGTATCACACATTTGACATATATGACTATGAGGAAGAATTAACAAACATAATAGATAGAAACAGTTATACTTTAAAAGGAAAACGGCTCCAATATAGAAATAAACCTTGGTGGGCAGAAGAGATTAACAATTAATTTATGGAATGAAAAAAAAGAAGCTCAGAAAAATTTTAATAGAATAAAGGATATTCATACTGCAATTAAATTAAAAAAGTTACAAGCTAAATTAAAATTAAAAATAAAAACTAGTAAACAGTTATCATGGGCTGAACTTACTGATAGAATAAAGGTCAATATTCAGAATAAAAGATTGTGGAAATTGATTAACTTAATAAATAATAAAAGATCTAAATCATTCAATATTTTGGACAACAACGATTCAGCAATGGAATTTTTGGATTGTTAAGAAGCATAACCTAAAAATAAAGAGAACAAAACAAAGAATCATTTGATCATTTATATAATTATGATAATATTTATACTTATCTAATAATTTATCCACGAAAAGTTTGTTTCTTCTCTAATATTTCGTTGTCTGTAAATGTAAAATTATAAGTTTAATCTAATTTGCATTATATAAAATCAATTTACTCACCAAATTTATCTTAAAAATTTATTTATTTACATTTTGTGTTTGACGTTTAATACATAACAGGGTAACAATATAGATCGTGATATTTGTTCATTTTAGTACCGCAATTGTCGCTAGTCTGAATTATCTTTTCCATAACAAATGAGGTAATTTACACTAGCGCACCTAGCGTAAATGATGGCGAAGTTGATGTTTAGTACAAGTGCTAAACATGATCTATATTATGTGCATATATTGTACACTGCACTGTAAATAAGAATATAAATTGTACTAAACAATCAATCTCGTTGTACTAAAAATTATTGTTAAAATACTTTTAAACAGATGTCACTTGCGATTTTGTATTGTATAAAGTAAAAAGAAAAATAATAATGAAAAATTAGAACATTCTGGCAGTGACTTTCATGTGGTAAACAGCTAAAAAATAGATAAAGTGAAAATAAATAATAAAAAAATAAATAAACAGTGAATCGTTCTTTTATTATTTGGAAATAAACAGTGATTATTAAAAATACTACCGCATTTCAACTGGATTATCCGCATACCGCTTCGACATTATATTTATATCGCATTTCACCTGGATTCTCCGCATACCGCTTCGACATTATATTTATATCGCATTGTACCTGGATTATTCGCACACCGTTTCACACATTATATTTGACATCGCTCTGTACCCGGACAACGATTTGATACCGCAACGAGGAATATATTGGAATTGGATGTCAACTGGATTTCGAGATTTTATACAACTATACAGTCCACTCAACGTGATACAGCGAACACAGTGAACAAAAAATACACATTGTGGATAAGAGGAATTGGGTCTCAAGTAGTAAGACGCCTACCCTATCTCGTGGCTTTACATGGATATTAATTTCCCGAATTCTTTTCAAAAAATAGAAATCCCGTATCCTACACCATACCCTCCTCCTTTAATGGAAGAATTCAGTTACTCTGAAATAAACAACATCATAAAAAATAATAAAAATACAGCGCCTGGTTTAAATAAAATATCTTATGAAATTTTAAAACAATTACCAGATAATCATATTAAAACAATTACAAATCATCTAAACAAAATGTGGTCAAGGGGTATTTTTCCAGAGAAATTCAAAGAAATAAAAATAGTTGCAATTAAAAAACCTAACAAAATTGAAGACCTACCAGAAAATTATAGACCTATATCGTTGTTATCTACTTTCACAAAAATAATTAATAAAATGCTTAAAAATAGAATTAATGCTGAACTAAATGTTAAAAAAATCTTACCAACTCATTCATATGGATTTCGAGAAAAAAAAAGTGCAACCGATTACTTCGTCACTCTTATAAATAAAATCAATGAAAATAGACAAAGAAAACTGAAAACATTATTAATTATTACTGATATAAAAAAGGCATTTGATCACATCGACAAAAAAATTTTAATAAATAAACTTAAAGAAATAAACATAAATAAAGTTATAATAAATTGGATATATAATTATCTTACTAATAGAAAAATAATTATTGAAACCAAAAGTGGCAGAATTATTAGAACTACAAACCAAGGAATTCCTCAAGGATGTTCTTTAAGTCCTTTACTCTTCAATATTTATACATCATCTTTACATCAAATCAACTCAGAAAATATAAAAATAATACAGTTTGCAGATGACATTGGGATATTAATTACAGCTGAAAATCACTACAAATTAGAAGAAATAGCTAATCAAGCATTAAATACTTTCGTTGGAAAATTGAATGAAATTAAATTTGAAGTTAACCCTGATAAAACCAAAATTTTAAATTTCAACATTAATATTCATAATAATTTAGTTATCAAAATTGGTAATAATATATTAGAAAACATTGAAAAAACTAAACTATTAGGCGTTACAATTACTAACAAACTTAGGTGGTTGGCACACTATAAAGAAATAAAATTTAAAATTCAAAAGAAGATGAACATTCTTAAAGCATTTGCTTACAGAATGGGAGGAGCTCATCCACAGAAGATGTTAAACATTTATAAGGCAATTATAAATTAATTAATTAATTATACAGCTGTATTTATAGAACAAAACAAATCAATAGTAAAATTAATGCAAACTTTGCAAAATAAATGTGTTAGAATTTGTATGGGGTTTACTAAAACAACACCTATTGAAGTACTACTAGCTGAAGCAGGAGATTTTAATTATATTCAACAAAATGAGATCTACGGCTAAATTTTTATCAAAACAAATTGCAAATAATACTGATATAGGGAAAGATGTGTTTAAAAATAAATCATTAATTCAATTTAATAATATTTTATTAAAATTTAACTTTATTAAAAATATTGGTAGAAATATAAAAATAAACTTAATTTCAAATAACCTAAGTGTAATATCTATGTTAAATAATAATATCCCTAAAAATAAAATGAATAACCTTCAAATTAATGCAGAATTTAGAGAATTGGAAGAAAAATATAAAAATTACAGTCAGATTTCTACAGATGGATCCAAATTCAGGACAACATGTGGCTTTGGAATACATATTCCTGAAGAAAATTTAAACTTATCGATGAAATTGAAACAAGAAACTAGTATTAAAATTACTGAATTAAACTGAATTTCCATTTACCAATAAGGTAAAAGGACTAAAATTCTCCATAGCACTGTTCTTTAAAATTCAGAACTATTCTATTATGAAGTTTAAATTGATCAAATAAGATGTTACTTCCACCATTTATATTGAAATTACCTATTGAATCTAAGAGACTCAACGCATGCTTTTAAGTTTGTTTCTTGAAAATGGGCCGGTTAAGCCTACATTCGGTACGATTAAAAAATATTAGTAGGTGATTCTAGATCTTAAATAATAAATGTTGGAATACACAATGCTAAATTTTCTTAAAAAATTTTTTTTCGGTTATTTTTTAGCTAATAAACTTAAAATGAGTCTGCGAGACTCAACCTATGCTGATTAGGGTTAATAGCCATTTATTTTGCAATATTTAATGAGGTCGGCGATAAACGTTCAAAGGAGACAGTCGTGTTTTTTGTCTGCTCCATAAAGTTTTAATATTTAATATGAATTACTTATGTATTTTAATTTTAAATAATGATAATATGTATATAATAAAAAAAAAAATAAAAATTTAAAAAAAAAAAAAAAAAAAAGACACTGAAATGAAATTATTATAGCTATTAGAAAAATTAGGTTAAGTTTATGTTATGTCATTTTTTTGTTGTATTTGTTTTAGAGCAAATTGGTGGTTTCGCCAGCTCATAAATTTATGAATAAATAATAATAATAACCAAAAAATTCAAAGGTATAGCTATAATACAAATTTTTAAATAAGTATGTTAATTTACTTTAATACTAAGGACTGTATCGAAAAGAAAGTAGCCACACAAAAATTTAGTTTTCTTCGCCTTGCTCTAATTCTATTGTAACGGAAAAGTACCGTTAGATAGAATAGCTTTTTGTAGGTAAATATTGCGTTTGATTTTTATAATTTGTTACCCAGTTGTAATAATGCCACGAATTGAAGAAGAAGTGCGTAAACGAATTTTGCACAAATTTTGCATTGAAAACGAACGGTGTTTCGTTTAGAAATTTAGCAAAGCGCGAAAATATAAGTAAAAATGCAGTGAGAAAAATAAATAATAAGTCTGGGGAACATGGTACGGTAAAGGATTTCCGAAAAAACGGTCGAAAACAAGGTCCCAGCAATCCCAAATTAGAGCCAAAATTGTCAGTGAAATTTGCAAAAACAAATCAATGTCTGTCAGAGATTTATGTGGGTGGCACTAGCATAGGAATGATCCAACGGGTAAAATAAGGCGTGTGACTTGAAGACATGTAAGAAACAAAAAGTTCCGAAACGAAGTGAAAAAAAAAATTGTATGTTAAAACCGTGCAACTGCCCATTATAAATTTGGAGCTGTTAAAAATCCACTGCATCACTTTTATTGAAAAACAGTAAACTCCATTAAATCCACCAGAACTTTGACCAATTGAAAGATATTGGGCAATTTCGAAGCGTTACTTGAAAAATAATGGTAAACTAGCAGAAAATTTAACAAAGTTCAAAAAGTTAGTCCAAAGCAGCCATACAAATTAATAAAACTACTGTGCAGAATCTAAGTAAAGGCATCAAATTAAAAATTCACTATGTATTTAGAAAATAATTTCTCAAATGTTTTAAACATAAAATATTCTAATTAGAAGTCTGCTTTATGATAAAACATCATTTTATAATACTTAAAATTGTTTTTTTGTATTTAAAATGGCTTTTTTTGTGGATACTTTCTTTTCGATACAGTCCTTACTACGACATAATTTTTCCTTTTTTCTTATTTTCAGGAACAACGGCGTCATCGATACGTGAACCTTGTTGTTGGTCGTCAACACCTACTTCAATGATATTCAAATTTAAGCACTTACCATATAACGTTTTCTGATGACGTATTGCATCCTTCTCATTCGGTTAGTTTAGCAACAACCATTAGGTTAAACCTTGCCGGTTCAGCAGTTTTTGCTATATGGATACTTGCTCCGATAAGTACAAATTGAGGCCTGTTACACACTTCGCTCCAATGAACAAGAGTACCTGTTCCTTCAAACTTATTGATTGATTTGCCAACAATCTTAAAAACTGTTTTACAGTATTCAGTTAGAGAGCTCCTCTCTAATTGCTCTTGAGAAAACTGGACATTTTTTTTAGTGATATGATTGATATTTCTCAGGCAATACATTTCTTTTAAATACTTATTTCAAAAACAAAAGAAGCCCGTTATTAAACCTAACAGTTTTTTGTCTTTACACTGCAGGCCGAAATCAATCGATATTCTGCATAATTATGCAGATGTCATAACGAAATTTCGTTTTCATTCACAAAAAAAAAAATTTTAATAAAAAATGTGATATAACGGAATAATTTAGTTGATTTCATATTGTTTAACCATATGACACATAATTTATCCATGGACTGCTGTTTTATAGCAAAAAGATATCGAGACATCTTGATATCTTCAAAAGTCGATTTCTTTTTTTTTTCAATCAACTAAATCGATCTAGATCAGAATAAATTGTGGGATTTATGTAATTATGGTTTCATTATGAGGCTTAATTGTAACAAATCTTTATCTAATAGGTTTATTAGCTTAAGCACACTCGAATTTGTCAACTAGTTTAAGTGAAATAATAGTAGGCCAGATAATTATCAAAACGAATCCGAAAATATGATGTATGGTCTACCTAATGATTGCTTGAGTTATGTGCGAGTACATTTCTTCCCTGAATGACCTCTCATTTATAAGTCAATAAAATTATTTGATCTAAACGACCTTACATTATACCTGTCATCACATAATTGTTTTCATGTTAGATTACAACAAAATACAGATAACTTGTGAACTAATTTGGAATGGAGATTACACAACACAGATTTATGTACCTTTCATACAAGCAAGCAAGTTGTAAGGGGTCCCCGTGTTACATATTTTGAAGTCAAACGGATATCCCCCGCATTGATACAATTTCGTAAATGCGGCGCGCTTAAATTCCACACGTCCAAATGTCAAGAGGAATGAATGATTATTTAACAACACATATACATATCTCAATTATACGGAAATCAAAAGTTAATCTAAACGTGATTAAGTAAGATAATCATATAAACCGCAAACACAACATGACCACTTATAACGTTTTATGTTTATGCCTTTTCGGCTGCATAGCATATTTGAATAAATTAACTAACTTCTTGTTCAATATCTCAAGATCATAAAAGCAATCAAACAGTTACATTACACATTTTTTAACTGAATAAATAGTTTGTGATTATTGTCTTGCGTCGAGTAAAAAAAAAAAAACTTGAGACAACACAAATTAAGAAAAAACAAAAAACAATTCGATCGTACATAGCCTGAGTATAATTTTGGTTTTCTTCGTACGGTACAGTGGTAATTGATTGTGTTATACACTATAGACTTGTATTGGTTTGGTTCAATTTGGTTTCTTTAAGCCACATAAATAAAAATGCAAAAAAAAAAAAAACCAAAGCGGAGATAAAATATATAAGCAACCAAGTAATTGAAGAAAAGAAAAAGCACTTGAGCCTACTATGTAAATAGTGGGGAGTGTTATGCATGTGGTGGCTTAGTGTAAGTTTGTTGTATCGAAACAGTTTTTTGTTGTATTTTGTCAGACACACGAATTGGTCATTTTTAGTGTTTATGTTGTTGTTGTTATTTATTTATTTATTATTAATGAACGCGGCGATACATTTTTTGATTTGGAAGTGAAAGGGAATTTTTTTTGTTTGTGTAAAATTTATTCCGAAACATATAGCAAATTAAAATTTCCTTTTAGTTATGTTTGAGACTGTTTGAGATCGCGTGTATAACAAATATGTGATCGTTTTTATCCGTGCAGTGTGTAAATTACAATTTGTGTTTAAAGTGAGTGAGTGATTTTTTTTTGAGTGATAAAATATAGGATTTAGGTACAGTGAAAGTGAGTTTTAATTTAAAGTGATATAGATTGTGTAAAATTTGCTATCTCATTGCAAATGACCTTCGCTGATCTTTATCTCACTGCTAATAATAAATTTAATTGGATTTGAATTATTATTTTTTTTTGAGTCGTGCGCTTAACCGATTTTAGAAAGGATTTACGGATTACATGGTATTTTGTTGGTATGGCCGCACATAACCGCAACTCACTTTCAATTATAATTTGTAATCATTCCATACAGAAGATTATTTTATAAGGATATCGCGCGTATAAATTGAGGTCATATGTACTTTTCCCACAGTTAGAAATCAATCAACAAATTTTCAAGTTTGTTTTGTTATCGTTTTTTTTTGTACACTCTATTATTATTAATTGATTGGAAATTGTAATAACAGAAACTAGTTTTAAATTTATTATCTATTGGCTGATTTGATTAATGATCTTAGAAAAATTTGCATATTAGTGTCACTTGATTTTATTGATTAGATTAAAAAAAAAACGGTGGGGCCTCCAAAAAATTCAAATCCAAACCTAAAAAGTGATATCTTAGAATTAGAATTATTAATCAAAAATATGTTTCCTATTTATTTATAATACATCGAAATAGAAATTGTGAAAATTAATTATTAAAAGTTTTTTTTTTCTGTTTTTCTACAGTAGAGTATTTTGTATTTCTATTTTTGGTAAAAATACAAGAAATTACAAAAAAATACAAAAATAGCGAAGTTAAACAAAAAGTGATAAAAAGAAATTAAAGTTAATAAAAAAAATAAAAAAAACAAAACCAAGAAAGAATTAATCTTTTATACAAGTAAACAAAATTTGTGTGAGCTTGAATAGAGGTAAGTGTAATTTATGATTTAATTGTTTTTATGCCATGTAGCGGTATAAGTTGTGTATGTTTTAAGAATTTGGACTTTCAACCTATAAAACAATTGTTTTTAATTTTGACGACTAGTACCAGTGATATTTTAGAAATAACGTCTCTAGATTTGTTTCTTATTGTTTTATTAATTCGAATCAGGGCTTAACTCTAAAATTCGAACTATGTATTAGCTGAATATAGGTCATCGTCTCAAATTTAATCAAATATCGTAATTAGTCAAATAAATTCTCTTTCTTCGGGTTTACAAACCATTATGGGTGGTTGCATTTTATTTATAACAACCTCCAGAACCCCACAATAAATCACAACGATTTTCACGATCTATTTGAATTCTAGAATATGTCGAATTTTGCTGATTTTACAAAATTCTAATATTAGAATTTTTATCAAATTTTATAAATTTTTTTAATTTTACATAATTGATGAATTTGAGTTTTGCAAACTTATTTGCATTATACGAATTTTTAAGAATTCACTATTGATATTATTCAATCCAAACGATCAGAATTTTCAGTTTTCTTTGAAACCTTAAAAATTTATGATTTTAAAGTTTTTTAATACCTTTTTAATATACGGCTAATTAAATGAACTATTTAGCGTCCCTTGTTTGCTATTTTGTGTCATGTTCATGTATATCATGTTTGGTAAAAAACTGTCAAATAAATTTCTGCAAGTTAGCTCAAATTTATCTTAATTTTGGGTTTACCCGTAATTAACAGTATTTGGGAAAAAAGTTTGATTTCAATGTGAAAAGAATTTAAAAACACTTTGCACATGTTGGTCATTTATCAAGTAAATATCAAAATCTGTTTGTTTAATTTGATGAGAATTTTGGATTGTAGAAATTGATCAAAAAATTTCAAAGCCCTCACTAATTAAATTTATTTAAATTTCCTAAAGCAACGATTTCCCCATCTTCTAAATGTTGCGATCCTTTTCTAATCGGATCACCTGGAGTTATTAATTTGTTTAATTCGAGTGTAGGGGGAAAGTGGGGGAATTGCGTGCCCTAAAGCGAAAATCAATAGAATATTAATTTAATAAGCGACTTCAAAACAGCTTTCAGGTTTTTTTATAACCAGTTATGTATGCTTCTGCATACTCCCATACTCCAAATGGCTCAGAGTTACGACCTTTGCCAGATAATTGAATTGCCCTAAAATTCGACTAAAACGGTACTATCCCGAACTCACAGGTAATTCTGTGCACTAAGTGGGGTAATTCCGTGTTAGTTCAAAAGTAATAATATTTCAAATCAACTTATTTCGCTTACAAAACATAAAATAATGAATATAATTCATTTTAATAATTAAAAATAATAAAGAAATAAAAATATCACATTTTAGGTATAACATAAAAATTCAAAGGAACTTAACATTAAATAATACATATTTCAATTGCCTAATAGCTTAAGTATAATTATTTTGAAACGACCCAAAGTCTTTGCAAAAATCGCATATATAGTTCGCGGCATTTTCTGTGCCAGAGCAACTAGTGTGGCTCCAAGCACCACACCCCACACATCTATATCATAGTTTGCCATCTTTTCCGAACTCTGAATACATCAGGCAAATTTCGTCGCGAGCCTCAGAAAATGGATCCACGTCCTCAAGCTTATTGTCATCATCACATAAAATATCATCAACATCGCTCGCTGAATCAGATGATGGGAAAGTGACTTGTCGTCGAACTGGCCTTTTTTTGGTTTTTGTGCTTCTTTTTTTATCTGTTTCTGTTTTGTTTTACATTCCAGTTTTTTCTTTTTTTTTCTCTTCAGTGATTACCAAGTCTTCTTTTACTGGAGTTGCAGTAAAAATACTTGATGTTTGCTTCGGAGGCCCACCTCTTTTTGTAACTTTTTCATTACAAATTTTAAATTTATTGATTGGATATATACTTCATCAATTCTGACGTAACGTTTACTTGCACTAAGCTCCTTGGATAAAGTTTGTTCTTGAGTAGTCGACGAAGCTGTATTGATCGAAATTGTTGAGATCGAATTCATTGAAATTATTTGCGAATCTGAAACGAAATAAAAAACGATGTTAATCAAAAATGAAAAAAAACATATTTTAAGTCAAACCTGTTTCAGATCTTGGTGGTTCATCTGACTCTAAACAAATTTGATGTTAGTTGTCGACAAAAAGTCTTATTCGCAAATACGTTTGGATTGAAAGGAAAAATGCCATTTTTCTTAAATCCTGATATTCCTTAGCTCCAATTCTGGTGAAAAAATGTACACGACGAAGTTAGCTGTATGAGTTGAATTATTTCCAACTAGAACAAAAAAGTTGACCAGGGATACCAATAAAAAAAAATTCAATATGAAAAATAGTAAACAATTGCTAACTTCGCGGTGTACATTTTTTCACCAGAATTGGAGCATGTACACACCTTTACCGTTAATTTAGTGACACGGTAATATTACAATAAATGAATATACAAAAAAACTTTTGTTTACATGTGTTCTCACCAACTCAAATGCTTTGACTATGGTGGTAAAATTTAATAATCGAACTTATCAAAAGGAACAGTTTGATGTAGCTCAGGGTTGGATAAGATAATTAGAAATGTTGATATTTTGATGCACGGATTTACCAAAATGCATGGAACTTCCCCACTTTTCCCCTATCATCTATTTGGATACTGATTAAGGTTTACGGGCATTGCAAGGAATGTGAACCGAAAATGTTGAAAATGTGCTGAGCATCGAAACATAGAGTTTAAATAGCAAACGATGATTGATCGATAAATGGTCTTTATTTAACAAAACCCTAGAATCTAAATTCCGAAAATATTTGCAGAATTTTATCTTCAAAATCGAAATTGCGGAATTTAAAATTTTGATCGCAACATTTTTTCAAACTCTACATCTCATTATTTTAAATATATGATTTTTTAGAATTGATAGGATTAAAAATTTTGTAAATTAATATTTACCTTAAACTGTCATCATTTAAATGAACGATACGTGGCTCCAGGCTTTATTTGACCATTTAGTCTACACGGCCCTCTCACGAAGAACTTCGAAATTCAAGAATACAATTTTTATGTTAACCTTGGAATTTTAAATTACCATCACTAAAATTTGTAGGATTTTTAAATTTAAATTTTCAAAATATAAAATTTTTGAGTTTAGAAATTCAGTGATTTTAAAAATAAGAGGTTCGAAATTTTTATGACATAAATCACGGTGTGCTGGAAATCAGTTTTAATGAACAATTCTGTCACTAAAAAAAATCATAGTGAACCTTATTGTAGTGAGTGTCCTGAGCTCGGAAAAGTTGAAATTAAAATCATTGAAAGTGCCGTTTTTTTTTTGGCGGTAATTTTAAAATTTAAATAAATTTCACAATATGAATGCTTATTTTATACGTCGTTTTTAATTTAGAAGTTTGAGATGTATTATCAATTGATTTTTTTGGCTATTTATCGACAAAATATATTATTTTTAGTAGCATCCCCATTATTTACGGCTCGTTAATGAATAAAATAAAGAGGCTATCTACTCACAATACATCGACCAAAAAACGAAAATTGGAAATTCACTCCCCCGTAATTTCCCTAAGTTATACGAAGTATTATACCCTTTCAAAAAATGAGAACTTTCCTTAAGTTCCTGGTAGTTTGGTTTGATAGACGACCAAACTACAAATATACAATTCCCACCATTTACGTATAGTACTAGGTAAGAACGTAATGATTTAGCGAATTATATTAACCAAATCTAAAATGCTATTAAAAATAATATATAAATAAACAAGGCCGAACAAATTATATTAACTGATAATGGGTTGGTATCGTTTATCAAAAATAAAATACATAATCCCAAAAAAACGAAAAATCCCAAAAAGTCCAGTTTTTTAAATATAACAAATTTATGAAATATTATTTTAATTCGTTTTATACCTTAGCTTAGAGGATGGGGCTGCAGCCCCTAAACCCCCGCTAAAACGATTTTTTGAAATTCTGACATTCATAGAGATTAGAGCATTTTCTAAAAATTTACGTTTTTTAATAATTATTCACATAAAATAAAAAACTCCCCAAAGCCGCTTAGCATTGGTTCAACAAGGACATGAAATTATGTAGATTCCTTTTGTTTTCATAATTTAGTTAACAAAAATTTAATGGGGTCTTCCTTTTTGATGGAACATTTTAATTTGTATTTTTTGGTATATTTTTTTGGGATTTTTATTCGTGAATATGATGGACAATTCTCAAACTTCTAAAGGCGGGAGCGGATGATGTCAAAATCGACAAATGTTGGCAATATGTATGTACTATGATAAGTAGTGTGAACCGTTTTCATATCACCAATATGACATTTGGTACATTGGTAATGGTATATACGTTCGATAAATAGGCGATAAACCAATCCATATATCGAAGGAAACCACCAACATTGGTTGATATACTGGTCATGCGGTCCAGAGTTCCAGACGGTGTGGCATTTTCTATTAATGTTAAAATCCGCGTAAATACGATTAGGTTTAAATTTAAGAGTAATGTTTTTCGCAAAAAAAAAAAAATTCAGCCACTTTCAGAAATAGCTGTTTATAGCTGCTTTTGCTTTATTATTTCCTTTTTAATTACAATCAAGTACACAATAAGCAATTTTATTCTAACTTAAATTACTATCATACATTTTACTGAAATTTAAGGGTTCATCTCCTCTGATGTACTCCTTAGTTTTTATTTTTATTATTTGATCGCGCGTTTGTTGTGTACTAGATAAAGATTTATTTTAACTGATTTTACACTAACTCAAAAGGCTTTACTCTTTTGAACCTTCTAACTAAATCCGAATTATCCAGTAACTGGATAGCCTCTATGTTAACATGGTGAAGTAACTGTTGTTCATGACCTCTAGCAAATTTATAATTTCGGTTTTGATGGGTTCTATGGCAAGTCTTTGTGAATGTTGCTATTTCTGACAAACCATGGTGCGTTAACGAAGTTTCTGAGCACTTTATTTTGGAATCGTTGGATAATATCAATGTTGCTCTGCTTGCTTATAAAGCAGAAGCTTATTAGGGATTGTTAGATGAGAGTTTCTTCCCAGTAACCAATACATTTTATTATATTTTAATCCCAACTCGTCTCTTTTCTTTTTAACATGACCTTTCCAGCGAAGCTTAGCGTCTAATGTCATACCAAGATGTACAGTGTTTGCATGTGGTATTTCTTGCTTATACTGGTTTGTGTACTAATCTCTTATTCATAAAGTCGACATATACAGATTTAGCCTCATTTAATTTTATGCGCCATTTTTTTGTCCAGTTGTATATGTACTTGCGCTATGGCGGTTTGTAATTTTACTGTTGTATCTGAGTTTTTGTCACCAACTCTTATGATAGCTGTGACATCGGTGAAAGTGGCTATCGTATTATTTTGTGGGGTTGGAACATCTCGAGTGTATAGTAAATACAGAAGTGGCCCAAGTACACTTCCTTGTGGAACTACTGATCTTATTTCCTTAAGCTCAGAATATTTATCTTCTTGCTTAAGCCTGACATATATTTCCCTTATATATGATTCCAGTATTATGCTGTACTTTGTAGATATGATTAATTTGAGTTTGTAGACTAAACCTTAGTGTCAAACCTTGTCAAAGGCCTGCAGTACATCAAAGAATACTGCAGAACAAACTTTTTTCTCTTCTAATGTCTTCTCAATAATATTGGTTATTCTATGCACTTGATCAATAGTTGAATGCTCTCTGCGAAAAACAAATTGGTGATTCTACAGTTTTGGCACATATTTTAACCTGAATGCAGCTTTTATAATATTAGTTAACTTTACCGTAGGTTTTCTCAGTATAGTTGCTCTATTATTTCTCCGGTAATTGAGTCAAACCCTGGTGCTTTCTTTAAGTTTAAATTGATTTTAATTTCGTTTACTACTTCAGTAGGCGATGTAGGTGTGACATCTTCGAGAACTTGTATTATGTTTTCATCCAATGTTTCTCATAATTGACATTCATGAGGTTGAAATATATTTTCAAGATGATTAGCAAATCCTTCAGCTTTTTCTTTTTGTTTTTCCGTGCCCCTGTTCCATCCATTTTCCTGATAGGATGAATGGGCATTATTAGATTTTTCAGAGTTTTAGTTGCTTTCCAGAGCGAATAATCCGTATTATTGTCATTCGTCAAATTACTTAAGTATAGAAATTAACTGACTCATTTTTAAATTTCTGAATTTCTCTTGTTAATTGTTGAGTACGATTGTTTATTCTTTTTTTGTCTTGTAGAGCTCTAGTTAGGTGCCACTTTTTTCTGGATTTGCGTTTATCCCTAAGAAAATTTCTAATTTCTATTGGATAGTTATTTACTTTTAGCCATAATTTGATTTCTGGAGTACTTTCACATGCTGATTGTTGAATATCCGTAATGAATTTTTCTACTTCTATTTCCAGTTGATCCATAGTTTTTAAAGGAACTTTCAAAAGTATTCTTTGTTCAAGGATTATTCCCTTTTTGGATGATATACTCACTAGAGTTAGGGCTATTGGAGAATGATCTGAGCTCATAACTTGGCTTTCCTCAACTTTCATAAAATTATTAGAAATATTTTTGCTTATAAAAAACCGATCAGGTCAGGTATTTTTCCCGGGTCAGTTAGCCAATATGTTAGTTTTCCTGTTGAAATGGATTCACATCCATTTTGTTTAATGGCAATCAGTAATTCTTTTCCTTTAGTTGTAGTTAATCTAGAACCTCAGTGAGTATTCTTCGCATTGAAGTCACCACCTATTATGCACCTTTTTCCTATAGTAACAATTTTGTATTTTAGCTTCAAATTTTTCAATGAAAAAGCAAAACATATTATAAAACATTTATATAAAAATTTTTTACATACATATCTTTAACAACAATATATACTGATTCAACTGAAGAAGGCGATATTGGTATTAAATAAATAATAATTGCAGAAACTTTCATCTTGAAAAATACAACAAAGTTAGCTCTGACGATGTAAAATAGTATGTACTTGCTAAATTTATCTTTAGTTTTACTAGTATACCTCAGATGTCTATAGTTGTTTACAGAAAATTACGAAAACAAATTATTTAATCACAAAATTTTCACTTGACCCTAATGTTTGATGAATTTGTTATGCTTTCTTTACAATTTTTGAACTTGAAATTTTTCCAGGAGGTAATTTTTTTCGATTTAACCAAATTTGTACTGCCATCTCTGTAATGTAATGTATATTGACTTAGTAACCACACGATTTGAAGTAAGCTTAAAAATTTTTCAATTGGACCAGGATGCTGTTGTTGTGAAAATTTTATAAATTTTGATTTAAATAAATTAATTATTACAATTACAAGAAAATGAAAATGAGTTTCTTAAACGATGCTCATGTTGAAATTCAAACATTTATGAAATTATCTATGAGATTTATGAATTTTTAACGTTTTCATTTAAAAATTTGTCTTAGAAACAAAAGTGATTTCTCATATGTTTTATATGAAAAGATTGGTTTTTTTCCTCGTTTCTAATTTATTTTTTAAAGTTTTGAGTTTTAGACCAGTGCTTTTTAAACTTTTTCATACTGCGACCTCCGAAATCGAGAAAATAAAATCCAGAGCTCCCAAAAATGTTATTTAATAATAATGAATTTACAACTAAACATTTTGGGCATTCTTGTTCAAGGAGCTCAGATGTCTCTTATCCGTGTCCATCCAATTAAAAAAAATGTTCTACCAAACCAAATATTCTTTCAGTTTCATCCGCCATGGTAGAATTCGAGAAAATTGTTAAGCTTGGTTTACTAACTTGGTAACTAAATATTTTAGCTGGACATATGAGTGAAGCAGAACAGATACCGAAATGACTAAACTAAAGCTAAACATTTTTGAGCTTACGACTATACCAAATATGTCAATATTCAATTTTTGCACGTTTCTCTAATTTGACCGCAACCCGATCCGAATTTGGTTCGTTTATAATTTTTGTGTTAAATTATTTTTACTTAGCTATTTAAACCCAAATTTTTATTTAATATATTCTTTTGAATTATCGAACTTTGAAAATTCTGGAAGTACTTGAAACATTAAAAATCACCGATTAATGCTATTTCTACTCTCATTTTTATCGATGCTAATAACCCCGTGTCCAAGTATTAAAACTAAATAATTTTTCAAATGGATTCTAAAATTCTGTTAAATGCCAAAAGCTAATAATCATGATATCATAATTAAATTTCGCTTTTAAGCTATATTATAGTACTTCACATTTATAACCGTTGTCCGATCCAAAACTGAAATTATTGTTATTAACAAAAAAACAAAAAGTAAAATTACGCGATCAAGCTAATAAATAATTGCCTTTAATTTTTATAAACTTTATAAAACTATATTACATATTGTAGACTATTTTCACTTTCGATCATGTACAAATACAGAGCTAAGTACATACATATGTTCCACCAACATTTTATATAACTTACATATGGATACACCTTTTAGTAAAATCTCGTTTTTTTCATTTTATTTCATTTTAAAAAGTCTTATCATTTTTATGAAAGTAAATATTGGATGCAACCCAAAACGAAAAAAAAATTACATAATTTAATTAAAAATTGTTAATTAAATTAATTATGAATAACCGATATTCTTTAGTTATTTGAACAGCGCTTCAGACTTTCTTTTGATGAATAAAAAGCATCTTTATAGTTAGTATTTTATAGTACAGTAAATACGAGCAGTAGTAGTTTAGTATTTTTACCCAATTAAGGAAAATAATTTGAAAGCAACAAAAATATTGAAAAGCAGCGCTACATAACTAAAAAAAAAAAAATCAATTTCATGCGATTGAAGCAATGGTTGAGTGAAAAAAAAAGAAAATAATTTGTGCATTATTCAATGAAAATTAATCAGACGAGAAATAAGCACGGTACTTAGTGTACTGTACATAAAGAGTAATTATTTTTTGTATTCAGGTATATCGCCCAACACTGGGAAACTATAATCGAATTGAAAATCATAAATTTTTAATTTACTATAAACAAAATCAAAAAGTAATTAAAATATTTTATAATTTGTATCACCTTCGAATTGGTTAGTAACTGAAAATATTCTAGGTTAACTAGTTTAACTGTTTCATTTCTAGTATGACATTGAATTTATTGCGGCTAGATAAGATACAATCAAAATGTGTATCGTATCACTGTGAAGAAAATAATCTAGGTTTTGTATGGTAAAATCGTAATGTAGATGAGATTATTATGCTACCTAATAGTTTTACTGCAGTAATTGGTATTTATAGTAAATGTTTTAATACAAAGTAGTTCAATAGCGTACTAGTTTATTTTAATACCGGCTAGCTTTGAAGTGTTGCTTTTATAAGCTCAAAAGCAATTAGTGGTTGTAATTTATTTCAGAATTCTGGGATATATTTACGTAGGAGGGTCATGAGAGGGGATCTTAATAATGGATTTTACCACTACGAAGCTACTTTGTAATAATATTAAACCATCGATCCGACGGATTTCTGGTTATCAAAATTTTTTTTAGGTTTCATTTGAACCCTCAATGTAAAAGAAGTGTTCCATGTGCTACTATATTTTATTTTTCTCTTTGAAGTCTCTTCTCGGCGCATTCTTTGATATACTTGTCAACCAAACTTTGTACCCTCTTTATGAAGAAAGAAATCGACTATAGCCTTACAGCCGAACTTTCTTGATCAAGTTGCTACTTTCGATATCGTAATAATAATTAACTAAATCATACTTTATTAATATGATTAAATACCTCATACAACGACATTTATCTACCCCAAAATAAAACCAATTAAATCAGTATCTTAAATTTTAATTTTTTTAAAAGGAGTATTAAAGGCTAACTTTCGAAATTATAAAGATTTAGGTAAAATAGGGCCAACTGAAATTGCTTAATTTACCGAAACCCGGTATTATTACCGGTATTCTGAGATTTGTGTTAATAACTTCGGGTACTTTCCTTTGTAACGATTTTTGTAAAATTTGCCATTTGAGCCAAACTCCTTTTAAGAGAATGATAAAGAATCCCATTCCATAGGGTACAGTCACTAGACCTAAGTAGCGTAGCATTTCGTATATAATATGATTACAACATATTCTTGTACAATTTACCGAACATTTACATTAGTTAACATTTGTAGATGTATATACACTTGTAAAAAATCTGGTTTCAGAGTTTGCACAGTAAAGTTACACTGTAAAGGTTAACTTATAGATACGAATGTACTGTTACTGCGTACCTACGGTGTAGATTTACTGAACATTTACTTTGTAAACGTATTTATACCGTTATGAAATGATTACACTTTGTAACGCAAGAGAGCTTATAGCTACCTCATGATTTATATTGAACGTTAATCGACTGATCGGCGATAACCCATCCCTATAAAATACGGGTTATTTTATTTAATAATTACTGTAACAGTACACAGTAATTCTCTCTCATTTTAGGATGAGGCTAATTGAATTAATGAAATAAGTTATGACGCTTTGGTTTAATCGCACTTTGGTTACTTTTCGCAACTATTATAAAATGTTTTCTTTATTATTTTTGTCTTTTGTTTTGTGTAGCTACATTTTTTTAGGTTGGTAAATTTTTTTTACACTTTTTCCTCCACTTCATTGTAAACGTTAGAAATTTCACTGCGATAACGGATGATCTCCAAAATGATTGAAGTGCCTAGTACCTACGAAGCCCAACTTTTATCTAGAAAAATATAATCGACAATAAAGTCGATGAAGGGCTTCAAGATGGCATCATAGATAAGTGACCTTGTGCTGACAAAGAAAATTAGAATAGTCATATTCAATATGGCGTTAATTTCTGGTTTTGTACTTCCTTAGATGGAAGGACCGATATAAATTATAAATGAAAACAAAATAAAATCGTAACACATTCAACAAAATTTAAAATTCAAGGAAGTCTTATGTCCAGGCGACTGGTCGTTTAACCCAAGTTAAAGTTGCCTTAGGCTGAAATTCTAGATCTAAGTAGATATTTGATCGTAGAATTAAAAAAAAAAATACCTTACCACCCACCCGATGGGCGTAAGCAGAAGCGTAGTCAGAAAATTGTTTTCTTAAATAAAAAATAATTTCTATAAGGAAATAATGCATACGAGTATTTATTTCTCAAAAAGAGTTAGTCTTTATAAAGTCTTAAATACTGGTATACCATCTGATCAAATTTGACCCGGACTGGTAAAAAGGATAACATTTTATGTACTTTAATACAAATCTTTATTATCACGCCAATGGTTAATCCATTTGCAAGCATGCCAATGGGTAATCCATTTTTCCATACACATCTTATTGGGCTCGGCTTTTACGGCTTCAATCGACTTATGGCGCATTCCACGCAACGGATATTTGAATTTCGGAGATAGAAAAAGTTAGAGAGAGCCAAATTTGGCGAGTACGGTGGCTAAGCGATGATTTTTGTTCCGTGTTTGGCCAAAAATTCATTCACAATCAGGCTGGAATGTGACGGCGCATCGTGGTGAAAATTACATGAATTGTTTGCCCACAAAATCCGGCCGTTTACGACGAATTGCTTCACGTAGACGCCTCAAAACGTCCAAATAGTATGCGTTACTGCACGGTATGCTTCACAAAACGGTAGTCGAAGAAAACACTGAGTATTACTTTGATTTTCGACCGACTTTGCCGTGTTTTTTTCGTCTCATTTGGCGCGCCATTTGCTAGATTATTGGGCAGTTTCGACGTCATACTCATAAACCCACGTCTCGTCACCAGTAATAATTCGTTTGATGAATGTAGGGTCATCAGCTACGTTGACAAGCATATCTTTTGCGACCTCTACTCGACGTTAACGCAAGTTTGACTTTTTGAAAAAAAAATCCAGGGCTTTCGGCACTAGTCAAGCGGCAACGCGTTTCATACCTAAAACATCAACTAAAATATGTTGAGTGGATCCATAAGAGATGTTGAGAGCCTCTAATATCTATTTAATGCCAATACTACGATTTTCGAGCACAGTCACAATAAACTTAAAACATTAGTGTTGTTCTAAATATTAGGTGCATTCGAAATTCAAATTTTAACTTTGTGGTAAATAATATATCTAGCTAGCTCGAAATATAGGATGAATGTATTGTTCCGTTTTAGTGGTTCTACATTTCTTTTATTCGCCGTTTTGTGCTAGCTATAGACCAGAAATAGCTCTCAATGCGTTATACAGATTTAGATTCTTGATATATTTAAAATTAGTACAGATTGTACAATTTAGTACTTATAATATTCAGTGCACAAACAAAAGTTATTTTTTAAGTGCCAAATTTATTAATTGAATTTAAAATTTTATTTTTGAGAACGCCCTGAGAGCTATTCCAGTCCAGCTGGTACAAAACGCCAAATGGGTATGGAAGAGAAAGGGTTCCAATACAGTGAAAAGCAAGACTCTTTTGGTCCATGGTGAACAAATTCGGCACACCTCTCGCCGACAGCTTTTTGATGCCAATTATTCGTGTAGGGTATTCCATACGCGCTCGTCTGAAATATTTACCATTTTAACAATCCTAATTTTCGCTCTAGCGACTTAAGCGTGCAACCTGAGCTCGGAGCATCACTTGTGTTGGTTCGACTTCAGTAGTTCGCTTAAGAAATATGAAATGCGCAGAAGCGAGTCGAGAAAAATATCAAACTTGTCTGGTGTTGATGGCTGTCAAAACAAAACTAAATATTATATCAACTCGTCTTGAAATTTGTGGTGCTTTTTATGAAGTATTCTATGTAAAGAACAATTAAAATTGTTTTCAAAATTTGTTTTAGACAAAGAGCTGAAAAGATTTAAGTGATTTAAGTTCTGACAAACTTAAAACTTCAGGTTCAGAAATTTTACACTATAAGCACTGAGCTACTCAGTGCTATAAGCATGAAAAAATCATATTCTGCTGATTCATGGTATTTTTGGATCAGTCTATTACGGTCCATTTAAACCGCGCACGTAAATTGAATCGATAATTTTTTTTTCTACGTTGGTACAACCTTCTTTAATATTCATGTGACGTTTGAGTAGAATACGTGCATTATTGTGAGTTTGGCAGCTTTTTACGACGCGGATTACGACGCGAAAAGTTTGCCTGGCGATACTTACAATGGAAAATAAAATTGAAAAACGAGTTTTCTTTAAATTTTGGGTTTCCAATGGAATTACGACTACAGAATCATTGAAAATGTTGCAAAAGTGTTTTGGAGTGTCTACTTTATCGAAAACGCAAGTATTTGAGTGACATAAAGCATTCAGTGAGGGTCGTGAGGTCGTAGAAAACTTGCCTCATACGAGTCGTCCATCTACCTTTTTTAACGACGATAACATCGAAAAAGTGAAGAAAATTGTTCTCGAAAATCGTAGTGTTGGCATTATAGAGATATCAGAGGTTCTCAACATCTTTTAAGGATCAACTCAACACATTTTGGTTGGTGTTTTAGGTATGAAACGCGTTGCCGCTTGACAAGTGCCGAAAGACCTGAATTTTTGGCAAAAAGAACGTCGAGTAGAGGTCAAAAGAGATGCTTGTCATCGTAGCTGATGACCGTACATTCATCAAACGAATTATTACTGGTGACGAGATGTGGGTTTATGAATATAAGGTCGAAATTGTCCAACAATCTAGCAAATGGCGCACCAAAAATGAGCCAAACATAAAAAACATGTCAAAGTCGGTCGAAAATCAAGGTAATGCTCATTGTTTTCTTCGATTACCGTGGTATGGTTCACAATGAATTCGTTCCAGAGGGTCAAACGGTCAATAAAGCATACTATTTGGCCGTTTTGAGGCGTCTATTTGAAGCAAACCGTCGTAAACGGCCGGATTTGTGGGCAAACAATTCATGGATAATTCACCATGATAATGCGCCGTCAAATTCCAGCCAGATTGTGACTAAATTTTTGGCCAAACACGAAACAAAAGTCATCGCTCAGCCACCGTACTCGCCAGATTTGGCTCCCTTTGATTTTTTTCTGTTTCCGAAACTCAAATATCCACTCCGGGGCCAAGCCATCCCGGCCGAGGCCTATACAAGCATGCCAACGGTGGCATGATAAAGATTTGTATTAAAATACATAAAAATATTGTTCTTTTTACCGGTCCGGGTCAAATTTGATCAGATGGTGCATCTTTACAAATTCGTTGAACGTAAAAAATGAGACTTTATGAATGCGTATCAATAGCTACTTAACGTACTCAATATAATAATGTGCTTTATGGGAGTGAAATGACGTTTCTGGCTAGTGAAAATTTCACTAATAAAGCTAAAGAAATGCTTATTTACAAGCTTTTATATCAAATTTTGTTTAACAAAAATAACAGGCCGCAAAGCACAATGGGGTTGTTTACAATTTGTAGATGGATCGTGTAAAGCCCTCCATATACCTACATACTGTATAGGTCAAGAATATTTAAACGCTCGTTGAAACATTTCAATTTATCTTTCATTTGCATACTGTTTACAATAAATGGATTACATAAATGATGCTTGCCGTTTTCGTTCAGTAACGTATGAATTTTCGTCTCCCGTTGAAGATCGATTTAAATATTTCTTCCGTTTTTATGATTTAACAAACTAACACCTTTCTTTTTCCACAAAATTGGCTTCTAATTTTAAGAATCGGTGTGCCAAACAGTGTATAATGTTCTGAACTATACCTTTCCTAACATATAATCCACCAATAACACCTTTCGGGCTTCTTTGATCCCACATTTTTTTTTCACCAAGTTTTATTATCCAGTACTATAACCATTGTCCTAGGTATTCATATCACGGTTAACTAGTGTAGGTATTTGTAATAAAATTAATTAATTGCACTAAAGTTTCTAATTACTAAATCGTGTATATAAAAATCTTTATTATTGTTTTCATTTAGACAAACAAGTAAATATTTGTCTTAAGATATTAACACTTGCTACTGTTATAAGATTAGTTATATGATCAATATATCATAAAGTATAATTAAATAAAAAAGTGGAACATCAACTAACAGCACTTTCAATTTTAATTTTTTATGTACGATGACATAACACAAACACATCCGGCTTATCGAATCAGAACTGTAAGAAATTTTTATATAATCAGATAATATTCAAATAAGCAAATAACTGTTATAATTATTCGTAAATACAATAAAACGACCTTAAACAATCTAATACAAATGAAGTATATTATATTACCTGAAAATAATGTAATTGTAATAATTGAATAAAACCAAAACAAATCACCACGTACAATCACTTTCAACTCGTTTTCGATAATTCCTTATGTACGTATAAAACAAAAGCACATGTTAAACAAAAAACGGCAAAAAAAAAACTTTCGATTTTTGTAACCACAGCGTTGTTCGTGTTGAGAATCAAAACTAAAAATAAATTCAAATATTTGCCCAATCAACAAAAAAAAAAAACCAGTTTGTTCAATCAAATTCAATGTCAATTTAGTTTTTCTTATCAATATTATTGAAAATTTATGTTTTAATTATAAATTTTCTTATAAATTAAATCCGTTGAAACGTGTAAAACACGTTAGAAAATCTACTTACTCTTATTTTGCTTTATGTATTAGTTAAATAATATTATACAAAAGTGAAATTATATTAAATTATCAAAAAATAATATTTTTTTGTGCCAACAAAAGACAATAAACGATAATATTGAACGTACCTTTGGTGTGTACACATACACAACAACATTTTTCTGTTGTTGCTGATTTTTTTTTTTGCTTTATTTTGTTTTGTTGCGGAGTGCTTTGGTTATTTTGTGTGCTTAAGAATTTAATTGAAAACAAGGAAATTGCGTTAAATATAAAAAATAAACTACGTTATATGAAAAAAAAGAAAAGCGAACCAGTTTTGTTTTTTCGCCATTTTTAATTTAAAAACTTTGTTTTATTTAATATTATATTCAGCATCAATTCATTTGGTTTAATTAAATAAATATGGTTTTGTTATTATTAGCTACACTATTTAGGAACAGCTTTTCCAATTAAAAGTCCTGACCAAAAGCATGTAATGGTAAAATATAAGGCAAGAGGTGTCGGTGTCAAATGAGTTTTTGTTTAATATAAGGCGGAAAAGGATGCTTTGCGAAAAACTGTGTCGCAATTTAAATTGTTTTTATAGTCAATGAGTACATGATTCCCACAAATTTTGTATTTTTTCGTGTACACGTTTAGAAGAATTTTCTTTAATTATAATATGAATAATACCTAAATTTTAATCTTACGTTTACTTCAAGTTTCAAAATCTAAACCTCAAATTTGTCTTGAAACATAAGACACAAGCAAATCATTGTTTTTGCGGTTTTAAGTTGACACATATTTCATTAATTTCTTATTTGGGTTCCATTGTTCGACAAAGGTTAAGAAACTTTGATGTAAATTATAGTTTTCCTTTATTCAAAAATTTGTAATACAGTTATGTGAAATTTATTGGATTAAAAACAACAAAATGTTTACACTACTTGTAACCTAATTATTGAATGAATATAACATGTAAGTGGTTAGATTAATTTGCTTTATTTAGTCAAGTGCAAAAAATATATTGCCTGAAATAGTGCAGTGGAAAGAGATATAATTATTTATTACGATCATCTTATCTAACATCGTAGGAAATTCGATTAGGTTGTTTATGGTAAAATATAAAATCGTTTATGATCATGTGAAATATTACTTTCTAGGCGAGTGTGCATTTTTTCCGCTAACAACTAATTTTCGTATTTATATTTTGTTATTTTCAGTATCTCATTTATTTGGCTCTATGGTATAGGGGTTGCCAATAACCGATAAGAAAACTTTAAAGATCTTAGAGCCTTGCCGAATTTACTTTGGTAATAATTATAACACTGGAGTGAAAAAACGGTATTTATTTAGAGTGTAATTTCGATAAACATGATCAAAAATTAAAATTTGAAAAAACAACATGAAATTCGTTCTTGAATCTGAAAATCTGAATAAATTACTGTGAAAACTTCTTATAACGAATACCATTTTAACGAAATTTTCAGTATACCGCACCTTTTTAACTTGTTTGGTTGATCGTAATTCATTTCCTTAATGAGAAATTTTCGTTATTGCGAACTATAAATTCAGTATAACGAAGTAAAAATCAAGCAAAAAAAAAGTCATTAAAATGAAGATAAAATCAGTGTACTTCAAGTTTTTTTATGTAAATAAGTATTTGTAAATTCAGTCATCTAGTACAATTTCCTTAGGCATACTTTTGATAGTCAATATTTTAGTACATGTTGTTAATCCTCTCTGATTCTGAGTATTTGTTTGACACGGGAAGTCTCCGTATTTATAAAATGACTTATTTTAAATGAAAACCATTTTCAGTTTAACAAAAATTAAAAATTTTGGAAAAAATTGACTTTGGTCAGGCAAAACACAGTGTGACGAAAGAATTTTGGAATTGCAGGTAGGTATTGAAACTAAAAATCGGATTTGATTTAAGTAAATTCAAAAAATAATTAGATTTAGCTGAATCTTTTTTGGATTTATTTAATGCAATTGTTGTTGTATTTTTTTGTAAATTTACCAAAGCAATACACTTATAATAAGTCAATGTAATTTCTTTTATCAAAATAAAAATTATTGAAATGTAATTTTTCAAGTGTAATAATAAGTGTATTGCTTTGGTAAATTTACAAAAAAATACAACAACAATTGCATTAAATTAATCCAAAAAAGATTCAGCTAAATCCAATTATTTTTTGAATTTACTTAAATCAAATCCGATTTTTAGTTTGAATACCTATCACTAGAATTTGCTTCATATGAAACACAACAAACAAAAATTAAATTCAAAAATAAATCTTTTCGGGTTGCTTTCTGAAATGTTAAATCCAACCCTAAATCTAATCCTTTTTTACCAAAGCAATACACTTAATATAGCCAGAGCCTACTGTATAAATAAGAGCCTCCAGTATCGACTGTATTTTTTACTAAGCTTAAAATAAGGTACAAACAATTTTTCCTTTACTATGAAACTATATGGGGAAACGGTTATTTTCATTTACAGTTTTAGTTTATTAGAAATGTGAGCTTTTGTTTTGTTGTTATATGAAAATGTTCATGAAACATGAAATATTATTTGATGGAAAAATCGAGTCTTAAAAATGTTTATTTCTAAGTGAAAATCGTCATGAAAAATAAGGTACTTCTGAAATTTTAAATATTGTTGTTTTTGTAATATACTACGTCATCAACATAACTCGTTTATAAAAAATTCAATAATCATCTCTTTCATTGCATCCATTCAAATTTGAATTCGAATATGTTTCTATAGTTATTTTGAATTTGCAAAGCATGCTAGATTGTTTTGATTTTTTGTTTTCTTCGCACTCATTGTATAGATTTATTTATTTATTTTTTTTTTTGCTGTTTCTCTTTGTGATTTATTTTTATTTTGATTGTTGAACGGAGACGTGTTGTCTTTTTCCTTACCATTGGTTTTAGATGTGGAGATATGATGTCGTCATTAAATTGAATTTTCTCTTTTTAATACACATTGTTGTTGTTGTAGAATGTTTTTTAATTTAATTTCCCTTATTTTCTTTTGATTATTGCTGGAAAATATGGAAATTTGAGAATCTGTGTTTTAAATGAGTAAGACATTGAGTTGTTTGTTAGCGATTTCTTAAAAAATTATTTAACTGGGTTTAACTTTTAATTCATATTTTATCGTCAATCGAAATCGCGTTTTTTCATATAAACACTATGAAAATAAATGAATTTTTAGTGTTTCTATATACCTTATTTTAAGTTCATTTTTCACATGCCGGCTCTATTCACTTCAAGATGGTTCTGATATAGCATTATATAACTAAGTCTATTTTATTTATTTTTCCGTAGTAAGCCAAGCAATTTTCAGGTTTTGCTCAAAGTAGGCTAAGCTTTTGAAAGATAAAGCAAATTTATCGTTTGCGTCGGATATCAGTGACTGACGTGGCCTTCTATGTACTAAATCCCGTATGACGTCACATATGTATGACTGACATGGCCCATGTAGAACTTCTTAGTGTCAGACACATATGACTGGCATGGCGATTAACGTGTTAAAATTGATTTTGTACGTGACATTGTGTGTACTACTCATGAGGGGGCACCGATGATGTTGAAATATGGAAGAAATTGCCCCGCTGAAATGGTCATATGCTTGAACCACACCACACATTTAGGAGTCTGCGATTTTTTATATCAAAAAACTGAATCTACTCAACTATTTGTACTCAACTAGAAAAAGAGGATGAAGGCTTTAACACTAGCATGGATGGTAACGATTTAGACAATTATTCAGATTATTCTGAACGTAACGCGGAAAATCCCGAAACAAAATACTTCAACAATTTCGAACAAATTAAGCTGGTGAGAAAATCGTATGTTATTTTAGATATTCTCCAGTAAGGAATACAATTTTACAAGACTATAATATAGTTGTTAAAAAAGAATTCAACCATGAATTTGAACTACTCCAGTTCGCTGGAACTCGGTAGCGCTAATGTTAGAAAGTTGTTAAAGTTAAATACGGCCATTACTGAAGCTCTAAAAGATTTAAACGGTAACTCCATGATGGAAAAAATAATTTACAGTTAATCAAACATCTCGGCCAATTTCTACATCCAATAAAACTGGCAGTTGAAGCCCTGAACGGAAAAGACGCTAATCTTTTTGCTGCTGAAAGTGTTTTATCTTTTTTAAAGAAATAAAATGGAAGCAATTAACTCCGAAATAAGTAGTGATTTGCTTAAATCAGTCGAAACGAGAGTTACTTTACGAAAAACTGACGATGTTTCAGCGTTAATAAAATGTCTTGTTGATCCAAGTGTGAATCCAACAAAATTAGTTTTGAATTTTGCCACAGAATCGATTATACGGTGATGAAACTACTCGACTTTTCAAGGTTGACGAAGAAGATCATTGCAATGAAACTGCTTTGACTGTTGAATTAGATTCAAAATTAAAACTCCAAAGAATTAAATTCTTCTATTTCAAATGCGACGACCGTTAAACAAGTAACAACATCGAATTTACCGAGCAGGTTAAAACGATATCATTATTTAAATGAAAAATATTAAAAATGTTGTAATTTTATTTTTAAAATCTTACATATCTCTTAGGTAATTGAATTCCATAGTTTAGTTTATTTAGTAAGACTTGTATCGGTGAGATAATTCATAAACTTCAATTCAATATTCGCGGCTACAGAAAATCCGCATATTTAGAAACCCTAAGCTGACTACATTGAAACTAAATTCTTGACGGTGAATCAGAGTAAAGTGACATTAAAGGTGGATTTACATATCTGACGATTTTTCTGCGCCGACACATATTAAACCAATTAGAAACAACTGCTTCGCCGAATTTTCGGCACGGAGAAGACATGAACAAAATTTATCTTTTCGGCGCGACGACACAGATACATTCATACAATAACATTTTTTTTAGCATCCTCTGTTTTTTTCGGTTTTCGATTTGTACTATTTCTACAAGTAGCTTGTGTTTTTATTTATAAATTGTGTCAAAATATTGTTTATGTATTTATGTGTGAAAAAACTGCGCCGAAAATTCGTCGAGCATGTAAATCATCGATAATACAGCGTTTGCCGAATTTCCTGCGGCAGGCAGCCGCGCCGAAAAATCGTCGGATATCTAAATCCACCTTAATACTGAATTGGAAGCTTTGTGGATATCATTCGATGCGCCTGGTGTCACCTTTCATGATTAATTATGTGTTTATCAATAATCGCCATCTAATTTAGCATGAGTTAACTAATGGCGAAATTATGAAGAATGTTAAAGATGGGCTAATTCAGTGGGATTAACATTTGAAAGCGCTGATAGTGATAGCGACGCTTCGAAAGAACCTGTCCAAAATTTGTTTTCTACCGTTCTGGATTGTTTAAGCAATGCCAAGTTTTATTGACCAACAGTTAATAATGCTCCCGAGGAAGCATTTCAAAACATTCAGGCCATCGAAAATTGTATAACAAAAACTGCCACAAAGAATATGCTACAATGCCAAATAACCGATTTTTTTATTCAATATTTATGTATGTACGAGTTTTAGGTATACATAAGCTTAAGCCTGAATTCGTGAAATACACGTATACATATATTTTAAATATACAATTTATGAATAATGTAATTTAAGTGCTTTTCATACCGGCTGCGTTGACTTTGGACTTTAAAAAATTTACTTTTTATTTTTAATAATTATCACTTAAAAATAATTTATTTTATAACAGTTTTAAAATATTTCTATAAAAAGTGACACTGTTAATCAAATAAAACTAAATTACAAAATTTTATAGTTAGAAAACGACTTTACATTTTTAAAGTTCAAAGTCAACGCAGCCGGTATGAAAAGCACATTACTATAAGTTTAAATAATTATTTGAATTGTTTTTTTTAATGAAATCTATAATTTGTACCTACTCAAACAATTATATGTAGATTGAAATAAACCTGTGATTTGAAATAAAAAAAATAACAAGTCGTTTTAACGAAATTCCAGTTTAAAGAAGTATTTTTTCCGGTTCCTTTGAGTTTGTTATAACGAGATTTCAAATAATATTAAATAATAATCTTAGAGATATGAAACCAAAAATGTTTCTTCATATTGGCAATTAGAAATATATTACCTATCAGAATAAAATAAAGCTGGAACGACCACCAACAATTAACATCAGCGCTCGCATAACGACTAAAATATCGTATAGTGGACATTTTTTTAAGCCGGGCGGCCCCAATTATTTTGTCTAAAATACGGCTCTAATCTTTCGCTTCAGCAAGGCTTTATCAAACAAAAATCAAGAAATAAAAAATAAATAAATTGAAACAAACAACCTCAGTTGTAAACCAATACAAACAAAAATGTTTGATTACATTTTTTTGAACCTATCAAATCCTTTTCTTTTAACTAGAAAGTAAAAGTAATACTTTATTAAAAAACTGTGCAAAATTATTGTTATAATTTATGATAAAATAGTTAGCACAAGTCCACACAATTTTAAAACTATGTCTGTTGGATACTTTTAATTTCTGGATGTTTAGTCTAGTTATTCAGCTATCTCTAAAAATATTATTCCAACTTATCGTCATTGCATATTTTCTAAATTATTTAAAGCTTTGTGATGGTATTTTTGAGATTATTCAAGATTTGCTAATTTTCGGGAATATTCGATGTTTTTTTTTTTGTAAATATCGAGATTGTTCTAGAATTTCAAGATTATACTGACTTTTCGAGATTACTTGTGTTTCTCGGTATCCGTCGAAATCTGTAAAATGTTTAGTTGCATTTTTTTGTATTCCTTGATTTGCCGATCAATGGATTATTCAATTAAAGCTCCGGTTTTATTATTAGAGTAATATCTTTATTTATCTATTTCCTATTCTGTCATTCCGTGAGGCCGCCGTCTACTGTTTTTTCTCTATACCTACCTAGAACTCCTTTTCGTATTCATCACTTATCGCAGTGTTGCCACTTGACAACCACTCCAATCAGTGCTGCTACTGCTACTCCATAATACTCCTCCCCCATTAAAAAAACAACGTTCAAAACTTGAGAAATAACAAACAAAACAACAACACAATTTAAACGAAAATTAAAAGATTTAAAGCTAGATATTGTAGATTATCGCGGTGATCACTGAACCAGTCTGGTCATGTTGTAATCATAGTAGCATTGTGAGACTCTTCCGGCATTAGCCGCCGCAGCGTCGTGCTTGTGGTGCCTCTTCTTCGGGATTTTTATTACTCGTAGCGCCGTGGTGCGGATTGAATTGTTGCTCCATTTTGGTGTCGCGTGTTCGATCGGATGTTTGGCTCTTGGTTTACGCAAGTCTAATTTCGTCTTCATCGGTCGTCCCATCATCACTTGAAAGGGTGACTTCATACCGCAAGAGCCAATGAAGGTCTGTAACGGTAGCACATCAGAAATTTGCGTAAATCTTGATCGGATTTTCCATCTTCTTCTAGCTGTGTTCAATGCCGAATAACATAAGCCCTTCCGACACAAGTCACAAAACGTTGCGGATTCTCTGGCGGGAAAAACGTCTTCCAAGCGATCGACCGTCTTTTTTGTCGTTGTTGATTGCATTTTAAAAACCTCTCCAATTTGTCGACGTCTTTATCGATATATGGCCAGCACACCTTGCTTCGTGGTAACAGCTTCATGCGGGCGATTCCTGGTAAGGATGTGGCGGTAGTGACTTGGAATAATAATGCGGTCGCCATAAAATACGCAGCCTTGGATGGTCATTTTTTGTTCTCGTCGAGCGAAGAATTTTGCAATCTTTGCAATCAACAACACTTCTTCCAATGCCCTAGCCAGGACTTTCAGCTGTTTTACGAATTTACCGTACCTTGTAATGACGCCTAGGAATGCTTGCAATTGTAGGACGTTTTTGATGATTCTGGGGGTTTGGTCGTGAGCCAGTTGGTCGACGATGTGGCCCAGAAATTCCAACTTTATCTTGCCAAGCGAACTCTTTTTGAGCTTAAGACGAAAATCGTACTCTTGGATGCGGTTTAATGCCTCGAAAACATTGTCGCGATGGTTCTTTTCGCCACTTGCTCGAACAATAAAATCGTTGCTGGAAGAAAAAGTACGTTTCGTGTTAATTAATGGTTTGGAAATGACAGGCGCTGTCTTCACGCCCGGTTGCAGGGGGTTGACCCGAATAGGCCACAAAGCGTGTTGAGCGGCATACGTGTTTTTGATACGTCATTAATCTCCACCTGGAAAAAGGCGTCTGGCAGATCGATTTGCGGAACACTCGGTATTGACTCAGTTTCGATAAGATTTTTTTCGGCGTTCGCATAGTGGGTACTTATTTGGTTCCAGTGCTTCATTCAACACTGTTAAATAATCGGCGCAAATATGTATTCTTCCGTCCTTTTGTTTGACGGCTACGAGTGATGCGGCGAAATCCGAGTAATCGACCGGGCTGATTACTCCCAACAACTGCAATCTCTCGTGCTCATTTTCGATCGGTTCAGCTGCTGCGAAAAGCACCGAGCATTTATTGCGATAAATTGGTTTCTTTTCCGCCTTCAATGTCAAAGATGACTTCGTTATGTTGTACACCCCTAGTGAATCACTGAAAAGGAACGGATATTTTATTTGATTTCCTCGTCCATTTTTGTGGTTTTGTTAAATGTTATTACAGACGCTCGCGATTGGCACGCTCGACGTCTTTTCTGTTGTGCAATTTTAAGCATCTTAACTGGGTCCCCAGAAGCGATCATTGCTTTCTCTTCGCATGTGGCTAATGCCGGCGATCTTAGCTGCTTCCAGTTGCTCAGACCTGGAATCGAGTTGCAATATCAATTTCGTGCTGTCTATTGTTGGTTCGACAAGATTTCGGGTCGAGACGGTTAAAGTAGCTACAGCAAGGCTTTGCCGTGGATTGAAGTTCGTACTCCACGAAAGCGTCGTGTCGCTGCAGCTGGCCCACAGTAACCTGTTTTGTGACCTCTTTACACTGAAAACACTATTTTACGCGAAAGGAGCAATCACTGTGGAAAAGATTAATCCCACACTTTCGACGCGGAAACTTCGCTTTAAGTGCCTCTGCTTTTGGCGTCTTAGCGTTCTCTTCTGCCTTTTGTCAGTTGCTGTTTCACTGTGATTCCTTCCCGTCTTCGAAGGGAATAATGTCTTTCCTGAGTGGCAAAATCGTATTGACAAATTTTTGATAGTCGTCTGTAGAAATTTGTTCGGTCAGTAAATCCACTTTCTGTCGTGCAGTCATTGTAGCTGTATCTGTCATAAGTATAGTTTCATATCGCTGGTACCATAATTCGAACGTCAAGTTGTCTTCAGCGCAATATATAAATTTCTCCATGCGGGCTGGCATGTTTTTATGCAGCGATGTTACCGGCTGGTTGTTGTTGCCCTTCTGATAGTAGCACTAATCGTGACATCAATGCCGCAATCCTCCCGTCGGATTTTTCCTGTCGGTCGATCATCCTTTTAATTAGTTCTTTAATGTCAGCGACATTTTCGATTTTTATTCGCTTGAAATCAACTAATCCTCGTCGCCACTGTTGTAATAACTATGTTCACTAGATACTTCGCTTTATACAAGTTTTAATTGTTGCAGACTTGCAGTCGAGTGTGCAACGTACTGCCTTGGCTTTATACGATTAGATAACTTCATTGCAATATATTTTGGTTTGAAAAATAAAACAAAGAAGTTTTTTTTTGAAGCTCAAAGCCAAGCATACCCCTTTTATGAAACGTTCTTGAGAGTTGACTTGTTAAGTTACTGCTTTAAGTTCAGTCGTGCAAACAACATCGTTTCCTAATGTTATATTCTCACTTGCATATCCAATTGAAATGGATTTTTCCCCTATTTAATTAGCGTATTTAAGTTTTCACAATATGTAAAGTGTAAGGTTTGAAAATAAAACGAATGTGACACGTAATGAAAAATCTTTTAGCTTTGCGAGTTTAATTTGTATTGAAAAAGCTTGGTATTGTATTAAATTCAGCTTAATTCGATCAGTAAATTTCTTTGCCACAATATGGTTCGCTGAAAAACCAAATAATTTAATAAAATTTTGAATTTTCGTCTTTCTCATGAGGTACACAACATTGTTTACAGTACTTTACAATTAAGATGTCATTTTACGATTGACAATAATATTTGTGCGTCTTTGTTGATTTAACTCTATTTTGTGTCATTTGACGTGTAAGTGACAATTAATTTACGCCAATTAGCATATCAGACGATGATATGAATTTTGCACCGTCAAAATAAGTCGTATCAACAAGTTTTATGGTTTGTTTCTTAAATATCTGACTTGATGTGAAAATTTAACTACTGCATCTGATCTACAGGATACAGCATAATTATATTAAAATAATATGATTGGCGTAAAATAATTTCTTTTCATATTAATGCACGAAAGTATAATTCAGTAATTATCAAATATTGACATGAAAACGGACGTGAACATTATTCACAAAGTATTTTTTTTTGTATTTCCTCCGCGTCAGTATATTCATCTTCAAAATAAACAAAGTGTTCGTGCATCGTAACCATGAATTTATTAAAAAAAAAGTCAAATTCATTTAAAATTCATGCCGTGACTTGGGAAAAAACTATAAAATCTTCATTAAAAAGTCTATTATTCATTAATCTCAATAATAGACTGCCGCATAAAAAAGTATCTTCAATTTCTTTTGGTCGCGCCTCATTTTAGGTCACCGTAATAATATACATAATGCATTTTGTATTATGCATACTAATCATTGAAAATCAACATGCCTTGCGCTATTTATATTTGGTAATCTTGTTTATCTGTCTACAAGAAATACTAAAAGTGTAATAAATCTGTTTTGCCGCTTGTGTAACATACCATGTTTTGATCAATGAAGCATATACACGAGCAATATACAGATAAAGATGATCTGGTATAATTACAAATTTATTGTTTATGTACAAATTAAGTTTTGTTTTATTTATTAAAAATTAAAAGTAATAAATTGTATAAACATTAAACAATTTCAAAGTAAGTACCTACTTTCAAAATACGGTTTGTATCGAGCGCGTACAGTAAACGAAACACAACAAAAAAAAAAAATGAAAGTTTGTTCAAAAGTTTTTTATATTTTATTGAAGCATAGAATGAGATATTTGTTGTTAAATTTATTGGATTGTGTTGTGTTTTATGGTTTTTTCCGAATTCAAAATTGATATCCATGAAATGAGACTGAACATGATAATATGAATGATATAAACGGAATGAAAATGATAATGATCGATTGTCTCTCATTACGATTAAATTTGTAATTTAACCATAGTTCATGGTGAATTTGGTGCATGTTGACCGGTTGTTTTCCTGTTTTATAATCGCACATTTTATAAAAAGAATGTAACCCATGTTACCGATTAAACCAGTAATTTATTGGGGATTGTACAATAAATTTATGAAAAGCGAAAAGCAAGATCTGTCTATACAGGAAATACATAAAGCAGTAAAGTAAAATGACCTTAAAGTTACTTAAATCGATCGTAATAAACAAATATAATTATTGTTGTTAAGCTCAAAACGTTACGTTACAGCTTCGAGCTCAAAGTGTTGTAAAGGCCTACTATTGTTACTTCGCCCAATAATTTCGTTGCCATCGTTTGTCCCCTTCTGCAACTAATGTAATAGTCCCTCTTCTGTGGTATGTAATATCCATGTTTGCTTATTTTCGTAACAATCGTAAGTACAATTCCATAAACAAGTTGTTCAGCATCTCAAATTCTGGTTCCTACAAATCTGGAAACTGCTTCACTAATCGATCTTGTATTGCTTCGGTTTCCCATATTGCTCTTTTGTATAGGTTTCGACGTCTGTAAGTGCTGTCAAACAAGTGGCAAGGTGATTTTGAAATTCTATTGATTGATTTCCAGTAACAATCCATTCGGGTTTAGCGTTTTAGGCCACTACCACGTTTCGATTATTTCGATTATCTAACACATTGAAAAAATGATCAGAACAAACGTGCTGTTTACTGCTGGAACATTAGATTCTAAAGCGATTGTTTGGTGTTGAATTTTCTCATATTCTGGATGTAATTATGAATGATGACCATAAATTCAGAGTGAGCTACAAAAAGTGCTCCAGCTATCCGCTATATTTAAGCATAAGAGTAGGTTTCAACTTCACCTTGTCAATATAGTCCGCTTTATTGATAAATTCACTCGCACTCAAAGCGTTAACTGGATTTTAGTGACAGTTTTCCTTGAATATGTTTTATAAACATAATTCAATGCCTAAGGCCTATAAATGAACTTTAATGTGTAGTTAACGTATCATAAATCAATTAAACAAAAAATAACAAAATCTTATTATGACCTTTACTGAACGTCTTACGATTTTTAGTGACCGTTTCATAGCATAGTGTCTGTGAATTGCAGCAGAGTAACTAATACCAATTGCACTCAATATTTATTTTATTGAACATTTTAATGTGGATTGAATGTGTTTGGTACTATTTTCGAGTTTTTTAATTGAATCGGACAAATGCTCTAATTCGCGGTATCCTGTTTGATTCCAAACACTATCACAATTAAATAAGGTTGCAATAAAAACAAAAAAGCGAATTCTTTAAAATGCTGACGTTGAACCAAATTTTCTACGCGAACCATTCTGAAGTAAATTTTCGATTTTGTATTTTATCCCTAATAAGTAAACCAACATGGGCATCCTGCCCTTACATGGGCATCCTGAGTAATCCTTACTTTCTTTTACCTTCTTAGTAAAATAAAGTTTAGTAATTATGAAAAATTTTCGACCTTCAGAGTTGGAGTCGGAAAAAGTGGGTTTTGAAGTGCCTGTCTGTCAGCCTGTCTTTGTCCTCTCTGCAGCCCAGATAGTTGAACAAATCGAGCTGAAACTTCATATTTAACAATGATAGAGAATATTTCAAAAATTTGTTCTGCACTCTTTGTATTTTATCGCTCACTTATAGTGCACATGCATAGGTAAGGATTGGTCTAATAGCTACTTATTTGTTAATGAGTAATTTGTTAATGGGATTTAATTTGGATTGTGAGTGGAAAAGGTCGAATAGTGAGTAAATTGCATCATTCGCTATTGCTGTTTTGGAGGTTAAATGATTTTGGAAGGTTAGGCGAGCGATTTAGGGAAGCGATTTAGGGAAGAACCCAGGTACTTTCCACTATCCTTTTTTATTGAAAATCAACTGAACAATAGCCCACAAATTAAGAGCTTTAAAAATCGAAAATCTGCAATTGTGCTCCAATTTCGATGATTGATACCTCTATCAATAGGTGTTGAGACCTATTATTGTGATGCCAACGGGTATTTAGATCGCTCGAATATTTCTACACATTTGGTGAAAATTTTAATTTTATTGAAAATCAGCTGAATAATAGCCCACAAATTCAGAGCTTTAAAATCGAAAATATGGAATTGTGCCCCGATTTCGATGATTGATACCTCTATCAATAGGTGTCGCGACCTTGCGACCTGTAATTGTGATGCCAATGGCTATTTAGATCGCTCGAATATTTCTACACATTTTGTGAAAAATTTAATTTGATTGAAAATCAACTGAACAATAGCCCACAAATTCAGAGCTTTAAAAATCGAAAATCTGCAATTGTGCTCCGATTTCGATGAATGCTACCTCTATCAATAGGTGTTGTGACCTGCAATTGTGATGCCAACGGGTATTAAGATCGCTTGAATGTTTCTACACATTTGGTGGAAAATTTAATTTGATTGAAAATCAACTGAACAATAGCCCACAAATTCAGAGCTTTGAAAATCGAAAATATGGAATTGTGCTCCGATTTCGATGATTGATACCTCTATCAATAGGTGTTGCGACCTGCAATTGTGATGCCAACGGGTATTAAGATCGCTTGAATATTTCTACACATTTGGTGGAAAATTTAATTTAATTGAAAATCAACTGAACAATAGCCCACAAATTCAGAGCTTTAAAAATCGAAAATATGCAATTGTGCTCCGATTTCGATAATTGATACCTCTATCAATAGGTGTTGCGACCTGCAATTGTGATGCCAACGGGTATTAAGATCGCTTGAATATTTCTACACATTTGGTGGAAAATTTAATTTGATTGAAAAACAACTGAACAATAGCCCATAAATTCAGAGCTTTGAAAATCGAAAATATGGAATTGTGCTCCGATTTCGATGATTGATACCTCTATCAATAGGTGTCGCGACCTTGCGACCTGTAATTGTGACGCCAAAGGGTATTTAGATCGCTCGAATATTTCTACACATTTGGTGGAAAATTTAATTTGATTGAAAATCAACTGAACAATAGCCCACAAATTCAGAGCTTTGAAAATCGAAAATATGCAATTGTGCTCCGATTTCGATGATTGATACCTCTATCAATAGATGTTGCGACCTGCAATTGTGATGCCAACGGGTATTAAGATCGCTCGAATATTTCTACACATTTGGTGGAAAATTTAATTTAATTGAAAATCAACTGAACAATAGCCCACAAATTCAGAGCTTTGAAAATCGAAAATCTGCAATTGTGCTCCGATTTCGATGATTGATACCTCTATCAATAGGTGTTGCGACCTGTAATTGTGATGCCAATGGGTATTAAGATCGCTCGAATATTTCTACACATTTTGTGGAAAATATAATTTTATTGAAAATCAACTGAACAATAGCCCACAAATTCAGAGCTTTAAAAATCGAAAATCTGCAATTGTGCTCCGATTTCGATGATTGATACCTCTATCAATAGATGTTGCGACCTGCAATTGTGATGCCAACGGGTATTTAGGTCGCTCGAATATTTCTACACATTTGGTGGAAAATTTATTTTTATTGAAAATCAACTGAACAATAGCCCACAAATTCAGAGCTTTAAAAATCGAAAATATGCAATTGTACTCTGATTTCGATGATTGATACCTCTATCAATAGGTGTTGAGACCTGTAATTGTGATACCAATGGGTATTTAGATCGCTCGAATATTTCTACACATTTGGTGCAAAGTTTAATTTTGCAAACCCTAGTTGCGACCTGTAATTGTGATGCCAACGGGTATTTAGATCGCTCGAATATTTCTACACATTTTGTGCAAAATTTAATTTTATTGAAAATCAACTGAATCCGATTTCGATGATTGTTACCTCTATCAATAGGTGTTGCGACCTTGCGACCTGTAATTGTGATGCCAATGGCTATTTAGATCGCTCGAATATTTCTACACATTTTGTGGAAAATTTTATTGAAAATCAACTGAACAATAGCCCACAAATTCAGAGCTTTAAAAATCGAAAATCTGCATGGGATTTGCAAATTGTTAAGGGTAACATGGTGGGAATTTACATTTTCTCTTAGGTGTTTGGAATGTGTGAATAAAACGGCTTCGGGTTTGGAGGTAAATCAAAGTAAATACTTTGATTTTCCACGGTTAAAAGAACTGTAAGATATCGGAGAGCCCGGAGGTTAAGCGTTTGGATAGTAGGTGGTAGCCTCCGTTTGTGATAGAAGTTTATATAGCCGTGTCGTCGGCATAGACTGCGACGTTGCACGAGGGCGGTGTGGGAAGTTCGTTAGTAAAGAGATTGAAGAGGAGTGGACTAGGGAATGAATCTTATGGAGGTACTCCTGATGTTTTTTATCGCTATTACCTTGGCGTTCTTCCATACGGATGACTAATAATGACTAATATATGACCGGTTTTTTAGGAAGGTTCTTGATTAGGATGAGTGGAATATTATCGTGCCTGGAGCTTTTTTATTGCGCTTTTTATTATATTATAGCTAGTTTATGGGTTCCATAGCATACACTTTACAATTTGTTGGGTTTTAATTATGATCTAATTGAAACTGGCGCTGATGAGAGCTAATGCTGCTTGCTGTGGTGTTTCTGCTGATTTTATTGCTTGGATTATTTTCCGGTATTCTGCTATGATCTCCTAGATGTTGTCGATGGCTAATAATCCCTGTTGCATACAATGCCAGCCTTTTGGTCGGTGGTGCGAGTTTTGTCACTTGTTTCAATGGCCGGAACGCTTGCTTATACGCTAAATGACTTGCTGAAACTCCTTGGGTATCCGCTTGCATTTCCGAAAATTTCACGGGTGCGGAAGATGGTGCCGGCTTATATTGTGACTTGGGCGTTATTTTAAATTGATGGGATAATTTGATTGCCTTGAACTCCTGGTATTTAGCGCATCCTTTTTAGTTGGCTGCATGATCTCCTTCGCAATTCACGCATTTTGCTGTACCTCACCTTGTCGTTCGGGGGCACTCGCCTTTTGGATTAAGGCATTTGATGCAGCGATGCTTTCATCTTCAGTTTGTTCCAGCGTGACCAAACTACTAGTTTCGGCATTGCGTGTATTTCTTGACGGGTGGCGAAACTACACAATGGCACAGATTGCCCAACTACTCCTGTAGTTCTTTCAAAGAAGTGGCCCCTCTCGCAAACCTCACTACATACATGACTTGGGATTTAGTGTTCCGTTTGGTCACAGATTTTACTTCGTTAATGCGGGCATCCGTTATACCGATTTTGATAGTTTCCGGATCCATGCCGTATAGTAGTGACTTTCTAATTTCCGTTTTATACTTACAGTACGTAACTATCCCTCTTGGGTTATGGCTTTCCGTGGTATCCATATTCCAAGGTAGGCACACTATAACTTACGAAAAAACCGGTTTTTATTTCACACTTGAACACTTGAAATTGTTTTGAAAAAACCGATTTTTAATTTGTACTTGTAGACACACTAGACACTGAATTATGGTATGTTAAAAAAAAAAAACAGATTTGATTTTACACATTCACTTGTGAACACTATGAAATGCAGAGCTGGAATCGAATGATGAATGAATGTACAAAAATACAATTCTCGCTTAATACATTAGGTATGAAGCCGGAGCATATTGATCTAGTGAATTATATTCACTAAATACAAATCAAAAAACGCAAGGAGAAATCTCATTTCTGTGTTATAATGCTCACCCGAATAATTACGAAGTTAAAATTTGTCTGATTATTAATATGAAATTTTTTTCCGCTTTTTATAGACAATATGAGCCATTTATTTTGAAAATGGGGCAAGTCCATATTTTGTTGAAATGAGAAAATGAAGAAATTTCTACTTTTGCTGGTAGATATATTAGGAGTGATTGACTGCTTTATTCTACTGATTTACCAAATCGAAAATGCTGCATATTGTCTATAAAATTCGAAATTTTTTTTTCATATAATTAAATTGTGACGTCAAAATGTGGACGAAAATTATTTTAGGATCATATAAAGGATTTGATTATAAATTACAATGTTATTTGTCGGTCGTGGACAAACTATCGTATTCTATTTGCATATAATGGCTGTTATTCACTTTACGAGACTGGCCTATCGGCTCGGGTCGGTAAACATCATCTTCATGAATACAAACTATATGCTCGTTGAATAATATACTATTAATATACACTGAGGATTGAAAACATCATTTTTATTTTTATAACGATATTTCACTTTAAATTATGGTGGGGCTAAGCAAAACTACCCCGTTACGTACAACCGCCCCTGATGATGCTTCTTTACACAGGTAGCACATCTGCACATCAAGCATCGGAATATTGGGCGGTTCACATTTAGAAAAATAAAACATGTGTGGTTATTCTGAATTAATTTGCGTTTGTCGATGCCCTTGATTATTGAAATCTTCTGATTTCGGCTAATTTATGGCTTTCCTTTTGACAACAGGAGTAATTATTTGTGGTTGACACATGTGCTCGAACTGGAATAACTTTACGAAATGTAGACCTTCCCTGTCTCAGTAATATTTTAAGCTCCTTAAAAGCATCAATCCTATCTTGTAGGAAGTTGAAAAATTTCTTAATGATTGGAAATTCTTCTTGCTTAGACTCATCATCCCACCATTCGCGGGTATTGTTGTCTGGTTTATTTAAATGAAGTCTAACTAACTACGAGTCGCTTGATTCTCTTTCTATCCCCTAGTGTTTTGATACCGAAGATTGTATCGATTCTTGCTGGAGAAATATGGTAATGTAAAAATTCACGATTTGTTTCTGCATATTTGTAACCAAGATTGGAAATTCTTATTTTTAATAATTAGCTAGGTTACCACGGGTGAAGCCAAGCTAATTATAATGAGAGACAATATTGTTGGATATTTAATTTCTTCTGATTTTATTATTAACTAGCTGTGCACGGTCTGCATTGTTGACCCTAAGAAAGTCTTTATTGTTGTATCGTACTTTTAACTTTATTAATCTACCATTGTCATCTGTTGAACGATATAGTGGATATTCATTATATTTCCAGATCGCCTTACCTGTGCTAGTAATAAATTGATGAGAAATGTCTTTCACGCGCCTCCTGGGGCGTCAAAAAAAAAAGTAGTTTGCCTCTATTATTCATCAGTCATCACACTGTCAATTATTGTACCAAACGCCTGTAAATCTTTCAACTCACTGACGGTGTACTGACGTGTACCCATCGCATCATTTAATTCCGCAATAGCTTATTTTCAATTTGTATTAAACCTTCGTTGTGCATATCGTCACTGAAATGCAAAGTAAAATCCTGATTTTGCTGTCGAATTATGTGTCTAATGTCTTCACAAAAATCTTTTTTGAAGTTGCCCCACAATTTTAATTGTCCAGATGGTTCACAAAATAGTAAAATGACTACAAATTTACTCGCTCAGCTGGAGGACATCTCAAAATCGAAGCTTCTCTCAAATTATTTTACCAATGATCATCAATTTCGAGCAAACCTCTACCTCGGCAAGCTGCTGGATGGCCAGATAATAGCTCTTCCTTAATCTTTTCCCATCCCGGGTAGTTTCGGACGTAAGTACGTCATAGCATCCTTGAAGACAAGATGACGTGTTGCCCAATATTTGCAGGGTCCGCATTAGCATCCTGATTTAAAGCATCTCGTAGATGTAGTTAGTCGTCATCTCTCAGTTGTTGTTAATTATGACGTATGTAATTTAGCCTTTGTGATATCGTTTTAGCCATCATATCGACACAGTATTTACTAAACAAATCTCTGAAATAATATAAAGAATTAAAACAGTCATCTTCCTATACGCATAAAACTGCATACATGAAACAGTTTTATTCCTCATTGAATTTTGTTGAGGGATTGTTAAATAATAGTTAAATAATTCGCATTTTACGACCATTAAAGGATATTGTAAAGGATCGTACTCACGATGTAATTCAGTACTCTTTTTAAGTAGCCATCTTTACAATGAATCACTATATCCCTAGGCCATTTGTCTTCGTCGACTAATAATACTGTAACTTCGTTTACTGTAGGTGAATTGTATCTTCCTTGATGTTTATGTTGAGGGGTGCGGTTAGCGTGAATTATTAATTTTAAGTTGTCCGATGGAAGGTTATGCTCAAAGTTGTATTTGAAACTGCGAACGTATATATTATGGCTGCTTAATGCAAACTGCAACTCTTTGATTAAATCTATTTTTAGGTTGGAAGCAATATTAGATCTTAACGATAATTGATCGGTATCACTTTGCCTCCAGTACAACACATACCGTTTGCATTATCACTTCATATTTTAGCAAAGCACTTGGGGCAAATTTTGTTCATTTGCTCAATTTTTACAGTATTTTGCTGAGCATAATCTATATTTGGATCATAATTGGAAGCTGATCTATTCCCGTAGTCGTAGATATCCGTTGTCTTTCTGCGCCTATAGGCGGTGGGGTCATTCGCGATGTTCTAATGTTTCGTTCTAATGGACACCCTAGCACCCGCTTGTGATATGTACTCAATATGATTCACGAAACGCTGCGTAGTTTCAGGGAAGAACTCTTCTGCTCAGCGTATTTTAGCTGCTCTTGTCTAAGATTTGCCGTGAAAGTTGTGATTTTCTTTTAGGCAGGATGTTAAAGGCAGGATATTGAAAACAATAAAATTATTTAATAAAATAATAATCAAAAAAGGTCGACAATTTTAAAAGTGATCCTACAAAATTGGTCTCCACTAAAAGCCCTTTTATTTTAACGTAATAATACATGAACTTATTTCCACTCTGAAGCTCTATTCTAAATATTGGTTAAATAATTTTTGAAATAGGATGATTACTTTCGGAGATTACCTAGATACGAAATAATGATACAACACAAAAAACTTTCTTAGGGCCAGCAAGGCGGACCATAAAGTGCAAGGTCAAATATATCAAATTGCAGGTTCATCATTGCCCATTCCTGATGAACAACGCAAATTTCTAAAGATATATTTTCTTGGAAATTCTGCTACGATACATGGCCCATGTGGGCACTTAATATACATTCACCATGTATGATTGATGGCAAGTGCTCTAAACGATATCCAAGACAATTGATTATATAAACATTTACAGGCAATGATGGATATTCACAATATCGTTCAACAGATGACAATGGTAGGTCATTAAGGTTAAAAGTACGAAATAATGATAAAACACAAAACACTTTCTTAGGGCCAGCAAGGCGGACCGGGCTCAGATAGTAATCATCAAACGTTAAATGAGCAACAATGATACAATTATTTGATTAATGTAGTTTAGAAAGCAATCGTAATGAAAATCTTAAGTTAAATTTCACTTTGTAGTCCGCAGTTAAGCTAGCGAAGCATTTTTCACTGTGTTTGGTCGTGTACGGTAATAACGTTAAACCAAATTTTTACAATTCATGGTTTGATAAATTTGCAACTTCAAATTATTTGTAAATTGGACGTGTGTAAGGTATTCTGAAGTCTCTCGGTACCTTTATCAATATTTCTTGTCTGAAATTTTTACTATGGAACCACCGATAATATTAAGAGTATTCGCAAGTTGCTGTTATTTTAATAATTTTGACTATATCTTCTTATCCCCTTTCTTATAAATAGCTGCATTACTACTATGCTGCAGACGGTAACGGTTTTTTGAAAATAGACTCGCGAAGCTTATAATTCGAATCTAGGATTTTTTTTCTGTAAATGTATTGAATTGATGAACAAATATTTCGAGAGCTAACACGAGAGGTAATATAGCCAAATAACATATGTGAACATTCTCAGTAAATTCTTGAAGCAGTTTTTTATATATAGGTGTATGAGACTTAAAAATTTGCTTTTTTTTGGATTACGACTGAAATTACTGAGAAATATGGAATATTTCTGGAGCTGAGCATAATCCGAATGGTAGTCTTATTAGTCCCAAAGCCAGTTTTTTCGTTGTATCTGTTACATTCATCTGCCACGATCTATTTATACAATCTAGAATTGTGAATTATTTAGAATTCAAAAACCGTGCTTTTTTAAATTTTTTAACTTTATGACTGAGAAGATTATTACTCCTGGTAGAGGATACGAAAAATTGACACCATCAGGGCTATCAGATTTCTTGAGTACATTTTTGGAACTCTAGCCCTACATAACAAATTTAAAGCCGTTCGTCCAGGCTGGCTTTCACGCTTTTTGAGAATTATTTCGTGGGGATGATAGTAAAAATCTCGGACTGGTCATCCCCCACGAGCAACACATTAAATCCTTTTTCTTTCGCCATATTTAACTACTAATATTATATTTAATACCAACTTTTATAAGGTGTCAAAAAGCAATCGTATTAACGGATAGAAATAAGAAATAACTATTAAAATTCTTCAAAAATCCAGGTTACATTAATTAGCCTGGTACAGCTTAGCTAATCGAACGCCATTAAAAGTCGCCCACATTCGTTTAATCTAATATCTCCGCCAAGTGATGATTTCCATAAATTCTAAATAAAAATTAATATCCCGCCAACTACTAATCTTTTATAAATTAATTAAAACTGAACTTTTAATTCAACCGAAATTAATAAAAAAAAAAAATCGACAGAAAAGTCTTAAAATATTCTGTTTACGATCCAACCAATTAATTTTCTAATGTTGCAATTAGACCCTTTGTAATCATTAATATTTTTATTTTCTCTTCGTCGTCTACGTTTATTACGAATATATTACATGATTATAACTTATTACATTGTTAATTACAACAATTTGTTATTAAACCAAAAATTTGTTGCTATTTTGTGTTGTTCTTTGAAAGTGTATTAGAATAAAAAACAAAACCAACCAAATTTATTCTATGCGTTAAAAATTTTCATTTCTTTCGTGTATGTGATAAAAAAGATAAGACAGAATTAAATTAAAAATTAATAAAAATTTATTTTTTTAATTATAACATAACCATAATCATAATTCCGCTCCCTTTGGGTTCTTATTACGTATACACCTATATACATATTTTAAATATATTCAAATGAGTTATGTTCGAGTCTCGTCTCGTAGGTACGCTAATGAAATTTATAAATTTTATATATTTTATTGTTATTTTATTTTGTTTGGTTATAATTAAAATTTAATTTGGAGAAAAATTTAATCAAAAAAATTATGAATAATTAACATATTAGATATACAAGTGACATAAATTTTATGTATTACAAATTATTTGGTGGGTATAAACAGTAAAAAAACAAAAATCCCTCATTAAGACAATTAATTTTAATTATTGATTCTTTAATTTACATACATTACAGAAAAAGAATAACATGTCGACCGCCTGGCGCGTTCTATAGAGAGTCGATTTGTATATTGGTAGCGCCGCCGCGGCTTTTCCTTAACCAATATAATATGAAGCGTGAAATTGGATTACAATAAATCAAAATGTACATCATGTATGCAACAAATATATGCAACAAGATTCCAAATACATAAAATTTAATGGTGGAGCGCCGCGCCATCATTTATGTACATACTACGTACATAAATGAATGCTAATAAAATTCCATAAAACGTTGTTGTTGTAAAATTCTCACGGTGAAAATAAATTCGCGTTTTATTATTTTGTTATAAAGCAAAACAATCATATTTCATTAAAAATTCAAATTTATGTAGTGATGTACGTATACACAGACATATTTAGTCTTATAATTTTGTGCCTGGTGTCTTTTATGGATATTCTTCGTTTTACATCTGTGATAATAAGATATACATAAAATGACGAAACATGAATAGTGTTAGATTTTTGGAATTTTTTTACGTGCAGATGAGATAACAACGAATGTGCTTTTTTTACAAAATGAATACATTAATAAAATATTTTTGAACTTGACGTTTTTTTTTTTAGGAATGACAAAACGGAAAAGAAAATGAAAATTACGCAAATTTGCCGGTAACTCAACGATGGTGTCGTGTCGTGTGTCGAATTTTTTTTTTGTTTTGTTTTGTTAAAAGAAAGTGATTTATGCAATTGTAGATGGTTTCTAAATTAAAAAGATATATAGAGACAGATTAAAATAAGTGTTGTCACTAATTTCACGTTACTCATCGTTAATTTCTCATTAATTTTTCTAAATTTGACTTTTATTAAAATTTATAATATTATCCAAACCTCACGGTTATTTTTCACCGCTTCAGGTGTTATAATTACCTGAAATTAATTAGAAAAAAAATTTAATTAAAAATTATTAAGACATTGTTAAGGCTGTTATGTGCGGAGAGTTTTTTAACAGAAAAACAAAACAAAACGTTTTCTCGTCTAATGATTTTCTTGATCAATAACATCTAGATAATTAGACACCTTTGATTAGGTTTTATAAATTTTGCTTCTTTCGTGAACCATGGAACATATTTTTGCTTCACAACTAATCAAATATTTAAAAGAGATACCGAGCGTCAAACGCCAGAAATAAATCCAATAACTAATTTCATAGTCAATCTATTCGTTAGCGTAGTTATGGAGCTAATTGATAGTTATAGGAAAGTGTGTAGCTGTACAAAATGATAGGCGGACCGAAACAAATGTTGGTAGCCTAATCAGTGCTCACTCTATTTCAGAAAGATTTCATCAAAGCAAAGAATCGATTCTACCACAAAATGACTTAAACCAAAAATTAAAAACTCTTAATGTTCCAGAATTTCAAAGAAATTAACGATGCAGTTTAATAAAGTCAATGAAAATAAAGTCAATTGGATTTGTTTCTTTTTCGAATGGAAATAAAGCCAATTGATTTTATTTCCAATTTAAAGTGAATCAAATCGCCCAGTATTTAAGTTTCAAATTAATTTCTGGGTTTTCCACAAAAAATGTTATAAAAGTTATAGAAACGGAAAGTGTATCAAATTGTAGGCAATGAAAATTACCGTAAACAACACCCACAAAATTCGGGTCTGAAACTAAAATATTGGTTCTGATATAGTTTTAGCTACATATCTCTATTAAATCTCAACCAATTTGGGGTGTCGATCGAACAATTGCAAAGATCTAATGAAAAAAGATAAACACTATGGAGTACAAGATAAGCCATGGAACGTGTAACGATTGAACAAATAGATTAAGCGAACATACAAAAATGTATCTGCGGATCTGCATTATACTGCCAAGATCGGAGAGGTAAATGAGGAAAACATACATATATTGAGTTTTGGCGACAATGTTAGGTACATTTAACTTTATGAGATTACAACCTATGTTTGAGTACAGTCACTTCAAATTCTACCTTTTCTACTTCAAATGGAACATTTTACACTGCAAATTGAACTTTTTGAGTTTAAATTCAACCTTTTGTAAATTATATTTAGCAAAACAAATTTTATTTTTTAATCAACCCATTTATTAATGGAATTAAAATTGTTCAAAATATTACATCACAATCATTGAAATTTTTGTTGGGAGTAATTACTAATACAAAATTTGTTAATTTTGTTAAACACAATTTCCAGCAATTCGGAAAAATTTAAGGAAACTTTTGTTCTGAAAAACGCCAGTTCGAAATTATAAAGACCAACATTTTTTTTAACCTAATCGATTTAGCTGATCGTCGATTCAAGTTTTATTTACATCTTCTATAGTAGTTTCCTTTCGAAAACTTAACAACTGTACACTAATTTCAGTCATTTTTGCGGTCATTACAGATATAGCAGACGATAATATGTCACTGCAGGCGATATAAAAAGACTGCAACATTTGTTTTATGGTTGCATCTGAGAAGTTAGCTGAATTTTTAAGGGCACACGCAATCTCAACTTCAAATCGTAGTGCTCACATGAGGCTGCTGGCAATTTCCTTATCACCAGAGTTCTCATCAGTTTCGGCCACATCAATTTCTGAAGGCAAAACATACAAACATTGTTGAGGATAAAGCTATTCTTGTTCATTAAAATCCTAAGATAATGAGATGGTTACAATATTTATTTATTTACGGTAGTCACTTCCTTTTAAGAATTAATCCCCATTGGTATCCGTGAAAATTATTTTAACATTTAACTCAGGTGTTCAATCCAATTTTAAGAAATTTAGAGCTTTTCAAAATAAAATGCACAATCTCTCATCAATCACCTTGTTTATGCAATTTATGTATTCATTTATTTGTTGTATCATTATTGATTTTTTTTACGTGTGTGTCTTGTCGCGTTAATTATTAAGTTTTTTTTTTACTTATGATGTAATATTACTTTAAATTATGAATTTTATTATTAGCCAGTTGATAATAAATGGTAACTAGAATTGTAAGGGTATTTTTAAGAATTCAGTTGTACAGAAATAAAACTTACGAGTGCAGCTATGAAATAGCAAGTTTTGGCAGGTTTTTATGCTATATGCATAGAAGTCCTTAAACTTGTTGAATTTTTAATTTCGTTAGAAACTAAAATTTACAAAAAAATAATTCAATTTTTTTTTGAAGTGAACATTTTTCGGCTGCATTCAGAGTAAAATTGAAAAGTTCGAAAAAGGTTCGGGCCCTAACTTTAAGTATTTTTGTTGATTTATTTCTTCATACAATTTCTCATTCTTAATTTCGTTTCAATACATATTTGTTTTTTCAAATTATAGGTACTGCTTATAAAAAAGTTTCACTTGAAATTCTTCATATATCCGTTTCCCTTCAACAGACTAAGGTTCAATTTAACAGGTCTATGACGGTTACGGATGGACGGACGGCAAGCCGAAGCCATACAGAATTCTGTTTTACAAAAGTGCTTAATATACCTTGGTGCCACGGTATAATATAATTTTATTGATTTCGGGTTTAATACATAGGTAGTTAGTACATTGTTTATATGTAGTATGTTCAACAGGAACCCGTAGGTTATATGATTGAATTTGTATAGTTTTTTATTTTTATAATGTAAACTTATAAGCGCTAGAGCTAAGATAGATAAACTGTTAAGAGACAAAATAAATTTTTTCAATTTTTTTTTTTTTTTAATTAAATAATTATGTACAACTAAACAATAAGACTTAAAACTAACACTTAAGAACTAATATAAAGTAGCAAACAATGCTATCTTTATGCGTATAGCTAAGCAAAATAGTCATATATTAATTTAAAATAATGACCTTTAATCGTAAAATCAGATAAACTTTAAACCAGTTAGTACCGTGGGCAATTCCCATTACAGTCTCATTTGCCGAAGACATCATTTTGTACAATACGTTGGAAAGTAGCGAATCCTTGAATGCGTCAATAGTAAGAATGCTGACCCTTCATGAAGAACTCTACAAGATAACTGACGATAGTCAGGTGGACGAGGCCAGGACCCGTACACAAACCTAAGCGCTTTATTTTGAACCCTCTGGATGACATTTTTCTAGCTAGTAGTTGCTAAGTCAAACCATGCCAGGTCTTATGTAAAGCTTGTAAACTAGGAGTTTGTTATTTTCGTTTAGAGCGCTATTTTAGCAAAGTAACGGGAATAGGAGGTGAAAAGCCATAGCTGCCTTTCTCCTGAGATCGTCAATGTGTGCGCCGAATTTTAAATGTTTGTCTAGTAAAACACCCAAATACTTTATTTTATCAACCACTAATAGCTGCTGATTATTTATCAAAATAGGAACGGCCTCATTAAGTTTATTACGATGGTTATATGTAGGTTTTATGTAAAGCAGTTGTGTCTTGGTTGCATTTATTTCAATGTTCCATTTCTTAAAATATTCTATAGATTTTAGAGATTTCTGGACCCTTAGTGAACATTGGTATGCGCTATAACTTGAGCAAAGTATAGTTGTATCGGCCGCGTAAACCTGAACCCAAGTATCCTTTATTACCAGCGCGGCGTAGGGATATCATGCGTGAAGATTACGTAAAGTAATGGACCCAGCACTGAACCCTGAGGGACCCCAGGGATATTTTCCTAATCTCAGAGTTATGAACATTATCAACACAAACGAAAAACCGGCGATGGTCTAGATATGATTTTATTTTAGATACCAGGACGGGATATATTCCCCCTCGTATTAATTTATATAATAGGCCAACGTGCCACACAGAGTCGAAGACCTTCTTAATGTCTATTAGTGCTACTGTTGAGGTCTTTCTACGGTGATTGAAAGGAACAGAAACCTAGATAAAGGCAGATTTTTTATGGCACGATTCGAAATACCGTCAATACCTGGTGTTTTTTTATTTTTGAGCTTACGGACAAAACTGACGACCTCATCAGGGTTTGTTGTGATGCTCTCAATGCTATCATACAAGAATGGGGCAGGATATGACTGAGCAAAACTATTAACTTCATTGTTTATTTGGGGATTTTGTTTGCAATAACTGAGGGATCAATAGTAGGACCTTCCTGATCTTCTAAGACAACGCTTTTATTTTTGTTTTTGGGCAAGATTGTTTTTATGGCCTTATATAAATTAGATCTATCTGGCATAATATTGTCTAGTTTTCTAGTGAAGTCATCCTGCCAAGTCTGACGGATTTTTGGATGAATTTCGTTGGTTATCCGATTTATCAGAGTGATTGAAAAAATTGTAGGGGCCTTCCGCCTTCTATTTCTTATGAAGTTTCTGAGTTTGATTAAAGTAAGAATCACAGGCGACATTGTTTTATCATTTATTTCGCAGATGGGGACAGAACTATTAAAGGCATTATTGACAATTTTGGTGAATTTAGATACACTATGATCAATATCATTAATGGATTAGATCTTTGTTTCGTTTAGGTGAGATATTTTATAATGAACTATATTCCTGGAACTATCCCAGTCCGCATTTTTTATATCTGGAACCCTGATGCTCACATTTTGGCGAAAAATATTAAAACCTTCAGAAACTTCAAAAGTAATTAGGAAGTGGTCAGAACAAAATTCATGTAACACTGCTACTTGTTCCTTAATTAAGACATTTTTTGTAACCAACATGTCTAAAACAGCATTGCCTCTAGTGTATTCTGAGGGGAAAAAATCTGTGCACCATTTCTTCACAGTATTCAAACATCGTTTTACTGTTTAAGTTATAGCTGTCATAATTCCAAAAGGAATGTCGGGCGTTGAAATTTCCGCAAAGCACAACTCTGTCAGCTAAACTTAATAGTTTAGTGAGATCCGATGTAATTATTTTACGAAAGTAAATAGAGATTAGTAGGAACGAGTTTATGCCCTCTCCAACGTGCGCCATTGTGGCACAAAAATGTTTGTTTAATATTGCTCTTGGAGCCGATTGAGTAACTGAGTTATTGATAAGTAGAGCAGTGTCCCCGAACCTCGACGCTTTGGTTTTGAATCTGTTCTATAAACAGTGAAATTTGGGATACTGAGATTATGGCTGGCTGACAGTTTAGTTTCGATAAGGCAAGCAATAAGAGGCCTGTTTTTGATTAGAAGGACCAGCAATTCCTGACGACGGGTGAGACTTATGATGCTATTACAGTTTAACGCCAGCACTTTCATTTTAGAAATTGGCATTCAAAGTTCAAATACATCGCCTTACGATCGGCAATGTCTTGGACCATATTTACTTTAGCGAGAAATCCTGATACATGTCTAGTTGGTTGGTTAAAAAAAGCTAATCCCAAAGAGCTGCTGTAACACTGTAACAACACGTTTCGATTGAATGCTAGCTTATGTATCGAACCGCACTGTTATCAGATATCCAGGGGACTCTACAGCTGCAGCGATTTGCCAGCTTTGCTCAGCCTTGGGGGGGTCCATACTGCGAATCCACCTGGATCGTGAGAACTGCACAAAAACAACAAAAAAAAAAAATCACACTACGCACGAACACATCTGTCCCACACCTCACCCTCCGATCATCTCCCGAAATTCAAGTAAACTCTACACAATCATATTTTTTCTTTGAAAAATCGTTATAATTATTTTAAATTTAATAGTACAATCATTATGTTCTTTTTATGTAGTTACTAAAGACAATCTGCTTTTAATTTATTTATTTTTTTTTTTTTGATTTTTGTCGTAGTTGGTTTATCTTCCGCCCCGCGTTATACCGATAATTATGTACACCCTGTACGAATTTCCATGCGTAAACACGAGCACTGATGATACGGTGAGCTCTCCGCATCCAGATGTCGTCGCACCTAAAAAAAACTAAAAGAAAAATAATACACGCCCGCTTGCGGAAGATTACCCCTTCAACGTTCGCAGGTCTTCAAATCAATTAGTTTAAAAGCAAACACAAAACAAAATCAGATTAACTTAACGGATCACAATTTTTAGCTTAGTTCGAACACTTATACTCGATATACAATATGATGTGGTTTTGGTGTTTGCTTTTAAAAGGGAATATTAGCCATAAATACAAAATTAAACAAAACTTAACCTAAAAACAAAAATAAATAAATTGATGATAATTACGCCTTCCGGATTCTTGTGATTCAATCGGCTATCCAGCTGCTCTCCGAAACGATGTGGTGTTGTTGCCAATTGGATTTGCAGTCTTCTTCTTTTTTTTTCTAATATGTGGAAATCACGTGGTATAGTATTTATTACCGCTCGTTCCGTGTTTGAAGGCAATAATTGTCCCCAATGAGTACAACGACTATCTATAGCTGGATCACGATAATCGCAGAATAACCCTCTCCGATATCCAATATCTACTGGGCAGGGCGTGGCCGTCTTTCGTTTTTGGCGTGTCTTTTTATGTTTCACTTGGATTCAGTTACGTTCACTTATAAGTTTTTTTTTCCTTGTACCATAACCATGGAATTTCACGTTTAACAGAAAAAAATAATAAATGCAATGCCACAAAATGGATGCCGTCAACTTAATTGTCGTTTAACTGTTGCACTCTTTTCCCCACAACTATGGGTTAATTTGATCAACACTCGGTTAATTTTGATCACTAACAGTTCGATATATTATACTTCCTTTTTTTTTTTTTCCAGTTTTGTTTGGAATTTATCTTTATAATTTTGTATGAAATGTCTCACCAATTTGTGTTTTTTTTTCCTGTTACCGGACTGACCGCTCGCCTTCTAATCTCGATCCAAAAAGAAAGGTTTTTTTTTTTTGTTTGACATTTTCTGTTTGCCAAATAAAAATTATATAGGTTTGTCTCTTTTTTTACCGGTATTCATTTGTCCCTACACAGTCGCCATCTGCAGTAAATACCTACACTAACCAAAAATAAAAAAACCGCTAGATTGACCGGTTCATTCAAGAATCAAACCAACTACTATTAGGGTCACTTTATAAAAAAAAATTACGCGCCCCAAAAACAATTCATCTACCTAAAGCATGCACGATCGCATCGTTACATCGTGGGGAAGACCCACACCACTGAGATGTCTCATAAGTCGGGCTAGGATACCAAATTAGGGTTACTTGAAAATGCATGCTAAATGGATAATTTACCGAAAGGATTGATTTTCTTGAGACCCACAAATTGAAACTGGCTTGGTCGATTAGCTTCGCAAGTCTTTGGCGTGATAGATGCCTAAGGGTTTACCATCCAAATCGTGTACTTGATAAGCAACACTACCAACACGCTCTCTGATTACTGCTGGTAAGAATTTAGGTGCCAATTTGGAGGCGAACCGTTTGGATGCGTCACTTTGAACAAAAGTACGAACAAATACCTGTTGCCCGACAGCAAATTCGTGAGGTTGGCTTCTCAAATTGTATTGCTGTTCGCTTTTTGAATGGGCTGCTTTCAAGTACCCTAGCACTTTTTCTCTAATCACGTCTAACATACCTGGTTTGGATGATATATACGAATCGTTATCTTCCATGTACCCTAGTAAACGTCGAAGTTGATAATCAGATCCGTGTGTGGTTAAATGCTGCCCAAATACCAAGAATTGCGGGGAATATTGCGTAGCTGAATGAACTACGTTCCTCAGAGTTGAAGCGACTTGTGATAAATGCCGGTCCCATTCCGTATGGTTGTCACCTATATATGCTCGAATTGCAGACAAAATAGTACGATTAGCGCGTTCCGAGGCATTACTTTGAGGTGCGTGAAACGGTGTTTTGATATGTTGTACCCCATATTTGGTAAGAAGATTGCTGAATAATACGGACTGAAACTGCCTCCCATTATCTGTTAAAATAGACTCGGGAACGAAAAATAACTGGAATACTTCTTTCTCGACGTAAGCGCACAATGCCGTGGAGGAGGCTTCTTTTAATGGTTGGAGAAGCAAAAACCTGGAATAACTATCGAGAATAATGAGAACAACGGTATTACCCTGCTTAGACCGCGGATAGGGCCCCAAGAAATCTATATATAGCCTTTGAAAGGGCCGTTCGGCTTCAATTTGTGCTCCCATCCTGGGTCTTGTCGAAAAATTCACAGACTTTACCATTTTGCAAGTAGTGCAATTATTGATAAATCGTCGAACGTCTTTACTCATCCCGGACCAGTAAAACTGCCTTTGTATTTTTTCCAGAGTTTTTTGGACTCCCATGTGACTGGATGAAGGTGGAAGATGTGCCTGTTGTAATAAATTATTAGTTAAACTTAATGGTATGACGAGTTTCCAAGGCGAAATATCAGTATCAACATACCTCAAGCCATAATTAGGACATATTAGGATCTTACCATCTACGAGTTTTAGGTTCGTTTCTACCGTAGGATTATCTTCTAGGATTCGTATGCGCTGCTGATATTCGTTGTCTAGGAAAGCCGGTGAGTTTAGATCAATGCTTAACGGCCTGTCGTTACTCATACAGGATGAATCACCTGGAGTAAGCTCTTCACAATAGATCCTGGAAAGTGCATCAGGTACGATGTTTTGAGTTCCCTTCCTGTATTCGATATTAAACTTGAAATTCTGCAATTTGAGACTCCATCTGGCTAAACGACCCGACAAATCGGTTTGATTCATTAGCCAGCGGAGACTCGCATGATCGGTGACGACGGTGAATTCGAAACCCTCGACATACGGACGAAACTTTTTTACACACACTACCGCAGCATAGCATTCCAACTCGGTAGTGCTATATTTGCGTTGAGCTGAGTTTAACTTTTGCGAGTGATACGCAATCGGATGTTCTTCGCCATCAATTCGCTGGAATAAAACTCCACCTACTCCTGTGGACGAAGCATCCACTTGAATTACAAACGGCAGTGCATAGTTGGGATGTATTAGGACAGGAGCGGTGGTCAACGCTGCTTTGAGGGTCTCGAAAGATTGTTGAGCCGAATCATTCCATTGTACTTTGCATTTTGATTTCAATAAATCGGTTAAAGGCGCCGCGATTGTGGAAAAATTGCCAATGAACCGCCGATACCATCCGCTAATGTCAAGAAACCGCCGCAACTGTTTCAATGTTTTTGGCACGGGGAAAGTATCTATGGCCGCGACCTTTTCCGGATCCACCCGAATACACCCATTTCCTATAATATGACCCAAGTATCTTAGTTCTTTTAGCACGAATTTACTCTTTTCCACGTTGATGGTTAAATTGACCATCCGCAACCGCTCAGCAATGAGTCTCAGAAGCATAAGGTGATCCTCAAAATTGGTTGATGTTACCAACAGATCATCCAGATACACGAAAATTCGGTCATGATACTGATGGGGAATCACCTTATGGATCAGTCGACACATGCTTTGCGGTGCGTTGCATAACCCGAAAGGCATAACGGTAAACTGGTAAAGAGGCCTACCCGGAACCGTAAACGCGGTTTTTGGTTTCGCATCATCGGCGAGCGGAATTTGCCAAAAGGCATCTTTCAAATCCAAACTGGAGATGAAATTTGTATTTTCCAGTCGACTCAGAATTCCGTCAATTAACGGTAGCGGGTAAGCATCTTTCACGGTCACTTCGTTTACCTTCCGGGCGTCAAGGCACAATCTAACCTTCCCGTTTGGCTTTCTCACAAGAGCTACTGGCGAACACCACGAGCTCTCACTTTCCTCAATCACACCAAGACTGATCATGCGATCTAACTCAGTGTAAAGCTGAGCCTGAATAGCCGGTGAGACCGCGTAAAATCTTTGTTTGATAGGCTTGGCATGATCGGTGTCGATCTTGTGAGTAAGAAGGCTTGTTCTCCCTAATCCCATCTGGTTGGAGGAGGGAAATAGGTTAATTATCTGGTTTAATTCATTGAGCTGGGCAGGAGAAAGTTTGTGCACGAGGGGATCACTTGTAGGTGACACAACAGAATCACTTGGACCACCGCTTATTTCACTGATTCTAAATTCGATACCGAATAGTCGAAAAAAATCTACCCCTAAATATAATACTTGCGACAGATTTGGTGCTAGATAAAGTCGTAAGAATTCTTCCTTCCCGTTGAATTGGACCTTCGTCACCACATACCCCAGCATCCTTTCTTTTGAGCCATTAGCCGTAGAAACTAAATACGGAAAATTGTGAAATTGAATTCCGGCGTGCGATAAAAATTGTTCGCAACCTTTGCCAAGAACACTAATGTTGGCCCCTGAGTCAAGGAGACCACTTAAAACATGTCCATTGATTTTGATTTTTACATACGGACGGTCATCTACTTGATCAGTAAGTAAGGATTCACATATATCCCGTCGGAATCTTTTCTGTAATTTAAAGTACTTCCAGGCTCGATGAAATTTAGGTGTGGTATTTTTAGGACGAGTTATGGCCTGATCCAATAAGGGTAGGTTTACTAATGACGTCGACGTTGGTGGAACTCTGGGTCGACATTGGTCGCAGAGTCCTCCTGATTCACGTTCGGGAGCTGAGTTTTCTGAAGGATAGGCTCCCGAGTATTTCGATCCTTCAAGTTTGAGTTTTCCGCGCGCTTAGAACGGCAAACTTGACAATCAGGGAAATAAGTATTTTCAAGTCCACAACCAAAACAAAAAACATGATTGATTTTTTCGCGACAAAATTTAAACGTATGATCTGCACCCTTGCAATTCCAGCACAGAGATCCTACACGTTTAGGGTCACTTAATTTTGTGTTAAACGCCTTGTTGCTGCGAACCTGTGAAAAGTTCAGTGCCGCAATATCATTCTCACCGCCCATATTATCTGACCTACCGAACCTATTTCTATAATCTAAAGACCCCAATGGAACCTCCCTACTCGTACTCGGTGTGGGATCAGTTTGAGACAGCTCATGCACTTGATATCTTGAGTTTGGAGACTGAACTATATTTCCCTCGGGATTATATTTCAGCTGACCCCACAGATCTTCAAGACTACGACATTCTTGAGCCAAGTGACTAAGAGTTCGAATATTCTGATTGGCTAATTTTAACTGCAGCCCAGGCCGTATATTATTTATTAATATTGAAATAAGTTCGCTGTCCGGAATAGGGGTACGAGCTTGTAAAGCCATCCTTAGAATGACATCTTGGAATTCGCAAAACGTTTCTTTGGGATATTTTTGCTTGCGCAAATCTAAAAGTTTTCGAATTTCCCGATCTGAACGACAAACACAAAATCGTTCAATCATTTCGTTTTTGATGCGATCCCAAGTTGCGTCAGGATGCCGCTCGAGATAAACCCAAAACCATTCCAAGGCATCACCCGATAACAAACAGGTGATTTCTTCGACCGACTGATTTAAATTGATTCGGGCTCTTCTAGCCATCTGGTCTACTCTATTAACAAACCTCTCCACGGGCGTATCCATATTGGAACCAGAGAATTTTAAATTCCAAGAACCTAGGGTTTTGCCAATATTGCCTCCCTGTCTAAATAAATTGTATTGGTCACCAGGATGGTTGAGAGCACAACTATTGGTAGGTGGAATAGTAACGGTGGTATCCTGTTGATCTAGAACTGGAGCTGCTGTTGCTAATCTAGGAGCGTTTAACCCCACTCCTGCTAATAACGCCTCAATGCCCACCATGATCTGGTTAACATCGACCGCTTTGGTGCTATTGTCATTAACAGATTTTACATTTTCTGGTCTTGGCGTATTATAAAATGGCATTAACGCTGGATTTTTAATCTGAGACTGTCTACAATTATCGTTAGGCCTGTCGCCTGTTATTGCCAATTCTGGCACTTCATTCGAATAGTAACTACCTTGCCCTATATGCGAAATATTCCTAGTTGCTACTGGTGAATTGTCGATTGATTGGGAACCCCCTTCAAATTCGAATGTAACATGATTCGCCGGTATCCTATTGGAAAAGTGTACCGAATTAATCGGCGTACTTTGGTGGGGTCGTACTTCCATTCTTTGAATGCGAGAACTCACTGGGACACCTACTTCTGAATGATTTATATTACGACAATTATTTTCGTTTAAGGGATCCCCCTCACTAACAGGTTCAGTGAAATCCAAAAGTGGAACGAAATTCTGAGGCTGCGATGGAGAGAACGAAGAATTACGGTTGACTGCACTGGAAAATATACCATTAATTTCAATATCCCGAATATTACTCAAAACTCTATCACATCTTGCAAACAAATCCGCTAATGCAGCTTCGTCCACCCCCAAATACTGTAAACGAGTCAATCGACCTTGAATGTAGAAAATACGAGTTTTAATCTCATGAATCTGATCTAATTCAACAGTATTCGCCACATCCAAATATGACGCCATTCGGTTCATTTTTAGAATAATCAACTTAAGTTCATGCTGAGGATTTTTAATGGCTCGGTCATGCGGATTTTTTGGTGTTAACAGAGGGAATTGTTTCTCAGCTAACATTTTCGTATGCAAAAGATCTATGGATTGAGAATCGACTAACATTCCTCTGACTTCATATTCCACTTGCAATTCTTCAGACTCTAAACAACGAAGATCCATTGTGAGAAAATTTAAAGTTTATGAACACGTCACACTTAACCAAGATAACTACAAGATGGAATAGATTAATGATAAATGTAAATCGTGTATTAATATACCAAAAAAAAAAAAAAAAATAATAATATTAATAATATATAAATATAGTTAATATAGTAATGAATAATGATTAAATTACTAAATATAAATTAACAAAAATACAATAATACCGTTTTAAATGGATAGTTAATACGAATAACTCACCACTCAACAATCAAAATTACACTTGTATTAGTTGCTTTAATTGTATCAAATAATTTCAGGAGATGAACGAATTCTTGGCGTACGGGTGCAGATGTGCTCGAGCTGTAACAAAAACTTAACAAAAAACGTAAATCCGACGATCATGATCCCCGCTAATACCAACTAATTCAAACAATAAAGGATGTATCGGTAACATGGATCAGTATCCTCGGATTTTCCTAATCCCTCATTTCATTGCATATCTAATTCAATACACCGCGGTGGAAAAGAATGCGAAATTTTGGGGAAAAAAAAATTGAAATTGACTAAAGGCATACGGTTCCAAAACGGAATCAAAAGATTAAATTCCCGATACAATTATGGATATGCCTGGAAATAAATTGACTTTGAATCTAACGTTATCAAAATTTAAATTGAACTGGAATATTGCCAAGGTACATACTTGCTTCATATATGAGTCAAACGGATGAAATCCGGATACAAATGCAGCTACGTACAAAGACAAATTCCAACAATGAAACATAAAAAAAAATTATATAAATTTAAGTAGATAAGATTACCTTATACCACATGTTTGGGCGCCACTGTAACAACACGTTTCGATTGAATGCTAGCTTATGTATCGAACCGCACTGTTATCAGATATCCAGGGGACTCTACAGCTGCAGCGATTTGCCAGCTTTGCTCAGCCTTGGGGGGGTCCATACTGCGAATCCACACTGAAAAAAATATACTGCGTTTTATTTACGAATTGCGTTCGTTAACCACAATTCGTACTATTAATGTACAAATTGCTATATTTACGTAAAAAAATGAAATTTAGAAAAAAATCATAAGAATGTTTGCATTAATAGTAAGAATCATAGTTCGTAAACTAAAAAATTGTTTAGTTTATTGTACTATACGTAAAATACAATCACATGATGTTTGCGTATTAGTGCAACTTGCATCATTTTATTAAAAAATCATATTTATGAACAATTCATAATATTTATGAATGAGACTATGTACGAAATTCGTCATATTAACGAATCTGATAATTATTCGTGTAAGCATCATACACTACACACACAAATTAGATTTCTGTTTGGGTTTTTGATTTTGATTTAGTTGAATATAATTCACTAAGTCGATGCACTCTAGTTTTATATATAATGTATAAAGCGAGAGTTGAATTTTTGTAGTTCGGTCGTAGCTACAAGCTAGTATCTGAAGAGTAGACCTTACTTTTTCTCTATACGAAACCGAATTATGTACCAACACAAGAACTCAAAGAGATTTCTAATTTTTGAGAGTTGATACACTTTGTATTGACTCTGCGGGAAAGAAAAGGGGGAAGGGATAATATTTCTAATATGAGGTAGATATATTATAAGTGATTGGCCTCTGTTATTTTTCTGATTTACCAAATACAACGACTATCTATAGCTGGATCACGATAATCGCAGAATAACCCTCTCCGATATCCAATATCTACTGGGCAGGGCGTGGCCGTCTTTCGTTTTTGGCGTGTCTTTTTATGTTTCACTTGGATTCAGTTACGTTCACTTATAAGTTTTTTTTTCCTTGTACCATAACCATGGAATTTCACGTTTAACAGAAAAAAATAATAAATGCAATGCCACAAAATGGATGCCGTCAACTTAATTGTCGTTTAACTGTTGCACTCTTTTCCCCACAACTATGGGTTAATTTGATCAACACTCGGTTAATTTTGATCACTAACAGTTCGATATATTATACTTCCTTTTTTTTTCCAGTTTTGTTTGGAATTTATCTTTATAATTTTGTATGAAATGTCTCACCAATTTGTGTTTTTTTTTTTTTTCCTGTTACCGGACTGACCGCTCGCCTTCTAATCTCGATCCAAAAAGAAAGGTTTTTTTTTTTTTGTTTGACATTTTCTGTTTGCCAAATAAAAAAAATATAGGTTTGTCTCTTTTTTTCCCGGTATTCATTTGTCCCTACACAGTCGCCATCTGCAGTAAATACCTACACTAACCAAAAATAAAAAAACCGCTAGATTGACCGGTTCATTCAAGAATCAAACCAACTACTATTAGGGTCACTTTACAAAAAAAAATTACGCGCCCCAAAAACAATTCATCTACCTAAAGCATGCACGATCGCATCGTTACAACACTGCGTCGTGAACCCTGGAGGGCACTACCTGAGACAACCGAAACAGGGTCGTTAAGTCTAAAATAATCAGAGAAGGATACTCCTGATCTGATAAAATTTGACTCAAACGGCCTCTGCACTCCAACTTTAGATCGTTTATCTGATTTTAAATGATTATTAGATTTGTTTAGCTTACCTAAATATTTTTTCTTTCCTGGCATCCTGAGCAGCTCGCCACATGGACATGCTTCGTCATTCCGATCTACATTGTTAATTGGGCATTCCCCTGGTTTGTGTTAACCGACGCATTTTACGCATTTATATTGCATATTGCAGGATGATGCCACATGGCCAAATTGTTGGCATTTACGACATTGAGTAATGGTCTGTTTCCGTTTTGCTGCCCATTCAACTTTGTATCCACAGCAACCAATGATTTGTTTAACTTCAGCTTTCTTCGTGACTGGTTCAAAGGTAATTGTGATGCACGGGATCCTCACTTGATTATTAATACCATCTAAGCCAGTTATTTTTTTGGCCATGGGATATACGTTGATAATTATCAGAAAGATTCTTCTTGATATCTTCAACATCTGTGTCCTGATGCATTCCTCACGCTATCATCCCTTTAGGTTTCTTGAAGAATTTGGTGTTAAGCTCTTTGAGCTTGCAGACTATATCTTGGTGTTGAGATTCTCCATTGGCGTAGATTATTACGCTGTTACTAAGAACTTTAATTAAAGTGCCTTTATGCGGATTTGTGATGTCTCTCAGCAATCCTATTTGTTTATTGTCGTATCCTTTAAAGACAATTGGTGGCGATTTTGTGCCGTTTCCGGTCCCGTTCGTATTTCTTTTTTCTCCGTTTGTTGTCATAGGAATCGCTGCTGCGGCTCGACATCGATGTTTAGTTTAGTTTGTTAAAACGTCCTCCAGTGGTTGAGGGAAACACGAATTCAATGTCATCAGAATCTGATGAATACTCGCCATAGCTGTCAATCAATTTTTTGTAACTAACCAACCTAAGCGGCGACTTTTGATGAGTCATCGCATATTCTTTTAGCTTGTTTTTCTTCATATTTAACTGCAGCCGTTAGATGACTCTTTGAGAAACTTGGGTTAACATTATTATTATTATTAATCTCTATTTCATGGCATGCTCAATTGGAAAATTCAAAATTATCTAAACCAATTCGATATGTGCAATGGAAATAGGATTCTAAATAATTTTTAAATGAAGTTCTGAAATATGGCCAATATTTGGGCAATATCCAATATGTGGCTACTTCTTAATCGATTTTGATAAAGTTCAACATGTGCAATAGAAATGGAACCCTAAAATGTTTTTTTTGCAGTTCTTTAATACGCCAATTAGGTTAACACTTGGCTTTGGTTCAATGGAAATGATTTTTGTATAAAATTATGGAATAATGTTTATGATAGAATTTGGCTATTTCTTATATTGAGTTCTGGAATCTGTCAAATTTGCATGAAATATCGTGTTTGGTGCATGAATCTACCTTATATATGCTATATTTTATTTTCCAAGCAATGGCACAAGTTAAATGTTTCAAAAGTGGATGTGGTGAAACTATTAAAAAAATTGCAACGTTGTGTTGGGAAATGTGAAAACTATTATAATAAGAAATTTGTTGGACTAACTGTTGTTGAAATTGATTCCGTTGTTCCACAAAAAACGTATTGGGTTTGAGTGCTTGACCACCTTGTAAAAAAGCTTAAGGTAGATCAATAGTGGTTCCAAGATCAGATAGTCCGCATTCAGTAATTCAGTTAAATACGGATAACTCGCTATGTATACACAATAAGCCACCTAAAATTTACAACCACATAAACAAAATGATCTTGTTTCAACACCTAATGGTTATTTATCAATAAATTCCGGCTTACCAAAAAACATTAATCTGGAAACAACGATCATGGCAACGGCATTTACGCTGGATAATTAAATGTTGATGATTTCTCTGTAATTTCCAAACGGACGATTAAGGATCTTAAATGCGGATTGGAAACATTATCTGTAACCGTAAGCTTCAAAAAATTGATTTGAAGAATCAAATGTTATCAGCTGTTTCGAAACGAAATAGCCCATTATTGACCAGTTCCACTGATTCAGCAGTTGGCTCTGAAAAAGCATCAATTATATACATAAATAATTGGCTCACCTATTAACAGTTTTAAGCTGTTAATTTTTTCACTTATTCTGATTTATTTAACCCATTTCCATATTTTTTGTTTTGTTTTGTTTTTGTTTCTCCCAGTAATTGAAGAATTTAAAGTTGAATTTTGCCGACAATAATACTTTGATGGTAATTCTAAAAATTTAAATATATTGCAACTGGATTTACAGTCACTAAGAAATAAATTAGATGATTTGGAGGCTGAGTTGCGAAGTATTAAATCTACAGTTCAATATTGTCATCCTGCAAAGTTAGCTAAAGAATCCGATTTGCCATTTTACAGATCAAAACTTCATCATTGTTTCAATTAGAGGTATAATTGATAGGGTCAAAATAAAACCCGAGTTGATCATTAACAAATATGACTGAGATAAAATTATTCCTGATGTCAATGAACTGAATGAAAATTTAATAAATGCTTTTAATGACTTTACCCGATATATTCAATTTAAATAAAGTCCAAGTCTTTGGACAAATTCTTATTTGTTGCGTTTAAGAACTCCGCGTAACTACTGACATAAATTAAAAACTTAATTTTCTTTGGATAATAATAAAAAAAATATATTTTTGAATTGATTAAAGCTATGTTTCTATACGTCAGTAATCAGCTCTGATCAAAAATAAATTTAACATTAAAAATACTTCAATCAAGTCATTTCCATGAAGGATCGATATAAAAAACTACCAACTCTTAGTACAACACACAGAAACAACCAAACAAAACCTCCTTGTTATTGTCTTGGGCCCCTTTAAAACAAAAATAAAATAAATAAAATAAAAAAATAAAATTAAACAAATTTAAAATACCTGTCTAACGGTACCTGAGCCGTACTGTTATTTATTTTTTTAACATGTTTCCCTATTGTTCAAAAAAATTCACTTCACACGAAAATAAATAAAATAAAATAATGTAAAATCACACGATAGATTTAAACAAAATAATGTTTACAAGATTTTCACTAGTTCCATTAAGATCACTTTTTATTTATTATTTATTTATTTAAACACACACAAGGCTACTTATTATGCGACGCGAATAAAATTGCGATGACGCACATTTGAACCAACACTAAACACTCAAGAGTTTAGCCGTAGTGTGTCAACTATACATTTTGCTAATCGTGTTTTATTTCATAGCGTACCTGATCCAGTTTAGCTAAATCTGATTTATTAAACTGCAGTCTAGCAACGCTATTACTCATTGGAAGTTAAGAAAGCTCATTCCACATACGCTCTTCTGGGAGGTTTGAAATTTTGTTGAACTAAGCGGATTTCGCTTTACGAATAAAATTTATAGTAAGAAAACTCTTTTAAATGACCAATAAGATTATTTATTTGTTCATGTATGTATGCTAGTTTTAACCCACGACAAATAATTTTGGATGCCATCTTTCGGTGCAAACGTGTTTTCCCAATTAGATCACAATTAGATATTGGACGAAGACATTGGGTTGTCCTTTTAGTACTTGAGTAGATAATTTCCCATTTACAAATGGTGTGATTAATCCTGTTGTACGATTGGTTCAGTTTACCGAGGTTAATAGTTCCTGTGCTTTAAATTTTATCTTGGTTTGTGAGCGTATTGAAATCATTAAAGTTATCCATGTAAATTTTTACGCTAGTTGCAATGTTTTTAATACGATAATTTTTATTGCCAATTTTTTTTGCAGCAACATGAATTTCAGCTATTTTCATTTACGAGATAACAGGTGGAATTTTTACGTTTTTAATAAAATACGGAAATTCGTCCTGATTGCAACCAAGTTATAGCTAGTATACAAAATACAGCCCGTCCTAGGACGGATACAATTTGTGATGTCCAGCGACCGCCATTTGACCATTTGTTATTTTTTAGCCGATATTTTGTAACTTGAGATTAAGTGGTTTTAAGCATTATTGTGATTTAAATAGACCTTAAGCCAAAGAGTAAGGGGTTTTAAGGATGATTTTACATGTGTTGCTGGGTGGGGCATCACACAAAAAATCTTACGACATACAGCGCGAACTATGCTTTTCTTCAAAATAAAATATAAATTGAAAACAAAACTAAAATGCCTTGTTGAGCACAAATCGAACCCCAGACCCTAGCCGCTCTAGTCCAAAACGTTACTACTAAGCCACATTCAGGCCCGATTTTATGAACGATAATAAATGATTAATTCTCTGATTTAGCGTAGTTTGCCTTGTAAGAAATAATGCAAACTACGCTAAATCAGAGGATTAATCATTTATCATCGTTCATACAATCGGGCCTCAACGTAGAAAATTTATTTAATTTTCATTGTTATTATATTGTTTCAAACATAGCATGCTATGTTTTATCGAAAAATTCTCATGGCTTACGTCAACTAATAAGTTACCAGTTTTTAAATAATTTGTAGTAGTGTTCGCATACATTTAGGAGTATAATAAACGCATATCACGTATTTTTTGTCTAATTACTTTAATAACTATAAAGCGCAATATTTAATTTATGGTAAAATATTTGGTCATTACATAAATACTAAATATATATTTATTATGTTATAGGTCTAAATTAATTCAATATCTTAATTTTACAAATCTTTTTACAAAAAAATAATAATAAAAAAAAAAAATTAAATTGGATTAGAATCGAACCGAAGACCTTTGCCTCTCTTTTATTTGATTCTATCTTCAAGTTCTATTATTTCAAAGCTTAGCGTCTCGCTGCACACTGGGATTTATATTATTTGAGATTGAAAGTTTCAGTCGAGGACATTTTATCGAGGATCCCAACAAGCTACCAAGCATTTTACGCCAATATCAAAATATTCAGTCTCCTGATCTACAAGGCGCCGATAAGAGCAGTTATCACCTTTGGACAGTTCTGAACACTGACAGCACAAAACATTCGGAAAATCGTTGTAACTGCGAGCGTAAGATAATAAGAAGAGTTCTCGGTTCGATTAAAAAGGGAGCTACGTACAGAAGGCCAATAAATCACGAGATCAGAAATGATCTCGATAAAGTAGACATCATCGGATTCATAAAATCGTCAAGACTATAAGATGGCTTGGGCACATACTTCGTTTAAAAAATCGGACCACTAAACAGGCCTTGGATGGCACCAACGAAGGTAGGACTAGGACCGCCACCGGACCGCCAGACACTCGGTCACCGTGTCTGGCGTTCTTTTGCGGCGGATCGAATTATTTGGTGCAGCATCGTTGAGAAGAAGAAAGTTTCTGTTAAGCGACTTACGTTATTAATCGGAATGAACTTCCGGTATAAGTTAAATCAATTATCAAAATCTATATGATCATATTTTTTATATTAACTGAACAAAAGATTTAAATTATTTATTTAAAAAAAATTGTTACATAAATTACACTTTTATATTTTCTATATATAAAGCATCCGAGAGCTATTTACAGTCTAAACCAATTAAATACTATCCAAAAAAAATTATGTACTATCACAATTCCATACAAATTGATCCATTCACTTTATATAAATGTATAGCCGCCGATACACACAGTACGTCTGTAATTAAGCCGAATTACACTACTTATTTATTAAATGAGCTCATTCGAACGTCTTGTATATTTTATATGCGGAGAAATTAACGATCAGCCAAAAGGTTAATCAATTTCATATTATTGACCACACAATCTATAATCATAATCAAAATGCAATATTGAAATTTGTAACATCATATCAAATATAAAAAATACAAATCGCAAAAAAATTTGAAAATATCATATGGACGTGGTTCATGTTGATGATGATGAAGTATAAATTTCCGACAATCCGCGTGCATTTATAAAAAAAAAATATCATATTCATGTAATAAGTCAATAAACTTAAAAAGCTTTCGAATGTCAAGAAATAGTAATAAACAACAAAAAAAATGTTTTTGAACAAAAGCGACTATTCTCAATTTAATGACGACATTGTACGCTGATAAGGACATACGCAACCAATGTACACTTGATATTAGATTTATATTTCATGTGTTAGTGAAGTGAAAGGTGTTTGAGCTAAAAATATCGCCGCCTATCATAAATCATACACTCATTAAATGCCCGTTATACAATAATACTTGTTAAGATTATATTGATCGATCGATACGGAAATACGCCGGGGAGTAGGTAATTAGATTTCATAATTATACATAAATGTGTCCCATTTGCTAGAGGTCGATCAATAAATCAAATCGTGATTTTGTGTTTGTTTTTTGTGTCTGTTTTGTTTCTTAATTTTCAAGGTTTTATTTACATGCTACCAAATTATAACATTTTATTTGAAAGTGAATGTTGTAAGATGTTTCTTTATTACATTATAAATTATTATGTATTTAGATAATATAGAACCAGAAATACAATAATTATCAATGTGGGTGGTAAAAGAGATTTTTTTTTTTGGCTTCGAGCGACATGCTCGTCAAAATTAAATGAGATAAACAATAAAAACTTTCTTTCTCGCACATAAATTATATTTATCAAATGCAGACAATGTAGCCGAATTGTTTTACCATTTTACAACAGCTTACTACTTAATAATTCATTACACCAATATAAAATTGGTTAATTAAATTTCAATGCATTATAAAGAGAGTATTGAGAAAGAATAGAAACAAAATTTAGAATATTTTAGAAAGTTGAACCATTGAAATGATCGCGTTTGTCATAAACACAATTAGAAATTCTAGATGTGAAGAGTATTTTCGTATATATGTTGTTTGCTAGTAATATTGGCATTTGGCATAAATACATGAAATTTATCGAGATGGCTGATCTGAGATTTGAATAAGTCAATTCTGTTTTAATATGTGTTAAAAAGTGAAAGCTATTTGTCTGTCAGACTGATGTATCACTTAACAATTTAATTTTGTTCGAAATGCATGTTCTTTGAAATTCAGTATACTCGTAAAAGATCATAAAACTGATTAAAATATAACTTTGTTTAGTACGACATATTGTTCAACGTACATTTGTTATGTATACATGCGGATAAGTCTTTCCTAATCATCTTAAGCCCGGTATTTCAATTGGTGCGGTTAAATTAAGTTTAGCTAACCCGAGAAAAACTTTAACTTGAATTTAACCATGCATATGGATGAGCTTTTGTATTTTTTGTCTGTTTTAAAGCACCAGTTTAACTCACGGTTGGGCCAGTAAATTACACTATGTAATTTACACAGTTTTTTACACGTAAAAACGTGTAATTTACATAAGGCAATTTTTTACATTATGTATGAAAAAACGTAAAAAATACCGTAAATTAAATAAACTGACTATATTTAATATACCAAACCAAATATTGAATAATTGTGAAACTTCGTACGAAATACATACAAAATCATTCTTTTTTATAATTCGGAAATATTTTTTTTTGTACAATTGTAAGAAATGGATGAGATCTAATTTATGAGGAAAGAAGAAGTTGTTCCGGTGGCTATATTAGGTATTTTCTTAGAAACATCGGTCTTGGCATGATATATCGAATTCTGACATGAGATACCGAATTCTGACATCGTAAGTTGATATTCGGATATGATTTACCTAACGACTTATCGAACTATGAAATGTCCTATTGTAGAATTCTGTCATAAAAATACAAATTCTGGAATACATATGAAAATGAGACAAGATATAGCGAATTTTGACATCAATAACTTAAATTCTGATATCACAAAACTAATTTCTGCCACGACTTATCGAATTCTGATATGTTTTATCGAATACGGGTATGATTATCGAAGAAATTTATCGAATTCTGACATGAGATATGAAATTTTTTGATATATTACATCAAGACCTCAGAATACGATATATAATCCCAAAATTCGACATGTTATATGTCAGAATTCGATATACCGTGCCAAAATTCAATAAATATTGCTTAATTCTGGGAAGATATTTCCAATTCTGATATAACATCTCGAATTCTGAAATCATGAGATGATATATCAAATTCTAATAAAACCTTTCAAATTCTGACAAGATATGTCGTATTTTGACCGACATATTCGAATACGGAAAATGGTAAAATATCGACGTAACATATAGAATTTGATTTGTAACATCGAATTCTGACATAACATATCGAATATTGAGATGATTTACGGAATACAGAAGGCTTCATGACAAATTTATCAAATTGTGACAACCTTTCGTATTTTGCACATAAATAACTCAAATTCTGGCTTGACATATCGAATTCTGTTCATCATTTATCTAATTTTGACATAAGTTATACAATGCTGACATTAAAAATGCATATTTTGTCATATCATATATTGAATTCTGACACCAAAAATGCAAATTCTGACTTCAGACATATCGAATTTAGACAGCATTAACTCTAATTTTGACAGGACAAATCGAATTCTGACTTAACATATATAAATTCGAATTCTGATATGACATATCGGATTCTGGCTTGAAATCATGATATATCGAATTTTGACGTTTGATATTTATTTTCTGAGATGACGTATCGAATTTTGACATGAAGTAACGAATTCTGGCATAATATCTCGAATATGTGATATGTCGATTTCTGGAATGCATATCGAATCCCAGCATAATATATAGAATTATGACACAATAAATACCAATTCTGATGTTGCATATCTAATTCTGACATAAAGTATGGAATTCTACATGATAACTCATTAAAAAAATAAATAAAAATTTAAAAAAAATCTCATTAAAAATTCAAATTCTGATTATGAGATATCGAATTTTGACATCAAAGATTAAAATTTTGATAAGTCATATTGAAATCGCTTATGATTTCTCGAATGCTGATATGAAGTATCGACATGACGTATCGAATTCTGACATTACGATTTTAAACTCTGAAATTTCGTATCGAATTCTGGTATGATACATCAAATTCTGACATGATGTACTGAATTCTAACATCAAAAACTCAAATTCGGACATAACATATCAAATTCAGGCATAATATGTATATATTTGTCGGATTCTGATATGATGATTCGAATTCTGGCATCAAAAATTCTGATATAATATCTCGATTCTGGCATAATATCTCGAATATGTGGCATGGCGAATTCTGGCATTAAATTTATATCGAATTCTGACATAAGATGCAGAATTCTGTTATTGTATGTATATCTAATTCTGACATGAAGTATGAAATTCTGACATGAAATATCGAATTTTGATACCAAAGATTCTAATTCTGGCATGGCATAATGCTTCACATTTTGATATGATATGTATGTCGATTTCTGACATAATTTATTGAATGATGCTAGCTTGGATACATAATATCTCAGTGAGTTGATATTACTGGCAGTTAGTTTCTGTTGGTTTTGTGTACGCAGCCGCGGATGGATATATCAACTTAATTTTTTAAATTAAACGTCTACCCAAGCAAGCAATCCAGGGTTATAACCCTATTGATTTGGACGTTACTCCTTCTAGGCTGTTCGGTTATACGAAGGTTTTTGTTGAAAATTGATAGAAAATAAAACACGTATTGATGTGAAACTTTTCCATAAACGGTAGCTACATTCGAAAAAAAAAATATTTTACGGTTGAAATGACTCGTTCCAAAATGACATCAGGTAACTGGGTATTTCGATGAAAATAGTCTAAAACGAATTAAGGTGAAGTTATGGTATAATTATAGACAATTAGGATATAACTTGTTTAATTTTTACACGATTTGGATGAAATCCAACGTGTCCGAGGGAATTTAGGATGGAACTTGGATAATTCTTAACCCATTTCGAAGAAATCAGACTTGTGCGATGAAAATACGATTCTCATATGAATTTAGATGAAGTTCTGGAATATGGCCAAGTAGGATGAAAATTGGATATTTTTTTAACTGATCGTAATAAACTTTTAACGATATGCATTGCTGAACTACTATGGAAGTACTGATTATTTTGGATGAAATTTGGCAATTTCTTTGCCGATTTTCATGAAAATAACGCATGTACGAAGGAAATTGGATAACTAATAAATAAACAAACAAATTAAAATGTTTTAATTGGTATCAAAGGTAATAACAAATATTTATAGAGTTCAGGACTGAACCTTCAGAACTTTCGATTCTAACGGGGGAGGCTGATTAGGAGATTGTGCTTTCCTTGTGCTTTAAAAATTTGTCATTAAAAAAAATAACTAACAAATTTACTAACTATCGACTGCGATAGGTGGCTGAAACCGGGTCTAGCCAATAATACTAATATTCCGTTCATATCCTTCGGTCTTGTTACATATGAAAAGAGTGTACGGTGGTGGGTGGACCCGGAGTATCCTGGGAATCTTGCTTAGGCTTGGTCCGTACATCTCAATCAATGAGTCAAATTTATTTTGACTGAAAAACGAAATCGAAAGCTAAACTCCAGTTGACAGTTTAATCTCGGATTAAAGAGCATTGAAACAACGGCTCTAAATGGCAAAATTATGGCAGTCTACTGCATTTCAGAATAAGGTTGCAGTTTTTAATTCGAATTAAACGATTAATTTGGGATATAGCTGGTTTTTACTTAATTATATAAGCCCTTTTCCGAAGAATCGTTTGCATTTTTTTCTTTTTATTTTAAAATCCGTGAAATAATTTGTGTTGTTGTGCTAATTTTTAATATTAAAGGACTGGCAGTTGTCTTGCAGTAATATTTTGAAATGATCAGGAAATCTGAATCTGATCCCCAAAATTTGAATATGAAAGAAAATTTTAATTTAAAATATATTTTTGCAATTCAAAATATAAGTGTTCGAAATCAATGTTGTCGCTATGAAAACTTTAAATGGAGTACTTTTCAAATTTTTCAGGGAAGTATTTCTAGTCGAAGGGAGCACACACGAAATATAATAGTTAGACTTTAGGCATAATAGTTGTTGGTGTTTTGTGTTAAAAAAAATCACGATCCAGCAAAATGGTTGCTTTAGAGCTCTGTATCTATTTTACTGTTATAATAAAGCTTCAATCTGTGTATGCTGCACGAGCTAAATTGTTTTTATCACAGATACTTTTAGATGAAGTGTACCGATCAGCGAAACCGCAAGCGAAATTTTTAACTTTTAGCTATTTTTACCTAAATTTTACGTGGTAAATGGAAAAATTGTCTCAAAGCAACTTTATCTTCGAACCTTTTCATTTTGAAAACCGTAATTTTTGCAGATATGCCAATTCAGAGATATCAAATATGCGAACATATTTGTTATTTTTACAAAGCTAATTTTTGAGAATAGGAAGATATTTTTGTGCAATTTAACGAAAAGCCATTGCCAGACAATTCCACAGTAGGTACCTAGGATGACCAGGTCAATATCAGCAAACCTGGATGAAGTCTGAAAAAATCATCTTAAGAAAAACATGACAGTTATTAAGTTTCGGAATATGTTATGTATATTTGGTGGCATCGACTAATCACAAAACATGCACGTGGTGAAACCTCTTCTAGAATATAATTTGGAGGTGCTACATCTAATTCATTGATCATCAAATATATTAATTAACTTCGATAATAAATTTTAATGGAATTTCTTAAATAAAAGATGACCAGAATTCAACAAATATTGCAAGACACTATAATTACACTTTGGTTATTAGAAAATAATTTGGTGAAATTAGATTTGCCAAAGAAAATTCTTTGTTTTAGTTTTATAACCACGGCCTTTACTACATTTCCAGGTTCCAGCACCAAATGGAGCACATTTGTCAATAGATTTTGAGTTATTAGGAAGATTCTATCAACGTTCCTAATATAAAACCGAATTATTCAAGTTTTCAAAATTTCTTGGATCACCTTATTTCCGACCGGATTTGGTAAATAAAAAAAGAGCCAAATTCAAGAAATATTGCGGAACACTAGTGACGATATTTTGGTTCATGCCACTTATCAGAAACATTGTATCACAAATTTTTGTTTTTTTAACATAGACAATTAATCCAGGCAGTGTACTACGTCTCCAGCCTCAAATGAAATTAGGTGGCACGTTTGTTCATAGATTTTAATAGAATTTATATCTGAAATTTGAGATGTTAAGTCGATTTCTAATATAACATTTTTAATTCCGGCTATATCAAGATTGTACTGTATAGTTATTCCACTCGAAAACGATTAAAATCCAAAATATGGTCCTGACCCCCTTTTTGATGAAAACCGGTGAATATATTTTCTTTGCGAAATAACTTGACCCGTGAGTTTTTGTTTCCGTTTTCAGCTCATTCTAAACCACTTAACCAATTTTACTGGCTGATTGTTCTCTGTGCCGAATCGACACAAGTTGATCTTAACTACTTAAGTGTGTAAAATATGTACGTTTAATACGAATTTAAATTTTACACTTTGGATACAAGACGCGGGGCGATATTAAATGTGCGATGATGATGATGAAAATCAAATATTGAATTCATTTCGTAGGGAAAATGTCGTCGAATGAAATAGTGAGAATCGATAGGAGGGTATCGTAATACTGCTAAATAGGTCTCTAGATTATCGGTAATTCGGTAAAAATTATAATGTTTTAGAACATTTCAATTATTGCAACTATTGTATATCAAGTTTGATATCGTAAAGGTTTAATCATTTTACTGGTGGCGATGTGGTAAATTACAGAATATTTAACTAAATCAGTGAAAACATTATTGCAAAAAGAATTGTTGAGCAGATTGGATATTTTTTAAAGGAAATATTGGAAGTTAAACAATTTTTTTAAATATAAATAATTTAAAGCATTAGGTTTCGATTAAAAGCGTTATGAAAACAATGGTTTTTTTCATAACACTTTGGAGATTGATTCCGAATAGGAATCTAAAGCTAAAGCTTCAAATATCTTTTAAATAAAAAGGGAGCCCTAAACCATTATTATGCAAATAACATCTCATCTCAAATCCTGCAGCCAAAAATAAATTGTGCATAGAAGCTGCTTGAACACTTCTTTATAATTTTTTTCAATTCGGCCTCAAGAGAGGTGGGAATGAATACCCAACTACAGGAAATATGAGTACAATTTGTTTCAATTTTTCAGGAGCAATATGTTTTAGCAAAGATCATAGCAAAGCATATTAGAGATAAGTCATTCGTTCTTTCGTTCATTCGTTCAATTTTTTTTAAGAGTTTTCAGCCATCTATCGCTGAAAAATTTAAGTATTTGTAAATTTGACACATTTTTGTTAGTTTTTGAAGCGAATCGTTGGTCTGTGATTAAAGTGTACGAGTTTTTTCGGTATATTATAAAAAATTTTGTAAATTGTTATTAAAATAAATAATTTATTAAAATTAATAAATAAAAATGTAACTTTGTGAAATATTGATAATACGGATTTGTCTGTTCTTAATTCCTATATAATTATAGCAAGCGGCATCATACTCCGCCACATTTAACAAAAACAATCGCGATTGAATAGACGCAGTGATAGGGATATTTTTTAACAACGGCGAAGAATGAGTCACTACAACAATATAATCGCTGAAATGCATTTAAACGATGTAGAAGGGTTCACAAATTTTCATCGGATGACTTTGTCCTATATTATTTTCTCCTACATATTTGGTTGGACCCGCCATCCAAAAACATGAAGGTATTCTTATTAACCCAATGTGAATAGGGTGAAGGGTTATCATTAACTTGGCGGTAAGTAGGAAAAAAATGTAAACATTTTAACATTTTCGGCCCTTACGGTTACCGGATAGCCAAATTAACCACTTCTTGTATCATCCGAAAGACAACGGCGGTAACTTGGGATAAATTAAAACCCATTGTTTTCCCAAAGTTCGCACAGCATAGTATTGATGGGAGTTTGTGATGCTCAATACAAATTTACACTAGTATAAAACAGAATATTCATGGTCCATGTGGAGAATTGAACAGAAATTGTGTTTGCATGGTTGATGGAAAATGTTCAAAACAATTCCCAAAAAGTTACTGCAGTGAGACTGACATTTCCGTAGATAATTATCCAAAATATAGGCGACGTCCTCCTACTAATTTAGAAAATTAACCCAGATCACGATCGAACATTATAATTGATAACCGGTTTATTGTTCCTTATAATCCTTTCCTGAGTCCTAAATATAACGCTCATATAAACGTTGAACTTTGCTCAACAGTCAAAGCAATAAAGTATATACACAAAAACATAACAAAGGGTCAAGACTGCGCAAGAATTGGAGTTGCGGTTGATTCTGCTAACAATACAAGCAATGTTATAGATTATGATGAAATAAATCAATACCTGAATTGTCGATATATTAGTTCGTAGGAAGCTGTTTGGCATATCCAGGAGCTTCTCATTTATGGCCAATCACATAATGTTGTTACACTATTTGTTCATTTACAAGATGGTCAATCAATATTTTTCACCGAAGATAATATTAAAAATGCTTAAGAAGAGAGTCTGTTAGGGTCACAACTTTAACCGCATCTTATGAATTAAATTGTAAATTAATGTAAATTCACACTTTGGGGTGAAAGCTATCGGTAGAATTATTTCAGTTTCTCCAAAAATTTTGAGTTGTATCATTTACGGCTACTACTTCTTAAACTGAAGGGCTCTGAGGCTACATCTTTCGATACTTTAAAAACTTTTAATAATTGTGTATTCCCAACGTTTAAAGAAGCAGCTAAGGCACGAGGCCTAATTAATGATAGCGTTGAGTGGCATAATTGCTTATCAGAAGCTAACACTCATGTTATTGTGCAATCGATTCAGTTAAGGCCGATGACGGCTTTGATGATGAAAACATGCAAGTTAATTTTCCATTGGTATATCTTAACTCAATAAATCCATCAGGATTACCGTCATATTGCCTTAAATTAAAAATGGGTTCAATAATTATGTTGCTGCGAAATATTACAATAAAAAATAGATTATGCAATGCACACGGTTAGTGGTTCTTGATTTAAGCACCAACTGCTTAAAAGTAGAAATAATTACCGGATCACACTCAGGGACAATACATTTTATTCCTAGAATTACATTAGACACCGCTAATGATCCATCTTTGCCTTTCAACTTCGTTCTACATCAGTTTTCAGTTCGTCTCTCTTATGCAATCACAATAAATAAATCGCAAGGTCAAACGTTGGAAAGAGTTGGTTGTATCTTCCTGAACCATGTTTTACACATGGTCAACTTTATACCGCATTTTCTAGAACTGTTACATCAGTTACGTTAAAAATTCAAGTTTTCAAAACACCACATCAGGGAATAGAAAATGATGTTACAGTAACAGACAACATAGTTTATCAAGAAATATACGTTGTTTTGCCATTATGCGATCTAATATCACTTTAGTTATTTATTTATTTACTTTATTAGAAAAATATAGTTTTTCTTAAATAACTTTAATTTTTATTAAATTTTATTTATAAAAATATATATAGTTATAACTTTCTTTTTAGTGATATTCTTAAAATTACAATTTTTTGGAAAGTACTAGTTTCGCGCGTATCGCGCTTTGTCAACTTTTAAACTATTCTAATTTGAATTATTTGGAACTGTTCTATTTATACCACTTTTTACGATAATGTCATATATTTCGTTCTTTCTTGCTCTGTCATTGAGTAATAATGCATTGTTTTTATGTCTGTATATTTCGATCTCTTCCATTCTATCCAGTGTTTGTCCTTTTCTTAATTTGTAGAGTATGTGCATATTGGTGTTTTTATCTGTGTATGTATGATTTGCTTCGGTTAGATGAGCTGCATAATTTGATCGTATGTTTCGTTTTCCAATTTCGCGTGTATGTTCTTTGAAACGTTTATCAAAAGATCGCCCTGTTTGGCCAATATAGTACATATTACAGTCATTACAAGTTAACTTGTATACTCCTGTATCAGTGATTGTATTGGTGTTGGTTTTAATCTTCTGTTGTAGTTTATTGGTCGTTTTATATGCTAATATATATCCAGCCTGTTTTATTGGTTGTTTAATCATATTACAGAAAGTTTTGTTGTATTCGGTTACCACATATTTTTGATTTTCTCGGTCTATCTTCTGATTTTGTTCGAAGAGAGTAGATACAATTTGGTGTTGTTCTTTTCTTATATATTTTCTATTTAGTTGATCAATGAAGTTAGGGGGAAATCCGTTGTTGTATGCTATTTGTTTTATAGTATTCAGTTCAGTTTGATAATTTTCTTGTGACAATGGAATATTATTGAGTCTGCAAATCATATGTTGATAAGCCAACCAACACCAATACAATCACTGATACAGGAGTATACAAGTTAACTTGTAATGACTGTAATATGTACTATATTGGCCAAACAGGGCGATCTTTTGATAAACGTTTCAAAGAACATACACGCGAAATTGGAAAACGAAACATACGATCAAATTATGCAGCTCATCTAACCGAAGCAAATCATACATACACAGATAAAAACACCAATATGCACATACTCTACAAATTAAGAAAAGGACAAACACTGGATAGAATGGAAGAGATCGAAATATACAGACATAAAAACAATGCATTATTACTCAATGACAGAGCAAGAAAGAACGAAATATATGACATTATCGTAAAAAGTGGTATAAATAGAACAGTTCCAAATAATTCAAATTAGAATAGTTTAAAAGTTGACAAAGCGCGATACGCGCGAAACTAGTACTTTCCAAAAAATTGTAATTTTAAGAATATCACTAAAAAGAAAGTTATAACTATATATATTTTTATAAATAAAATTTAATAAGAATTAAAGTTATTTAAGAAAAACTATATTTTTCTAATAAAGTAAATAAATAAATAAGAAATATACGATTGAAAAAATATTTTGTGCAAATGCACAGGGGTCCCCTAGTATATATTATATACAGGGTGTCCGGGTTTGGGATGCTGATCCGTCAAGGGGTGATTCCTTGGTTCATTCTGAGAAAAAAATCGTATGGGGAGGGGGGGGGGGGAAGGTCCATTTTGATATCCTTTGAGATACAGGGTGTTTAAAAAATTAGGTTCAGGAAAAAAGTACACTCAAATATTAAACTGTAACTTCCAAAATATTTATCGGAGAGCAACCGACTTAGTCTTATTTGACTGGTAATTGTATAGGCTATTATTAAGATCTAGGTGGTTATCTTGCATCAGCATCCGTTTGAGAGCTATAATGCTTTAAATTAAGAAAAAATATTATTTTTTATAAAATTGAGTTTTTCTCAAAAAAAACCGTTATAAATTTTTTATTTTTTTATTTAATATTAATTCGCCATGATCTTCCCTACAATCCTCCAATACCAACTTTGAGCCTAGGAGTTATAAAAAGTGCTAAAATGGCCCTCCTTTTGATTGAATATCGGCTAATATTGTTTAAGTATACCTTTGGTTATTTCATTTCTTGGTAATTCTTTCCTTATCTAGTGTGCTGCTGTGTGAATTCGTTGTATGAGTTCTACTTTTGTTTTAATTTTTTGGAGTATACAAGCGCCTTCATTGTTCCCCATACATAAAAATCCAATACCGTACGATCGGCCAATGAATTGACCCATTTCTTCCAATCCATTTATTTGGATAATTTTTGTTTAACCAATTCTTTACATTTTTATCGTAGCGACAAGTTGCACCATCATGTTGGTATGTGTACGAGACTCTACCTAAAATAGGAACATCATCAAAGAGGAGTGGCAAATCCTTTTGTAAAAATTGTAAATAACGATCACTATTTAATCTCGATAGTAATATGAATGGTACAATTATCCCCAATTACACCAGCACATACGCGCAGCTGAAATAATGTTTGTTTTTTCGAATGAATATTTTCGGCAGCCCACTCGTGTAGATTCTAAAAGTTTGTTATGTCATCTCTTGTGATTCATGATTCATTCCGCCACAGGATACGTTTCACAAAACTATTATTGTCCAAATTCCTTTCCATCAACCAATTAATAAACCCCAGTCTTTTATTGCGGTCTGTCGCTAATAGATCTTGAACGGGTGTTATATGGTATGGATGAAGACGACGTTCAATTGTACTGCGTTCAATTGTACTGCGAGAGACGTTCAATTGTACTGCGAATTTCCTTATGCTAATAGAAGGATTTGCTGTTACATTACGAATTATTTCTTCGTCGACATCCAAATGATTTGATGAGACTGAAAGGGGCTTCGCCCGGGTATTTGATGTTGTTACGATATCTCGCAGTCTTCTATGAATATTTGTAAATACTCTCGCGTCAGGAACGCGACCTCTCCCATAAAGTTTGTAGGCAAAGATGTAAGAAACGAGGAAGTATTGCGTAGCAATGCATGGAGGTGTAGACTTTAGTATGAAAATGTTTAATTTTTGTATTTTCAACAGTTAAACAAAGGAAGTGATAATCGTCTACTGTTTTCGTGATCAAAGAAAAAATTGTTACAATATTAACACTTCAACATCTCTTAATTAGGTTGAGAATAATCGATATAAGTAAAAAACTATGGTACGTGGGTACAAATAATGTATTGGTAGCTTGTAGGGGAGATCATGGCGAATTAAAATAAAATAAAAAAATTATTACGGTTTTTTTGAGAAAAACTCAATTTTATAAAAAAAAAATATTTTTGTTTTACTTTAAAGCATCATAGCTCTCAAACGGATGCTGATGCAACCTAGATCTTAATAATATCCTATACAATTATCAGTCAAATAAGACTAAGATCCGATAAATATTTTGGAAGATACAGTTTAATATTTGAGTGTACTTTTCTCCTGAACCTAATTTTTTAAACACCCTGTATCTCAAAAGATATCAAAAATGGACCCCCCCCCCCCCCTCCCCATACGATTTTTTTCTCAGAATGAACCAAGGAATCACCCCTTGACGGATCAGCATCCCAAACCCGGACACCCTGTATGTATAAAATTACAAATACTTACGTTGTGATTCTTTATCTATTGCATTTTCATTTGCAAAATCTTCGTAATTTGCGAAACTGACATATTCGATCAAATCGTCATCCATTATAACAGAAAAATAATTTAAAATACTCTAAAATATCCTGGCTTCTGCGATGCGTAAAATAAAATAATATCAAAAAACAACTAAAACTTATTTAAGAATAAGTGAAACAACTGATGATGGTAAAAAATATTTTATTTCACAATAAGTAGCTACTTATTGGCGTACAAGTGTATAATAATAAATATTAATTTAAATAAATATTTAAAACGTATACTATTTGCTTTTATTAATTTAAAATGAAATATCCACAAACACCTGAATCATGGAAATAATTATAAATAAATAAATTAAATAAACTGCGCTTGTAACATAATATTATACATATCTACAAAATAAATAAATACCAAAATTAAATTGTGTGTGTTTTTCTATATAAAAATGGCGTACACACTTTGCAATATTACGAAACCCCATACCCCATTTATATCGAGAACTACATATAAGTTTATTCTATTCTATCAAAAAATTGATGAAACAAATTGGAATACGCTAGAAATTATCTGAACATATTATTCCGGTTTTAAAACCAACGAAATAGGGTCATCTTTAATTAATTAAATGAAATACTACAAATGTACCTAGGACAAACTGATCTATCGCTTGGTAGATATTTTTTATATAGATATTTAAATAATTTTACAGACTTAAGTGGTCATATGTGTAAAGTATTTTTTGGCGTAGCCGAAACATAATTTTCCTATTCTCCCTCTGACCTTCCCCCTCGAAGTCTTCAAAAATTTTGAAAATTTAAAAAAAAATTTGAGGGAATTTCTAAAAAAATTAATAAATTCAATCGATTGGAAATAAAATCAAACCTTCAACTTTTATGCACAGGATATCAAGGCGTACTGTAATGCCATAACATTATGCATTTTATACCATGGTATTATGGCATGTAAATCCGAGTAATCTTGCAAAAATATTCAATTCAATTAATTCCATATTGTGGTTCTAAAATGAGCCCCGTCGTCATCTCGGAGGAAATTGTCTTTACTAATCTGAAGTCAATGAATGCAAACAAGGCCACCGGACCTGATGGAATTCCAGTTCGAATATTGAAGGAGTTTGCCAGTGACTTGGCTCCAATATTATCTAAAATTTTCCTACTTTCATATAAGCAAGGTCACTACCCGAACGCCTGGAAGAATGCAATGGTGCAACCCGTGCTGAAACGGGGTTGTGACAAAACTGACCCTTCAAGCTACCGGCCAATATCAATTGTGTCAGCCGTCGCTAAGGTCTTTGAGAAATGCGTCAATCAACATATAGTTAAATATCTTGAAATTAGCAAACTAATTTCGGATAGACAATACGGCTTTCGTGAAAGCCGATCCACGACCGATCTCCTGACGTATGTCACGAACAAATGGAATCTCGCCCTAGAACACCACGGAGAGGCCTTTGCAATCGCCTTGGATATATCCAAGGCTTTTGATAAGGTGTGGCATGAGAATCTTATTTGTAAACTTGTGGCATACGGGCTGGACTCGATGACCACCAGGTGGATTAAAAGCTATCTAAATGACCGAAAAATCAGCGTCGTGCTTAATGGGAGATCATCATCGACGCACTCCCCAAATGCCGGAGTCCCTCAGGGGTCACCTTTGTCACCGACCCTGTTTTTGCTATACATCAACGATTTGCTGGATAGCACTGTAAACCCTATCCATAGCTTTGCGGATGATGCCACATTGCATTCTTCTATTTCATTCGAGGCGGAGCCTAGCATTACAGATCTAAATAATAAACGGTCAGAAGTCGTAACTTCTCTTAATTCCGATTTAAGTACAATATTTGAGTGGGGTAACAACAACTTAGTACAATTTAACGAGAAAAAGACACAAATATGCACATTCTCACGTAAAAAAAGTCGCAACGACTACCCATTTGTGGTAAAAAACCATATCCTTATGGGTTGCGACTCAATTCGACTGCTTGGTGTTCAAATAAGTAACAAACTCAAATGGAATGAACACATTGTTGCATTGGCTAAATCAGCTTCAAAAAAACTCGGGTTCCTGAATCGATGCAGAAGGTTTTTCAAATCGCATCAAGTTCTCCAGATATATAAAACCTTCATCCGACCATGTATAGAGTATTGCTGTCAAGTTTGGGGAGGTGCGTCTGGTACCACCCTCCACTTATTGGACAGGGTTCAACGCCGCGCTATCAGAATAATACGGAATCCCAGACTTACTCAAGAACTAGACAGCTTACAGCATCGCAGAGATGTTGCAGAACTCTGCGTCTTCTACAGATGCTTACATGGTAAATGTTCTGCAGAACTATCGGAGAAAATACCTCCATTCGTTACAACAACAAGAGTAACAAGAGGAACAACCAATGCACATAGGTTTACGGTGAAGCTCCCGAAACCTCGAACTGAAGAAATCAAGCGCGAATTTATATACCGAACATCAAAAAAGTGGAATTCGCTAATACATTTCAAATTTCCGAAGGAATATAAAATGAATAAATTTAAGGTAGCTATTAATCTTTACTTGCAGGATCGCGCATTGGGTGCAGAAGCTCTGACAGTTACAAGGAGCTAGGACCGTTAATAAGTCCGCTCTGCACCCAATTAAAAAAATTGATAAAAAAAAAAAAAAAAAAAAAAAAAATTATTTGTGAATAATTTCGAGCATCTCGTAAATTTATAATTTTTTAAAATTTCGATAACTAACGATTATTCTTGATGATTTCTGTGAAATTTTATTGAAAAATATGTAACATCTGTTTGGCTTTAATTTTTCAAATGTTTCTGTATTAATTTATTTCATTTTTCTATTTTTCACCTGTGTGATGCTTTCTTTTGTACATACTTGCTACTTACTATCTTTTTTACTCTACTTAGAAATAATTTCCATTGATAAAAACTCTCTTACACGTTTTTTTAGCAAAGGTAATTATGGTCAAAAATCTCGGACGAACTATCTCAAATAATCTCTGAACAATCTCTAACTTGAATAATTTTCATTAATCTTCAAAAATCTCGAGTAATCTCGGGACTAAATCGGGAATTGTTTTTGATTGTGATTTAATTTTAATATCAACTTAGTTTAAAACCTCTTTAATCAGTTACACGCGTTAAATAGTTCCATAGTTCCATTCAAAAAACCGAAACATTTATTTACTCACAAAGAACATTTTAGTAATAACATCATGCCTTCTCTGATCAAGTTAACAATATTATAACAATTAATTAACACACAAGTCACAAGAAGTAAAGCAGCATAAATGGTACAATAAAAAATATTCATCATTGTTGAGTGATGAATAAGGCAAAACAGTCAGTTTTAGAGGGCTTCAATTTTGGAAAGCTCTGATCCTAACGTCGATTTTTTGAAATATTTTATTCGTTTTGTGTATAAAAGTGGTTAAGATCCTCCCCCTTATTACCAACTCATTATCCGTGTTTTTTTTTTAATAATTTTATGTTTAAACTTTCAATTACATTTCAGTAACATTTTAGAACTACTTTCTGCAATACTTAACCAAAAAAATAAATAAATAAAAATTTGCTGACGTAATTAGATCGTGATCCTCTATATGTGAATATCAAGTATACAATAATTTCAGTAACAAGGCCATTGAATAAAGAAAGATTCCGCATCTTAAATCACGCATCCGCCTAGCTCTAGACATATAAAACATAAACATGATGAACTACATTTAAAGTATTAAATGACCAAAAATTACCTACAATTTATACAGGTTGATTATAATAAATTAGCTATATTTAGTTGTAACTTGATCTATACTTATACTTATAATATCGTTCGTCGTTATGCTCTATGTAATTTAATGTAAATAATAAACAACCAAACCAGCATTAAGTATATGTACAAAATTATATTGAAAGTAAATTAAATTGCTCGGTTATTATATTTGATATAATGAAATAGAATGAATTATTTCGCCATTCCGTGTCATTTGTAAAATAATAATAAAATTGGAGTTGAATTATTTATTGATTGAAAAAGAAAATTATAAGAATTGTATTTTAATAGTTTGTTTACATAAATGACTATTGGAATGAATTGGAAATCAATATACATAATTTTTATTTACTGGTTTTGGTTATTTAAAGTATTCCATACTCGTACAGCATACATATAACTGGCAACAACTTGTAAATATATTACCAAAAATTACAAAATTGTTACTAGAATAATGTACAGCGATTTAAACAATGTTAATATAATTAGTATCGCTTATGATCCATACAGATTTTTCGATTATATACAAGCCATGAAATTTCGGGCGTTTAACAAACCACAAATCTACATATTTTGCAATATTCAATTAAAAATTGTACAAAATTATAAAAAATTCCGTAAATAATTTTGTGCTAATTAAATTAAAAAAATATGTTTTGGTGACAAACAATGGTAGACCCCCATTTACTACACCGTTGAATTCCAGTGGAATTTATATTTTTGAATGCATGCATGATATGTGCCGCTTATTTTAAAATGTATCTTCAAGCTATTTAATAAACTTATAATTATTATACATGTTGTTGGTGTAATAATTATTTTCATAACATTTTAAACGACGTTTCTGTGAAATTATTAATTCTGATTGGTAATAACGTTTGGATTCCTAAAAGTGGTATTTTCGCAATCGCAACTAATTAATTGAATAATTAAAATCATAGCTCGCAGTGTTTGAAAAACAAAATTAAATTTGTGTCATTAAAAAATCAGACTCCTTTCATTATAACGGCACAAATAATTACTTAACCAGATGAACAAGTTGCCTTGGAAAAAAATGTAGCTGAAGTAAAATACACAAATTTTATAGGGGAAATGTTTGTATCTCAAACGAAAGGCTATATACAATCGAACGAAAATTAATTATCTCTTTTCTTCCTTCGGCATTTAAATTACGAAAAAAAATATTTCATGAATCTATAGAAATGAATCCAAGCAATCAAACAAACACAAAGCAATTTACTTTGTCTGTATGCTAAATTTTTATATTCGTATTTATCAAGCTTTGCTATTGGCTTTGCTGATGTATGAAAAAAATCAAAACCTAAACAATTTACAATGAAAAAATAAAAATAAAATCTAGTTGTGCCTTCTGCGTTAGTATTTGTAATCTTTATTGAATGAAAAAGGCGTAAGCTATTGGCGAATTGTTGTTGTTTATGTAGATTTATGCGAATGTATAATAAAATCACTGAAAGAATACGTTGTTCATTTTCTTCTTTTACAAGAATATAATTGAAATTTTTAGAACGGCCTGCCTAAATGAAATGAAATCTTACACAAATGCAATATACATAAGTAAAATTGTGTGTATGTGAAAATGCATTAGCGAATTTAATAAAAATTCGGCTTTAAAAATTTTGGTTCCACAAAATTTCGTTTTTTTCAAAAATCATAAATTTACAAATCTCGGTTTACAAAATCTCGGTTTTTAAAAGCTCGATTTTCAAAATCTCGGTTCTAATCGCGGTTTCTATTTAGTTTTTCAAATTAAATTCCCCATTTTCCAGAATTTATAATTTTTGGTTAATTTCGTTTTGAAATTAGGAAGCCTCTCAAAATCTCGGTTTTCAAAATCTCGATTTTAAAATATCTAAATATCTAATCTCGGTTTTTGAATCTGTTTATTTTAAAATTAAATTCTCCATTTTCCAGAATTTATAAAAACCGAGATTTTGTAGCACCGAGATTTTGAAAACCGAGATATTATAGCCAACCGCAACAAGATACATAATCGCAAACCTAATCTCAAAAGCTCGGTTTTGAAAAATTCATTTTTATTAATTCGGGCGGCTCAAATTACTAAAAATTTATTTTTCAAAACCGAGCTTTTGAGAACGGAGATTTTCAAAATCGAGATTTTAAAAACCTAGATTTAGAAAACCCGTGTTTTGAAAACTGAGATTTAAACACCGAGATTATGTATAGCCAACCCATTTAATACAACTTTTGGAAAATTACCTAAGTAAATAACACAGAAAATAATAAAATATATATATGTACATATTGTAACCATCTCTTTTGTACATAAAGCAAAAATAGTAAAATATTCTAAATAAATTTATAAAGAAGTGAAGAGTGTAAATAGGATAAACCTATGTACATTATATCATATTTCGGATATCTCATTTCAACATATATGGATGCTAATTACTTCGGTCTAAAAAGACCAAAGTATTGAAATCCTGTCAAAAATGACGAAAAATTTGGTTGGTCCAAAACCACTTTTCTCGACGTTTTGAAAGTCCCTGAGTCGGAAAATGCAAAAAAAAAAAAAATGTCCGTCCGTCTGTCTGGATGTCTGGATGTCTGGACCCATGGTATCTCGAGAACGGCTTGTCCGATTTAGATTTTTTTTTCGCCAATCTGTTTCTATGGTCAAGGCGGAGATTTGAAAAGCTTTTGGATACTGTACGTCCAGGGGGTGTGGTACCTGTCATACGAATTGACCCAAAATACCTGCTTTTATAAATATTTACGATTTTTTTATATATGTTTATTTGATTATTGGATTGGGCATTGAATTGGGAATTGATTTGAAGGTTAAATTATGGGTCAATTTGCGCGTTGTGTTGAAGTTGAGTTGGAGTTGAGTTGGGGTTGGATTTGGATGTAGTGAATAGTTAACACATTTTGTATATGATGGAACTTCCCTTTTTATCAACCTATTATGATGAAATTTGACATGTGTGTTGGAAATGGGATTCTAAAATGTTTTTTGGATGAAGTTCTGGGATTTTAAAATGATCTCTGGATGAAGTTCTGGAATATGGCCAAGTATGATGGAACTTGTCTATTTCTCATCCGCGATTATTATGAAATTTAGTATGTGTGTTAGAAATGGGATTCTAAAATGAGTTTTGGATGAAGTTCTGGAGTATGGCCAAGTAGGATGGAACTTGCTCATTTCTCAACCGATTACGTTGAAATTCGACATTTGTATTGGAAATGGGATTCTAAAATGTTTTTTGGACGAAGTTCTGATGATGGAACTTGCCTATTTCTCAACCGATTACGTTGAAATTCGACAAGAGTGTTGGAAATGGGATTCTAACATGTTTTTTGGATGAAGTTCTTCACATGTGCGTTGAAAATGGGATTCTAAAACTGTTTTGAATGAAGTTCTGCAATATGGCCAAGTATGATGGAACTTGTCTATTTCTCAACCGATTATTATGAAATTTGATATGTGTGTTAGAAATCGGATTCTAAAATGAGTTTTGGATGAAGTTCTGGAATATGGCCAAGCAGGATGGAACTTGCCCAAATTCGACATTTGTATTGGAAATGGGATTCTAAAATGTTTTTTGGACGAAGTTCTGATGATGGAACTTGCCTATTTCTCAACCGATTACGTTGAAATTCGACAAGAGTGTTGGAAATGGGATTCTAACATGTTTTTTGGATGAAGTTCTGGAATATGGCCAAGTATGATGGAACTTGGCTATTTCTCAACCGATTACGTTGAAATTCGACATGTGTAATTGAAATGGGATTCTAAAATGAGTTTTGTATCAGGTTCTAGAATATGGCCAAGTATGATGGAACTTGCTCATTTCTCAATCGATTATAATGAAATTCGACATGTGTATTGGAAATGGGATTCTAAAATGATTTTTGGACGAAGTTCAGGAATATGGCCAATTATGATGGAACATGGCTATTTCTTAACCGATTATAATGAAATTTGATATGCATGTGTATGGAAATGGGAACATTTGATATGTGTGGAATATTGCCAAGTAGGATGTAACTTGGATTTGCCTTAACCGCGGGTATCATTAAATTAGCCATGTGTGTTGGGAATGGAATTCTAAAATAATTTTTTATAAAGCTCTGGAATATGGCCATGTAGGATGGAACTTGGCTATTTCTTAACCGAATATGATGAAATTTGATATGTGTGTTGGAAATGGGATTCTAAAATGAGTTTTTGGATAAATTTCTACTACTTTCGGTATAAAGTTCTAGAATACGATTTCTCGTTTTAAATTGGATGCCTGTACCCTTGTTACTGAAGCTTTTGACCTGTTTGGCTGTTGTTGTATAAGTAAATATATGTTGGTTAAAATAGAAATAAATAATGTCAAAACTGTCACACCAACTTTTTGACATTATTGAAGATAGCAAAGACCGAAGTTCTGATCCCCTCGTGAGGTTTTAGCCCTTTATATTTTTTTTTACTATTTTTCTGAAATAGTGGGAGCTACATATCTAGATACCGCATTTTTGATATTTTATTTGCAACTTTATTAATTGCGAAAAACTGAATAAGTTAAAAAAATTAGTTTTTTCCAAACTCACATCGTTCTGATTTAGAAACGCAGTGTTTTCTGATTAATTTTTTTTTTGTAGATTTCAGATAACTAGTTTTGTTGAAAATTTTCTTGGAAAATATAAAAAATTATGTAAAATGACTTAGGTTATTGAATAAAGCTTCAAATTTTAAAACGAATTGCATCAAAAAATTAAAAAAATGTTTTTTGCAGGTATCCAGATTTGGTTAATTTCACAGAATTTATCCTTGCTAATGTTTAGTATGGAAAATAACTAGCTAGATGAATGCATTTTTTGGTACTTTCCCAGTGTGCTTACAAATTCGACATAAACTTTATTATTTTGCTAAATTTTTCATTTTGAATTTCGGGGAATAGACAAGTAAATTTTTAATTAATAGAAACAATTAAGATTTTTTCAAAGAATGTCACGACTTTTATTTGGTTTTAAGGAAATGCATAAACAAATCCCCTGGTTTAAAGACAGGATGATTTCCCCAAAAACTGTCCGTAAACCGAAAATCCGTAATATGAAACGTTTATTACTATGGGATCTTATTGAAAACTTATAGATGCGTTCTAACTAGTGAATAAAATCCGAAAAACGAAACCAATTTTATCATAAATTAGCATACCATAAATAATGAAAAAATACGTGTTTTTCATCTTCGTTTCACTGAACTTACTTTTATAAAGGGAACCGTAAAAAATACAAAAGTAATAGTAAATTGCAACGAAATACAAACCATTTTTTCATTTAAAATAATCAAATAAATTCATACAAATCATAATTTATTTGTACTTTTATTAAATCTAAATTATAAATCTAACGAAGTTTACAATTAATCGTCTGTACTGCTGAACTGTTCATCAGAACTGTCACTAAAATTTGCACCGACACAATTTTTAATAGCATTTGCTTCATTAGTTTTAGGAAAAAATGGAAAGCTTTTGACATTTTACTTGCACAAATTAAGTTGAAGTTGAGTTTACCGTCTGAAGTGCATCGGTGGTTTCTTTAACTAGCGTGAACAACTCTTCTCTTTATGTCCGCAACTTCGAATATCTGTAAATCGAGCGTCCGTAAATCGAGCGTACAAAAGATTAGTTTCATTTTATTTTTGATAATAATTATATTTGTTTTTCAGTATCATCTTTGCTTGAATGACTTTAATTTTTTGATTTAAGCGAAAATCATAATCATTGATCAATCACAGGATTTTCTTATTGTTGTTGTTTCATTTATTTATGATTGACCTACCTATAATAAATACATTTTCAAATCAGGAAAATAATTCTCTGAATTTCTAAATCACACTTGCCGTAATGTTACGTAATTTCGTTGTAACCCTATTTCAATTTGTTGACTTTTTCAATTTTGGTGTTTAAAGAATTTATTTAAATAAACTGCTAAATAGTAATTGAGGATGACATTAGGATGCGGTTCTTAATGTATCTATTTTCTTATAGTGTGCATAATATGCTCACGGGAAAGTTTTGTATTTTGTTTTAATATATCTTTCCACTGGCGTTTTGGTGCTGCTTATATCGTTAATCATATATGAGCAATGGCCAAATATGACCAATTTAGAATTCCTTATCTGATTATGGTGAAATTAGAATTGTAAAAATGGGATTCTAAAATTATATTTAGAAGAAGTTCTGGAATATCGCCAATTTCAAGGAACATATTTCGGGTTGGCTACAGTTGCCCGTATGACAAAATACCGTTTACAAAATCCCGTATTACAAAATCTCGTATCCCAAAATCCCGTATGCCAAAATCCCGTATTCTATCATGATAGATCGGCTTAGGTTAGGTTAAAAATCGCGCGATTTTTAACCTAACCTAAGCCGATGTATCATAATAGAATACGAGATATGGGGTCGTGTATGTGTACGTGTGTGTGTGTATTTGTGTATGGGTCATAAAAAACAAAAAAATACAAGGGGCAGGCAAGAGCTTGGATCAGAAAAAAACATAAAGTTTACTCCAATAAAAAATAAAACTGATGTTTATAAAAGAACTACTTAGCTGTAGTACTCGGCTATTCCCGGGAATAAAAAAATATTGTTTGTTTTATTTTAGCAAAGTAATAAACTTCAAATTTTTCATCTGTTCCTATTAAAGCAAATAAAATTAAATAATTGTAGTTTCAAAGTATAAAGAAATCGAACTCGTTGATGTAAATAAACGATGACATCATTTTAGTAAAAAAATATATTTAAATAAATAAGATTAAATGATGGTACCTAATGGATTGCTAACTTATGGGACCAAGCCACACATAATTAATTATAAGAGAAGCATTTAGATTCTAAATTTATTCCAGCTGTTTGCAGCGATTGTCCTTGTGCCTTATTGATGGTGATAGCAAGCGCAATTCGAGCGGGATGTAGCCGTTTGAACTTAATTGGAGTGTCCGGCCAGGGGCCCGAACTTTCGAAAATACCACGAAAATCTGCTCTTAAGTAAAAGATGGTAATAAAATGTCTCAAAAAAATTTAACACCCTAAATTTTATGAACAATTTGTTTGGGTGCCCCTAGACCCAGGGGCTAGTCCCCTTCGAAAATACTACGAAAACCTGGTGATTTTAGTACTACACCCTTATGCAAAAACTCAATTTGATTAGATGATCCATGTGGAAACGTATAAAACACATACATACACAGATTTTCATTTTTTTTAATATACATAGATTACGAATAATTTAGTTTAGAATTAAATAATAATAAAAAAATTCACAAAAAATAGTTACTGAAAACCAAAATTGCTTTTTAATTTGATTAATCCCGTAATCCCGTAAATAATTCATATTACGGGATTTTGTAATAAGGATTTTTTGTGATCTACGGGATTTTGTTCATTCTGGATTTTGTAATACGGGCATTAGTACCGATCCCACATATTTCATCATAATCGGTTAAGAAATATCCGAGTTCTTACCTTAGATTTTTACTGTATGTTCTCGGATTGTACATTTGTTCATTATAATTATTTTATATATAACAACACGAAAATGAAACAACTAATTCAGAAGCATAGTCTACTCTTATTTCTTACGCAAAACAAATTTGTCACGCGATCCTCTGGCAATGAGCTGCCGATTTACAAACCTGAAATACCTAAATAATACTCGTACATTTAATTCTGTTGTTGTGTTATCCATTAACATGTAATCAATTAATCATAGAGGTGTTTGCATAGGGGCTTCACCTTCAACGGCTTGGCAAATGAAATTTTGGCTTCATTAATTATAAATGCGCAATTTTGTGTAATTAATTGTTATTGTTAATAACAGATTGTTTAAAATATCGAACATCAGAAAGTAAAATTGTCTGTTTGGAAAAAGTTAATTCATATTTGCTTAAATAAAATTTCTGTATCTACCTATCTATACTGAAGAAAATAATTAGTTGGTTATATTGATATTGAATGAATTAAGCGTTACACTTTTTTTTGGAATAAAATCGAAAATATTAAATTTTATTAATCCTGAATCCACACCAGCTTGTGGATGAATTTAATAAACCAATTTTTGCGATTAATAGGTGCAGGTACAAATTGATCCAGCGATTGAAATAATAGTAAGACTCACTATAGAAAGTGTTTATCATATTGAGCAAAAATGTTCCTTTCATTAATTTCAAAATATGGCTTATCTGGCTCTTGTTTACAGATATCCTGTTATTGTTAAATTCCACAGAATTATACAATGACTACAATAGGGAAAATATCGCGTCATTGATATAAAAAATTCAAAAGTACATTTTGATTTTTTTTTCTCTTGAAACTAGTTATTTATTTTCACGAAGTACGATCCTTCGATGTGTAATTCTGTTCATGTGTGTAATATCTGAAAAACCCTGATAAAAACATTCTCAACACAATGATATTTTGTAAAGAAAGTCAGCTGATGTAGGTACTTTTTTTATAAATCATTTTATTATAGTGTTTGTAGGTTTTGACGCGTTTTTGGTTCCCTCGAAAGAAATGAATTATCATCATCGAAAAGGATCATAGTAGGCTTAGACCTACTCTTATATCTGTTCCATTTACAAATGGAAATGTGGCAAAATATAGAAAGAGATAGATCCCATTATTTCAGAAATAGTAAAATAAATTAGAATCCATATTTTTCAATGAGATATTCGAACTATGATATAAGTACATAGCTTTATCCTATTTACACTCTTTACTTATAAATTTATTTAGAATATTTTACTATTTTTACTGGGTTGGGTACGAAATCTTGGTTTACAAAATCTTGGTTTTCAAAATCTTGTTTTTTTATAAATTCGGGAAAATGGATATTTTAATATTAAAGTTTTCAAAAAACCAAGATTTTGGCTACGTCAAGATTTTGTCAACTAAGATTTCGAGACGCTCTCGTTTTTGCTTTATGTACAAAATAGATGTTTACAATATGTACATACGATATCTTAATATTTTCTTTGCTATTTACTTGGGTAATTTTCCAAAATTCATTTAGGATGCAAATCCTAAATTAAATCTGTTCAATCATATTCGTTCAATTGCGTTATCATTTCCTTATGAGCAATAAAATAATTATCTTTTTTTATTATTTTGTTTATCTAGCACACGGCTACATAATCTCGGTGTTTAAATCTCAGTTTTCAAAACACCGGTTTTCTAAATCTAGGTTTTTAAAATCTCGATTTTGAAAATCTCCGTTCTCAAAAGCTCGGTTTTGAAAAATAAATTTTTAGTAATTTGAGCCGCCCGAATTAATAAAAATGAATTTTTCAAAACCGAGCTTTTGAGATCAGGTTTGCGATTATGTATCTTGTTGTGGTTGGCTATAATATCTCGGTTTTCAAAATCTCGGTGCTACAAAATCTCGGTTTTTATAAATTCTGGAAAATGGAGAATTTAATTTTAAAATAAACAGATTCAAAAACCGAGATTAGATATTTAGATATTTTAAAATCGAGATTTTGAAAACCGAGATTTTGAGAGGCTTCCTAATTTCAAAACGAAATTAACCAAAAATTATAAATTCTGGAAAATGGGGAATTTAATTTGAAAAACTAAATAGAAACCGCGATTAGAACCGAGATTTTGAAAATCGAGCTTTTAAAAACCGAGATTTTGTAAACCGAGATTTGTAAATTTATGATTTTTGAAAAAAACGAAATTTTGTGGAACCAAAATTTTTAAAGCCGAATTTTTATTAAATTCGCTAATGCATTTTCACATACACACAATTTTACTTATGTATATTGCATTTGTGTAAGATTTCATTTCATTTAGGCAGGCCGTTCTAAAAATTTCAATTATATTCTTGTAAAAGAAGAAAATGAACAACGTATTCTTTCAGTGATTTTATTATACATTCGCATAAATCTACATAAACAACAACAATTCGCCAATAGCTTACGCCTTTTTCATTCAATAAAGATTACAAATACTAACGCAGAAGGCACAACTAGATTTTATTTTTATTTTTTCATTGTAAATTGTTTAGGTTTTGATTTTTTTCATACATCAGCAAAGCCAATAGCAAAGCTTGATAAATACGAATATAAAAATTTAGCATACAGACAAAGTAAATTGCTTTGTGTTTGTTTGATTGCTTGGATTCATTTCTATAGATTCATGAAATATTTTTTTTCGTAATTTAAATGCCGAAGGAAGAAAAGAGATAATTAATTTTCGTTCGATTGTATATAGCCTTTCGTTTGAGATACAAACATTTCCCCTATAAAATTTGTGTATTTTACTTCAGCTACATTTTTTTCCAAGGCAACTTGTTCATCTGGTTAAGTAATTATTTGTGATAACGGTATAGAGTTTTAAAATCTTTCATCGGCCATTAAAATAAAATTTTAGGGGTAAATAATACACAATAAAAATTTAATACTTTTGGTAATTTATACCGTAAACGTTCTTCCCACGGTATTATTGAAATATGTATAATGAGAAAACGAAAGTTGAATAAAATTGAAAAAATTAAGTTATACTGTGGTTCATTGGTACTATGATTTCGGTTTTGAATTTTCTTAACATCCGACAAGTTTTGAATACCTTACGTCAACAGGAATTTTTATTCTAAGTTGTAATTTCAAAACATTTCTATATGTTTATAAGAATTATAAGTTTAAAGTTTGGTAAACTTATCAGTGTAAGGCGTATTATAATATAAATCATCTACTACAGTGTTTATATTGAATACAAATTGCAAAGCAAGCCGGTTGATGATACTGATGAGGTCGAGTTATATAAACCACGGTAAAATAAATTGGTATCGATTTAAAACTACAATCTCATATAAACAAATTCATATTTTTGGTCAATATAAAATAATTCAACAATAAACAATATTGTACAAAACAACATTTTTTAGGACTCTAAGTGAGTTCTGAATATGAATTTTCCAAACTATTTTATATTTAAATTTTTTTTTAGTCAGATAATACGAGTAGCTTCATTATAATTTCGTTTGTCGTTGAGAACGGGTCATTATATAAAACTTAAAAGTTCTATCAAAAATTCTATTCACTATCGTTTCCATTACCTTAATACTTCTAATAGTGCCTGTTAAATTCAAATTGCGAAAATTCATTAGCAAATAGGCAAAAATTAAAACCGAAGTGGTGCTTTTAATTCCTCAAAATGGATCGATTGTTTAGAGGAGAAGATTCGATTTATTTAAAAATAATTTTGTAATTCATTAACTTGTAATAAAATTTTATTAATTAAAAATAAAATAAATAGTTCTAAAAACAAAAACAATAAAGTTTATTTTTGATTAATTTTCTAATCATCGCATTCGGGCATATTTCTCCAAATCACCTTTCTGTTTTCCGGAAGTAATCCTCCAAGAATTTTAAGTAGTGCTTCCTTCTTGGCTAATAAAAATCTAATTTTTTAAAATCTTCGGTATATGAAGTTTTGTATTGAAATACAAAATTGTCACGAGTTGCTTTGATCTGAACCATATCAGAGAGAAGCGGTCTGGCTACACATTTATAATGCAAGCTCAGATTTGAAATCTCTGCACTGAAAAAATCATAGTGTTCCATTTTTTTAACATCTACTTTTGATTTTTGTACATGCTCAACTGCATTAACAAAGTCATCAAAGTCAAAGGTCTTACCTTGTTTCTTGAGCGATAGTTCTACTTGATGGTGGAAACTGACATATATGACATAAAAGTATGTCCCGGTTCAAAATAATTAAGGACTATCTCCGTGGCAGATATTGTAATTTTCTTGCCATCTCGATGCCTCAAGAAAAACGAATAAAAACAACAGACAATGTCCTCCTTGACCCTTCCTGAGGCACCTTCGTGCCACAAAACAGCGTACGGCTTTAATTGTGACTTTGAACCGAGTGGTACAAAACTTTCATTATACGCTGTAAGCCTTTTAATAAAAATTACTTTTTTAAAAGTATCCATTCTCGGCAACATAATGATTTTCTGTAAATCTGCAGAAACAAAAATAGTTCCATCTTCAAACTTATTGTTAGATTGTGTTTGATAAAGTTCTCTAGACTCAGCAGCATGAATTTTATGAATTTTCCAATTGGAACATGTTTTGCAGGTATTGTTCAAATTTTCTTCTTGGTGCTCATGTAATTTGAACTCTTCACATTACTCGCATTCTTCGTGTACCAGTAATGCAAATGAAATATTTTTTGCCCTCACACGTAAACGATATGATTCATACGACACTGTAGAATCGGGGTTTTTAGATTTAAAATCCTCGAACATCGTGGAAACCGATATGTCGCTTTTCAGGTAACTTTAGTTTGGAGCGTGAACACGTCTAAAATATCAAGAATATATTAGTAATAAATCTTTAAGTTATCTAACAGAATTTTAGAACTTACCTGTAGTGAGATATTGACAGATGGAATGTGTCAATATGGGCATCTATAAAAGAGGGTAACCTATCCTCTTTTTAGCTGAATTCCCATGTCGATTTTCAGGTGGACAATTTTGATATCTTGGAGTTTTCGACAAAGTATTGTGTAGAACTCGATTATTTGATTTTTTATAGCCTAACGTGGTTAAAAAAAATGTTTTGCAGCCAAGTACCATTTCATCGTTTTCATTTTTTAAATAATACTTAAACGAATTCTGTTTCCTGTTGCTTTCAGTCGTCCGACGTTTTGTATCTTGCCTGGTACAAGTGTTTAACATGAAAGCCTTTCTCTATTTAACAGATAGGCACCAGAAATTTTTATTGATGAGTTTTCTCATATTTTCATTAATATGACTCAAACATAATTTTGAACAAGTTTTTGCATCACAGTACTTTATGCTTTTCCAGAACTATTTTGCTCTTAATATTCTTTTGTTCTAATTTAATTTTTGGATTTCACCGCCTCTTTCTTGGATTACCTGTTTTTGTAAAGCCTTTGTCATTTAAATTTTCTGTTGCCAAGTGTTCTAAGTTTACATTTGTTTCATTAGATATTGTAGGTGTCATCGCCTTCTCAACAAGATTAACTGCACTATCATGTATTTTTATTGTAGAAGTAGACAGCGGAGTATTTTGTATAACATCATCGTTGAGTTTCTGATCTGTATCTTGTCCTTTTTCATTGTACATAATTTTACAGGGACGATCTAGTATCAACTTTGAAGAGTATCGTTGAAGTTCTGCATCATTCGGCATTATATTTTCATTTAGACCATTCTTCAAATCGTAAACGTCATACACTACATTTTCAGTTGATACAGTTTGTATCGATTCATTATGTTTTTCAATTATTAATGTTGTCACATATATAAATCCCATCTTCTGTTACTACCGGAATATTTGTCGAAACTTCTTCAATTTGTTGAACTGCATAAACAGATTCATATGTTAAAGTACTCATATTATCAATATTTTCATTTAAACGTGCGGACTTGCACACTCAATCTTCCGTTAAAATACACATACTCGTCGAAATTGGTTTATTTTCTTCTTCAATTCCCACTATAGGTTGAGGTAAAATATCACCAGCTCCGTTTAAATTTGTTATACAAACCTTTGAAATTGAAGCTTGCGACTTATGTTGGCCTTTAATTGCCAAACAAACCATTACTTTAGCTCTTTTACTTGACATTTTTATAATTTTAATTTATTTATCAAGGAACTGATAATGAAAAAGCAGAATAATTTGAATTGCCTTTTAATTCTAAATATGTACAATAAAAAAAATGGCACGTGCTTACTTTAAAAACTACAACAGAACTAAAAACAAAGCATGCTGATAATAACGTTTCCTAGTGAAAACAACGATAAATACAGCATACTAGATACAAAAGCGGATGCATGCTCAAACAAGTAGATACGGCGTTTTCTACTAGTAGTAGCATGTAGATACCACATTTTTTATTAGAACAGGTAGAAATTTTGTGCAGATACGACAAAAAAAAGTGGTGTTGTTTAGAATAACCACTGCAGATACAGTGTTTTTCTTTGGTAAATATGTTGAATAACGTATGATACTAAAAAAAACAAAAAACTAGATTTCAGATTTTTTGTAGATACCGCTTTTGATTTCCTTCCAGTCATACATTTTTGTTTGCCTTCCATTCTCACAAATATTGATAGTTTTGTTAGAAATTGTGTACAAAGATAGATTTTAGTAATAAACAGTTTGTGTTAACTGCAGGTTTTGGATATGGAAGAGAAAACTCCGAAGCAGATTTTCTCAAAAACGGGACCGACAATTTTTTTTTGTGTTAATGATGATAAGTGTGATAATCCATCATCAACCTGATCACAAAATTTGAAGTTGATTGAAGCATTGCGCGGAGGTCATTTTAACAAAAAATAGTAAAGAAAAACTTATTGAACTGTTGTACGATATAAAAAATTTCGAAGAAATACTTTTCTACGGTTAATATATGTTCCAAATTCCAACAATTGTTCCATATGTGTCTTTAAGATAAAATGAATAGGTAACCGAATAACACGGAATTTAAATTTACATGAAATACTTTATTTGTCACCAGATAAAATCGCCATCATTTAAAAATAAAAAAATATCTAGTTAGCGTTGAAATAAAAATTATTTCTGTGACGACATTTTATTGATTGAAATTTCAACGATATGTTGATCGATGCATTATGGGTTGGCTACAAAATTTCGGTTTTCAAAATCTCGGTGCTACAGAATTTCGGTTTTGGAAAAAGGGGATTTTACTTTTAAAACTAAAATACCCAAAAATTATAAGATAATGGGGAATTTAATTTTAATATGAAAATATAAAAAAAAAATAAATTCTGGACAACGGAGAAGTTAATTTTGAAATAAAAAAATAAAAACCGAGATTAAAACCGAGATTATAAAAATCGAGATTTTGAAAACCGAGCTTTTGAGATGCTCCTCTTTGTAATAAGGTGCCAGAAAATATAATTGACGTTAATTCTGATTTTCTATTATTGCTTGTGTTTAGTTGTTTGTTGCATTTTCGAATCATCCACAGACTGAAGCACTGAGTAAAGAATTATATCAGCTAGTTCTCACATTCCTCACATAGTGTTGTGTTCTAGACCAGTACTTCTCAAACTTTTTGATACTGCGGCCCCCGAATTTACAGATAAGCATTTTGGGCATTCTTGTTCAAATAATTAACCAATTTTAAATCTTTGGCAATTTTATATCCAACATTTGAAATTTTATTTATGATGAGTTCTTCACAAAAAAACGGAACGCGCCATAATATAGAAAAAGATATCTCAGTAAATGAGAGTAGATCAGTTTTGGTTTAGGTTCTCGGTAATTTTTGAATTGTAATACCCGTAATTTACCGAATTGACCTTTCTAGAAGAAAATATTAAAGAATATTCCTATACTTCCCTTATAAATTCTAAGTGAGCACATAATTGTCAGCTCAATTTTTTCATTGTTTGTATTAGTAATTTGACCTCATTATTTTATTGAGGTCTGCATATGCTAGAAATAAAAATAGACGTTTAAATTAAATTTTATACATAAATGGTGATTTTGTGTCGTAAACAAAGCTTAACAATAGATATGATTAAATATTTTACTAAGCCAAAATTTATATTTTGTGCAAAATCGCCCTACGGCAAAAAAGCACTTTCGATTCCACGGAAGTTAAAAAAAAACGTTGACAGGCTAACTAAAAAAAATTCCTCGTAATTGTTTACTTTACTACGGCTCAGCGTTGAACCCTGTGGGACTCCAGAGGTTTAGGGATGATCTCATAGGAACGAACTCCATTAATTTCCACATATTAAGCTCGTTTTGTAAGGTACGATTTAAGCCATTGACGATTAATACCATTGACCCCATAATTGATCATCTTATCTAAGAGTATAGAATGATTGACTTTGTCGAATGCTTTGGAAAAATCCGTATATCCGGACTATAGTTTGAGACATCTGTATTATCGCCTTTTTTAAAAATTCAGACAACTTTGGCCATTTTCCAGCGATGAGGAAATCTGCCTTCACAAAGTGACTTATTAAATATTATGGTTAATGGGACATAAATGGATCGTGCTACATATTATAAGAAGGAAGGTGGTAATAGATCAGAGCCAGCACCCTTGTTAGTATTAATACTATTAAATTCTGCGTATGTTTCCTCTTCATCAATAATCAAATCATACAATATTTCACAACGATTAGATTGTACATAATTGTTGTTACTAGAAGTTTGTGATTACTATTATAACTTGGCTTGAAAAAATCGCAGAATAGATTACAAATTTCTTTATTGCTAGGAGCAGAAGTATTATTGTAGCACATATGAGCTGGAATTGAATTTATTTTCTTTGTTGTCTTACAGTAAGGCCACAGAATACCCAGAAGCGACATAACGCGGTTTTTATATGGAGAAAAGTGGACTCATTTTTTTGACCTTGGTTTATATAAGGTAAGATTTCCGGTGTTAAGTTATTATTCAGTGGCTGAAAATTCAAAATTAACATGTAAAATATAAGGTAAGAGCAAACATTTCTTGGTTCACGTAATGTCGGTTCTGGTTGTTTATTATTCTGTGGTAAGACCAAAATAGCTTTGGATTAACGCACATGGCCTCTTCCACTGATTTAATATAGTTAGCTTTACAGGTCCTTTGTTCCCTTTTCACAATTAATCTTACTGTTGAGAACATTTTGTAGTAATTATCGTCTAGAAATTTCTTATATCTGGCTCTAAAGTATACTCTTTTGCGTAAATCAGTCCAATTAATTTAGGTGAATTCCACGCAGGGTAGGATTTATTTCTATTACAAAAACTAGAACGTGGCATGTGTTTTTTTGATCAAAATATTAACGAATTTATAGAAAAAATCCACAATATCCGGTTACATTTAAGTGCCCAAAACGATGAGGATTTATCAAAATTAATATATTTATTAACATTGTCAAAATACTGCCTGTAATCAGTGTAAGTAGTCCAGTTTCGAACTGGTTAAATGGTCTGTGATAAAAAAATTAATATTGCCACTATGTGAATTAAAGCCCAAGTCAGTTACGTATAGATTTTGATTAAACTTTAGCTTTTGTGTTTTCACGGCATGGAATATTTTCTGTTTTGTTGACAGGTCCTCGCATTCTATTATTATTGGATTTATTTCGTCACCAGTCTTCCTGGAATATCGTTGATTTACTTTTTTGATTTTTTTAATACAGGAAGAAATTTCGAGAGCATTTAATTTACGTTCTACTTTTTCCTGCACTACACTTCGTCTTTTCCTTCTGGTGCACCGTGAAATATGTATTATGTTTGATCTGCTGATATTGTCTTCAAAAAATTCAAGCTTGTAGTTAATAAGTATTAGATATTTGTTTTTTTTCAGCGAAATATTCTCTTCCTCCTTGATCTGTTGACCTTGGTTTTCTACGATCTTAGATAATTGTCTAAAATTTTCAAATTTTAAGTTAGTAGAATCTAGGGGCTTTGTGAATTTGGTTTGGTTAATCCGCACTATTTTCATCTCCGCAGCAAAGGCATCCATAGTTTTGTTAATGTCAGCAAAATCGTCATCCAGGTCACCATTATTAATAATCGAGCTGGTTTCCAATGAGGACGTTTTGCACGATGCACAATTCCAGCGCAAATCGTTTTTGTTTATATCATGAAGGATAGAGTGTGATAAATTGACACATGTAGCGTTTCACAACGTAAAATAGCTTGATTACATAATTAATTGTAGTGGTATTGTAATTGATATATACATAACATATCTTACAAAAACCGTCAACAGCACAGAAAACCGTAGCGGGTATTGATAATAGGCAGATTCAGACATTGCAAGGAAATTGTGCGGTTTATTAGAGATATAAAGGCGAGGTTTTAAGGCTCTCTGGCAACAGCTCCAGGACTCCTTAGGGGGCTACGGCCCACAGTTTGAGAAGCACTGTAGTAAAAATATCACCTACCCCCCCCAAACTCTTTAAAAAAAAATCAAGAATTTTTCTTAAGTTTTTTCCTTGGTAGTTTGGTTTTGTACTGAAAAGTTCGGTCTACTTATCAGGTAGCCACGGCTAAACTACAAAAATACAATTCGAACTTCATATGTTAAGTATAAGTAAGACCGTACTGATTTAGTGAATTATTATATTCGAAAAAACTTAAGGAAAGTTCTTGGTTTTTTTTAAAGAGTTTACATGAAGGGAGGTGATATTTTTACTTTTTTGTTAGAGTAGATTTGTTATAAGTAGATGGCTTCTTTATTTCGCTGGCTAACCAAGTCGTAAATATTAGAATGCTATTATATATGTATTTGTGTATAAACAAAGCCGAAAAACATATTGTTAAAAACACACAAATTTTTGAAAATATCAGAAATATTTGTAATATATTAGTACATATTTTCTAACGAACTAGACCCATTCTATCCAAAACATATCACTTTTCCAGAAAATATTGGGGAACAGTAGGTTAGGATTGCGTAATTTGTTGCTTAGTACGTTTAAATCAAAAATTAAAATTTGTCAAGAATTTTATTTCGGTATTCTTAAGAGAAAACTACGTCTGAAAAGACCTTTTTCACATTGAACTATAGATCCATTATATCCAAAACATATCACTTTTCCGATTAAATATGGAATCCTAACCAACTTGTCTGCAACATTTCCCGGCAAAGTGATATGTTTTGGATAAAATGGATCTAGTTCAATGTGAAAAAGGCCATTTCAGACGTAGTACCTCTTAGAAATATGGAAAGAAAATTCATGAACATTTTGGTTTTTGACATTACATTTATTTATTATTATTAAGCTCAATAATAATAGCTTAAAAAAAAAATCCGCCGAAATATTTTCTTGTTTTCCTTTACAAAACATCATTATATTCACTCAACTAATAAATAGTTTTGGGATCTAGGACGAACTCCTTATTATTACCTAGTCGTATGAAGTTTTTCCTAAACTAGTCCTATAATGTTGTTGTTATTTTTCGGACAAATTTATGACAAACTCCTTGCGAATGCCAAATCGCCGAATGCCTAATCGCCGAATGCCTATATTTACTCGAAAAAAAATGGGAAAATTTTGACAAAACTTGAATTTGACTAGAAAAAAAAAAGTTTTTAAAATTGGCATACAAATAAAATCCTGGAATAAATCGGATCTTTTTGATTTAAATTGGGTTTAAGTAAAAAAAAATCGATTTTTTGGATATTTTAAATAAAAATCAGATACAGACACTGCCAATAGTTTATAGTTTTAAAAAATGTATAGTTTTTTCAGTTATTAATGAAAATCTGATATTCACTTGTTTAGGACATTGACTTTTCACACAAAACTCCCCATTAGACCAAAATTAAAGACGTATTCTACATGAAACAAAAAACATACTATGGGTCTGTTTGATAATTCGCACAGTGCGGTGCAGTGCAGTGTACAATTTTTTCTTTATTTCACCACTAGAAAATAAATCAAAGTAGACAAGGAAAACAGTATGCACTGCACCGCACCGTGCGAATTATCAAACATGCCCATTGACCAACTTTTTAGCCCCTGAGGTAATATTTAAGGGATTCAAATTAAAAGGAGCGAGATTTTGAAAATAACATAATCTTACTAATCTCAATACTATAAAAGCAAATTTTGTAAGTACGTTCTACAAAATAGTTGAGGCCAATTAGAATTCTCTGCGGATTGTCTTTTTAAAAATTATACATACATCGTCAAGTTAATGACAATAATTCTGGTTTAAATAATTTATTGTCGCCATTGCAATTGTTAATTACGCCAAAACTTCAACTTAATGATATGGGCTGAATTCTCAAGATTTCACAGCAAAAATTAAAATTATTTTCTGGAGCGGTTAAAATTTGGCTTAATTTCATTGTTTAGTTTCACAGCCAACAAAAGTTAGTTGAAAATCTGAAAATGTGTTTATTCGTTTTTCATTTCAATTCTATATAACCTTTGATTAAATGAAATCCCCCTGTGCTTGTAAAAATGTATATTTTGGCAAACTGCTACGATTTCGGAAACTCTTTTTATGAATCTGACTGTATATTCCACTTTCCATAAAAAGCAGTCGCTGGTTTGACTGCCAAGGTAAATGCAAATTTGGATACCAGTACCGAACAATATTTGATTTTAGGATTGTTTTTGATAATCGGTATGTGTAGATTGATGCCGGTTGAAAAAGGAACATCATACAAATTAGCTTACTTTACTAGCCGAATTTAATTTTCATCTTCGGCAGATGGAATCATTTAAATGCCCGAAAGAGTACTCGAAAAATCTGAAAATTCATTTGATGGTCAGAGGCTGGTTTAATTTATTTGTTGTAAACTGTTCAGAATTTTAGACTAAATTACAGATCACCGATGAACAAAAATTCTAAAAACGTTTACAACAAATGCTTTAAACCGTCCTCTGTCTAGTTAAATAATCATATCTCAGCTCACTGACAAACAATAATTCTAATACATCTACAACCAAAGCATCAAATCATCCTCCGGCATCCTAATTCTAATATGCTTACAACAAATGCATTAACCATCTCATGCCGTTTACATCGCATCTTGCAGAACAGGCTAGCCAGTAATTTATTTTTCTACTGACTGTTCATGGTATTCAGATCTGTAGATTAGTTTTTCCTGCTATATTGAGCAATTCTTTCGGGATAGTAATATTTATTGAGGCTGAGAGTAAAAAATTTCACGACAGTAATATTTAGTGTTGCCATCGCATTTTTCGGTGAAGAAATTGGTCTAACATCACATACATAATTTTCAGGTTGCCATTTGAGAATATTTTTGAAGTCTGGGATTTGTCTTGCTATGCTTAAAACCTTCTGGAAAAAATAACCAGACAAGTTTTAACTCGCAATTTTTATTAAGTTTGTTGAAACTTAATAACAATATATCTGGACAAATGCAAATTTGTTTTTTTTATTACTTTCTTTATTTTTTTATTGTAGGAGTTAAAACTTTCAAAAAGCAAACGCCCGTTTATACTCACCAAAAAGTCTCCTACATGCCACGGAGAGCCCAGACTGGAACGGCTTTTGCATTACTTTGGTCTGGTCCGCGCTGCTACCCATTTTGGGGCCCTCATTTACGTTCTACACCTTACTTTGTTAGGGGTTCGCCAGCCAACCGTCGCTTCGCTTCTGCCGCAGCACTGACCCTACGTAGTCTGTGAAAGCTCGCCACGCTGCATCAGACCGCAGAATCGCTTCGACAATGGTGTCAGGTGTGACCCCGTCCAATACTAAAGCTAGCCGTCTACTCTCTTCAATGAACCTACCGCACCGAAAGAATGTATGACAAACGTCATCGCACTCTTCTGGGCAATATTGACATTGAGGTGACATCAGCTTTCCCATCTTATGCAAATAGGCCCCAAAATAGCCATGTCCAGTAAAAAACTGGCATGTGAAAAAATAGAGCTCTCCGTGGCCACGAATTATCCAGGGACCAAGGTCCCAAATCAATCGGGCCGTCCATCGACCACTATTCAACCCATCCCATCGATCCTGCCATGCCGCAAGCGTAATGCTGCGGGCTCTCACCGCAGAATCCTTTCTTCCAAATTCAGCGTTCAACCGATAGATCTCCCGACCCTCCAGCGCCAGCAGATCTATCGGGATGACCCCGGCGACAACTAAGGCTGTAGCTTCGAACACTGTGCGGTAAGCGCATGCGATTCTTAGTGCCCCGCGCCTTTGAATCGATATGATCCTCGTACGATATTTTTTGACCTCCATCGCACCGGCCTAAATCTCAGCTCCATACAACAGGATTGACCCTATGTTCACCATTACTCTGCTAAGCGATACAGTCACTTTTGACGCTCGGTCACAATTTCTCCGGATAGGTTCCCAGTAAGTTAGACGATTATCTAAAATAATCCCCAGATAATTCGTCATTCCTTTCGACATTACCTCTTCTGCTCCAACCTTCATAGGAATAATGGTTGGAATTCTCCGCCTAGTGAGCATGACGATCTCCGTTTTTGAGGTGGCCAACTGTAGCCCGTGCTTATCCACCCAATCGTTTATCCTCCTCATCACTTGATTTAATCTGTACTGAACTAAAACTGCGCTTCTAGATGTTATCACAATAGGCACATCGTCTGCATATCCAACCAGGAATACTTCGTCAGGCATATCTAGTCGCAACAAGCTGTCGTACATAGCGTTCCATATGTCGGGATCAAGAATCGAGCCGTAGGCCACTCCAGCAGTAATTTCCTTCACTTTTTTGCCGTCAGACGTCTCATATACCAGGCTTCGATTCCTCAAATAGTCCCGAATCATTTTTTTTTTTTTTTTTTTTTCGCTGGCGCTACATCCCATGGAGGGATTTGGCCGCTTCATTTTTGAAGTTTCGTAATCATTTTTACAACGGATAATGAGTGATTAGTTCATTGATCCTTACATTAAACCAGCCGTGATTTTTTCATCACCCGCCGGGAATCGAACCCGGGACCTCCGGAGCTTAAAGCAAGCATGCTAACAACTGTGCCACCGGGGCGGCAATCATCGCCCGAATCATTAGCAGAAGATAATTCGGGATAGCGAAAGATCGTTGTAGCGCCTCGATCATATCTTCCCATCTCGCCGAGTTGAAAGCATTTCCCACATCCAATGTCGAAAACCATATTGCCTCGGAGACAAGCCACCGGCAACTGATATGGCATCTTCTAGCCTAGGCTTTAATAGCTATTCCAGCAACTTCCCCATTGTATCCAGCATACAGAGATGTCTGTATGATTACGAGGAGTCGGGGTCACCACCTTTTCCTTTGTTTATCAGCACCAGATGGGCCATTTTCCACCGTCAAGGAAATACTCCTGCTGCTAAACATCCATTGTACAATTTGAGAAGTAATTGCGGATATCTACCAGCAACCACTTCACGGAAAAAAATTAACTAATCCTCAGCTAAGAAAACAGACTTTTAATTCAAGAAAATGTACGTTTTCTTGATTTGAAAGCTAATTTTCTTATTTTTTTTCGAGTTTTTCTTCATTTCAAGAAACACAATTCTTACATGAAGAAAAACTCGATAGAAATAAGAAAATTAGCTTTCAAATCAAGAAAAAGTACATTTTCTTGAATTAAAAGTCTGTTTTCTTAGCTGAGGACTAGTTTATTTCTTTCCGTGTTTCAACACCTCCGTTGGGATGCCGTCATGCCCAGGTGCCTTATTATTTTTCAGGCTGGTCATCGCATACGCCAACTCCCCCTCGGTAAATGTGGAAATTTCTCCGACTTCATTTTCACTATCGTCTTCTACTCTCAATGAGTGTGTTGGGAAGAGGGCATCAACAATGTTTGATATTGTTTCTGCATCCAACGCGACGTGCGTGCTCAATAAACCCAGCTTTCGAGTAGCAAGCTTATATCCTCTGCCCCATGGATTGCTATCCACCTCGTTGCACATGTCTCTCCAGCATTGCACCTTGCTCGCACGGATAGCCATGCCTAGCTCTTTCTTTGCCGCTTTGTGCTGGGCTGACTTGGCAATTGCTTCTCTACCTTTTGCTCGTTGCGCCCTTCGCCTAAGCTGCAGAGCTTTTCTTCTCAATTCTGCGATCTCATTCGTCCACCAGTGCTTTAGCTAAAGTACATTGTAGGTAAGTTCTATTTTTCGATACTGCATTTAGGATACTGTCCCTTTATCTTGGTTATCTCGCACAATTTAAAGACATTACAGTAAATCGTTTAAATTTCAAAAACAGAGATGAAAACCCCATCCATTGCAGCTGCACCGTGTACTGAACGCAACCAATATTTCAAGTATACATCGAATGTTTTGTGTTTTCGTTTTAATTTTTTGGCATATTTATAAAATTTAGTTTCATAGCAAATTATCAAAACTTTTTTGACTTGGAAGAACCTAACAAAACAATTTTAGAGTCTAAGTTCTACAATTTTCTCTTTGCAATTAACGAGTGTACATATTTTAAAAAATACTCATCTCTCGACTTTCCTTTGCCTGCATTGCCAATGCGCTACACAAAAGTTTACTAACATTAATTTTTGCCTTCCACAAAGTAATGTCGACTTTATGAACAATCTAATTACGTATGAGAGCACACATACTAAAATAACGAATTAACAAACTCAACCTGTCAAAAATACATATATGCTTCAATCAAAATTATGCTCCATTCACATTTTTTTAAACGATCGGCTATGCATCAAATTCGCTATTTTACAAACCAGCAAATTTGAAGTAACCGTAAAATGAAAACCAACCATATGTATGAAATATTATACATAATTAACATCTTTTCAACACTCTCCTTACTAACCCACTTACTGAAAACCAAATTATTTAGATGATGCAGAATCAAATAAAAAATAACAAGGCCACATGAAAGCAGTGAATTATTATATATTCTGTAATCTGTACCCAAGTAAAAGTGCAATAAACTAAACTGCCCACAACAAAACTCATTAAAAATACCTTGAATTTTGGTCAAGTTTAGAAGGTCAGTGTTACTCGTATATCAAATTTCTCAAAAATGATACACTTCAAGATTACTATAATTGTCATGTACATATGTAAAAAAAGTAAATTAAAATATTAAGTACACAGTCATGAAACTAAATCATACACCATCGTACCATATACGAGTACTAACAATAAACGTATATGATGATGGGGTACCTTTCTAATTCTACTAATTAAAATTTCTTAATTTTATTACTTACATTACCATTCCAATTTTTGTTTTTTATTTATTTCACACAATTAAATAAGTCGAGCAGGAAACGTACATCGTGAATTTATACAAAAGTCTGTGTGTAAACTTTCCATTGGGCGGCTTTAGATACAAATCATAATAAATTCTATGTTGACCATAAAATTTGTTTTTTTTATAGGTCACAGTCATGTGAGTTGAATATTATTCAGTTATGGTTGGCTGCGATGAATTGTTTGACAAGGTGCAAAACATAATAACCACGCGCAAAAATTAGTTAACTACTTGTTATTTAACTTTACTTCTTATTACCGCAAATTTATATGAAACCATTAAAGTGCAAATTACAATTACAATTACAATTACACACAAAAAATAAAAATCACAGAAAGTGAAAGAATTTAATCTTATTTCATTTTATTTCTTACAAAGCAGCGCATCATATGACAAAAAATGCAAAATACAATTTTAACCAGCAGGTATGCTTATTAAATAAAATACGTAAAGTAATAAAATGAAGGCAAAGAAGCGAAAAAGTGAAATGATCCATAAATAAATTTTTTGTGCATCTCGCGTTTAAATCGAAAGAAATTGCTAAACCGCTCATGGACAGCTAGAAATTTCACTTTTTTCTTTTCTACTTATTTTACTATAGTGTGTCAAATTATGAAGACAATTTATTATTTTAATCTTATTATTAACGTGAAAGATAATTAATTTTCCTAGATATTGAGTTAAAGAAGAGATAGTCGCTTACACACTTGTAACTTGAATTTTTAATTATTGGAAATCGTTTTTTACTGCACAATTTTTTTTGTTTTAGTTATAAATTGCATTGGAAAATCATCACGATACAAGTTTTTCATGGTCAAGGTTAATCAAGAACCGGGTGTTTGGCTTTTTGTTTTAACCTTTTTCTATATGTATATCATCTCAATGAAGATTTCTCTGATTTTGATAGACGTTGTCGTTTTCATTCTATTTAGTGAAATTTAATACAGAAAATTTGTTTGCATCTTTCTAACGTCGTTAATATTGGGAATGTCCTGGGTAACCTGTCACCTAATGAGACCTATTCTAAGTTGTCGGTAAAATTATTTGACTGAAATGAAAATTAGCTTCCAATCACAGTGTACTTACAGCTATGCAACAAGTTCGGTGGCACTAGGTTCTGTGGTACCTCATTTAAATATTTTATAGACAGATGTCAGCTTGACAGATGACACATATGAAGATGAATTTGCTTTTTTTTATCAAAATGTTATCAATGTAATTTTTGGCAGTTGATTTGTCACCCAATTTTATATGAATAGTTGGAATTTAATGAATTCTATAAAGAGTTAAATCTTGGATTCAGTAAAACAACTAACTGAAGTGCAGCTGGAACAGACACTTCTAATTATGCTAACTTGACAAAAAGTGATCTGTAGGGTCATTTATCCGAGTAATAGTTTCCATTACTTTGTTGTTTCATGAAACATGGCTTGATCCGGTTCAGTTCAAACTTCAAGAAATTCAGATGTTATGTGAATGATGATGCTAAGTACCATCAGTTTCTCTTTTCGTTGTCACATAATATTCTGTCATGTAACCAGGGTTTAGGTAATGTCAATTAGGATGGTACTCAATCCCAATTTCGATTTAATCAAGGGATTATGGTTAAATAGTCTTCCTTCAAATAAAATCTAAGAAGTTTTTTATTTTAGAAAATTTTGTTAGTAGGCAAGTTATACCAGACAAGATATTTGAAGTTTTATCACCTCTCATTCCGTATATTTCATAGCGTCGCCTATTTGTCAAATACACAGGGAAACCAAACTAAATTTCCTGATTGCTATACAGCTTCGGACATACCTGCACATCCTTTTAACAGATTTCTGCAATCAAACTTAGCGAGTTTAAATATTTTGTTGCCGCCGTGACCGGCGAAAATATTTTTATTCGGTTATTCATACGTTCGGTGGCATATTTCTCAATTTAGACCTCGGTCTAATAAGGGAATTTCGTAACAGTTCTCTTACTATTTTTAGTTGAAATTACATATTTTCTATCGAACCTGTTATAGTAACCCTTAATAATTTCAAACAATAGGAAAAATGTCAAAATTGCCAAGTTGCGCAAACCCGAAGATACGAAATTGTGAAATTCCTCGTGAAGAGCCCCAATCTTTCTGTGAAACACTGTACTAATATGGATGAGTGCGTTTTTTACGGTATGAATGTCAAAAATTACAACAAAAAAATTATTATGATAGATTTCGGTTACATTCTTATGTCAAATCTGTATGAAGAAAAACTTTTTCCCTGAAAAGGGGTCACTTTTTATTATCAAAATATTACATTAAAAAAAGAAAAAAGTCCAGTTATGGTGGATTCACGAAGTCAAATTTTTACCCTTGGGTATTTTTGTTAGAGCTCCTAAATCCATCAAATCACATTGTTGTGATTATTTGAATGATTGCTTCGTTAAGGAGCAGCACGGAGTTAAATACCTAGCAAACACATACACACATTGACGTAAAAAAACTGAGGGTACTCCGTCAATGAGGGGTAACAAATCAATTAAATTCGACATAATTTTATTGGTGATTATAAATAAACAGGTGATTGATAAACCGCTTACTGCGGTTCAATACCGTACATACGTATTTTAAATGTTTCAGTATGATTTTGAGCGTACTTTTCCCAATCATGGTGTACATAATATTTATACCAAACGTGTCCTTCGAGCTAATAAGCTTTGGTATCTTACAGAAAACAGAATAACAGTGATTGGAAATGCAGCGAGTACTACTACAATATCAAGAGAATTTTTATATCACACCCCATTAACTTCACGGAAATATTTTTGGCTTTAAAAATGCCGCACAAACATTTCAACGATTCATAGGTGAAGAACAAAAACGGTTAAATATTTATAGCATACGTTTATATTCTTGCCCTACTCATAACCATGAGTTTAAACCATGTTGTACATCCTAGTATTAATTTTTTCAGTCCTGTATTAAATATATGAATTAACATAAAAGTGCATACTTTAAACCGAAAGCCTACAAAGCTTTCTAAGGTTTTTTTAAACAATTTTAGTTAAATTTCTGACAAAAGCATACAAAAATACCTACATGTTTAGTGCTACTTAATATGATATACATACAAACATATGTACATGAAACATTCAATGTTTTGAGTCGCGCAATGAGAAAGGAATCATATAAACAGAATAATTATTGAGATAACATACCTCACGTCAAATTATGTTTTTATAAATTAACAAGAACATGCAAAACAAAAAAGTTACACAAACAAATGAAAAAAAAAAATAGACATACGCGTGTAATATAAATTGGTCGTATTTTATGTAAGTACAAATTCTCTTATTGCAACGCTTGATAATTACAACTACTCGCAAGTTCTATTAAGGGAAATTTTACTCTAAAAATCTTTACATCTGCAACAATTAGAAATTAAATCTAAATGTAACAAATCCTTGAGGAAGCTTATTGGACAATAATTATTAATATGATTTTGCGGCTTTGTTTATAGGCAAATATATTATTTTAATAGCATTCTAATATTACAATATATTTACGACTTGATGAGCCAGTCATATAAAGAAGCACGAAATATCACCTCCCACATATACTCTTTAAAAAAACAAAGAACTTTCCTTAAGTTGTTTTCCTTGGTAGTTTGGTTTCGTACTGAAAAGTTCGGTCTACTCCATCAGGTAGCTACGACCAAACTACAAAAATACAATTCGAACTTTATACGTTAAATATAAGTAAGACCGTACTGATTTAGCGAATTATTATATTCGCCAAAAATAAAAAACTCTTCTTGTGTGTATTAAAGCCCACACTAATATTTTAGAAATTTTGAAAAATTTAGTGTTGGCTTTAATACACACAAGAAGAGTTTCCTTAATTTTTTTATTTTTGGCAAATATAATAATTCGCTAAATCAGTACGGTCTTACTTATACTTAACGTATAAAGTTCGAATTGTATTTTTGTAATGAATTTGAAATGTTTTCTCGTAGCTACCTGATGGAGTAGACCGAACTTTTCAGTACGTAAACCAACCTACCAAGGAAAAAAACTTAAAGAAAGTTCTTGGTTTTTTCAAAGTCTGTTAGTATTCGAGATAGTTATGTGAAAACATCTTAAAAGATACTTAACTTTAGCTCCTTAATTAATCTGTACAGGTACTATACCTTCAGTATCTTTTGGGTCATTTTATATTTGTTTTTGAGAATACATTTTTCTGAGCGAGTCCCAAATCTTTTATAATTTATTAATGTACATACTTACTTTATTTGGTTCATTTAATAAGGAAGTAGGTAGCATATACGAAAAATCTTTGTTTTAAGATATGACGCATTTAAATTTTTTTTAATTTTTTTTTTAAAAAACATAAAAGTGTTGAAAATAAAATTATCAACTAAAAGATTTTATTTTAAAACTTTCTTTAATTTTACGCTGCTACAATACTAAGAGATGATTTGTTCTCTTATAATCGATACTCTGTAAGTTAATAACTCTATAAGCCACCGTTTTTTAATGTTTTCGATGTTGTTAATGACAAGATACTAGCGATTAGCGGCCTCCGTGATGATGTCTGAGATGATGCCATTTTAAAATCCTATTTCGATTAAACAACCCCAATTTAATAGTTATAAAAATAAAATATGTGCGTATTCGTAGTTTCAAATAAAACTACTATAACGTAACTTCAATACAAAAACTTCGTTTAAATACAATTCGTTACTTTAAGTTCATTTTACACGATGCGATTTGCATGGAATATTTTTGTTGTACAATATTTTGCGGAATGGACATGTACACATAGCGTAAAAGTAAAAAGATCAGGTTTTATGAGAATTGAGTTCCGGTTTTTTTTGTTCCAGATCAGTTTTTTTAGCCTGAATAAATTCGACATAATAAAACTAATTTTTTGATGTTAACAATATGCGATGTCCATACCGCCAAATATTGTACAACAAATATTGCATGTAAATCGCATCGTGTAAAAGGCTGGCAATAAACCGGCACACAAAAAATTAATATTTGAGATACAAAAAAATAATAAAATGGCACAAATTAATGAGCAACAAACAAAAATTTCTTGGCATCATAATAATAATTTGGCAACATTTATAATTTTTTGGCACTATTGGAAGGGTACACAAAAATTATTTTTTGGCATCGAAATAAACATTTTGGGCGACAAAAATAATTAACTGGCAACAAAGTTATAAATAAATAAATTAAAAATTAAAAAAATTAAATTAGTTTTAAAATATTCTGGAAAATGGAGATCCCTAATTTAACTTAGAATTGTAGAGGCTAACGGCTTCGGTAACTCTCACGGGCACGCGGGAGGTCGCTTCGCTCCCCTCCGCTTAGCCCTCCGAGGGGCCTTAGATTTAAACTTCGAGGGACGTAGGAGCCAGGATAGGCAAACATGTCGCACTGCGTGCCGCACGTAGGAGCGGATTATATAGAATCTATTAATGACATTGCAATATTTTATATCGATCCCCCAATCAAATATTAAATAATTTGTATCGATTAAATTTAATTTTTTGTCTCGATTTTTTTTTTTTTTTTTACTACTAAAAATTATTTTTTTCTGTTCCAAAATATTATATTTACTGCCAATTTATTAATTTTGATGTCAATGTTTGTCGCCACAGTATTTAATAATGTCCTTCAAAAATATTTGTTTGTTTTTTCATATGGGGTGCCAAAATATTATTTGTGATGCCAATTTATTATTTTTGATGCTAATGTTTGTCGCCAAAAAATGTTTCTTGTATGCCCGTTTAAATTGTCCCCGTGTAAAATGCACTTTAGAAAACGCAATATAATAAATTGGACGTCTCTTACTTCAAAATACATATATTGATATATAACATACTAAGATCGAATTAGTTTATCTCAAATCGTACCTTCACGTAATTATGAATTTTTCAACTCCCATAACTCGCCAACCCAATATTGCATTTATCAATTTACCCTAGATTTTCGACTTATGAATAAATCAATCCATATTTTTGATTTAAATTAATGACAAATAATAAAAATAAATAACTCAAATTATTAATTAAAATAAATAAATGTACAATAATTTAACAATTTTGCAGAAATGGATTTTGACTTAAATGAAGTAGAAAATATAAACTTCTCGATTACTTTCCAAGATTTCAAGAATATTGATATGTACATCTATAGTCTAGTTGCGAAATGTATTGGGCTGCCATGAAATACTCTTTATTCGATTTTGGACCCTGATGATAAGTTAAATTTTTAGTTTATGCTAACCTACCTTGGTTCAACAATTATATTTTATGTCTTAATAACTATTTTAAATCGCTGGAGACTATGAAACGTAATGAGCTGTAAACGTTAATAAAAACGTTAAAGTTAAAAATGCAAAAGCTATTTATTGTGCCGAGCTTTTGGACCAAAATCTATCATCGAAATCATTTTGAAGGCACCTTAAGAGTTTAATTATTGATTACTCAGCAAACGATTTGAATAATTTTTGTGTAGTCAGCAATTCGTTTCGTCTGAGTTGGTCAGAAACTAGTAATAGGGGGTTCTCTTTCAGAAGCATTGATATTGTTGACTTAACTGAGGCGTTTAATTCGATTAAAACAAATTCCGCTGTCATTGATGATGCTTTTAAAATGTATCAAAGTTTTATTAGCCTACATTGATTGTTTCATACTCTATGTGTTTAATAGTATAGTCATATTCCTCAGTTTCCCTCTAGCATGGAAGCACTTAAAAGTTATACCTATTCCTAAACAGCAGAGCACATCTTGTTTGTCGGATTTTGGATCGATTAGGTTGCTACCTACACTCGTTAAAATTTTAGAAAAAGTTCTTCATTCTGAAATTTTGAAATATTTAGTACTCCACAAGAATCTTATTTCTATTACTGCTTTACTAATCGTTAACGATGATATTCGTAGGTTTGATGAAAAGCTATACTGCTGTACCCAGGGATGGCTCAAAAAAATTTGTAATCCTCGCGCCCTAGGCAAACTTTTTCTATGCGCCGTTCCTACCCAAACAAAAAAGTAGGTAGTGTTAAAAATATTCTTAAGGTTATAAAATTATTTGAATAAATATCGGACAATTTTTTTCGCAAATAAAATATAGGACATCTTTTTGCGACGAACTCTGTTCAATGCACGTTGAAATAGATTGACGCTCATTACATAAATCTACTGCTTCGATGTCTTTAGAGCATTCATGAGTTGATGCTCTCTCAAGCTTTACGATGCATACAGGCGCTGTGCTATTACTTGTTGTGAAATGTCAAAAATGAATTAAAAAACTGACTCGAGATTTTGCATCTGCTCAAATCTATTCTTAACAGAGTTAATAGCAGTATCAAGGACTGCAAAATTAAAATGCACTTTAAATCTTCGCTGGGGGTTCTGAATGAAATTATCTTGCCTTCATATGAAAATTGTTTTTTTTGGCCGAATGCGAATTGGCTCTAGTTCAAATTTGACCATGCAAAGGCAAAATTCTCAAAAAAATTTCAGAGTACTGGTAATTGATTGGTCTAACAGAAAATCATTAAGTGATTGGTACCTATACCAACAATACAGAACTTGAGTTGGCCTAGTCAGTTGAACTACGAGAATCAAATTAAATATTACTCACGGCGCGAAGCGGCCATATTTAACCATGCCATTTTCATGACAAAATTTTGAAAAAATTCCAGAGTTGCTACTGACAATTGTTACTTCTAACGCAAAATCATCATGAGATTGAAGCCTTCAAAAAAAGACTTGAGAAAATACTCGGTTGAACTGCGAAAATAAAATTAAATATTAATCACTGCGGCTAAAGAATTTTAAATTACTCACAATTGATTGGTTTAACAGAAAATTGTCATATGTTTGGGGCCTACAATACGGGACTTGAAAAGATACTCAGTTGAACTACGAAATTCATATTAAATGTTACTCACTACTTCATTAAATACTTTTAGAATCTGATGATGGAAACACAGTGTTTCCGAAAATATATTAATTTTTAAATCTTTGGTTAGGAAGTGTTTAAGTAGTACCAAAATAAGTTTTATTTTACTCATGACGCGTTGCGGCCATATACTATGACCGTGCCATCTCCATGACAAAATTCTGAAAAAATTCCAGAGTACTGACAATTGATACTTATAACAGGAAATCAGCATTAGATTGTTGCCAACAATACAGAACTTGAGAAAATATTCGGTTGAATTGCAAAAATTAAATTAAATATTACTCACGTTGCTTTGCCGCCATATTTGACCATACAAAAACAAAATTCTGAAAAAATGCAGAGTGCTGGATTAACAATACAACAATACATAACTTGAGAAACTACTCATTTGAATTACGAAAATTAAATAGAAGAGTAATATTTACTCACACGCATTGCGGCCATATTGCAATTTTCATGAGAAAATTTTCAAAACATTGCAGAAGACTGACAATTGATAGATCTAACAGAAAATCGCCATGCTTGCTTGAGATCAACAATATATTGTAGAACTTGGAAACATACTAAGTTGAAATACGAAGATCAAATTTCTTTGCATCTCCATGCCAAACTTCTGAAAAAATTCGAGAGTACTGGCCGCAATCGATAGGTCTAACAGAAAATCATCCTGAGATAGGCGACAAAATTGTAGGACCAGTGGCGTAGCTAGATACCCGCAGTACCCGCAGCCGCAGGAGATCTGACGGATATTAGGGCCCACGAGATTTACCAAGCTTTTGAATATTAGTTCAAAGTTATGATTAGATAGATGGTAGCTCAGATTAACCTTAAAGTAGACCACCCTTTCAAAATCGTAGAACGCAGAAATCTTTAGGAAATTTTTAGGAAAAGCGTTGGTTTAGTTTTTAGAGAAAAAAGAAATTTTCCTGTTGCTATTAAATATTTTCTTAACCCTCTAATGCATGAATTTTTAATCATTTTCTATCAAAATTTTGACTTCAATTCGTAGTTGTTGTAGAAATGCGCATATTACAACAACAAAACCCAAACCGTTATGACAACAGTACTTTAAAAGAGAATACCTCATTAAAAACTAAAGAAAAAATATATTCATGATAACGTAAAGTTAGACAATTCAAGATAACGTAAAGTCCGCCTTTAGGCGAAGTTATGCATTAGTGGGTTAAAACAGGCCCAACAATTCCTTCTCGGTTGCTGAAGGTGAAGTGAATATCGGAGTAACTGCATGTAATCTGATTCCATAGAATAAAAATGGCTTTAGGTTCTGACGGATATTTAGATTTAGAAGCAGATTTGCTAAACTTGTTTGAAATTAAAGCTTTCGACATCAAATGATAACGATTTTAGTGTTTGCTGGGTAGATTTATTCGTAATATATGTTTTGCACTCAAAATTTACCTGTTTTGCACTTCAAATTCAACCTCTCACAAATGAAATTAAGCCTTTTGCCAAACAAATTCAACCTTTTACAAATCAAGTTTTGATTATAGAGAAGGTTGAATGTGATTTGCAAAAAAATGAATGTGATTGACGGCAGTTCTTTTGCAAAAGGTTAAATTTGATTTGAAAGAGTGAACAATTTGAAACTTTCTTCCTTGAAAAATACCTAACCGGAACGGAAAACAATTTTTTGTTTCCCTAGTTAGGAGCGCCAAGTCACGTGACTTCTTAAGTGTCCCATAGACCACTTTTTGCGCAAATGAGTTATGAGTGGATTCCTACTAATTCGACTGCGCTCTTTCAGAATCTTTAATCAAAATTGTCCTAAGTCCAATATGTTTCGAGATAGCGTATTTTCATTTTGTCTTAAAGACCATAAAAATGTATTTTTAAAATATTTTTTCAGTTCTTAATTGTCCTATAAACCAAATTTCTGTGAAATAGGACATTTTTATATGAAATTATCTGATAATTTCGATTTTGTTTTTAAGTGTCCTACATCCACTTTATATGGATTTAGGACAAAATTAACAAATTGGAAAAATTTTAATACATATTATATTTAATTGTTGCATATCCTAAAAATATGGATATGGGACAATTATATAACTATAAAGTTAGTGTTAACTAAGCAAAATTCATTTTATTTTATTTTTGTTCTATATCAAATATGTAGATCATAACATTAATTGGAAAAAACTATAAAAGAAACGTATGCTCATGTCGTATTTATTCAGTTTTCCTACATCAATCTCGGCGAGTAAACATCAACAACCCCGTATCTCTCGTCAGACATCTTGCAGCAATGAGATACGATAACCTATCACTTAAATTGATGCAGATGAAATCAACAGATTTCTTTAATTATAATAAAGCAAGCATTGGGCTTATTTTTTCCAGCGTTATGTTTACCTTGACAACTAAGCTCTTTTACGAAAAGATTGACAATTTTGTTGTCAAATTGAAAAAAAATTATATTGAAAGTGAACAATACACGTCAATACCTGTGATGGTACAAGGAAATCGAAGAACAAAAACCTCAAATCTCACCAAGTTACCAAGAGTGGCAATGCTAAATACCCCTGGTACGATTTCTAAAGAGAAGATTAAGGACATTCAGTCAATGTTTCCCTTTATGCCTAATAATGAGGACATCGACTTTTTCAAAGTGGCTTTAAAATTGCCGTAAGGCTTCAGAATGGCCATGTAACCCAAAACTCTTGAAGGACATTTAAATGAATGAAAATGTCCGCAATATTTTTTTTATAAACTTTTTTATAATGGATTATTTTGTTTTTTAGTTATTATAATATAATTTTGTTAGATACATACATAAAATATATTGTAACGTTTAAAAACAAAAAAATTGAAATAAAAATTATCAAAAAAGTGTTTTTAATTTAATTTTTGTATCTTTGTCTCCTATATCGCTAGGAAAAAAAAAATTAAAACTGTCTATTTGGCTTTTACATGGGGAATGTCCTATATCCATTTTTGGCATTTTTCATAGTTATTAGTTTTTCTCTCAAAATTAAGGACTAACGGTATTTATTGATTAGTTCTAAACAAAGAAATATGTCAACTTATGATAAAAATTAACAATAACACTACAAATTTATTATGAAAAGTGAGTATATTTTCATTCAAACTTTAATAATCGATTTCTCAACAGTTTTCCAAATGGCGCGTAGGACACTTAAGAAGTCACGTGACGCATTGTCTTTGGAAAGATAATTAACACCTGAGCCAAGCCAGTCAATAGTTATAATGAATTCGTTCGATTTATAGCTTCTTATTTACCGAATCGATTTTATTAGCGGTAAACGGTAAATAAAAACTGAAATTACCGGTGATGGTGTTTTTTTTTTTGGATGTTCGGTAGGTTCTCTCGCTTCATATCCCAGTGAATCGGATTTCATGTTTTAATCACTTTTTAAAATTTTTCGAGATTATTGGAGTGTAGCAGTGAAATGGGTTGCGTGATATTTGAGACCTAATTGCTGATTCGGTGTTTTGAAGCAGTCAGGTTATTCGAGATTTTTCGAGTATTTTTGAGATTGTCGGGTGTATTTGATAATTTGATGTTACTCGAGAATTTGATCGAAGAATATGATTGTTCGATATGATTGTTTATGACCTAATCGATCCGGTACTATTTGAGGGTTTCAATCTTATTGCATATCGTTTTGTTGAGCTTAATCCTAACTTGCTTAGTAGCATTTTGCTTCGATATTTACAGAATTTTTTGAAATTTTCGTGGGTTTTCTAGATTTTTACAGGCTATTAATATCTAGATCTTTTGGTATTATTGAAATTGTTTGAGATCGAAATTGTTTGAGAGAGAAATTATTTGATTCGAATTTGTCTGAAAGAGAGATTTCCTTAGTTTTTCGACATTTCTATAGGCCTATTCGAAATTTTTAGAAATTTTAAATTTATTCGAATTTTGTATGGTAATGTTCTGCGCTTAGCTTTGAGTTCTGGAAACTTGCAGAGTTACAGATATAAATAATCGTGATATTTATTACATTTTTCGAGATTATGCTAACATTTCGATATTTCTCAGTTTCCTAGGTAATTCCAAGTACTTTACGTTTTACATGGTGCTGATTAGCGCGTATAGCATTTCCTTTGGTTTTACTTACTTTTGGATAATTCGATATTTGAAAATTTTCTAAAAAATTCAAGACACTTTGAAAATTCGACATTTTCGAGATTATTTCGAAATTCTTGATATTTTTCAAATTATGTTTATTCGAAATTTATTATTCTTTATTGTTATATTTATAAATCATCATAGCATTAAGTTTATTTCAAGAAATTTCGTTTTATTTAAAGCCATTAAACTGTGTCGTATATACCTACTCTCAAAATGAGATAATTTTAATTACTGAGGCTGGACAAACGGAAGAAATAAGTTTTTAACTAAAAGCTTTACTTGTTCGTAGGTATGTATATACAAGAAATATTTTAGGGACCCAAGAAAAATTTTACCAGGGGGGGGAGGGGGCGCAACATGTGTAAGCCTTAAAAAGTAGTTGAGTTGTGAACATTTTAAAAGTTCTACTTATCCGTTTCCTTACTTGTTTCCCATGATAGTTTTATTTTTGGGCTGAGAGTCTGTCGTAATAAATTTTCCTATCATATCTTGGTAATATTTGTTTTGGGCTGACATTATAAATAAAATTATGAAGAAGATTGTTTTTCAGCTATCACATAAATATGAAGAACATTTTTATTTTATAGTGTTACCACTGCGTATGAAAATCACATACATACTTCAAACTGATCAATGACAAAGTGATCCGATTTTCCTTTGTTTAGCGAGTTCGCAGTGACCATTCACTACAATCTTGAACAAGACTGCTTGTATGAGTAATGGATTATGGAATATTTTAAACGTGAAATGATTCAATAAATATTTATACATAAAAGTTGTTACATCAATTTTTTGCGAGTTGAGGGTGAACTCGCTCGTTGTTTTTTTTTTTTTTTGGGATGCATTTTGGGCCAACTTCACACATGTTCTATCCCCTATTTATAATTTTTTTTTGTTATTTTATTTAAAATTGTGATGCATTTTTTGATAAATTAATTAGATAAAAATTTAAAAAATTAGCTTCCGATTCGCTGATGTTAATTTGTGATTATTTGTGTTTTAGTTTGCATCAATTAATTGCCAACACTATTTGGCCTACAGTCAAAAATGAATAGAGATGAAAATTCGAAAAAAATAAATGACTATTTTATCAAACATATTATCTATTTACATCGACTAGTAGTAGGTAGTTAGGTAGTACGGTACGTACACAAAATAAACAACTAAATAAATAAAATCCATTAAAACTATTTTTCAATTACTCTTCCCGGAAAAACAAAATTTTTCTATCTCAATTAAATCATTTCACAAATTTATTTAGTTATCAACAAAATTAAAATTTTTCAATTTTATTATTTATTTTATGTTTATTATTTTGTTGTTATTTATTTCCTAAATTATTATTATTATTATTATTTATCAAAACAAAATCTGCAAGTTAAAAAAAAAACAAAAAAAAATTAAATATTTTAATTTCTCTGGAAATAAATACAATTATAATTATATTATTATTATTTTTAATGTTACACATAAAATAAATCAATTTTAATTAACATTTTGGACTGATTTTTAAAAATTTACTGGCAAACGTAAATACGATACGAAAAATATGTAATACAGCAAGTGTTTTTGTAGGGTGTTTTTATAACGAGGGTACTTACAACATTTATGTAGCCTCGAGATATATTTGAAGTAATTTTATAGCAGCTAAAGGGTTTACAAATTTTATTTACTTCCTACATTCTGTCTAAAGGTTCTAACATAAATGTTTCGTTCAGATACTAGACACTAGATTTTAATATTCACAAACTTAAAAGTACCTACTGCAATTATGCTAATTTCATTTTCCCTATTTTTTCGATTATTTGTATACTTTTCGTCGATAATAAATCAATCGATCAAAATAAACAATAATAAATTAATTTGATAAATAATTAGATTATTGCAGTGCAATGTAATTCAAAAGATAAACAAATTAGAGAAATGTATGCAAAATATGCCTGTGAAGAACATAGCAAAAAAAAACAAATTTCTCTTATAAACTCTTATACGTATACGTATTTATATGTAGTGGTAACACAAATTTTACGCCTTAATATGGATAAAGAAAACAATTACCCAAAAGAACATAATACATTTCAGTGGCGATTTTTTTTTTCAAAACAAAACCAAACAAGATTTTCACGAATTTCCGCAGTATGCACTTGATGAAAAAATTATAAAACGGCAGCTCCCTGGGTCGGTCATATAAATAAAACTCAATTTCTATCCATTAAATAATGTTCGATTTTCCTCCGACGAAATTTGTGCAACAAAAATCAAAAGTCCCAAAGCCAAATAATTTTTCTCGAATGTCAAACTATAGAATTACTGAAAAAATTAAATTATCAAATGGCCGGTCCCTGGGGTCGGCCATATAAATAACAAGCAATATTGGCTTCAAATGTTTTACGATTTTCCATGGGCGAAATTTGTTAAACAAAAATCAAAAGTCCCAAAAGTCAAATGGGTTTCCTCGAATATGGCATTTTTACATCAAATATTTGTCAAATTTGTCGCCCTTAGGGACCAATCATTGATAATTGTTCCTTCAAATGCATACTACGGTCATTCGAGAAAAACTATTTGATTTTGGGACTTTTAAAATTTGTTGAACAAATTTCGTCGGCAGAAAATGGTAAAACAATTGATTTAAAAATTGCTTGTTATTTATATGGCCGACCCCATAGACTGGCCACTTGATAATATTTTCATTAAGTGCATATTTTGAAAATTCGCGAAAAATCATTTCACTTTGGGAAATTTGATTTTTGTTGAACAAATTTCGTCGATTGAAGTCATAAAACATTTGAAGCAAATATTGCTTGTTACTTAACTGGCCGACCACAGGGACCATTGAGTTGATAATTTTTTCATTAAGTACATAGTTTGGATATTCGAGAAAAATCATTTGACTTTGGGACTTTAAATTTTTGTTGAACAAATTTCGTCGATGGAAAATCGTAAAATATTTGAAGAAAATATTGCTTGATATTTATATGGCCGATCACAGTCACAGGCCCCTTTAATTTGGTAGTTTTTTCATTAAGTGCATAGCTTGGACATTCGAGAAAAGTCATTTCACTTTGGGAAATTTAATTTTTGTTGAACAGATTTCGTCGGTGGAAAATCGTAAAACATTTGAAGCAAATATTTGTTGATATTTATACGGCCGACCCCAGGGACCGGCCATTGGATAATTTTTTCATCAAGTGGATACTACGGATATTGGAGAAAAATCATTTGACTTCGGGACTTTTGTTTTTTGTTGACAAATTTCGTCGGTGAAAAATCGTAAAACATTTGAAGCAAATATTGTATGTTATTTATATGGCCGATCGGCCATTTGATAATTTTTTCATTAAGTGCATTGTAACAAAATCCCTAAGGATTTTGCTAATAGACACAGGAATAGAGGTCTGGTGCAGTCTAGTAGCTGGCTAGAGCTCACGGTATGGCGTGGGGTTGTCCAGACTTATTCCTGTGTTAGAATAACCGCATGAAAACAAAGAAAAGGAAAAGAGAACTAAACTACCTTTGCCACGACCACAGTGGCTAAAGTAATAATAAACCGGGTGTGTTCGACTCGGGATGACAGCTCAACCCCTGACGGGATGCCGTTTCCCGGTCGCAGCGGTTACCGACGCCAATGATAGATGGAAGGGCGCCCTCCAGACATACCTGATCAATCCCCCCAGGAGCGGACACCGTTATCCCAAGCCAAACGACACATATAGCGTGCCGCCCCCATCGCAGCCTGCTTTGGGGGAACGAGCGGCACGTCCTGCGAGATACTAGGAAAGGACTGACCCGCAGCAAAAATCCTATTCTCACATCACTCGATCAGAAGGAATCTACTCACTCATGGTGAGTAGAGGCACAAAAAGAAAAATAATAAAAAATCACCAATTCACTTGCACAATCACTAATAAAAACTCGTAAAAACCGTAGGAAAAAAAATGAATCAAGAGAAAGATAATGATGAAATAAAAAGAAAATTGTCAAATTTGAGCTAACAATAAAATTTATTAAAGCATGAAAGAAAAGCGAAAGAAATAAAACAAAGTTGAACTGATTTTCGATTTGGTGGATGGTACTGTCCATACCCCCACGGAATCTGAAAAATAAGTTTATGTATAACAAAAAAAAAATATAATAATAAAACACAAGTCAAGCTTAGCTCACAAAAATAGAAGAAAAAAAATAAATTTACTGGTTGTGGTGGGGTTTTATTTATTTTTACCCACCAATCACCTACCTGTTTTAGGTCCGTCCGGCCTATCTCCTACCAGCGCCGACGCAGGATCAGACGCAGCTACCCTCTCTAAGCACCGACCACACCCCGCTTGGTTGGCCGGGTTGCTGCAGATCACCAAACTCTCAGCTACTTAAATCCCTCTGTCGTTATAACGGAAAAGGGTTTTTTTTCCGACCGTTCACGTAAACAATTGTTTTTTTTTCCCCCGCTCTGATTAATTCTTAACCTTTTCACAATTTTCACCAATTTCGCACAATTTAACAACTTCAAGAAATTTGCGAAGGAAATATTCCACTAACCAAACTGTGCTAACTTGAGACAACTTTATTCTTCTTTTTTATTGGGTTAGGTTTAAGACAAAAAAATAACACACATCCCATATATTTTTATACTAACAATTGTTTTTATTTTATATAGGGGTACAAATTGAAAATGCGGGATTGATAACAGATGGCGTTACTAACGCTATACGCATCAGGCAGTACTGTGACTATGTTCATGTCAAAGTTACGTCTTATAGCTTTAATTTTCAGTATGTGTCAATTTGTCGTAGTGTCAAATTCATAGTTTTTTTGAGCTCTCAATATGTCGATTTTCGTGCCAACAAAACAGCATTTGCGGGAAGTTTTAATTTACTTCTTTAATTTGAAGAAAAGTGCTGCTGAAGCACATCGATTGGTCTCCCAGACTTATCCGAGTCATGTTCCATCGGTTTCAACGTGCGAGAGATGGTTTGTGCGGTTTAGAAGTGGTGATTTTGACGTTGAGGACAAAGAGCGGCCGGGCCAAGTGAAAAAGTTTGAGAATGCTGAATTGGAGGCAATACTCAATGAAGACTCGTGTCAAACTCAACAAGAGCTCGCAGATTCATTGGGAGTGACACAACAAGCCATTTCCCATCGTATAAAAGCCCTCGGAATGATCCAAAAGCAAGGACATTGGGTGCCGTATGAGCTGAAGCCGAGAGACGTCGAGCGCCGTTTTTTTGCATGCGAACTGCTGCTCGAACGGCAAAAACGGAAGGGTTTTTTGCATCGCATTGTCACTGGTGATGAAAAGTGGATCCGTTACGATAACCCGAAGCGCAAAAAATCATATGGTTACCCCGGCCATGCATCATCATCGACGGCCAAACCAAATATTCACGGCGCCAAGCTCATGCTCTGTATTTGGTGGGACCAGCTGGGTGTGGTGTATTATGAGCTATTGAAATCGAACGAAACCATCACAGGAGCACTATACCGAACTCAATTGATGCGTTTGAGCCGCGCACTCAAAGAAAAACGGCCACAATACGAGCAAAGACACGACAAAGTAATTTTGCAACATGACAACGCTCGGCCACATGTTGCAGCGCCGGTCAAAACATACCTACAAACGATGAAATGGGAAGTCTTACCCCACCCGCCGTATAGCCCAGACATTGCTCCTTCCGATTACCACTTTTTCCGATCGATGACACATGGCCTAGCTGACCAGCGCTTCCATTCTTACGAAGAAGCCCAAAAATGGGTCGATGACTGGATAGCAGCCAAGCCGGCCGAATTTTTTCGCGACGGTATCCGTAAATTGCCAGAAAGATGGGAAAAAGTTGTGGCTAGCGATGGACAATACTTTGAATAATTCATTTGTTACCATTTTTTCAGAATAAACGTTCAAAAATAGAAAAAAATCCCGCATTTTCAATTTGTACTCCTGTAACTTTTCGTTTTATTTATTATTATTTCTTTCTTTTTTTCTTTCTATTTATTTTGTTTATTTAGTAAAGTTAATAAACTTTATTTACAAAAACTCATTACTTTTTAAGAAAATGTTTATGGTTGTTGATTGGGAAAAGCTCCATCAATATCCCTACTCACAGAAAAAAAAACGCCAAACTTGACTGGTATATCTAATGGAAAAATACTTATTCAATTTAATACCAAAAAACACGATTTTTTACTCAATATCCTGAACGAGACTTTTTTTTCATTTAAAGTTCAAAAATAGACTCTCTTTATTAAAAATCAAAACTAGACTGACCAAATTTTTTGTTTTTCCAAAAAAAAATGATTTAAAAAAAAAAAATAACAAAACAAAAAATAATGATGCATCATCAAAATTATCACGCCACCCGAATCTTTCAGATCTCGTAAGATCATACCACCAACCAAAACCGAAAATCAGCTCAACGGGCCAAGACACAAAACGCCACGCGGAGTACTACAGTAACAAGCGAATCCGTTCAACTATGGCATATTTCAAAATGGAATATGAAAATATGACATATGGTACACTATGGCATATTTTAAAATGGCATATTTAAAAACGACATATGGTACACTACGGCATAAGATACATTACGGCATATTTAAAAACGGCATATGGTACGCTATGGCATATGGTACACTATGGCATAAGGTACACGACGGCATATTTTCATATGGCATATGGTATAATAAGGCATTTTCTAAAACTTGGCTATTTCTTAGCCGAGTATGATGAAATTTGGCAAGTGCAATGAAAATGGAATACTAAACCGGATTTTAGATGAAGTTCTTTAATATAGCCAATTAGGGAGGAACTTACCTATTAATTAACCGAATATGATGAAATTCAACATATACGTTAGAAATGGTCTTCTAAAAAGAATTTTAGATGAATTTCTAGAACATGGCCAATCATGATGGAACTTGGGTATTTCTTAAACGATTATGATGAAATTCGACAAGTGTGATGGAGCTGGGATCCTAAAATGAGTTTTAGTAGAAGTTCTAGAATATGGTTAATTTTGATAGAATTTGTTAATTTATTGGCCGATTATGATGAAATTCGGAAGGAGTGATGGAAATGGGATTGTTAAATGGTTTCTAGATAAAGTTCTGAGATACGGCAATTTTTATACAACTTGGCTATTTCATATCTGAATATTCTAATATTCTAATTTCATATTCTCTCATAAAGTTCTGAAATATGGCCAATTCGAATGAAAATCGGCTATTTCTTAACCGATTATGATGAAACTCAACAGTGCGATGGAAATGGGATTCTAAAATGGTTTTAATCATCAACTCATAAAGTTACCCTATACTTACTAAAATTGCCCTTTACCTATTGGAATTTTATTTCGCTTAATATAATTTTCCTTCACTTAATGCAATTAAATTTATTCTCCCAACGGAAATAACAATATTTGTAATAAAGATATAATCGGGAAGTGCTTATTAATATCTATAATTTTTTATATTTATTTAAATCTAATTTTAAAAGTAAAAATGTGTATATTGGCCCTTCCGGTTTATTCTTTTGAACTAATTTTATACCAACATCAAAATTTAGCAACGTAATTGGAAGCGCATTTATTCAAGGATTTTTTATTATTTTAGTAATGACTTTTTTCGAATCACTAGTATGAACTCGTTTATAAGACGAAAATAGGGTTCTAAAATGGTTTTTAGAAAAAAACCACAGAGAATTTTTTTCTTAATTCTCTGTGATAAAACTCTAGAATGTTGTCAATTAGGATGAAACTTGGCTATTTTTAACTGATTATTATGAAATTCGACAAATGCGATGGAAATGGGATCTTAAAATAATTTGTAGATGAAGTTCTGGAATAAGATTATGCTGAAATCCATTCTCTTAATACAATTTTACTTTACTTTACGGATTTTCTTTTAAACCTTTACCTAACAGAATTATCCTTCAATTAGGTAGTAGAATTATCCTTTATTTACTTAAATTTTCCTTCACCTTTGCGATTATTATGAAATTCGACAAGTGCGATGGAAATGGGATTACAACTAAAAAATGTTGCAACTACAAAATAGTGCAATTATTTTGCTGTTTAGTAGATGTCATTAATAGATTCTATATAATCCGCTCCTACGTGCGGCACGCAGTGCGACATGTTTGCTGATCCCGGATCCTACGTCCCCCGAAACTCAAATCTAAAGCCCCTCGGAGGGCTAAGCGGGGAGGAGCGCAGCGACCTCCCGCGTGCCCGTGAGAGTTACCGTAGCCGTTAGCCTCTATAGAGAAAAAAAAATGTACGGGAAACTGTTATGCAAGATTTTGTATTGCTATATTTTATAATTGCAATATTTTGTAATTGCAATAGTAATGCAGAATTTTGTATGCGAAATTTTGTAATGCAATATTTTGTAATGCAAGATTACATACCCAACCCAGTTTTTCTATGTCCCTTATTTTAAGTTAATTTTTCACATGAGCAGGCATTTATGTACATTAAGGTGGTTCAGATTCAATTAATAAAAAAACAAATTTTAATAATTAATTTACATACATACATTTTATTTAAAATTATAATTTTACAAGTTAGTTTCTCTTCTTGATATGTGTTTGAAAAAATATAAAAAAAATTAAACTAAATTTAATGGATTAGTGCTACAAATCAATAAAAAGCTATATTATTTGCGATGCCTTTAAGGGAAGACGTTTCCTCTTTTGGCCGTCGATTTATCATGATATATTTCAGCTTCTTTCTTTTTCTAGATATTTTATTTGGAAATAATTGTTCACCAGATCTCGTTTAGTCGATTCGGTTTTTAATAAATATTTGTTCTTTACCTAATTCATCTATTAACTTATAAAGTCCAACTTGCAATTTTCCAACAACAACTTGCAGCCTCCTATACCAAGCTTCTAAATTGTTTTGAGTTCGTGGAAAGTTATTCTCAAAAGAGTCAGCAATAGGCCAAAAATTGGGACTATATCGTGGCGGTTTATTGTTTTTACCAGCACAACACGAAAAATAATTTGTATTTATCCATGATGCAATAATTTTTCCATCTTCATCCAAAGCATCCTCTAATTTATATATAAAATTAAACATAAAAGTAAACAAGTTTTTGGTGACAAGATTTTGTAAAACAAGATTTTGGAGAAAAGATTTTAGATACAGTCTTTTGTAAACAGTCTTTTGAAAAACAGTAATACGTGGCCAACCCTATGCCGTTACGTACCATATGTCGTTTTAACATATGCCGTTTTTATATATGCCATAGTGTACCATATGCCGTAGTGTACCATATTTTTTTTTTTTTTCGCTGGCGCTACATCCCATAGAGGGATTTGGCCGCTTCATATTGAAGTTTCGTAATCATTTTTTTAACAGATAGTGAGTGATTAATTCATTGATCCTACATTAACCAGCCGTGATTTTTTCATCACCCGCCGGGAATCGAACCCGGGACCTCCGGGGCTTGAAGCAAGCATGCTAACAGCTGTGCCACCGGGGCCGTGTACCATATGCCGTTTTGAAATATGCCATTTTGAAATATGCCGTAGTGTACCATATGTCGATTTGAAATATGCCGTTTTGAAATATGCCATAGTGTATCATATGCCGTAGTGTACCATATGCCGTTTCGACCGGGACCCAGTAACAAGATATGTATAAACATAAATGTATATACAAAAACACAAGCGGGTCACGACTCTATGTACAACAAAAATTTTATTTTTCAATTTTGCTTTACTCATGATTCATAATATTTTAATCAAAATATGCTTACAATAAAAACACTCAACAAAGTGCAACACGCAGCATAGGTAAACATAAAAACACCAGACCCCCATGGAGCGTGATCCATTTTTTCTTTACCGAATAATTAGGCCAGAAAACGGACGAATGCATCTTAGCGGCTTACGACCACCAGGCAGTCGTAACAGCATAGTTTGGAAATTCGAGAAAATCATTTGACTTTTGATTTTTGTTGAACAGATTTCGTCGGAGGAAAATCGTAAAACATTTGAAGCAAATATTGGTTGTTATTTATATGGCCGATCCCAGCGACCGGCCATTTGAATTTTTTTTCATTAAGTGCATAGTTTGGACATTCGAGAAAATCATTTGACTTTGGGACTTTTGATTTTTGTTGAACAAATTTCGTCGGCGGAAAATCGTACAACATTTGAAGCAAATATTGCTTGGTATTTACATATGTATATGGCCGACCTCAGGGACCGGTCATTTGATAATTTTTACATCAAGTGCATAATATCGATATTCGAGAAAATCATTTGACTTCGGGACTTTTGAATTTTGTTAAACAAATTTAGTTACTTCCATCCTTTCCTTGTTCGACCATACAAAAATCGCCTCAATGTTTGCTATTTGTTCTACTCACACTGCTACACCACTACATCTTTTATATTTACTAAGAAATTAACTTCGGTTGTAAAATATATTTTGTTCATTTTAATTATCATAAGCCATAAATAGTAATATAAAGTTTTAGTCGTTATGTGTGATTCTGGAAATAGATTTCAATATTCATGCCGTCACCCTTTCCTTGTTGAATTTGGGTTCTCGGTACATAACCTCCACTGACCCTCAAAGATGCCTTTCTCCAATTATGATCACTTGGGATTACCAATTGAAAATCTTGAATGACAAATTAACTGCCGCCTTTTTGTAAATTACTTTAACAATAAATAAGATTTACTCATTAAAAACGGGCTACAATGGCTCATGAGGCTCATGATGACATAAATTACCTAATTAAATTTAGGGCACTTCTTAACGGTCGCTATTGAAAAAGCCGCAAATATTAATAAGTTCTAATAAGGGATTTCCGAACCATCAGCTTTCGCTATAGTGTCGATTGGTAAAGAACTGGTCGATTGGTAAAGAACTGATTTGATTTGAAGATTAATGGCTCAACAAATACGAATTCCGTTTTAGAAATCTTGGAAATTGGAAACATCGAGCAATATTTTTGAATAATTTTCTAATTTTAGCTCAAAATTTGATTCAATTTGACTTGCTTTAACTAAAAATATATTCGAAGGCTTATCAAAACAACAAAACAGTAATTTTCAATACCAGAAAACTCTAATTTGTATTGTTCGTTTTAGTTTTTAACTTATGTGCCCACATTTCCCCTGAAGCTAAGTACGCTGCTCAAGCTAAGATACATTCGATATAAAATATAACTTTCAATAAAAAATGCTAATTTTCGCTTATGATTTCGCTAATCGGTTACTCCCACGCGAACAAATTTAAAAACTCAAAAAAATCTAAAAATTTCTCTTGATTGATTTATGGTTATTGGCTGTGTTTTCGCGGAGAGTAGCGGAGACCGAGTTAAAAATTTTGTTAGCTTGACCCTCAAATTAAAAGCAAACTGGTTAACACCTTGAAATTTATTATGTATTTTAATGAAACTTATCTTAATTGCTTGTGTACACATAAATTCACGAGTGATTATAAAATCACATCATCATTTGCCAGTGAAAGGTGATACTAATGATACACTAAAACAACAGAAGATGTTTTAAATTACGTTGCATTGACGGAACTAATTACTCTTTTTAACTAACACATTTAATGTGGTTCAATTAAATAGAAAGTTAATATTTGTTTTGGGCTGTAAAATAGAAATTTTTGTATTCGAGGTGATGAAGTGCTTTGAGAGATTCCCGCGCTAACTAGCCTTAGTAAATCACTATAGTGCCGGTAATGGTAAACTTATCAAAATTCCTGAAAATCATCCAAATATTTTGGAATATTTTAAAACAAATAAAAAATAATGGAATTCATTAACAAACCACAAAAATAACTTTTTAATGGATTATTAAGATAAAAGGTGTATAAACAAATGTGTTTTTTTATGATTGAGTTGGTCGATATTATACAGAAAATGTTGTAACTGATTGAATATTGTATAACGCACGTTGAAATAGAAAGCTGTGTCTAATTTTTTTCTACATAAAATTTATTCAACTAACAAAATAGTTTTGAACTTAACGCCAAAACAACTCTGCTAAAATCAAATAATTTTTGATGATCGGCAAAAGATTAAAGTTTGATTGATTTATGGTTATTGGCCTGTGTATTTCGTAACCATATTGCCGATTATTCTTTCTTTTTATTCATATTAACAGTATCTCATTTAACTTATACAACATTCTCTAATATCAATAATTAGAAAAAAAAACATTTCTGTCAACTTTATGCTGACAATTTTATTATCCAATTATATTTATGGTTGCATATATGCATAATACGAAGACACTTAAATGTTCGTCGCATAAAATGCACATAATTTAATTTCTATGGTAGTAAAATTGTTGTTTAATTTGATTTGCTGTTATAAAAAACTGCAACACAAGAAAAAAAAAACGCAAAGTAAATTATGCACATATTTTTTGTTTGTGCTAATCGGATAACAATAGAAATGTGAACATAATTTGTTGCATGCATGCATAAAATAAAAACCGCCACACTCGAGCCAACACACTATAACTAAATTTATGTAAAAAAAAAAACAAAAAACATAACAATGTTATATAAAATATGAACAATTATGTATCAGATTAATTATAAGGAATTAAATAATTATAATTTCGAATTCGAAATTATTATAGTCATTAGCATTTTTATTGATCAAAGACTGAAAGCCAATAAATACAAGAAAATCATACAATGAATAAATAGTAATTGAAGGGTTTAATACGTTTTCAGAAATTGGTGCATAATTGGACTTTTATTAGGAATATCTATTTGCAAGTATTGAAAAAAGAATTGGTATTCCGTTTAGCTATAATTAGCTACAAAATTGACCCATTCAACAGCATTAAGATTGGTTTTCTGATTATTCATTCAGTCTCAAAATACTGAAGCGGTTTATTGCCCGCTTTAATACCGTATGTTCAGTTGCTGGACTAACTACTCGAACAAAACCGTCATTACGCAGATGAGTCGCTATTTTATTTTATTTAAGAAAAAATACCAAATTTTCCTGCTAAAGAGTAAGCCAAAAGTAAGAAATGCGCATCGATAGTCCATAAGCACCAAAAAAATGAACCGCAAAGTAATGGTTAATATTTCCGAGTTCCAGAACTAAATCCTGATCTCACGTTGTTATCCCATTTGTATCATACAAACTGAGTTTCTTTTCAATAGGTTAAGGTATGGCTTAGTTCTATTCAAATTGACCATTTTCCAGATCCACATCCAGAACTCTTATTGGAATCCCATTTTTATCATAAAAACCGAGTTTCATTCTAAACGGTTAAGGAATGGCTTAGTGGAATTGAAATTGGTTATTTTCTAGAACCCATGCCCCACCCCTGTTTTATTCAAATTGGCCGTTTTCCATATACAAACTGAGTTTCATCCGAATCAGTTGTGAAATTGCTTAGTTCTATTCAAATTAGCCATTTTCCAGATCCACGTCAGGAACTCATATTCTTAAGTTGCTTCGTTCTATATACCAAGTTCAATCTCTTAAGCAATATTTCCATCAAATTGACCATATTTTGAAACACATTCGAAAGTTTCATTGCAATCGATTGAGCAATTGTCTTAGTTCCACTAAAATTGGCCATTTCCACACATCAAGAACCCAAATTGGAATCCCATTTTCATCACACAAACCAAGTTCCAATCAATTAGTTCCATTCAAATTGAAAATCGGTCCAATCGGTTGAGAAATTGTTTAGTTCCATTCAAATCAGCCATTTTCCAGAACCACAATTGAAAATCATATTGGCAATTTCAATTTCGTCATATAAGTCGTGTTTCATCCCAATTGGTTAAAAAGTTGCTTAGTTCCATTCAAGTTAGTCATTATCCAGAACCCAGGCATTGTTCAATTCCAAGTGGTCATTTTCATCATACAAACCGAATTCCATCGCAATCGGTTGAGAAATGGCTCCATTCAAATTGGTCATTTTTCAGAACCAAATCTGGGACTCTTATTAAAATTCCAAATTCATCATATAAGTCGAGTTTCAACACAAATGGTTATGAAGTTGCTTAGTTCCATCAAAATGGCTATTTTCGTCCTAAAATCTGCGTTTCATGCCAATCGGTTGAGCAATAGCTTATTTCCATTCAAATTGGCAAATTTTCAGAGCCACATTCGGAGCACAAATTGGAAACTAATTTTCATCAAGCACACCAAGTTCCATCCCAATCGGTTGAGAAATCGCTTAGTTCTATTCAAATAGGCCATTTTTCAACCAAATCCGGACCTAATGTTGAAGTTTCATTTTTATCATACAAAACGTTTTCATCTCAGTCGGTTAAAAAATGGCATAATTCCATTTAAATTGGCCATTTTCCAGAACCATATCGATTGGAAATGGCTTAGCTTCATACATATTTTTGACTTCCCCAGCTATATACGGTACTAATTTTAAAATCCCATAAAAATAAAATAAGTCACAAAAGAAGAAAGAAACAAAACACAACGCGGTAATCATAGTTAGAAAAAAAAAATTAAAAAAAGGAACCTGAGCCCAACGGAGAATCTGTAAACGCCTTTTCGTGAAGGTCACGTTGTTAACGGATGAAATGCAAGGAATTATTACGGAATTTTCCAAATTTTTTGGAAACTTAAATGGTGCCATATCACAAATGGTAGATATGTAAATGAATGAAGTGACAAATACCAGTTTGGGAAGCAGAGCTTCTTCAGTACCACATATAACATTAAATTCCGAGAATGTCCCTAATGAAGTTGCTGCATGCGTTGATTTGAGTGAGAATGATACTGTCTTGCTTGGTAAAGCATCTTCAACTCTAATTATAGCAGTTTCAGAAATTAAATCGCTGTACATCACTCGTTTGACTCCTCAAACAATCCTCAAGCAATCCACTCAATGCTATGAAGATTTCTATATTATGTGTATCGATAAAGCATAACAAATTTCGAGTATAATTTAAGGAATATCAAAAATCTCAAAAATGTTGAATTTTGAAAGTATCTTGAATTAGAAGGTTCTCAAATATCGAATTATCTGTAAGTATGTAAAACCAAAGGAAATCCTATATGCGCTAATCACCGCCTTGTAAATTGTAAATAATCTGGACATTCTTCAATAATTTCAAATAACCTAAGAAATTAGAGAAATATCAAAATCTTGAGAAATCAACAATTATGATCTAGATTTATATGTGTAACTCTGCAAGTTTCCATAACTCAAAGCTAAGCACAGAACATTGCCATACAAAATTCGAATAAATTGGAAAATCTTTGAAAATCTCGAATAATCCTACAAATGTCGAAAAACTTTAAAAATCTACAATAAAGCGCGGAACAATCTCGATTACGCCAGAAAAATTCGATTAATCTCTACCTCGATTGATCTCGAACAATTTAAATAATACCGAAAAATCTAGATATTAATGAATAGTTTCGGAAAGCCTGTAACAATTTAGAAATCCTACGCAAATTTCGAAAAGTTCCGAAAATTCATGTAAATATCGAATTATTTGTCTTAATACTACTAAGCAAAATGCTATACTAACCTAAGTATCACTACTTCAAATAAATTTTGATTTTTTTGGAACTGAGTTCCAAGTTTGAGTTCCATTTTATTATAAGATTTCCTATGAAAAATGAAACAAAAACTCTAAACCTATGGAACTTGCTAGGTGTGCGTTGCCTAAGTTCCAACGATAATTTTGATAAATGGAAAAAACTTGGGAAGCAGGTTAAGGCTAGGTCTCGCACCAATCACTCATCCCATTTCCATGCTATGCTCCAATAATTTCGAGAAGTTTAAAAAATTGATTAAAAGATGAAATCCGAGACAAGGGTATATGAAACAGGAAAATTTCCAATTTCCTGATTTAAAATAGTTTTTCAAATTAAACCGGTTTTACCGGATTAACCGATAAATTAAGTTTTTATTTACAGTTTATCGGTAATAAAAAAGATTCGGCAAACGAGAAACTATATCAATCAAATTCAATCTTTTGCGAATCAATTGAACTTTTTCTAATCAAAACTTGATTTGTAAAAGGTTGAATTTAAAGTGCAAAAGAGGTGAATTTGGAGTGCAAAACGTATTTTACAAAAAAATCAACCCAGCAAACACTAAAATCGTTATCGTTTGATGTCAAAAGCTTTGATTTCAAACGAGTTTGGTAAATTTTCTTCTAAATTTAAATATCTATCAGAACCCAAAGCCATTTGAATTTCTATGGAGTCAGATTACGTGTAATTATCCATACGTTCACCTCCAGCAACAGAGAAGAAATTGTTGAACTTCTCTTAAGAAAATATTTAATAGCAACAACAATCTCATTTTGCAAATTTGAAATGGTGATCTACTTTAAGCTTAATCTGAGCTACCATCTATCTGATCTTGACTTTGTACTAATATTCGAATGCCTGATAACTCTCGTGCCCCCCCCCCCCCCCCGCGCCTGCGGGTGCTGCGAGTACCTAGTTCGCCACTGTGAACGTCACGCCAGTGAAAAGGCTAAGAAATTGTGTAGCGTATAGAATACAGATCATTTAAAGTGGATATACAGGTTTTGGCCTGTAGGAGTGTATATTAAACCATTTAACAAAAGGCTAATCAATTTGTCAAAAACCGGGTTGCAACTCTAAATCCAGATGGAAATTAGCACATTATTTCGAGTCATTTTTTAAAATCGTTAAGCAGTTTAAATCAAGGTTTTCTTATTTTCTAGACAATTGGAAAGGATGTATAAACTTTATTGAGATGGGAATGGTTGGTGATTCATTTAACTCGATAAAACTGAAATCCGATAATAGTTCTATCGCAATTGGACACCTCAAAAGGCCGAATGTCGAAAAACCGACTGGGTCGAAAGGCCGAATGTGTCGAGAGGCCGAATGTCGGAAGGCCAATTGTCGAAAAACCGAATGGGTCAAAAGGCCGACATACATCTGAAACTATCAGGAGAAGCGATATGAGCGATACGATTCCTTTGATTTGTGTCTGCAAGGTTGACGAAGCATTTACAAAGCATTAAATCCGCCATTCGCTCCAATACATTCGTCGATGCCATACTAACCTAACGAATTAAGCCAAGTAGAACTATCAGTAGAAGCGATATAAGTGATACGATTCCTTTAATCTGTGTCTGCAAGGTTGACGAAGCAATTTTCATTATCGTAAATATTAAGAACTTTACGGAAAAGGTTAAATTTGATAGACATCTTATAAATTTTAATTTTAACTTGGTCCACACTTGGATAATTTAGCTTCTGTATTTTAGTTTTCTGGATTTTTGTTTTTCTGAACTTTATGGTTTCTGGATTCTTTTTCGGGGTTTTCAGCTTCTGTATAATTTTTGTCTAGATAAGGTAGCCAACTAAAAAAAAAAATTATTATTTTTCTTTTTTTATTATAATTAATTAATTTTTAATTATATGACAAAAAAAAAGTAATATAAATTTTGGTTTTCATAAGACTAAAAATTTTGAAAATTTTCATTCATAAAAAGATGAAAAATTAAAATAAATTTCGACACAAACGGCCTTTCGACACAATCGGCTTTTCGACATTCGGCTTTTCGATATTCGGCCTTTCGGCCCTTTCGGTCTTTCGACATTCGGCCTTACGACACATTCGGCCTTTCGACATTAGGCCTTTCGGTCCTATTCCCTCAATATACGCAGTTTAATTAAACATTACGATGAATTATGTCTTCTTTTAAAAAGATGGATTTTGATGTACATACTTTGTATTTCTGAGTCGATTTTTTATCCCGTTCAATAATCCTACATGAGGTTCTAGTTTATTTGATGTAATTACTTCTCAACAACAAAAATCGCATGTTTTACAACATGGGTAACCATCTGCACAATGGATATCGTTTTTATGCAATACCAATATAAATATATACGTGAAAAGCCTGTACTTGCATAATATTATGTTAATGATTTATCATGGGTTGACGAGAACAAATTTCGGAATTTATTTATCCAATTAAATTGGGACCTTATTTTATGTAGGTACTGTTAATATTGACGAACAAATTAGTATTTTTAATTATAACTATCATTATTTGTTTTCCACTTGTGTACCTTTAAAAAAAATTGGATTAAATGTGATTCTGCTCCTTGGTAAACAAGCCAAATGTTACACCTCATGAATGAAGGACAAATAATGTACAAGAAATGGAAACGAACAACATCTTTGGAGTTATCCCAGACTTTCATCCTAGGAAAATTTGAAATTACCTCCGACAAGACAAGCGTAAAAACCCATCCCAGACTTTTTTCTACACTATTAAAGTGTACAAACGATAAAACCCATCCCAGACTTTTACTCGAGACAAAAAATCCATCCCAGGATTTTTATTTATTGTAGATTTTTTTTTTGTATAGTTAAAAATAAATAAAATTAAAATACAAAGAAAAAATCTTCTGATCAGGACTATCCCTAAGTCATAGAATTTTCGCTACGGCAATAATGTGTTGCCTTCCCATATAGAAAAAATGAATAAAAAAAAATTGAAAAAAAATTCTTCTAATAAGGATTATGGTGGGATTGGAAATTTGTTATATCAGTTAAGCCCCTACTATACAGGCATAGAAAATTTCCAGACCCACTAATTCCCAATCCTGATCAGAAGAAGTTTTTTTTATGTTTTTTTTATTCATTGTTAGCTAAGGGAAGGCAACATATTTATGTTCCTCGTTCAGAATTGGCCGAAAGGTAGACAATGGAACCCGTTACGAAACCGACATAACAAGTTTCCAGGCCCACCATAATCCTGATCAGAAGAATTTTTTTATTTTTTTTTTATTTAATTTTAACTACGGGGAGGCAAATTTCCAGGCCCACCAAATATAGTTGGATATGATAGAATAAATAATAAATTTATTAAAATGTTTTTGAATACTTTCTAAAATATCTCACACACATAGTTAATTTCTCAATTGTATCCTCAACATTTTCCACGTTGTGAAAAATAGCTTCGGTTTTACCAATTCCTAAGAAAAAGGACGTTTCATCTATGGAAAGTCTAAGACCTATAAGTATATTGTCATTTTTTCAAAGGTTCTTGAGAAAGTTCTCTATGAGCAAGTCAGGAAGTATATGAATTTCTAAGCAGTTATCAATCCGATTTTCGAAAAAAATTCAGTACACAAACAGCTCTGACAAACGTTACAGATGACATAAGCCGACTCCTAGTAAAACCATTTTGTTTGTCCTACTAATTTTAATAAATTTTTCCAAGGCGTTTGACATGAACAATCATAAGCTGCTTTTGCAGAAGCTAATACTATTCTATAATTTTCGGCATACCCAATTAGATTAGATTACTATATTCTTACTTAAATGATCGTAGGCAATATGTTAGTTCCAATGAAATGGTATCGTATTTGGGTAAAGTTAATGACGGTATTCCTCAGGGTTCTATATTGAGACCATTGCTGTTCTCGTTGTTTTTGAACGACATTTCTACATGTATCGGGTTATTCGGAAAGTAATTTCGGTAGATTATATCAGGGCCTTCTAGAGTATAGAACCATAAGCATCATGACACATTTTTAGAAGCTTTTTTACTGGTATAACTTTTCACTGATTTCCATAGGATTCTATAGTAAAAATGGTGTTTTTTAGTTTCAAGTTTTTCAATGAAAAAAGCAAAAATATTCGTTTAATTGGTATTATGGGTTTTATTGGTAGTAGCATAATTTCATGCTCATAAAACTTCTCATCTTTGTTGGCTGATCCAATTCATTTTTGACGTCCCCGTTTGCAGTAAAATTTTGCAGTCTAAAAAATTTTGTATAGACCGGAACAAGTAATAATCCGGAGGTGCCAGATCCGGAGAATATGGTGGGTGTGGTAGTGTTAAAGATTTTGGCAAGCTACCAAACTTGTATGGGGTCTCGCATTATCTTGGTGGAATACTATACTTTTTCTATTGATCAACACTGGTCTTATCTATTTAAGTGAATTATTCAATTTGTCCAGTTGATGACCGTATACTTCAGAATTGATCGTGGTATTGTTCGGTAGAAGCTAAAAAAACGATTCCATTGAAATCCCACCAAACAGACAGCATCACCTTTTTTCATGAACATTGGCTTTCGACGTGGTCTCAAATTCAATCTCCTTCAAAAATGGATCATTTTCTTGACGATGGAGAAGCATATCACAGACGTCAATGCAAACATTTGGTACCCATATGTCAAGTTTTGAAATGAAACCAAGGCGTTTCACGTGATTATGAACGAGTTGCTCTCGGCGGTTTGCATAAATCAATGCCTTTATTTTGTTTTCATCAGCTTCAACTGGCATTCCAGAACGTGGTGCATTTTCAACATCAAAATTGCCGGAACGAAATTTTGCAAACCAGTTTTGGCACTGGCGTTCTGTCATTACATCTTCTCCATACACATCCAATAACTTTTTTCTTGCTCGATCAGTATTTTTACATTTTCAATAGTAAAAAAGTAAAATATGCCAAAACTGCTGCTTTCGACCTTCCATATTTGATTGTGTACCAAACAAAAACTATTACGCAGAATCAATCAAACTTTTTTACAAACAAGCCTTGCTATATCAGCGGTCAAAATAATCCGGCTTAAGTGTAAAGTTGGCAGTAAAAAAAACGAAATTACTTTCCGAATAGCCCAATATTAATTTTCAAATTTATGTGGATGATGTACAGATTTATCTGGGTGGCAATTTTAATCAAATTCGAAATATTGTTGAAGTTAAAGTTAAAAATTGAATTGATGTAAACTAAAAATAATATAGGACCACGGAAAGAACCTTGGGGAATACCATATTTAATTTTAAATGGTGTGCTTAGTGATTTACCTATCCTTACGATAAAAGGTCGATTACTGAGATAAGATTCGAACCACTTCAGTGGCACACTTTAGGCAACAGTAGCTTGTAATTCACCATATCCAAAGCCAGTTAAAATCGATGAAGACTGCACCAATACACTTCTTCTCATTTAGATTAATATGTACTACTTATACCAGAAAGCCTTGATGCTGAGAACTAAGAAAATCAAATTTATCAAGAAACTTTTTAATCCGAGGTTTCAATGATTTTTCGATGATCTTCAATTGTGGATTGTAGAGCAATGGGTCGATAATTTCCAAAAATATATCCCTCTTTTTAAAGATCGGGATAAAATTCACCGCTTTTGACTCATTAGAGATAACACTATCAGCAAGATATTGGTTAATAAATCGAACTAAAGTTGTTGACTTTTAGCATATTCGAGCTAATACCAAGAATATCAACTGCTTTACCAGTTTTAAGTCCTTTAATTAATCTCTGTTTCATCGACTGGGTTAATAAAAAATGCTTCCGGAATATCAGTGGAGTAAGAACACACATTGGCATACGTATAAACTTTGAAAGGATAGTTAGAAGATCTCAAATCGTTAACAATTAATTCAGAGTCAGACAGTATACCTTAGTTATTAGGAAAATTCGTTTGATATTAGTTCGATTTACATTTTTGCTCAGAATATCATTAAGAACAGACCAGGCCTTCTTGCAATCTTTACCTCAATCACTTAACTTTTTTACTGAAGGAGTTGTGTTTATCAAAAATTAAAGATGCATTGACTTTGCTACACAATTTGAGAAAGTAATTATGCAGTTTTTTTTTCTCTGGGTTTTATCCATTACAAGTAGCAAACTAGCAACTTATTTGAAATCCACGGTTTAAGTTTTTTATTTGAATTATTCTTAATTACATTTTTTCATACATAAATCAGCAGATTGACTTACCACTAATACCATATTGGTTAAAACGTGGTGGGATTATTTTATTAATGCCTAGTACTCCAGAGAAATCAAATGACGTATTGATTCAAATTTACTAATCTTAACTTTTTTGAAAACCAGTTCTTTTTCTTGTTCAAACAATTTCGAGATACGTAAATTAATTCATCCAATATAGTACGATAGTGTTAAATGATTATACAACGTGCTATTCAGAATTTATATTTTGACTGGTGGGATTCCGGTCCTTATCACCGAACCTGCGATTCCAGCTCTAGAATAGTTTGCTTTTTAATTTACTCTAATTCATTGGTATTAATGTCACTTTCATAACAATTCTAGTGCAACGCAGTAACCGACCTTCAACACACGATTCTACATACTCATTCTAACAGATTTATATAGGGAAATAGTTCTGTTGGCCGAAGGAAGATTGAAAACTCCTACCTTTCCAAAACGTTAATGCCGGTAGATTCGCTTTATCCAGAGAAGAAACATGATCCATCCATCAAATAGGATCTGTGGAGCGATTCGTATTCAAAGCCTTAAAGCCTCTTATTTTGCGGAAATTTCCTTGAGCGATAACCAGATTTCTTCAAATACGATAATCATTGGAATTATATTTTTAAGAATATGGAAACGATTACGTGGATCGCCATTAAATATTAAACACTCTGAATTGATAAAAACGTTGCTTGAATGATTTGCAACTAAATCCGCAGTAGGATTCAGATTTACGGACTCTATATGTAGTAACCATTTACCAGAGACCAGTTTAATCTGGTATAATTCTGGTATAGCGTATAGGGGTCATATTGTTGCTTTTGACGCAAACATTTTTGAAAAATGCCCGAGCTATAAATTATGGACCAAACACACTTTGACCGTGACCTGTCATGAGATTTTCAATTAAAGTTTTTTTCGATTTTTCTTACGATATAAAATTTATTTAAAATTTGTTGCTAAGACCAAAAACAATAAATTGTTTGTTAATCTTTTTAATTTTCAGTAATGTATAGGTACGTTAAATTTCCCTCATGACATATCTATCTAAATTATATCGACAAAAAGATGTTCTCGCAAGTACTTTACCCTATTTTAATTTTGTCTAATTAGAAACATTAATCTGAAATACTGGATATAATCGTTAAGAACCATTTCTAGAGGATACATATTTGAAATGAAATTTATTGAAAAAAGCTTTTTAAAAAAGCTCATTACAATTACACTAATTAAAGTCTCTAATTAGATACCATTTTTTATTTTACCATTTCAGATATTCATCACACTCACACACACACACCAGCATCCGCATTAACATAAGAATACCCCAAAGATTTTTCAAAATGTACAAAAAATTATTTTTATTAATTTTTGTGCTGCTATGTTTAATTGAATTAAATGGATTTGGGCAAACTACTGTAAGTACCACAAAATATTTTAATTTTTATTGTTTTATAAAAGAAAGTTGACATTTTATTCGTACATAATTTTGGATGTAATTTTAACGTTTTGTTGCACTCTATAAAAATGTCACCAGAAAATGGCAAACAAAAATCTTTTAAAATTTTAATGCAAACCATAAAATAATTTAATCTTTGTTATTTTATATGAAAGTTAAATTAGGTCATTGACCATAGTTGAATTAATTCGATTTTTTTTTTCTTCTGTATTTATATATATTGCAAATCTTACTAATACTGTAAAATTAAGTTTCTTAATTGAACGGAATAAAAAGTGTAATTGTATATCAAATTCTTGTGTACTGGTTTTATATGCTGCGTACTGTGTATGTAAAGTTTTAGTAAATATTCATTCAAAGAATCTGACTTTGTTTGTAACTCTTTGAAAGTAAATAATTGAGGTAAAAAAAAATCAGAAGGCATTATATCAAAGTTGAAAGCTTTTACTTGCAAAGGTAGGTTTAAGTTGGAAATGTAATAAACGTAATAAAAATCTTTTACGATATGATTTACTGATTTGTCATTAACGATGCATTAAATAAAATCTCTCTCAAACGTTTACTTGCTCAATAAATCGTAATGATAGTATCTATATTCAAAGTTATAAAACTTGGAAGCCATAAAGTTGTTCGATTTAATTGGTTATTGGTTATTGGACTTGGCAAGTCTATAACACACTTGGTAAAAGCGGTGGTAACACAAAAAATGTAACTACGTACCAAAAAAATGTAAATAAAATTAGTAGTTCCTTTTTTGTTTTCGGGTTGGTCACAACAAAGAAAATTTTTCTCAAAAATTTTCTTCCGAATACAAAATTCTTTTTGTGTTGTATAAAATCAAAAGAAAAACATAATCAAACTTGGTTATAATTTAATAAAAAGAAAACTAAAACGATAGAAATATAAACCAATATAAAATAAAAATCGTTATTTTCAATAAAACTATATACAAGCGGGCCTATATACAGGTGGGCCTTATACACGCGGGCACCCACAGCCCCAAGATACAATCAACGACTTAACAACACAATAATAAAGAGATTATCGCACAGATAGTGCAGCCGGTCGGGCAAACAATTAAATTGGAGTCAGATAGTGTACGGAGTGGTTCTAACCGTATACACCACCACAACTAGAGAGCGCCATAAGGGAATCATGGAAAACTAAGTTCCACCAGGTTTGAAGGGTGAGATTTGCGGGAAGATTGGATATGTCACAAGGCATCGACATATTTCTCAAACTTGGTAAGGGCTGGATTAAATTAATCAATAAAAGAGAGAATAAGTGAAGAGAAAGTGAATAAGTGAGGACCTCAAACAAGCAAACCTTCAAAAATTTTGTATTCGAAAATTTTCTGAATTTTTTTTTAAAATTGTTTATTAAGGAACAGTAAAATACATTTAAAGCGGAACAAATCTAGCTCTACTTCTACTCTTGTTGCGCCACTCTTCATATATGTATAAATTTTTTTGTTTTTATGCACGGCCGTTTTACTATATCAGTATCCGTTTTAAACATTCTTATACATAAACAACAAGGATGCAAATCGCGTTTCACTCCGTGCTCTGTGATGTGCCATGTTCGATCTGACGAACGTAAACTTGAGATTACTTTGATATTTAAGATGAGAGAGATTGTGTTATTAGCGCCGCCAATTTTGACATGAAGCTACCGAAATAACAAATCTTTTGGACCTTCTATGCGCTATCGTTGAAGCACTACGACTTTGTTTTTCCGCTTCCCTATAAATTAAGCATCACTCTCCTCACGGCCTGTTGTATAAATTAGCAAAGGTAAGTAAAAGTTTCGGGCACATTAATTATTCGACAATATTTTCAAGTTTTAAATGTAATGTTGATGACTATTTTTGACGTCTATCGACCTTGTTAGCTGAAAGTTATAAAATGTCGGTAATGTAGATAGTGCCTTGGCTATCTCAGCCGAAAGTTACCCGCCGACATAATTCAGCCGAAACAAATTTCATATAAAATGAAAAATTGACAAAACAACCTATAAACTGGAATTTCCATATATGGAATTTATGGCTATTGATACAGGCTCATTTGGTTGTCACTGTTTGCGTTGATAATAGTAGAGACGAGCATAATATATAATTTAAAAATTTGTGTAAATTCAACCCTTCAAATGCCATGTCTGAAAAGTGGTTCAATAAAAGTATCCCAGGCATGTACAATAGGGAGAGATGTACCAGCTAAGTGTATAAATTGTAAAGGCCAACATCCGGCCAATTATCGGGGCTGTGAGGTTGCTAAACACCTACAAAAATTAAGAGATAAATCACGAAATCAATCGCAAAATCATGAAATTCGAAGGATTCAACTCCACTCCAGGATCAAAATCCACAACCAAGCAACGCAGGGCAAAGAAGAACATTTGCTCATGTAGTGAAACGCTCGGGTTCAACCAAATATATGGGCTCTGAAAATAATCGAATTATGGAAAACATTATAAACAGCATCGAAGCTATTACAAAGCGGCTAGATGACCAAAGTAACCTGAACAACATGATATTTGATCAACTGAAGAAAATGCAACTCCCACAACGCAATTCGATAAAAAATGTTAAGTAAGAACACAACTTTCAGAATAGCAATCTGGAATGCGAATGGACTTATGCAACATATTCCAGAAATAGAAATATTTCTAAATACAGAAAAAATCGACATTTTTCTAATATCCGAAAGCCATTTTGTTAAATCTTCGTTTGTTAAAATCCGGGGTTATAACTTATATCATTCCATTCATCCAGCGGAAAGAGCAAGAGGTGGTTCAGCATTACTAATAAAAGAAAATATAAAACACCATGTAGAAACAGAAATCGAAGAAGAAACAATGCAAGTCACCACTGTTAGGATTCACATTAAACACAGACAGCTTACTTTCTCCGCAATATACTGTCCTCCCCGGCATAACTTGAAAAGGGAGGACTACATTAAACTATTTAAATCATTAGGACGTGATTTTATTATTGGAGGAGACTTTAATGCAAAAAACACCTATTGGGGATCTAGACTTACGACGCCAAAGGGTAAAGAATTGTTTCAAGCAGGGCAGACATCAAAATGTGAATTGTACTCTGGTGGTTCCCCAACATACTGGCCCAGTGACGAAGCTAAGATACTGGACCTAATCGACTTTTATATAACAAGAGGTATATCTCAGAACTATATTCACATTGAAAACAGCAATTCTCTAGTATCAGATCACTCACCGGTTATCATGACAGTCAGTGAAACTGTAATTCAAAGGGAAAGTGCACCCAGATTACCAAATTCAAAAACAAACTGGGATCTCTTTCGTGAAATAATGGAGGACAAAATCAATCTCCAGGTACCGATAAGAAATTCTCGACAGTGGGAAGACGAATTGGAGCAACTCAATGAAATAATTCACTATGCTGCATTGGCAAGCACTCCCATTTTGCAAAATAAGAAGACGCTTAACATATCCTACCCAATGGAAGTTAGAGAGTTGGTAAGAGAAAAACGACGAGCTCGTAAAACCTGGCAAATTAATCGAACACCGGAGAACAAAACAATTCTTAACAATTTATGTAACAGCCTCAAATCCCTTCTTAAAGAAGTTAAAAATGAATCAATCAACAGATATCTAGTTAGCCTAACTGATGAAAAAAATTCTGATTACTCACTGTGGAAGGCGACGAAGGGACTCAAAAGACCCAAAATGCAAGTGCCTCCACTTAAAAAGGATGATGGAACCTGGGCAAGAGTATCTCCAGGAAACCTTCCAACCACTACCAAGACAAACTGCCAATGAAAATATAATATCTATTCACAAGCTGGATGAGTTTGAAATACGGCCAGTAACTCTCAAAGAATTAAAAGAAGAAGTGAAAAGTAACATGAATGTTAAAAAAGCCCCAGGGTATGACTTGATTACTTGCCAAATTATCAAAGCTCTACCAGACAAAGGATTTCGTAAGCTACTACACATAATCAATGAGACCTTTCGGTTAAAATATGTTCCGCATCAATGGAAAGTAGCAGAAGTAATCATGATACCAAAACCTGATAAACCACCTAACGATAAAAAATCATACAGGCCAATTTCTCTGCTGCCAATTATGTCAAAACTCTTTGAAAAATTGTTACTAAAGAGACTTAAACCAATAATTGATGACCGACAACTAATTCCTCCACATCAATTTGGATTCAGAGAAAAGCATTCTACAATTGAACAGGTCCATAGAATCACCAACATAATTGAAAGAACGTTAGAACGTAAAAAAGTATGCTCAAGCATATTCCTGGACGTCGCGCAAGCATTCGATAAAGTCTGGCACAGTGGTCTGGAATACAAGCTGCTTAGAGATCTACCGAGACAATTCTATGCCATACTAAGATCTTATTTATCCAATAGACACTTTCGAGTGAAATATGAGGATGAATACTCTGAGCTAAAGAAAATCTCTGCCGGTGTCCCGCAGGGGAGTGTCTTAGGACCAATCCTGTATTTACTATATACAAGGGACATACCAACCACAAATGAAGGAACCATAGCTACCTTTGCAGATGACACAGTAATTATGGCAGTTGGAAATAATGTCGCTGATGCAACGAGCAAACTCCAGAGGATGACCAATGCGGTTTGTAACTGGACAAAGCGTTGGCGAATCAAACTTAATGAGACAAAATCCACGCATATTAACTTTACTTATCAAAAGGCTTACCACCTACCTATAGAAATTAACTCGCGACTCGTGCCATATGCAAATACAGCTAAATACCTTGGCATGACCCTCGATGCCAAGCTTAAGTGGAGAGAGCATGTTAAAAAGAAAAAAGAAGAACTTAACATAAAGTTCAGAAAAATGTATTGGCTCATAGGTAGAGGCTCTGAGCTTACAATTCACAATAAGCTGCTGCTATATCGGCAAATTTTGAAGCCGATATGGACCTACGGTATACAACTCTGGGGATGTACCAAGCAAACAAACGCCAAAATGATACAGACGTTTCAAAACAAGGTTCTTCGTAGCTCCCGTCAATGCTCCCGTGGTACGCAAGAAATGAAGACCTTCATAGGGACCTACGGATGGAATACATCAAAGAGGAAATAAAAATGCATGCTGCAAAACACGAAATAAGGCTCCAGGAACATGGAAACCCCTATATTCGCCATATGATAGATAACCCTGTCGTTGAAAGAAGACTCCAAAGAACGAGGCCACTTGACCTAGTGAACTTACCAAACTAAAATTAGTAAATAGGTTTAATTGATTATGGGGCTAACCAGTGGTTACACCCCAACAAACGTGAATTTTACTAGATATATAAAAATTTGTATTTGAAAGAAAAATTGCTAGATGAGCGCAGTCTCAGTTGTAATAAAATAAAATGGAAAAAAAAAAATAAAAGTATCTAGTCAAGAGTTTTCTTTAGAAAAATTATCAGGTCAAGTTTCATGTGGGAAGCCCGGGAAAATTCGTTTCAATGAAAGGTCCATATAAAATTTAAAAATTTGTATAAATTCAACTTTTAAAGTGTCATGTCTGGAAAGTGGTTCAATTAAATTAATGTACATAGCAAACAGTTATCCATACAAAAATTATGAGGCAAGTCTCATGTGGAGAATGCGGGAAAGTTCGTTTGAATGAAAGTCACCTATAAAATGTAAAAATTTGCATAAATTCAACCTTTAAAGTGTCATGTCTGGAGAGTATTTTAACTAGTGTGCCTAGACAATAATTTTATCCCTAGAGAAAATTCCCCCCTTTTCCAAAATAATTTTAAAGAATTTCTGTCAATTTTTGTTAAAATATGTATGTTTCGGCTCTCTTCCAGAATATAATACAAGAAGGATCGGTAAATTCTCCCTTTTCCAAAATATTTTTAAATAAATCTTCCGTTTTTTCCAGAATATGTCCTGGCTTTTTTCAAGAATATATTACTAGAGCAGAAAATTACCGCAGAATATGTCTCCGTAAAAGAAAATCGTCGAAAATAAACTTTTAACGATGTGCTCTGACAGCACCTTTTCTGGGAATCTGTTTTTGGGATAGCATCTGCATGGCACGAGCATTTCCACTGACGTAAATATCAAAGCGTATTTAATCCAATGTTATCAAAAACATGTACGTACGTTGTTTGTTACTAGCGCCTAAACTAACAAACAAATGATAAATTCTGAAAAGAGCGAAGGGGAGTTCAAATTTATATTTAACTGCTATTCACCTGCTTGTTTCTAGTTACATAATAAGGAGAAATGAAAAATATTTTGGAAAAAGGAAATTTACTGATCCTTCTAGTATTATATTCTAGAAAAGAGCAGGGACATATTCTGGAAAAAAATTGAGAGAATTCTTTAAAATTATTTTGAAAAACGGGGGAATTTGCTTTAGGGATAACTATTGGCTAGGCACACTAGTTGAAATACTTTTCAGAAATGACCTTTTAAAGGTTGAATTTACACAGATTTTTAAATTTTATATGGTCGTTTGATCCAAACAAATTTTCCCGGTCTCCCCACGTGAAACCTTGCGTGACAATTTTTTTGGAGATAACTGTTGGCTATGTACACTAAATGAAATACTTTTCAGACGTGACACTTTAAAGAAGAATTTATAGAAATTTTTACATTTAATATTGGCCTTTCATTAAAACGAATTTTCCAGGCTCAAACTTGCTCTGATAATTTTTCTAGGGATAACTGTTAGCTAGACTCACTAACTGAAATTCTTTTCATATATGACACTTGAAAGGTTGAATTTATAGACATTTTTAAATTTTATATGGGCCTCTGATTCAAACGAATTTTCCCGGGCTCCCCACTTGAAACTTGTTCTGATAATTTTTGTAGGGATAACTGTTGGCTATGCACACTAATTGAACCACTTTCCAGACATGACACTTTAAAGGTTGAATTTATAAAAAATTTTAAATTTTGTATTTGGCTTCTCTGATGAAACTTATAGTATAATTTCTAAGGTATGCAGTGACACACCAAAATGAGCCTACATTCAGCCGTAAAATCACTTCATGAAAATACCAGTTTATACGTTGTTTTGTAAATTTTTCATTTTATTTTAAATATATTGGCTAGTAACTTTCGGCTAAGATAGCCAAGACACTATCTGCGTTACCGATATTTTTACTTTCGGCTAACTTTAATAGTGTCGCCTATCGTTCCGCAATTGCAGACAAAAGGGGAAAAAGGTCAACACTGGTAAATTTGTGATATTCACATTTCCAATTGTTTCCTCTGGCTATTGTTAAAAATAATAAACGCCACTTCGTAGTAAAACCCATAGCAGTTATTTGGGTTGGTAATTATGTATTTGTGCCAAACAAGTTTGTGATTATAAAACTATCATAAAGCGCAGGTACATAAAATTTGGGTGTTACATCACTACTTTTCGGCTACCCACGTAGGATTTTAGTTTTAAGCTTATGGGCATAGATGATTATTTGATTCAATGAAATTTTGGTGCATCTCTCAGCCTCATTTGTTCTACACGAAAAGAAAAACTTACTCTGTCAGTTTATCTTGGAAATTGAGAGGTAATCAAAGAGAAGTTAAGACATATCTAAAATGACGACTGTTGCTTGATTTTAAATTATATGCTAACCTCAGCGAATGAGTATTTAACTTTACAAGTGTCTGCCCCTTCTTTAAATAATTTACAAGTGCCATAGATCCGTGTTTATGAGTCATTGACAGGCTTTTCATATGGCGGAGTTTGGGCCCAGTTCGAATCCAGACAGGAGATTTTTCATTATTTTATCACGATGAGTGATGGCGAGCGACGACAACATAAACAATGATATTCTGTTGTAGCGCGCAATTCTGGCGCTTGAACTGCCATGTTATTACTATAGGCTGGCATATTTGACTGTTAAATTTGGTTTGCATACACCATAAAAATATGTCGAAACCCGTTTTTGAATCATTTTGATTCATTTTTATTGAATAATAAAATTGGTTCCTTAATCAATTAGTTCTAAGGTAGCCACTCAAAAATAGTAGTCAGAATCACAAATTTTCCATAATAAAATATAAATTGCTGAAACCTCATGAGGTGATCAGAATCAGAGCTTCGGTCTTCAATTCAACTCCCAAATCAATCCCTAATTGAACTTCTCAAGTCAATCTTCAGGTCAACCTCCAAAAACCATATTTATGCAAAGTTTGGTTCAAATCAGTCAAGCCGTGTGAATTTGTTTTAATATCTTACACATACCAGGTTTTACACTTCAAGTTGAACCTTTAGCAAATTATATGTATGGCCAATTAGGATAAAACTTATCTATTTCATAATGGATTTTAGTGAAATTTGACATTCGCGATAGAAATGGGATTCTAAAATAATTTTTCTATACAGTTCTGGATTATGGCCAAGTACGTTGGAACTTGCCAATTTCTCAACCGACTACGATGAAATTCGATAGGTAAACTGGAAGTAGGATTCTACAGTTATTTTTAGATGAAATTCTGGAATATAGCCAATTAGGATGGAACTTGGTTATTCCTTAATCTATTATTATGAAATTCAAAATTTGCGATGGAAGGAATATTGGAATATTTTCCAATTTTTTCCAAACATTTCAAAATATTTATATAATCAGATATTTTGGACCAATTAGTATGGCAGGTATCCGATTCTCTTGACGTACAGGTTCCAAAAGCTTTTCAAATATCAGCCTTGATGATAGAAACTGTTGTTCGTGTAGCCGCTGAACGTGGATGTTTATGTTTGTGGTGTCAAAAATAATATTTTTTTTCTAATGTGTCTGCACCAAAATTATAGTTACACCTTTCGAAATTCAATCCTCATACTAAGGAAAGTGATATTTTAGTCATGGCTAAAACATGATTGGAGATTAACGACTCCAAAGTATTTAAACTTGTCCCCAAACATCGCGATATTGAATCTTTGAAGTTTGTTTGCTACAAATTGGGAATAAAAGCAAATTTTCGGCCTAAGGCTCTTGATGCAAATACTTGGCCGACCGGGGTACATATTTGGGAATTTAATAATCAAAATTTTCGGACAATATTGCCTCCACGAGTGAAGTTTCGGACAACCGCTGCAGCCACCAGTACAACACGTTAAATTATAACAACTTGTATTATAGTAAAAAAATTTCAAGTGATAATCTGCACGTAAATGTAAATTGTTCTATAAAATTTGGCCATTTAAATGTACTTAGTTTGGTTAAACATTTCAATGAAATTACTATACTGTTAGAGATACACAAATCGAATTTTCCCGCTTTATCTGAAACTCTTCTTAACAGTAAAATTACAAACAAGTCGCTCCATATCAATAATTACAAACTATGATCGTATTAATAATACGCGATGGGATGGGTCTAATTTGGGGTCAGCAAATTGTTCTCTGGTGCCTTTGGTAAGGTTGAAGTTTTGGCATCTGTACTGTCGGGCGATTTGGCAAAATTCTTATTTTTTTTATTTATAACCCGCCGGCTGCTTGTTCTGAGGATATTAATAATCCACAAATAATTTTTTCTGAATATTTGCCACAGTATTAGAAAATTATTTGTTGTGGTGATTTTAACTTTAATATGTTGTTTAGCAATAAACTAAGTACATACTTGCTTGAGTTTACATAATTTATTTTATTTATCTTATAAACCGACTAGATTGCATAGCACCCTATTGGATTTGACCATTTTGTGTGAGGCTGATAAGCATAATATTATTTCTTTTGGGTAGCTTGTTCTTTATTTATACTGTTGTTCCTAATTATAAAGCAATAAATCATGATTATTTTATAAGTTGTTTCTTTTCGTTAGACTGGTTAAATCTTTATTTTTATCCTGATGTGAATGATATGCTTGAAGAATTCAATTCAAATTTCTTAAAATTAGATACTATTTGTGTGCTCGTAAAACAAGTATAAATAAATGTCCCACTGCTCCGTAGTTAAATGCACATATTTTGAGTTTAATGCAACATAGAGATTTGGCAAACAAAAAATATAAAAGATTTGGATTAGAGCTCGATTTTGAATCATTTAAATATTTTAGAAATAAAACCAACAAATGCATCAATCAAGCTAAAAATTATTTTATTTTGGGAATTTGCAAAACCCTAAAATATCGTGGAGCAATTAAAAATTACTTGGTATTTCATGTAAGTCAACCGAAGCAGTCATTGACTTTTTTGCTGAAGAAATTTTGGCTGGGATCAGTAAACTTACCGAATCGCTAGGTGTTTTGCCTTTACCCGATTTGGATTTTATTGATTGTGATAGTTATGGGTTTGCTTTGGATTGTGTCGATGAACTTATGGAATTGGATGCAATTCGTACAGTTAGGTCGGATTCAATGGCATATGACATGGCAAACTTCAAAGTATTAAAATTATTTATTGATTTGTTTCTTCCACATATCACTTTTATAATTAATCAGTGTTTGACGAAATCAGTATTTCCTGATGTGTGAAAAGCGGCTTGGATTATTCCCCTACCTAAGAAGGATGTAATTTCCAATATATGTGCCATTCGCCCGATTAGCGTTTTGCCTGCCCTATCTAAGGTCCTGGAGAAAATTATACAGCTACAAATTCTTGAGCATCTTAATATATATATAATTACATATGCAAATACCAATCTGGTTACAAATCTGGCCATAGTACTAATGCATACTTGTGCATATTGTTGATGATCTATCTGCTTATTAGACAAAGCTAATTCATTTCCAATTTTAGTCATATTAGACTTTTCTAAAGCGTTTGATTGTGGTAATCATATCCTTTTGCTTCAAAAGTTAAAGTTATTTTACAATATAGTTGCTGGAGTACCTCAAGGGTCAATTTTCGATCCTTTACTTTTTCCATTTGTCTTGGTATATTTTAAATTTCCGATTTCATCTTTACGCTGATGTTTGCACTGTATGTTGGTGACTTGTTAAAATTGGAGGAGGTCGTGATACAACTTAATGTAGATCTTATTGTTAACTAGAAATAATTCACATAATACTGCACCTGTGCTCTTTTTAAACAATGATTTTGGTATGACCATGTAAGTTCTTTGTGCCAGCGTCTTAATTACGGTTTATATTCGCTCAGACTAATAAAAAAGTTTTGTCCAGTTGACTTACGGATATAGTATCTTGTTAAAAGTTTAATTATACCAATTTTCAGCAATTGTGATGTAACATTTTTTAATTGTGATAGTTTCCCAATACGGTTAGTTGAGGTTACGTTTAATAATTGTGTGAGATATGTTCATGAGTTCATGGCCTTAGACTTGGTTGAGTTTTACTCTAATAGAACTGCTGTCTTTATTTTCCGAATATTTAAATCGGGCGAACCATTATACTTACATGATAAATTCAATTTTTCTATGTCATTTAAAAATAGGAACGTTAATTTGCCTGTTAGTAGAAGTAATGTTTACAATAACTCCGGATTAATAAATGCGATTATCACTTGGAACAGTTTGCCTACAGAATTAAAAAATATAAGTTCGATTAATAAATTTAAAGCAGTTATGTTAAAACTAGTAACTAAGAATCAAAATTCATGTACATAATTGTAATTAACATATTGTTGTAGGTATATGTTAACACTTTCGCTTCGGGCTATTTTTCCTAAAACTTTCATATAAATCAGGGTATTTTTGGGAATAATGGAATTTTAAAAAATAAAATAATTTAATAAAAATCTAATAAAAACCAAGGCAAATATATAATCCCGTTATCTAAGAATTTATCAGGAAAACAACATTTGTATATTGGAAATTGAAATTTTATTATTGTTAATTTTAAGTGGTTCTATACTATTGTAAATATGTGTTATGTACAAAAACCACGGCTTATTATAAAATAAAACATTATTATTATTAAAAACTGATTGGCGGAAAAAAAATCGAAATCGGGCCAGCCGTTCTCTTGATACCATGAGTACAGATATCCAGACATACATAAGTACAGACGGTCGGACATTTTTTTTTTGGTTTTCCAGGCTCAGGAACTTTCAGAATATCGAGAAAAGTGATTTTGAACCAACCAAATTTTTGCTCATTTTTGACAGGATTTCAATACTTTGGTCTTTTTAGACCGAAGTAATTTTGAAGATTCTCTTTATAATCTGCATAAAATTCAGATTCCATCTTTTTTGTCTGGCAAGGTTAAACCACTTTAGATAATGTCTTGTAGTTTTATTTTATAGATTAGGGCGCTTAAATGTGAAGATTGAACCAGATAAATAGTTTCAGAAAACAATGAAAGCCATGGCTCTAATTTCGGGCACATTCTTAGTAAATCTGGCGCCTCCTACCTACCACTAGAATTGGTTTGAGTGGGCATTTTCTTAAGTTTCACTAAAATATTTTCCAATTTTAAAAAATTAACTTTGTGAAATTATAAATTCACCTTGAGAAAATGGTGTAAACATAAATCCAACCGTCTTATACCCCGAAAAGTTTAGGTCGGAATAAGAAAAATAGAATTGTCTAAACAGTTCATAACGTCAGCTAAACCATAACTAGTGATTGCTATTAACATTTTCACGTTAGCCTCATAGTAATTCACGTATTGCCGTGCAAGATCAATGTAACGTCAAAATTGGCCTTTCAAGGTGAAATGTAAAGTTTTTACCAAAAACTCAACATTCATAACCATTGAGTTACATTTACATGATAAGGCAAAACAGCAGCAGTTTAGCAAGATTTGAAACCAATTTAAATCTGCTACGTTGAATAAGATATTTTAAGCCAGATTTCAAGTCAAAGTGGAGCTAAAACTCTAAGATAAAATCAATATCAATTTTTATTCACTTGTTCATCGACTTAACATAAGATGAATTTAAACTGGTCACCGGATCATCTGGGATGAGAAATGAATAAAAATAAAATCTTTTTGAAATACATATTAGGTTTTATCAGCTCATCAATTGAATCATTTTTATATGATTCATCCGCGAAGTGATCCGTTAAATTACATACATTAAAATAATGAATTAGCTTTAAAATAAAACTCTCGCCATCATTAATTTCCCCACCATCAAGTTTTGCCCTGAGAAATAATGCTGATAATTTTATTTGGAGCCAACGCTTACCATTAAACCCAACCAGAGAATTAATATTGGGTTTGTGATGTGAAAATACCAATTTTACTTCCACAGCTTCCAGGAAATTTAAATTTATATTTACAATTAAAAGTTGAGACGAAGATTCTTCAATGAATTCAATGATTTGATTGGTAAATTATCATGTGATTCTTTATTTAAAAAGCTTAATATGTCATATAACTGCTAGAATTTGTTAAAGCTATATATTGAAGCTTTTCAAATTGATATTCCTGTAATCGAAGGTTGAATTTAAAATGTACTTGATTTTTCGGCTTTATTATAGACAATATATTAGTAGTAATGACATTTACAGTATTTTCGATTTGGCAAATCAGATAAATACACAGGCCAATAACTCATAATATGTCTACTGGCAAAAGTAGAAATATCATTACTCCCCCCCCCCCCCCCCCCCTCTTTAGCTACCTGATGAGTAGACCTTACTTTTCAGTACGAAACCAAACTACTAACAGAATTGAACTCTCATTTTTGAGAGTCGAGACATTTGTATTGACTCTGGGGTAAAGTAAAGGGGATTAATGATATTTCTACTTTTGCCAGTAGATGTATTATGAGTTATTGGCCTCTGCATTTTTCTGATTTGCAAAATCAAAAATACTGTGAATGTCATTACTACTAATATATTGTCTATAATAAAGCCGAAAAATCAATTTGATTAACATACAATATTTTAACTTCTTAAAATGTACTGCATTGAAACGGCAGCAAAGCTTTCAGTTAATTTTTAAATCAAAGGAACTCTTAAGGTATTCATTTTAAAAGCTTTTAGAATACTATAATAATTGAATCATGCTTTTAGTTTACCAAATATTTCTTTTTTTATATCTCTGGAATAAGTAAAATAAATAAACTACAGAATTTTGCATACAAAATTGTTTTTAAACGTTAATGCTCTCTCAGAAAGCAAAGTTTTCATTTTGTGATAAAACGTTTGATATTAAAATTTTATTTCGGATTTAATGTTTCTTAGAACTAGTCTTGATATGTAAACTGAAACAAACATTTATTTGAACAAATATTATCTGAAACGTGACCTATTGGGTTAGTTGTTATTGGTATTGTAGAACATTTAAATTCGTTCTTAACCTTTATTGTATTAGTTATTTAGCAGTATGGAAAAAAGTGTTTTTAATAAATTCAAATAAATTACGATAACATATTGTGTCCGTTCAAAATATATCTAGTTTTGGGGTTTTTACAGCTAGTGCCCCATGCTCCCTAGGTGGACTCGTGGAGTCACGTTTTGTAGTCCAAATCAAAGTTTAACAATTTCGCACACTATGAAAACAATTTTTACAATTTATTTTTGCGAAACAATATTGTAAGCCTACAATTCTCTCTAGTTGAAGGAATATTTTGAGTTGGTGTAATATTTTTAAATATTGGCAATATTATGTCGGGACCAGGATATTTATTTATTTTGAGTTGTGGATGCTGCTCAGAATTCGGTTAAAAACATGTTTATGATAAGGAGCCCATTTTAATATTGTTAAAAAACCTAAAAGTAAAAATTAATTTTTTAATTGTTTGTTCCGAAAATTTTTATATATATAGCTACCTTAAATAATGGCTGTGTATCGGTATTTAGCCGTGAAAGAGGCTACAAAACTGACAGCAATACAGCCGCGATTTATTGATTTATGTATACTCATTATCAAACGTACAATGATTTTGAAGTAGAACTACATAGGTTCGAAAATTATTTATCAATCCTAGACAAGATCGACGATATGTATTACGAAGCACGTGAATTATTAGAAGATTCAATATTTGCATGTACGGGCAAAGTTGCGTTAAATACTAATCTAAATGAAGACATCAATCAAATATTATGCAATTTTCTAGAGCAACAAAAACCCTTTTACGAAGGAATACAAATTTCAAATTCGGTGCATGTCCCGAAATTAAATATAGAGCCATTCACGAGGGATTATAAGCTGTAGCCATCATTTTGCGACATATTCGTCAGTGCTGTAGATAGCAACGAGAAGCTTACTGGAGTACATAAACTACAACTTTTGAAACCCGTGTTACGTGTTGAACCAGCATCATTGTTGAGACATATTTCAACAACAGAAGAAAACTATCGAGAAGCGTGGATAAAACTGGAAAGCAGATATAATAAAAACAAGTCGATTGTGGCCGAATTAATCCAAACGTTTTTAGAGCAAAAATTGTATACTCGTGTCAACTGCAAGGATTTGAGAAAACTTTGTGACCAGTCGGATAAAATTATACGTGCTCTTCGTGATTTGGGTTCAGAAAATGAAAAAAGTGATCCATGGTTAATACACATTATTCCCAAATAAAATTGATGACGATTCAAGACAAACGTGGGTGAAGAAAACTATAAACAAGACAACCAATATTTAACATTTGATGAATTTATGAAATTTTTAAATAATAGATGCGATGCTTTGGAGTCTTGCTTGCGTGTTGAACAAAATCAATTCAAAGGCCAGTACCATATCGAAAAGCCACAAATGCATTTGCCATCGAAACCAACAAGTAAAATTGTATACATTGTAATGGTTGTACAAATGTGCATTATTCAGGAATTGGGATATAAAATCACGTATGGAATTTGCTAGAACGAAAGGTTTATGCCAAAATTGCTTATACGTAAAGGACATCTTGCAAGTCAGTGTACTTTCAAAACCGGCTGTTAAATTTATCACAAAAAACACCATACATTACTTCATTCAACACAAGTATTATACATCAACAAAATTCTCATCAAGTACTAATTGAAAGTCAATCAATTACACCACCAACAAGTGAATTTGTTCTTTGGGATGAAAATACAAGTACTAAGACATCATTCAGTAATTCATCGGCCACAATACTCCAGCACAACAACAAACCATTATCAACATCAAGGAGTATAACAAATGAATTTACGGCAACATTTACCACAACAAATAGTTATGCTCAAAATCAACCTACAGTTATGTTATTGCCTACTGCTATTATCAAGGTGCAATCACGCAGTAGACAATTTCAACCAGCTCGGGTATTACTAATAATCATAATGCAGAACGTCGTCTACTAACATGGAAAAGAGGTTTACAACGAATCCAGAATTATACAAACAGTACACACAATTCATTGATGATTATCGAGAATTAGGTCATGTGCATGAAGTAAAGTGGTCTGATTTGCCTGAAGAGGGCAACAAAAAATATTTTTTGCCACATCATGCTGTTTTGAAGGGTAGTTCAACAACCCAGTTACGTATTGTTTTTGATACTCGTGTAAAACCACAAGCTCGGTATCATTAAATAAAACACTGCACGTAGGACCTAAAATTCAACTCGATCTAAATACTATTTTGCTTAAATTTCGACTCCATCAAATTTCTTTCATTGCGGATAGAGAAGATGTATCGCCAAATACGTAACAATCCTGAAGATAAACCTTATCAACATCATAATATTTAAGTTATTTTTACAAAAATTGTGGATGCAGCGTTTTGATTGGGATTCGCCAGTTCTGGACCAATTAAAAGAGAAGATTAAAGAGACATAATTCATCCAAAATGCTTGAAATATTCCCAAAATGTCATGGTATCATGTTCCGTCAAAACAAAATCCAGCGTATTTCATATCAAGAGGCATTCAACCAGATACACTTAAAGATATCAAGATGTGGTCGAAATAATCAAGGATATGATTCGTTGGCCGAATACAACAAGACAACCAAAACAAATAGATGAGTCTATACTACAAGCACAACAACATATTTTATCTACGGTAACGGAACAGCGAAATGAAATTTGTCAATTATCTGAGAAAGTTTTATCTTGGTTCAAACTCAAAAGAATTGTGGTATAATCATCCTTCGATTTGCGAAGCGATCAAACGGCAAGAAATTACAAATTAGGGGTCCAATATTATTAAATGAACTATTTCGAGCTGAAGTGGTCATTTTCAGAAATATTCAAAGGATTGCATTCAAGGAGGAAATCAATTCATTACAAATCAATAAAGAAATGGGATCTAAATCGAAATTATTAGGTCTCGATCCATTCGTAACGAAGATGGCGTGATTTAAGTAGGAGGACTTAAACATCCAGTTATATTACCACAACATAGAATCAATCGATGTTGAAATCATCGCAGAGCACAAGAGGTATATCGGGGTCTACACTGACATATGGCCGTACGTACTGGCTCCGGGAGAATGCCTCATCTGCTCCTATGAGATGGGTCATTCTCCCTTTACAGTGCTCTCTAGCTTTGTTAATCGTCACTTTGTCGATCTAAATTTTAATTAGAATTTATGTGAAAATTAATTATTTTAATTTACAATAAATTATCTGCCACAGATTCTTTACGCACAAATTGACACCAGAATTTTTCTGATTAGATGAGGCGTTCTCTCGCTACAGTGCTTCCAAGCATTTTTAATCGCTGTTTTGTAGTTTGTAATTTTAATTAAAATTTCTGTGGAAATTAACTATTTTAATTTGAAATAAATTATCTGCTACAACTTCTTTACGTACAAATTAACACCAGAATGGCTCCGATCAGATGATGCATTCTCCCATTACGGTGTTCTCAATCTTTGTAAATCACCATTTTGTATTGTAGATTTTAATTTTAATTAAAATTTAAGTGGGGATTAATTATTTTAATTAACAATAAGTTATCTGCCACAGTTTCTTTACGTACAAATTGACACCAGAATCAATCCGGTCAGATAAGGGATTCTTATGGTTGATTGTAAATCGCTGTTTTGTACTTTGTAATTTTAATTAAAATTCATGTGGAGATTAATTATTTTAATTTAAAATAAATTATCTGTCACAGTATTATTAAGCACAAATTAATACTCGAATTCAACAAACAAATTAATACTCGAGTCAACTCCACTAATAATTATAAATTGTTTGCTTCTACATACATATCTTTACTGATGTTAATGAAGAAATAATGATTGTGCGTAGTAGGTAATATCGTATAGTAAATGATTACGCGATTGGGGAAACGAATTTTTAACATCCAGATCAAAGCAAACATTGGATATAGTTTGATGGGATGTGCGGAATTGATTTGTCGTGCGGTACAACTGAGAATTCTTCACAATTTCGGATATCTCGGACGACTAAATATAGCCACAACATTAAATTATACACAATTAGGTAATCTGTAGTCACCTTGAACAAGAATTAGATGAATGCATGTTTGTATCATTGGCTTACACATTCACGAAAGAGAATGAATTTTGTTTTTATTTGTATAATTAACTCATGTTAAATTTGCAAAATGTACGCGCGCGCGCATATCTTATAAAATTCTTAAAACACGACACGAACCTTGCTAATTAAATAGAAATTACAACTGTAAACATGTACCTGGTTGATGTTGCATGTTACATAAAATTAAATAAAATTACATCTAAATGTATAATTAAGTTTATCGGGTATATCCATAATTAAAAAAACATGTTTTTGCATATTATGTTAATGTTGCAAATGTATGTACTTAATTTAAAATTTGGTCACCCAAATTTCTGCTTTCTTGCTTGCGGTTATGTGACGTTATAATAGTATTAGACAATGAAAACTTAATTACCGATTTTGAAAATTCTTAATATCTAATCAACCGAAAAATACGCCTAAATCAACAATTTACATAATATTATATATTATGTAAATTCGGTGGTTCTTATATGCTAATTAGAGTAACACAACTAAAACTTTTACTTTTATTATTATTTAATGTGTTACAAAGGTGTAGCTACTGGAAAGTCTGTTTAATCATATGCAAAGACATACATTTATATACCAAAACCTTTCTGAACTCATTTTTTAGTCACGACATTGGTTTATTTGAAATCTATATACAACTTTTCTTGTGACAGGACACCAATGAAATTTTTACATCGGTGACTATTTATATTGCCATAGGTTCGAAATGAAAAACAATTATTTTATTTATTTTTATGTAGTTATTTGGTTAAGACTTCAGTTTAGATTGTGCAAACTTTCAAAAATATCATTCATTTTAGAAGTGCGACAAATACGTTTACCTATTCAAAATGCGAGATAAAAATGTCAAATGAATTAAAAATTGCATGTGCAAGGGCGGTGGTAAAGTTGACAATATAAATGTAAGCAATATTAATAAATCATGCACAAGCTATCTTAAATTATGATGAACAGTTTTAAGTAGTTTTGTGGTTCGTGTGCAATACAAAATTTTAGTCTTATAGAGAGACAAATAATTAGAAAGGTAATTTTATGTTGCCTAACTGCATTCATTTTAATAAAGAATTTTGTTTGTTTTTGTTAATTTTCCAATAGTGATAGAAGAATGGTAATCTATTGTATAGTGATTTTTGAAATAAATTATTAAAGCGATGTAAGGAATAATTTTGCAAACTTATACGAGCTGTATATTAATGTATATTACTAAATGAATTAAATAATCCTGTTAACACTTTAAATATTGCCTTATCCCATCGGATATTAAACGGAATATGTGCTTGGTTTACTCCTAATATCTGGTATCTTGAAATTTCATTGAATGTATCACACAATTTTCTGGTACAATTTGAGGTCAAATTTTTGTTTTGAAAAAGTTTTAATTGTCATTTTGTTAATCTAATTGTGTGAATTCATTGTGTTATTAAAGTGCGAAAATAAACACCTGGATAAGAGAAATATTTAGCAATTTTAAAATGGGTACCGTTCGTCGAGGAAGACCAGCCAAAATGGGGCGTATTATTCAGAATGTGAGCGAGCAAAGAAATTTCTATAGGATGCGAGTTAATGATTATCGCCGAAATCTTAAAATAAGAGCCCACATGTTGCTCAGGGAAGACTTGTTGGATGAATCCGTCCTACTAGTAAATAACTTGAGTGCAATGAATATTGAATGTGTGCATTGTCATGCTTTAGAGAGATAGGAGCTCTCTACCAGAACTACAGATACATCCGCAGCTGAGAGACTTAACTCTAAATAGTACAAAATTTTATCAAACACATTCGGAAATATAATAGTGCAATGGCATTTACCTCCCTATCAGCTACTAAAAAAAAATTTCAGGCAATGTTCCATATACTGTTTTAAGATACAATGACAGATTTACTATTACATTTCGGATTTGTTGACACCTAATGAAGAAAATGCTTCATATGGCCAGCATTTTACTTAATCGTCCGTTGCTACTGACGTACTGCTTGTTTTAACTTTTTAAGTCTTCACTGCGATCCTATACTGTATCCACTATACCATATCCGTATGTTGATCAAGGATGGGACCCTCAAATGACTCATATTGGTCGACGTCGACAAAAGCCGTCAACGAATGACGATGTTGCAATTTGCATGCTTCGACTTGCTATATGCCAAGTATTTTCAAACATTCACCAACCAAAAAATCTACTTCAACAATAAATCGTCGATTGTATGTTATAATAGGTGAAGGTGAAAGAGTGAATTATATTCGACAGCATCAGTCAGATATTCTCGTTGAACATTATAGAGGTCTAGAGAATTTTGTTCTGCGCAGTTACAAAATCTTGCTGCGGGAAAATTTGTTGTTTTACCGTCTTTTTTTTTTGGCGGGGTAGGGGATGTGGGGGTATTGGGAATGAATATCAAATGCGTGGTTTACCACACTGAAATATGCTTCTGATACTTGATAAAAATTTCAAATTTGAAGAACCAGCTGATAGTGATAAATGTATTTGTGCTGAAATATCTGATCCGGTATACTCTTTCCAAGGCTTTATAGTACTGTCGTTTCATGTAACATCTTTGGATGTATGATCCAAAGCCATGTGATGTTCGTAATCCAAATGCGCCATGCATGTATAATGGAAAATGCACAAAAAATTCCCGAAGGAGTTTTTGGAAGAAACGGTTGAAAATAATAACGGATATAAAAAGTATCGCAGAGGTAATAATGGAATAATTGAACGAAAAGGTGTTCATCAAATTGATAATCGTGATGTCATTCCTTATAATCCGTTTCTACTATTGAAATACAACGCTTACATAAATGTGGAAATTTGTTCCAGTGTCCGCTCGGTGAAACACCTTTTTAAATATCTATGACTCGGCATGCATGGAATTCGTTAGATGCTGGATATGATGAAATTGAAATATATGCAAACATGCGATATATTAACTCATAAGATTGTATTTTGCGTATTCATGAGAACGAAATGCATGACCGATAAAACATAAAATAGTTAGCAGTCCATGATGATGGCTTCAAGAATGTGTATTTTCGAGAAGGGAGCGAACAAAATGCACTTGAAGTATCAAATTCAAAGCGTATATAACATTAACAGCATGGTTTGATTTAAACATGCGTGATCAAAATGCTAACCAATATTTGTATAATGACATCCCGCAGTACTACAAATTTACTAAGAATAAATGGATGCCACGTCAAAGAGGTATTAGCAAAGTAATTGGAAGAATATACGGGGTCACGCCAAATAATCATACCCGATTTTATATACGCTCCTACAATGGGACAATAGAAATCTTCAAAGAAGCAGTACTTTCACGAGGTCTACTTGAGGACGATTCCGAATGGCACAACTGTTTGGAAGAAATGCAGAGCACGCATATGCCACGACAACTGCGGGAACTGTTTGCTTATATTTGTTGTTTTTGCCAACCAATAACACCACCAAATCAATTGTGGATGCCATTCAAAGCTTTTATGATAGAAGATATGGTTGAAACAGATGAATCTGCATCCAAAAACGCAGCATTACAGCAAATCGATCAAACTCTAAGAGCTAATGGTTTAGACTGCGGCAGGATCAGTCTATGCCAATACTAAATATGTTACGATCTATTGAGCCTACATATAACTAAATTGAAGATACTGTTCGAGGTGCTGGTATCTATGATCATTTAAATAATGATCAAAAGAATGTCGTAAATCGGATTCTGGACGCAAACTCAGATCATGCCGAAGCTAATTTGTTCTACTTGCAAACTCCTGGTGGATATGGTAAGACGTTCGTTCATTCATGTATTTTGAGTATATTTAGGGGGCGAGATGACATAGCTCTGGCAGCTGCCTGAATTGAAATAGCGGCACTACTATTAGATGGCGGAACGACACTCCATCGTTTATTTGGTCTTCCTGTAGACATTGGGTGAATTGAAAATGACATAAATATCAATAAACTCTGTAAACTACAAACAATTCTACAACTGCACTCAATGCACAAATTTAGCTAACAAAAAAATTAGAAAATAGATTGGAGCAATTGGCGATTTGGAAACAACTACATCCAAATGATATATTACAAGGCCCAAAAATTGAAAATGATCTTCCATATTCATTTAAATTATGTCAAGGAACTCCAAATATTTGAAGAAAATCCGGTACACTATGTTTCATGGGTATACAGCGTAGAGTGAATACTAAAAGATTATGAAATTGTAAAACGAAAACGCTAATAAAGATATCAGGGGTGCGATAATAAGCGTCTTCGATTGGACTGAATTAACTGAAGTAGTAGCTGTATCTGAAGTAATTGAAGTGAAGAGACTGTTCGAATGACAACTCTTCACTTCAGTTAAAAATTGAGCAACTGAAATAACTGAAGAGATATTTTGCTTATGTAGTTACTTCAGATGAGTTATTTGTTTTTCTTTTTTGAATTTATTTGTTTTCGTTTGTTTTTATTCTCGCGTGTAGATTTAGGGGACTGTTTGGTTGGGAATTTGCGACCTAAAAAAACAATTTTTAATAATAAATTTCTAGAAATTAATAGAAAATTAAATTTTGAAACATTTTTTCTAACACAAGCCAAACTGAAATAAATTGTTTTATTTTCATTTTGACATTTAACTGAAGTGAAGAATACCAATCGAACAGTCTCTTCTCTCCAGTAACTCAATTAAGTGAAGAGTAACTCAAATAACTGAAGTGAAGAGTTGTACTCTTCAGTCCAATCGAATACGCTTTGTATCTTTCGTATTACGAGTTACGAGTTTCGAGAAGATGAAACTCAGTATGCCGTAATTGCGACATAAAGCAATTATGTAAGCAATTACGAGAAGCACTTATTTTAAACAAAAGTGTTGCCCGATAGCGTCATTTTCGGCATACAATTTTGTAGTTGTTATGCAGAGTACTGTGGCTGTTATGCGTATTTTGATTTTTTTTTTCAATCATTACGAGTTGTCTGTCGTACATAAAAAGCTGTACGAGTAAAACAACAACAACAAGTCACAATTACGAGAACTCGTAAAATTTTACATAAACGCATATTGTCGCAATTTCGAGAAACTCGAAACTCGTAATGCTTCCATAATCGCACCCAAGGAATCACAGACTCTTTACAATATTTTCGATGAAAATTGGAGTTCAATAAAACGCTGTCTATCATTACATTATGCTCGGACATCAACTGAGAAATTTAACTCAAGGAAGCAAAATCATCGACGAGTTCTACGCCAATGTTAACCAACAAATATCACTAATAATCAACAAAGTGAAAACCGAAAAGTGCGATACGGATACTATGAATGTACTTAGCGAAACTTATAGAAACTAGATGTTTTCATAAGAGGCTTAACAGTGGCATATCCAAAATGCTCACATTACAAAGACCTATAACCCTACCGGAAGCCTATTCATCATATCTGGATATCCAAAATCTGAACTTAGAAACCTCTTGATACATAACAGAAACTTCAATAACTCGGTTACCGTTCTGGTTAATTAAATAAATAAACATCAAGGTCAACAAATCATCCTTACAACAGAGGAATATGGGAACATTCAGCAACGTCAAGATCATGGACTACCACCGAGTTCATTCCAACCCAAGCCAAGTCCATTCCAACCAATACCACGGGAAGTAGACGAGTCAATGAAAACAAGAAAAGTAGATATATAAATCGACCTAATCACTTCAATCCCAACCTTAAAAGGGATTTAAACTCAGATGTAAACCTAAATCCACATTAACAACAAAAGAGTATTCCATTTGGAAGAGCAGAATGGAGGTGACTCATATGAGGAATATATCGAGAATTTAAGAGAGATAGAAGACCAATCGGATACAGAAGACAATTTCGAGGTACATTTTACGAAAGATACCTCTCAGCCTCAAACATATCTTACCTGTAGGAATACAAATGCCAAAATAGTAACATCTTAAAATTTCTCATAGACACGGGCGCGGACAAAAATTTTATTAAACGAGAATGGGTAAAAACTCAATGGATATGAACCATTCATTATTAAATCAGCAGGGGTGATATACAGATCAAACAGAAAATAACTGCACCAATATTCAAAAATTTCGGCAATAATATCGAAATGGATTTGTTTGTTTTGCCAGGATTAAGCACCTTTGACGGGATAATTGGTAATGATACTCTAAAAAAAGTAGAAACCAGGCATAAAAATTCCATAGGAGTTTCATTAAAGATTTTGAAAAAATGGCATAACCCATACAAATCATAGGGTGAAAACCTACCATCGAAAAAGAGATGTTAGCGATTGTCTGGGCCTTAGAGTATCATCGAAATTATCTTTATGGAGCAAAGAAAATCAAAATAGTCATGGATCACGAGCCACTGACGCCCTCAGCAATAGAAATAATAACAGCAAACTAAAAAGACGGAAAGCAAGAATTACACGGAAAGCAGGAATATACATAATTATGTATTGGTATACAAACCAGTGACGAGACAATACCCAGCGCAGAGGAGGGTAGTACATAGCTTATCAAACATTGTGAGGCTCCACTAAATGTATTTAGAAACCAACTACTAGTCTCAGAAGGATATGGAGTTTGTGGCTATGAAGAATTTTACAATAACTACTACATATGTACAATATAATTCACTGCCGAAAATAAATAGAGAACAACTAATTCTTCACTTGAAGGGGAAGTTACACCCAACGTTGCTAAATGTCATAAAAATTCCAGAAGAAACCATACAATTATCGCAGGAAATTTACCAAGCACATTTCTTCAACTACAAAATGCGAATAACACAATGAGTAGTTGAAGAAGATAAGTTTGGCAAGTTTGATAAAAAATATACCCAAAGTTGTGAGATCTGTAATACAAACAAGTATGATCGTCATGCAAACAAGCCTGAACTCCAAGAAATACTAATTCCAACTTAACCATGAGAAATCCTCCACATCGATATAATTGAGATAAGAAAAAAAAATTATCACATGTGTAGATAAATTCTCAAAATTTTCAAAATTCGTTCAAATTGAAACATTAAAGACCAAACTCCAGGTTAAGAGTACTACTAAAAATCTGACAAATATTTTGTGCTAATTTTGTTATTATAGGTACAAGCGTTCAAATTAACTTCGCTTATGTAATCTAATTTCAACTTAATCTGGAAAAAACGTCTGCACAGATCTGTAAAAATTACGTCTAATATTACGCCGCTTTGCTTACATTTCTTTTATGTGAAGAATCAAAAATAGGTTACATACGTATTATAACAGGTAATGAGCCTTATTCGAATTATAAATTATTTTGTGTGGATCAACACATCACCTTGTAATAATTTTAGTATAATATGTGAAACTCAGGGGGGGGGGGGGGGGGGGTTCAACCCCCCGCAACCCCCTTCGCTACGCCACTGGACTCGACCCGGTTGCAGTCACCTATGCAGTCGATAGTTAGTAAAGTTTGTTAGTATTTTTTTTTTTTTTTTGTGACAAGTTGTTTGTCACAAGACCACACGTGTTGCTTGACGTTGTTGTTGAAGCTGTTGCATCTCTGACTCTCCTATTCGCCCCCCACATCTGTTTCCACTTTATTGATGTACGAATAATATATCGAAATTTATTTTGAGAACTGTTGATTTCCGTTTAGTTTAACGTGTTGATATTTGAAAAAAGTTGCAAATTTGCCCGATCCTGTCTAAAGATATTATATCATTCAGTGGTAATGATTATGCTTGTTCTCAAATTAATTAGCTTAAGTATCTGAATGATAATGCTTTTAGAATTTGAGCAGGTTGACTCTTCTTGGGATGCTAACAATTAAATTTTCGTGGTGACATATCATAAATTCCCATTTATTTTAGTGATACTGCTAGAGTTCAGTAATAAGGTGAATGGACATTTTAAGTATTTTACAATATTTAAACCCGCTTGCTTTTAAGCTTAATCAGCGAAATAGTAGATTAGAAAGGCTTTGCAATACGGGATATTAGACACCTAACTAACATCATTAACGGCCTTTCTAAAACCGGTACTTATTTAGGAACCTAACTTATTCAAATAAGTAGCCTGGCGAGGCGGCCTTATTGTCAACATGATCCCTTTCTTGCAAAAACATCAACATTGCTAGTCATTTTTCTTATGAAAACATTTCTAAGGCAATGAAGGTCAATTAGTCTAACCTAACACCTAACACCCAATTTTCCGAAAATGGTGTTTAGTTGAAAAATACTTTGACCAAACCTACTCTGTCTGATAGCAAATTATCCTAATTCTAGCTAACCAACATTCTGAAATAAGAGGTGTTATGCTATCGTAAATGCAATAGTTGCCTGGGGTTAAACTATCGTATGATGAGTTACGATTATTTACTTCGCGGATATTTCATCATGCAAGATTTACGATTCTACACCAGTAGAACAGTTAGTTTTTAACAGTATCTATACAGTTACATAACAACATTGAGTTATAAGAACCATAAAGTATGCGGTGTAATAAGAAACGTTGCTATTGAGACTAAACAACACGTCATGTTTGAGTGTATGCTCTGAGTATATTATACACGCATTATTATAATTTTGCAGTTAATTTTTCACTAAGGCTGAATCATTCTATCGATAAGTCCAACTATTTTAAACTAATTACAATTATTTCTTATTAAAAACTATTTATTGTACATAATTTAAAACAGCCAAATCATATTACAACGAATATTTCGCCGCAAGGTCATGGACCTAACTAAAATCCTAGATGCTGAAAGTGTAATAGATTATGAGGAATCGGATATAGACCCTGAATATGTACCAGACTACCAGCCTGTATTTCGGAAGCTTCAGACAACAATTTCGAAAATAAATTGGACGATGAGATACGGGAGAATGTGCGATCCCACATAAAATCATTACCAGCGGGTGTATTCTGGTTTTCCTTAGGAATAGGAAAAGGAAAAAAAATTGACATTTTCACAGAAGTTTTATTTTTTCCCCTAACTGCTTATTCTGGCAAGCTTTAATAGGAATTTTATTTTTCCTATTTATAGCAGTTTTGAAATTTATTTTACCTTGCCTTTTTTGATACGGTAAATTAATTCCTATTGAACTTTTTATTTTACACTAAGTAGGCATTTTGTTATTTGTATATGGTCGCCGAAACGTCAGATAAAAAAATAATAAAAATGGGTGCATGTTTATAACCGACAAATTTCAGCGTAATAAAACAAATCCGTTTAATTTCATGTTTATAATGTATAACAATATAAAACAAATTGTTTTTATTTATTTATATTAATAGAAAATTGTATTTTAACAACAAAATGTTTGACGTTTGATTACCTTTAACTAATCACAGAGCCTTAGCGTAGGGAATTAAAACTAACAAAAAAAATTCCTATTCATTTTTCCTTTTTTACGCCAGAATAAACTATAGGAAAAATAGCATAGGAAAAACTGCTATCAAAAATAATTCCTATATAGGAAAAAATTCCAAATTCCTAAGGAAAACCAGAATACACCCGCTGTAGTACAAAGTCATTATTGCAGGGAACGATCTTCGAAAATGTATTTGTTTAATGACTTAAATATATTTCAAATGTCTAAATTATATTTAGGGAAGTGCGAAGTAAATAATGTTGCAGAAAATTTCATTGCAAAAGAGTGGCTATACAACAATAATTTTAATTCCGCGTTTAATTTTGCGTTCAAGCAGCCAGCGAGCGAATGATACTTGCGACAAATGCGATGAATACCAAATTAAACTTAAAGAAGCTTTTTCGAATGAAAAAGGTATTATTCAAAATGATTTTGATACCCATCAAAGCATCAATGTCATGATAGGCTTGCAAAAATGTTTACTCACACCCGATTTAAAAAATGCTTCAATATTTTATTTTCGGAAATTATGGACTCTGAATTTAACTATTTACGATGCAACCTTGGATACAAGTTATTATGCAATGTGGGATGAAACAATCAGTGGTCGTGGAGCTCGTGAAATGTCTTCAAGTATTCAAAAATGAGCTATGGATGTACTGCCAGATACCGAAATCGAGGAGTTGATAATTTGGACAGACAACTGTGCAGATCAAAATAGAAATGTTGTTTTTCTTTTAAGAGATCACGCGCGTATGAAAGTTGACGGCATCCATTACATAACTGAGCGAGCCAAGAACAAATTGAACAACTCAACGATGCTGGTTCCTTGGGATTGGCAACAGTTTATCAGGAATTATCGGCATAAGAATTCTATAACAGTTTACGATTTAACTCTTAATGATTTTAAGAATTATAAATTCGCGACCGTAGAATTACAAAGTTGTATGTGATATTTTAATTTTTTCGAAATCACTTACGATTTTCACATTTTTCGTGGCTTTAAATTCTAAACTGTCATTGTAATTTCATTTAATTTATAGTTAATGTTCTAAACTAAAGGGTTAAATGAAATTACAATGACAGTTTAGAATTTAAAGCCACGAAAAATGCGAAAATCTTAAGTAATTTCGAAAAAATGAAAATGTCTGATACAACTTTGTAATTCTAAGGTCGCGGATTATTATACCACCAATGCAAATTCTCCTTTCATTTCAAGGAAAAAGTGTACAGAAAATCAGCCAATTTTCATATCGGAAATGGTACATTTTCAAGAGCAAGTTGTGAAATGGAAATGCTGTACTACATAACTTCATTTAGTTTCTAATATTTTCAGAGTGTGGACTTAAATAGGTCGAAACGAACAACCAGTTGTTGGCCTGAAAACTAAAACCTATTCGGAATACACTGAAGTTTATCAACTCGTCAAAATATAGGGTTTTCCAAGAGGAATGATATGATTTTTAAGTGACGTTTCGGCCATTTGTAATAGGTCATGATCTGTCATTTTTTGTTTCATCCTCAGCAAGATATTTTCCTGGAAACTGGCGTGAAGAGGGCGAGCATCATTACCTCAATACCGCATTTTTAAGGGTAATCGGTCAAGCCGCGAAGCGTTCCAGAACAGAGAAATTTTAAAATCATTTTTTAAAATTTCCCTGTTCTGGACACATCGGAACCATAAATCCAGAAATCTCTTTGTATACTATTAAATAAAACTAAATAAAAAATTACTGAATTCAATACAAAAAGTTTATTTATTATATGAGCCGTTAATTTTGAAAGTGGTGCAAGTCCATTTTTCAAAAAATTTAAGTTAATGATAACAATAGACAAATAAAAGTATAATCTTTCTAACGGTGTACAATTTATAGTCAAAATAAAAAAATAAAAATCCCTAATACTTGTTCAAAAAATAAGAAAATTCAAAATCCCATATGTTTTTCCATTTATTGTTTTTCTATTCCTTCATTTTCTCGTTTCAACAAAATGTGGACTTGCCTCACTTTCAAATAAACGGCTCATATATGTAATTTTCATTCTAATGTTTCCAATGAAAAGAAACATATCGCGTAATGTAATGTCCAAGTTATGTAAAAATCCAATTCACACTTTGAATTTTTGATTTCATCGTTATTTATTTTTGTGTTCGCGTAACCTGCTATACAGTAAATTGGAGATATCCATTTCTAAGGTATCTAACACATCTGACGGTAAAGCTTCATTTTCAATTTTTATTGCAAGTGATAAAAATAATAACGCCGTAGAGGTAGCTATTTTCGTTGGGATTGGCGCTTTATCAATTTCACTGATAATTTAGTAGCCGTTTCCAGAAAAATCCTGATGTAAGTGAACTGAAGAAGGAGCAGATGTCTTTTTTTTTTGCTCGCAATATTACGCCAAATTTTGTCTTTTATATCCGTTCTCCTAAAATATTTATCTTTCAAATTAAATATAATTTGATTTTCCCTAACTAATTCTATTAATTTTTCCTCGCACGACATATCCTAAATTATTTAAAAAATTTAAATTAATTTATTGTCTCGATGAAAAACCAAAAAAACAAACTGTTAATAATAATATGACAGCTGAAGATTTACGATACCAACCTAAAAATATAAAAAAACAGTTGGTCGACATTGTATCGCCGGCGATAAAAATAGAAATAGATTATACATTTATTATAGCGAAAAAAACATCACCGTCGGCGTCGATGATTCTGTTAGCACTGTGTGCGTTCTGTGTAATTTGACAGGCGTCAAATTAAATTAAACAGAAAGAACAGTATATTTGTAAAGAATGGGGAAAATATTAAAAGTTCGAGTCTCGATCTTTGCGGGCTACGAGGCTAACCCAAAGGTACAACTACCTAGGTACACCTAAGAAACTAGCCCAAAGGTACAACTATCACAAAAACGCGGTGATGTACCAAATTCGGAAATCTAAAATCCAAAAGTGCCTAAAAAATGTTAAAGGAAGAGGGAGTAAAAGAAAGACAACCTCTAAGGAAGGCAGAAGGATGACTATGCTTGTGCAAAGCAACCCTCTGAATACAGTAAGCTCTGTTCAGTGTGACATAAACAGTGAAAGATAAAATAAAATTAGCGTAAAAACTGTTCCCAGACGGCTTCGTGAAGCAAATATTAAAATGTTGTACAAAAGAAGCCATTTATAAGCCAGAAGAATAGAAAAAACCGGCTTAACTTTGCTCGACCTTATTTAGCAAAACCTGTCGAGTTCTGGCGCAAGATATTACGGGCCGATGAATCGTGCTTCTCTTTAGTTGGAAGCTACGGTAAGAGATATTTTTATTCGACACCTCAAAAAAGAAAGTTTCGTAATATGAGGGTGTTTTTGCTATATAATGGAGTAGGATATCTCACAATGCAACCGGGAAAAGTTACCTCAAGTACATATTTGAAGGGCCTTAATGAATATGTAATGGTTTCCGGGTGTAAACTGATAGGAACCAACTTCGTATTGCAGAAATATAGTGCTCCAATACACAAAAGTAAACTTATAACTAAATTCCTTAAAGATTTGGGCCAAGAAACTATAGACTTGCCACCACAAATTCCACACCTTAATCCCATAGAGAATCTATGGCATTACATTAAACAAAAAATAATAACAACCGTTGGAAATGAAAAGTTTAACGAAATAAAACGGATATGGGATCAAATACCTAGACAAATCCTAGAAAATCTGGTCCAATCCATGCCGCATCGCCTTCAAAAAGTGGTTAACAACAATGGTGGCAGTACATTCTATTGAGTGTACCGGGAAAATTGAATAAATTAGGATTAATTTTGTAATTTTTAGTCAACTTTGTGATGAGGTACAAATAATTTTGTCCATTTGTTTTTTAATTTTATTTAATTCAATTTTTGCGTGACACAAATAATTTTGACAACGACTGTATGTCTGAATGATGATGGTTTTTGAATTTGAGCAGATTGACTCTTCTTGCGATGCTAACAATCGAATTTTCGTGGTGACATATCATAAAGGCCCTTTTATTTAAGTGATACTGCTAGAATTCAGCAAACGTGAATGGAAAGCTAAAGTATTTTACAATATTTAAATCCGCTTGCTTTTAAGCTGCTTATAGGTAGAGAAATAGTAGACTAGTTCGAAAACCTTTGCAATACGGGATATCAGAAACCTAAATAACATCATTAAGGGCTTTTCCAAAACCGATACTTATTTAGGAACCTATAACTTATTCAAGATGCGGCTTAATTGTCAACATGACCCCTTTCTTGCGAAAACATCAAAATTGCTTGTCATTTTCCTTATGCAAAAATTTCTTAGGCAATGAAGGTTCATTAGCCTATGTATATTCAAACATAAAATGCACATAGCAGCTTTTTTAACTTAAAAAATTACTCAGACATAAAAATTCAAATTATCCCCATTTTTTAAAGCAAGTTTTTCTTATTGCTAACAAAACAAGTAAGTAAATCAATTCGGATGATTTTATCAATGTCGAATTGGGAAAGCTTTACGATTTTCTATCAAAATTAAAGTATTTTGTGTTGATATTCACAAAGAGCTAGATCACTATTATGCTACTACATATTGTATATGTGTGTAGTAAAGCTTACCAAAATATCTAGATTTTTGGAAAGCAACCTGGATGTAATCTCGTTCTCAAGATTCTATTTTTTCGTTGTTAAATCTTTTTTTTTTAGACATTAACGTACATTTCAACAAACCAAACATTTAATTTGCATAAAACAATTTTTATTCAAATTTCATTATTGAAATTTTGGCCACAGTGTACATATTTTGATGAATGTGTATTTTACTATATCCCTCCCCCTCCCCAAGCAGCAATTTTCACAAAAACCTATCGTCAAAATGATGAATTCAATTTTTATTCAAATGAATCTCCACATGAAATCCATCTTCTTATATTTGAAGAGATATGGTTTATCTGTCTAAATATTGTAATTTTATATTGTGTGTTCATGTTTATTTCAATCAAAAACAAAAGCAAAAAAAAAAATACAAAAATTGGAAATTGTGCCTTGTTGTGTTTTAATTAAATTGAAAATTCGTCATTTTTCATTTTGAGAGCTTTATAGAATTATATAAGAATACTATCTGAATATTTCGGAGAGTCTTTAGCTAGATTTTCTAGTTAAATTTGATTATTTGCAAGAAACAACCAAGTTAAGAAATAATTTTTGTCATGTTTTAACAGCCCCAGTACGTACATTCCTTGTATAAGTATACCGTATTATTATAAAGGGATTGAAATTAAATTAATTTCCTTTTAATTTTTTTATTGTTGTGAGCATTAGAAAAACATTTCAAACTAACAAAAGTATTAAGTCAACTATCGTCTAGACACAATTTTTTTTATGGCCACCATATACGAGTACATATCTGCTTCGTGTTACATAAAGATTTGTTATTATTAGAAAATTGGATTTTGAGAGATAGAGAGATGTAACAGACAAAAAAAAAACATTGTCGAGAACTAAATGAGTTTGGTTGTGTCATTTATGCTCGTACGAAAGATAATTGTATAGTGATTGGATTAATTAGTTGATTTTAATAGAGATAGAATAAAAGGTGGGAGTTTTTTTATGTTCGCCATCGGAAATAATAGACCAAGATTTATACTATTTGAATAGATTGTGTCGAATAATACTTTTATTAGTATTGTTCAATCTATAACGAAACAGATACTCGTACCAATTATTTCGAATTAATTAAGATAATTAATTAAATGATGATAAAAGCCATTGTGTAATTTTCTAATTAGTTTTATATTTTATGAATGCTTTGACATATGTATGTATGTATATCTATCGACATTTGTAAGGTTTGAGTTAGAAAGATGTTTCCAACAGATAACGGGCGGTGCAACCACTCGCACTAATAATACAATATATACAAAAGTGATTGTTTCTATGTATTTGTGATTGTTATACAACCAAACTGCACACAATTATTGTTTAAGGCCTAAAAACCTTCATGGTCAATATCTTCTTGATGTATGACCCTCTTCTTGTGTGGTGATTATCAGGTCTAAAGTTATCAGGGAGGAATTTCTAAAACTTCACCGATTGAGCAGATTTTTTTTTTTTTTTTTTTTTTTTTTCGCTGGCGCTACATCCCATGGAGGGATTTGGCCGCTTCATTTTTGAAGTTTCGTAATCATTTTTTTTAACGGATAATGAGTGATTAATTCATTGATCCAACATTAACCAGCCGTGATTTTTTCATCACCCGCCGGGGATCGAACCCGGGACCTCCGGAGCTTAAAGCAAGCATGCTAACCACTGTGCCACCCGGGCGGCTTTATTTAGTGCAAAATCAAAAATAAATCGACACGTGCATGATTATTTTTTTAATGGTGTTGGTGGTGGTGATGATGATGGTGTTGAAGATGTTGATGATGAAAACTGAAATGGTGATGAGGATGGTGAATATGATAATGATGGTTATGGTGATTGTGATGGTGATGATATGCGATGGTATGATGGTACGATGGTAAGATGGTATGATGGTATGATGGTGCGATGGTACGATGGTGCGATGTCACGACGGTACGATGATTTGAAGGAATATTATTATAATTGTTATGATGGTGTGATGATATGATGGTATACTTATATGATGGTATGTTGGTATAATTATATGATGTTATGATGGTATGGTCATGTGATGGTGTGATAATATGATGGTTTAATAGTATAATGGAATGAACGCATGATGAATGATAATGTAATGGTATTATTGTGTGACGGTATGATGGATTGCTTTAATAACTTTATGGTGGCATGATAGTCTGATGGTTATGGTATAATGGTACGATGGTATCTATGATAGAATGTATGATTATTATTAGGCTTAGGATTCTTAGGTAAAAAAATATATTTTTTGGGAAATCTTAATCAAAAATATGTTAAATATTTATTCGATTTAGAACAACTAAAGTCGAATGAGCCCTATATGTTACCACATATATTTAAACATTTTCGCATAATCATCTGTTTTTACATATTTCAATTTATTTTATGTTTTAGCACATATTTTGTGAGTTTTTCCAAATATTTTAAATTTTTTCTTTTAATTTAAAATAAAGCTTACATAAGCTTAATTAGATAAAGCAAAGACATTAAGCTAAAAATTTATTGAGATATAATGTACATTCTTTGATGATTCGTAGTTCTTCTAGAAAATCAAAGTTTGTGATTTTTGTCTTTATTCGTGGACCCACTACCAAGAGAGCTGGTGAACTTTTATTCAAATAAAATTTGTTGTTAACAGGGCTACTGAGTCCTACTGAGTGATATTTTCTTTCTCTTCTAAAATGCACCTTAGCCTTAGTTAGAAAAAGACTCCATTTGATCCCCGGTTAATTATATATAAGATGGCGTAGCGTCTTGTTTCACTTAGGAAAAATCCCAAAAATCCTCGCAACACAAATTCATCGTTAACATATAGAAAAATTGTTCTGCTTGATAACGAAATATTAATTACGGAAATATTTTGACTCCAAGTTTAGAGTATTATTAAGTGGTGATCGACAAAATAGAGGTAAACCGGCGCTATGTAATTTTGCAATCGTTCAAAGTGCTTTTTAATATTTCCGAAAAGCTCACAATCATAGTGTCATCAGCAGTAATATTCATCTATTAACCACCAATAAAAACCTTTTGAAGAAGTAGAAGAAAAACATGAATTCTAAAAATTTCTAGATGACCATGAGAAATCGAAACGACTTCGGATTACAAAAATTCAGGATTTATTTTTTTGATAGCTTGGAGAAAGTGGAAAAAATCCACAGAAGTACGTACGAGTCTTAATATTCTTGAAGCCATACTAATTTTAAGAACAAATTTGTAATTAATTTAAATTGTAGAAATTTTTTGTTTCTCTTTTATTTTTTTAATTATTCTTTACTTTGATTTTTAATTCTTGTTATGTTTAAATTATATTCTTATACTGATAGAATTTGAATACGAGTAGTAGTAGAATTTTATAATATTTTGATTACATGTAGAAGGAGTCGGAGTCGGACAGTCAATTTTTATAGTAGTTTATTTTTATCGTTATTAATAGTATCGACAACCTGGCTGGACAACTCCGGGACTGAGCCGCTGCAGCATTGTTCAAAGTTGCATTAAAACAAACTTGGAAAAAATTGTTTTTCAAACTTGTATGTTGTGTGGGTTTTTCAAACTTGTGATAAAACATATTTACAGCCAAATTGGCTTCAACTAACCTTTCATAAGGCGAATGTAAAGTTGTTTTTATTATTGAATGTTACATTTAAAAAGTTTTATACCGCCTATCATTTTTACAGTATTTGTATTTCCAATGCTATTGAAACATGAAAAAATTAAAGCTAGACCAGATAGATCGACCTGGATACATGTTAAAAAAATCAAGCGATATACTTTGTTTTGAACTGCCTATATTTTAATACAACTTTGAAAGTCCTCGGTCAAAAAAGTGCCTTTTCACCAAATGTGAGCTGGTAAAAAACTATTTTAACAAGACGTTCACCAGTTCTTATGTACCTTTACCAAAAATGAAATAATACTCGTCCGGCCAAACATTTATCTGATTAGTCCAAAACTCTGAAAATGTATGTAAAGGAATTCTTCGAAATTTAAATGATTCAAACAAGAGTAAGTTGACCTATAAAAATATAGAAAATGCAATTCTACTCCATTTTAATAGCTTGAATCGTATCAACCCTCACGGTGTACCTTAGAGGTAGGAACCATTTATGTGTCCAAATTTGTAAATGTTTCGAGAAATGAAAACATTTTTGGATTACCTCTCCAGCCTTTTATAATAAAGTGGAGTTAGTGTGTCCCACTTTACAGCCACAATCTTGTAGATATTTTTTTAATGAGTGAATTGAAATCCTCTTATGATAAGTTCTGGTTTTGGCTTTCTCAAAATTTGACTTCAATCAAATTCATTTTAATCACATATTTTTACCACATATTTTGCAATTTTAGTTGCATATTTTTGATTTCCTAGAACCTAAAAATCCTAAACCTAATTATTATCAATATAGGTACCATTCGTAAAATCTGCCATTTATTATTTATTTATTTATTATCATGTATAGCCTACAGTGATTACAATCGGTTATACAAACATGTTAAAAAAAATTATAAAAATAATTTGTTAAAATGAAATACAACACAAAAGGAATAAAAGATAGATAGAAAACTCCGACTATTTAAAGCTGGTCAAACAAAATTTCAATAACAACACATCTTGCAAAAGGTTTATCTGCAAATCTACGCCTTATTAAGAGAGTTTTAACGGCGACTTGTTCCACAATGTAGAGCAAGAAGGTAAAGTTAATGAAGAACTTGAGGGAAAGATTTTTATTAACATAGAACTCAATTACCTGAATCATTGCATGGAAATTCTGTGTAACAAGCTCATATTCAATATTTATTTCTTGGGGACACAACCTCATACAATCCTATCCAATAGATTGATAGAACTCTATCCTTCTCATTAGGTTTTCTAAGTGTGTGGCTACTTAAAAGGGAACGTACCTTCATTTCGAAGATTCAGAGATTCCCACTAATACGCGTTTGCATCCAAGCGTTGGTAATTCCCAACGAGGAACAAGAGCAACCCTTGGAAGTAAAGCAGATAGTAATTTGAAGAGAACGTTGCATATTCAAGGACTGACAATCTCTTTGCTTAAAATTAAAAAAACCGAAAATATTAGCCCATGATATTTTTGTTTTTTCAAGACAAATTCAAGCAGGAATCCGGAAAATAAAACATAAAATGAATTTTATTGCGCTGGAAACGAGGCAATACCATTTATTATGGCATCATAAATCCACGTTATATTATGTCAGGGTAAACCGATGTTTTTTAAATGAATGTGGTACAAGGGGAATGAGAATTTTAAAAACTAAAATGTGTGTGAGTTTGTTAAACTATTTTTATTTTTTTATAAAGTTATGAATTCTTAAATTGAAATACAAAAAATATCAGTTTGCGTAATCCCATATTTAAAAATATTCTTATCCTAAAAAAGCTAAAAATAAAACAGTTTCCAACTAATGGTTAAAGAGTTAATTTTATTTTTTCTATACATATTGAAATTTTAGTACTTTATTTATGCTAGAAATTTTATTCGCCGTTTTACAGAAGTAAAAGCTAATTATTTTTATTATTGACAATCAGCAGCTGTGCATTATACGGCCAGATTACTTAACGCCGTACTTCTAGAATGCAGAATCAGTATACGACGCTGAACCAAAATTGTCTCTAATGAGCCCGGTCTGAAGTTTCTGTATAATGCGCTTGTAGGACGCAATTTTCCGTTTCCGAAACCCAGATACCTAACTAAGGCTGATGTATTTGTGCAGTAATTTGTATATTTCTCGTTTCCGTAGTAAGGCGCTGGTTAAATAGTTGTATATGTGTTCTCCGTATCCAATAAGATTTATGCTTTCAAATAATCGTGGGTAAAGTCAGAGCCTACTGTATAAATAAGAGCCTCCAGTATCGACTGTATTTTTTACTAAGCTTAAAATAAGGTACATACAATTTTTCTTTACTATGAACTTATATGGGAAAATGGTTATTTTCGTTGACAGATTTAGTTTATTAGAAATGTGAGCTTTTGTTTTGTTTTTATATGAAAATGTTCATGAAACATGTAATATTATTTGATTGAAAAATCGAGTCTTGAAAATGTTTATTTCTAAGTGAAAATCGTCATGACAAATAAGGTACTTTTGAAATTTAAAATATTGTTGTTTTTGTAATACTATACGTCACCAACATAACTCGAAATTTATAAACAGTACAATTATCATCTCTTTCATTGCCTCCATTCCAATTTGAATTCGAATATGTTTCTATAGTTATTTTGAATTTGCAAAGCATGCTAGATTGTTTTGATGTTTTGTTTTTTTCGCACTCATTGTATTGATTTAATTTATTCTGTTTGGCTCTTTTTGATTTTTTTTAAATTTTGATTGTTGAGCGGAGACGTGTTGTCTTTTTTCTTACCATTGGTTTTAGATGTGGAGATATGATGTCGTCATTAAACTGAATTTTCTCTTTTTAATACACATTGTTGTTGTTGTAGAATGTTTTTTAATTTAATTTCCCTTATTTTCTTTTGATTATTGCTGGAAAATAGGGAAATTTGAGAATCTGTGTTTTAAATGAGTAAGACATTGAGTTGTTTGTTAGCGATTTCTTAAAAAATTATTTAACTGGGTTTAACTTTTAATTCATATTTTATCGTCAATCGAAATCGCGTTTCTTCATATAAACACTATGAAAATAAATGAATTTTTAGTGTTTCTATATCCCTTATTTTAAGTTCATTTTTCACATGCCGGCTCTATTCATATCAAGATGGTTCTGGTAAAGTTCTCGTATCCAAAATGAAGGTGCAAGTCAATAATATGCGAAGCGGGTTATCTCTAGTCCAATTAGTTCCGGTGTATTAAATAAAAATCACTGTTGTTTTGTTTTATAATCACTGTTTATTCACTGAATTTTGTCAATGTTTTGTACCTTGTATTTACCGCTGTTATTTATTCGCAGTCTTTTCTTAAAGTTTCTATTTACAATGTTTCCAGAATATTTTAGAAAGCTTTTATATACAAAAAAATTGTTATACACAAATTGTTCTACAAAACATTTCAATAATTATTAGTTAAGTTATAATTAAGTTGGTACTTCTTTTACTATAATTATTTACAATGCTAATTAATTTTAATTTGAAAGGTTGGCACCTGATCATTAACAAACAAAAATAATAATTAAGTATCAAAGTTGTTTTGTGATATATTCAAAAATACAAAAATAAATAAATTGCTTTGAATGTGGTTAAAGTCAAAGGATTGACTTTTTATAATGTACCGATGATACATAAGCTGATGCCTTTAGATAAGCACAAACCGTAGCCACTCTTTCCCAGCCGACAAAGTATGTCAATTAAAAAAAAATATTGATCGAGAGAAAAAATCACCATCATTCATTTATGCAAACAAAAAAAAAATTGAACCCCTCCCAGTTTTCTATAAAAAAAAACCAAAGTTACGTCATTTTACCAAAGCCGAAATCGTAAAAAATAAAGATTTTTTTGATCCTCCTTTGGGTGATAAAAACTGAACCTCTTTAAAAAAAATTGAGCCATCTTTAGATTTTCGATTATTTCTATGGTTTTATTATAAACAATAAAAGCGATTTCTCAGTTATAACGGGTGAACTGCGCATGTGCCAGGCGCCAAAACACGCAAAAGCTCAGATATTTAAATGACTATACATATTTACAAATGAAACAATACATAATAAAAAACTGCACCACAATACAAAACGTTAAAATAATCAACATTTTAAAAAAGACTTGCATCGACTAGGTGATAGAACAGAGATGGTAAATTTTTTTGATTGACAAAATTTAAAAAAGTATTAGTCAGCAGAACAACAAATATACATTCCATTTATGCAAATTACAGAACTGGAACCCCTCCTAGATTTCTGTAAAAAATTCCCAAAGTAACGTTATAATGATTCGACGATATCGTGAAGAATAAACATATTTCCGATTCACCTTTGGACTATAATATAAGCTTAACCTTGTATAAAAAAATTGAACCATAAGCGGTTGTAGCTTAATGGGTTAAAGCTAAGTCTGTACGGTTTGAATTCCGGTGGATGCAAAAATTCGGATAACTTTTTCTGGGTTTTTTCGTCTGGGGTTGGTTTCCGGGTCCTGCGGCTGGTGAAGGTTTTCCTTCGTGGAAGAGCAAATGTAGGACTAGAGGAGATGTGGGGATCGGGGGGAAAAATGATGGATTTTGGCTTGATATCCTCCACTTATAGGTAGTGGTGAGGGGAGCCTGTAAAAACCAAGATAAGGGTAAGAAAATAGGAATGAATATATACAATAATCAATAATATAATAAACAAGCCGAATTATAAGTAACATACTTCAATTTATTTTAGTCTTGAGTTAAAACTTACAAAATAGATTATACATAACTACAAAAAGTGAGGCGATAAATGACATTTTATTTGACTTTACATAAAAAGTGTACTTATTTTTATTTTTGTTGTTTGTGGATTAGCTTTCTTACCGTATTTACACAGGTCATTTGTCTCTGTCCACAAATTATTGATATTACGGTAGAAAGCTAGGTGTTTTGTTTACAGGTAACCTAAGTAACCTGACGTAACTTAGGTAACCTAAGTTTTACTAAATATATAAAAATGATTGTAGCTAGGGCTGGTTCGATGCTTGGTTTCGTAAAGATACATGCTCGTCAATTTTCTGACCCATATACTCTCAAGGAATTATATAGTCTTGAAATCAGAAGGGAGGTGATTCATACAGTGTTTGCTCGGGACGTAATTTGTGCTAAGATTGATTGTCCGGTATTGCTTGACTTATATTCATTTTACGTTCCTACGAGAAGTCTTCGTCCACGACAGTTAATGCTGAGTATTGATTTTCATCGTGCGAATTATGGAGTTGATGAACCGGTCGCGCGTACCAAAAAATATTTTAACAAATATACATACATAATTTTTTGATTTTAACATTTCAAGAGATCCTAAATTCTATTAGTATTGTAACCTATGCTATTTATTAGTACTGGTAATAAATAAATAAATAATACATAAGTAAAGCTGCCAATTTGTAACTTGGTTGGGATGGGCTCTAATTTACTCTCCTTTATTGTAGAGCTGTCTTCATTAGAGTCTTTATCAAGTTTCTCGTCAAAGTTGTCTGCATCATCGGAGTCATCTTTATCTTGGCCAGTGGTTGCTTCACTAGTCTACGTTTTATTATGCATTTCTGGATGCGTCGTGTTTGTAAAATCTATATAAGCATCATCAGTATCTAAGCAGAGGTATAGTCCTATTCAGATCTTAAAAAACAATTTTTTTTAATTGTTCTGCGCAGTTTCCAGTGATGTAGAAAAAAAATTTATAAAAATTTTGATGGGTCGCATTTATTTTAGATAGTAAACCTAAATAAAATAATAAATAATCATTCAAATGTATTATATTTCAGTTTTAATACACAAAACATTCAAAATGTTTATGATTTTATGTTATTACAATCATATTTCATGAGAAAATTAATAGGTGTAAACAAATATTTCACGCCTATGGAAACAACGTCAACATTTAATTTTCGCACGGACTAAGGAAAATAAATAACCAAATGCCAGTCATATCGATCAAAACCACATCAACATAAAAAAATTGTTAAATTGCATTAAATCTTAGATTATCGATTTCAAAAGTGTAAGTGATTCTTTTAAAATAAAATTATAAAAACATTTTGTGATTCAAAACGTTTAAATAACATATAAATAATAAAATAAAATGATATAAATAAAAACCTAACCTAAAAACTGAAGTACAATAATACAACATAAAAATGTAAACAATTAACCCAGAATAGTACATCACTGTGTATCCGCCATATTATTTCTGCGCGAGAACTGTCAGAATTCCAGCGAGATTTGAATACTACTATACCTAGATCATACTGTGTTAATGAAGAGTGGGCGTTTACATGCTTCACAATGCATACATTTTGTTGCAAAATAGTTCTGAACAATTTTGTCCAAATTTCTATTTTTTTTTGTAATCACCTTTGTATCAGGTATTATTAGTTTGTTTTTTCTTTCTTTACAAACGTTACAGTCAGACATTTCAACAAAACTAGAACATCGGTCTATTAAATTTATAAATAAGACATGAATATTCTGTTCACAATCTATTTCACCGTTCGCAACTGGTATCAAGGACTTGAGGACAACATTGCTAAAATAGTTATAATAGTTTAACTACCATTTTGAAGAACCGTTCATTATTTTAATTTTTTATTTGTTCCAGGTTTATGAAGTTTTAAATACAATTCTCGATCTGGTGTTAAGTATTTTCCTTGCTTTTTTGCTCTTGTCCTCTACGCATTCCAAATTTATGATTAGTCAACGCTGCCCTGGCAAATTTTATAAAATTATCAGTCTGACGACAATATTTATCCACAAGCAAATCTTCTCTTGAGGTTATGCATTGGGTGATTGAAGATTTTAAATCACTAAAACAAGCTTCTATTCTGGCTGATGATGCTACTTCCTTTGAATTTTTTGTGAAGTAATAATCATTATTTTGAACATTAAAATCTAAATCTTCAACTGAACTTTGTGATTCTGCTTCTTCAACTAATTTTTCGACACAGTTCTTGATATTGCTGCGTTCTCAAATTCAGATAAATCACCTTCTTTATCTGAGTTTCCAATCAGTTGTAGGCAAACTTTATGTGGCTATTTCATTTGTTAATAATTTAATTGCCTCCTCATAATTTTTTTGTAAAATTCTCTTTTGATTTTAGTATTCGCCTTAAACACAAATTTATGTTTTGGGAACATAAACTGTTTGACGTTGAAGTTACTGGATAAATTTAAAAAAAAAAAAAATTCAAACGTTCTTTTAATTCATTTTTAACCTTAGAGAAAGGAAACTGCCGCGATTTGTAAAATTCGCGATGAAATTAGAACATTTTTTAAAACTTCAAAAATTTATTTTTTTAATAATTTGTCTTTTATTCAAATAGAGAACACTCCAAAAATAGTTTTTAGGTGGTCTTAATCCGTTGTGTTATAGAATAGAATAATTTATTTGGGCGGATTGTAGATTTTTAAATTAATAAATACTTCGTCAACCTTGCATACACTGGTGTAGGAATTGTGTCGTTAGTATCGCTGCGACTCATTATTGTACCACAAATGTCCCAAATTAGTTTTGACCGTCTTAATACATTTAGTTAGAATAAAATCGACGAATATATTGGAGCGGATTGCGAATTGTATTATGGCAACTTAAAGTAAAATTTTAAAATACTATATTCTGAAGAGAATTTTACAGAAGAATATTTAAAAAATTAATCTTCATCTTACAGAAAAGGTAATTACGATCGTGGATCTTATTTCCTTTCTACGGTGGACCTTAATGCCATTTCAGAAAGGAAATAATAAGATTAAACCTTAATTTCTAAGAAAAAGGAAATAAGTTCTTAATTCACTCCACCGATTTCATGCCTCCCTCCCATAAAGAGATTTTCTCCAAAGCAGTATTTTTCAACCGCGTTGTAGGAGTTATAATTTTTAGCATTACATTTAGTATGTGAGAATGCTAAGGAATTAAATATAAATTCTATGTACAATTAATGAGTGAAAAGTGGTACATTTGGAACATTCGATTTAATTGTGTGACAAAATGTAGTACAGTTGACAATGAGGTACGTTCATTCAAAATGTGGTACATATGGCCACTCTATATTATGTTATTTCCCCGCTTCTCATTAGAATTAGCATTGGTAATCAAAAATAACATAACATACAATTCTGTTGTCACCAATATAGTGGCTTAAGTAGCAATATGCACTTTTATGTTTTATTTCAAATTTGAAATCTTCATATTCGATTTCACATCATATCAATTTTTTGTGATATTTTTTGTGCTATAAATAACCGTAACATTCGTTTATAAAACAAGAATACAAAAAACTCATATGATTTTTAATGACTCTTAAATGCAAAAACGATTTTCTAAAAAATGCGAATTTGAGACTTAAGCTATTATGATTTGTGACCACAGATTACGTTTACTAAATATTACATGGGCAAATAAACTTTCAGAAAATGACTGAAATATCTTTATCATTGATAAACTTTCATACGGTATAGTTAACATTTTGGTAATTCCACAAATATTTAATAATATTTTCCCGGGTTACACCGGGTTTTTTTTTTCGCTGGCGCTACATCCCATAGAGGGATTTGGCCGCTTCATTATGAAGTTTCGTAATCATATTTTTAACGGATAATGAATGATTAGTTTATTGATCCTACCCATTAAAAAGTTTTTAACTAACCCATTCAAATCACCTTCTCAAATATATAAAATACAAAGGGCGTACTTATAATAAGCGGTTTTCAACTTTATCATGGAAAAGCTTTCAAAAAGTAAACAATATTTGTGATGATTTAAAAATATATTCTGTATTCATATACAGACATAACAAAATATAAAACTTTTTTTTTCCCCATCAAAATATGTACATATGTACATGTCTGATAAAATATTAGCTACCTACGTACATTACACAATATAAGATACGAAAACAAAAATGTTCTAATTGCACTTGATAGATTTACAAGAAAATTGATTTTAACAACTTTTAAATATGATTTTCCGTTTTTTTTTTGCTATACCGATATATTCATAAAGCGAACATTTTATGTTTTCATATTCATATTTTCATGTATCATATCTGCACAATAATGGAAAATCAAAAAAAAAAAATGGAAAAACCATTTATGTATGAAAATAATTGAAATTAAAAATTTTACAATTATATTTCAATTTGTGTTGTTGTTATTCTTGTAACATGATACAAGCCGATACAAATGAGAGTGGCACTTTTCTTTTCTTGTAATTTATAAAAATGTTAACAATGAATATTTTATAGCTACATGTGTTAATTAATTTTTAATCAAAAAGAAGAAAACCTCAACACGCTTATTCGAAACCATACATTTATTTTGAAAATTTCAAAAGAAATTAGAAAGATAGAAAACCCTAAAATATAGACAATTTTTATTTGGATATCTGAGTAGCACCCTTTTTCCTGGTTATTGATGCGTCCAAATTCAGTTCGAGATTTTTTTTTTTGGCAATTTAATTTGTGAATACGTCAATTGGTGAGAACTTGATCGTGAAGATATTTTTTTAAATATTTAAATGAATTTCAGAATTTTGGCAAACAAATAATAGATAGCCAATTTAAATTTAGAGACGTGTTTGTAATATTTCAGGTTTACCAAAATTTACAAACCAAAACAATATCTTTAATTTTTAATTTATTTGACGTTAATATTTTCCGTAAAATGTAAGAGAATTTAATCCAGTTTCGGAGTGGTGAGCCTTTGATTATGAAAAAATCATCCCTTTCATCAGGCCATGGTCACCGGACTAATTGTACTACAATTTTCATTCTATATATACAGGATATCTACTATATGCACATATTGTATTAGCGAATTATACTAAAACAACGTTGATTTGCACGTTGCATTGGTGTACTTTATGATTGATTTTTCGAGGTTTGCATTGCGTTGAGTATTCAATATTACCGGTGAAGTGGCATTATTTTACTGATTATTTAAGATTTTCGAAATTATGTGAATTTTCAAGGATTTATGATTATTCGAGATGTTTTTGAGATTATTACATTTTATTTCTTATGATTCGAAATAGAAGATTTTTTGAGATTGTATATGGTTCATATACAAAAAATAATAAATAATTGATTTAATTTCACATATTTCAACTTCATTCAAAAAGAAATGACATTTTAAATTCGTTTACACAAGAACAACCACTACACGGAATTGTCGGACCTGCATAGGGTGTTTCTTTTAACCTGAGACGATCAAATATCTCGAAAAATAGCCACTCTACGGAAAAAATGTCCATAATCAAAATTTAATCATACCGCGGGGAAATACATTAGTGCAAAAAAATAGTCCCCCACCCCTCGCTTTGTAGGTGGGGCGGGGGTAACTTTTAAACTAAGATAGGAAGCCATATTTTTTATTTCAGATACGGATTTTACGACTAAAAGTACGTATGATTTGAATGAAATATTTTGTTCGGTTCATGATAGATGGCGTTGTAATCGACGAAATTCAATTTTTTCAATTTCTTCTTCTTAGAACACACGCATTCGATTCTGCAATACGTTTGAAATAAAAAATATCACGTTTTCATTGGAAATACTCGAAATTCGTCATCAAAACAATTTATTCAGTTTTGTAAATCACATTTAACGTTTGTGTTATTTCTTATCTTCATGTTTTTCGTAATTGCAAAATAAACGATAAAATACTTTAGAATGGACTGTTTAACTGTGCCAGAGAAAATTGAAATGGTTCTGGTTTATGGAGAAGCTGGCAGAAATCTTGAAAATGCTGTTGCTATTTACGCTCAACGTTTTCCGGATAGGATTCGTTCACGTGCTTCATTTGGCCGTACTATCAAACAATTTATTGCTGATGGTAATGTTCAACCGAAAAAGAGGACCCGTAGAGCAACAGTCACTGGAGAAAATAATGAAATTGCTGTATTGGCTGCAGCGACTCATAATCCTCATGTGTTTGGAGAATTTTAAAACGGCACAAGTATCATCCATATCATGTGTCTTTACACCAAGATCTTCATGGCGCTGATTTCCAAAATCGGGTAACTTTTTGTCAATGGGCACGTGAACAAATACAACAAAACCTCAATTTTTTTCGTTGCGTAATGTTCTCTGACGAATCGTCTTTCACAAACCATGGAACGGTTAATCGACACAACATGCATTATTGGAGTGTTGAAAATCCACACTGGCTTTGCCAAGTTGAACATCAGCGCCCTTGGACTATCAACGTGTGGTGTGGAATAATTGGCAACCAACTCATCGGCCCCCACATTATTGAAGGCAACTTGAATGGTCAAATGTACCGAAACTTTTTGGAAAATGAACTGCCAATATTACTCGAAAATTTGAACTTAGAATTAAGACGGAACATGTGGTTTCAACATGATGGTTGTCCTGCACACTATTCGTTGGTAGCACGTGAGGTACTTGATCTCACGATTTCAATTGTCGCTGGATCGGTAGAGCTGGTCCGATAAATTGGCCCGCCAGATCACCAGATCTTACTTCGCCAGATTTCTTTTTGTGGGGCTATTTCAAAGACAAAGTTTACAAACAAGAACCAACAACACGTGAGAACATGATTGAGCGAATCAGAAATGCGTGTGCTGAAATTCAACCAAACACACTTCTCAGTTGTGTACAATCATTGGAAATGCGTATTAATAAGTGCATTGAAGTCGCAGGCCATCATTTTGAACACTTATTTTAAGCTAAAATTATTTTATTCACCTGCCATTTACATTAATAAATTGTTTTGATAACGAATTTCGAGTATTTCCAATGAAAACGTGATGTTTTTTATTTCAAACGTATTGCAGAATCGAATGCGTGTGTTCTAAGAAGAAGAAATTGAAAAAATTGAATTTCGTCGATTACAACGCCATCTATCATGAACCGAACAAAATATTTCATTCAAATCATACGTACTTTTAGTCGTAAAATCCGTATCTGAAATAAAAAATATGGCTTCCTATCTTAGTTTAAAAGTTACCCCCGCCCCACCTACAAAGCGAGGGGTGGGGGACTATTTTTTTGCACTAATGTATTTCCCCGCGGTATGATTAAATTTTGATTATGGACATTTTTTCCGTAGAGTGGCTATTTTTCGAGATATTTGATCGTCTCAGGTTAAAAGAAACACCCGGTATACAGTAGATACCTAGATAATTTGTAATTCTTACTGAAATTATCATAATATTTTAACATGAAGCAAATGGGCTGTGGGAAGTCAGTGGGAGTCAGAATATATTTGTGTTTTAAATGGCCAAAAATTTGAATGTCAAAATTGTCGGAATACATCATCGCTACATACTGAGAAGAAATCTACATTCGACCAAATGATAACAACTTTTGCATCACCATCAACATCATCATCTATCAAAATTGACATTCAGAAATTCTCTTTAAAAGCATTCTACATCGTTTCGTATAATACTGCCAATTGACGGCGAATACCTTAAAAAAAAAAATTGAAAATGTTTTAAAATGATTTGCCCTACTTGTGAAAAAAGTTGGAAATTGAAATGTGTAAGCCGCATTAATTTATCTCGCAGTACAGTAGGTAGAAGAATTACTGATTTAACTTTACATGAAGTTTCCTAACTTAAAAAATTATTGGCAGAAAGCAGGTATTTTTCTATAGCGATTGATTAGTCCACCGATGTATGATACAGCCAACTGCTAATTTTTGTTTGGATTATTACCGAAAAGCTTACTACTTACGAAAAACTGCAAAATTGAGTATGTACCATCGCATACACCACAGGCACAGTGGAATCCAAAATTTTGATATTTTGTAATTTTGAAAAATTACAAGGAGGATGTACCGATGGGGGCCTGTCATGATGGAAAAATCTACGGATTAAAAGGAATAATGAGGAAGGAGAATACTAATGTGCCTTTCTATTTATCACTGTGTCATACTTCGTGAAGCTCCATGTGCAAAAGTATTTAATATTAAAGCAACTATGGGTGTGTTAATTAAAAATGTTAATAAATTGAGAGGTCAGAACTCGCTAACACTATAATATAGATTTGAAGATTTTTTAAAAGAAACGGAAGCAGCTTACGGAAATGTGATTCTATTTACGCAAGTTCGGGGGCTCAGCAGAGGAAACTGCTTGAATCGATTTTTTGAATTGACAATGGATATTTTGAATTTTTTTAAAATGCGAATAAATGATAGCGAATGATAGAATTTATAACCTCGTTGCCATTTATGAATGATTTGCTAACACATTTGAACAAATTAAATTGAAACCTTCAAGGCACAAACCTCTCGATTTTCCAAACTCTAGGAAATATTGATGGTTAATTTTTTAATCTAATTTAGAACAAAATTTGGCTCATTTTAAATATTGTTTTGCTGTAATAGAAGAATTTCCAATTTCGACTTTTCAAAATTTGTTCAAGAATTAGAAAATCTCATTAACCAATCATGTCAGATTTCTTAGTAAAATATTTGGGAATTTATATATTCTTGGCTTATATTTACATACTTACATATTAATCTTCCTGTACACTCTGTTGTAGTTTTGTTTGATTAATAAAACAATTTTGATGATAATGTTTTATTTTTCGTATTATAATATGGTAACTATTTATTTATTATATTTTAGTTTTACAATTTTTAAATATTAAGTTTTAAATATGGTTACTTTATGTTTTCTATTTGTATTCCACTATTCGACTGCTTTTGTAATTGAATTTTGGTTTTTAATTACACCTCGGTTTACGGGTGTATTTTATTTACAATATATTTATAAGACTCATACAAGTTGAATAGATAATAGGTACATTTATAATAATTAGTATATAATGATTTATTACTCTAGATCAGGGGTATACAACACCTCACCCCCAAGAAAAAGATAAATTTATTTAGCTTTCAACTTAACTAAAGTTTAACAAGATTTCTTAATTAAATAATAATAAAATGGTAATAATAATACAATATTCTTGAATATAATTAATTACATAATAATGATTAAAAAATATAATTAATTAAATAATAATGGAATGATAATAATAATATAATAATAATTTTTTATTTATTAATTTAATTATCAAAATAATATAACAAACGATTTATTTATATAATACATAATTTTTACATTTTAAATTCATTAAGTTATTAAGTTTTCCTTTTGTTTTTTTTTTATTTTTTATTTTTTTTATTTAATCAACAAATAGTTTTAATCGGTTATTATGAACAACTTTAGTTTGTCGATCTACACGAATAGATGAATTAACATTGTTATGGATTTTAACTATTTCAAAAGGCCCCGTCTCCAGATTGGTTCAAATTTACCCCTGGATTTTTCATTTCTCAATAGTACTTTGTCCCCAATATGAAATTCAACAATGTTAGTAGTTTTGTCATAATAGGTTTTTGATTTTTCTTTTTGTTTAATTAAGTTTTGTCTGGCTATTTCATAAGAATTTGCCAGCTTCATTCGAAGGTTTTGCAAATAGTCGTCTGGATTATATAGTATTCGATTATTATGTTTTAATGAAGATGGTAAATTTGGTTTAAATCCGTGAACAATCTCAAATGGCATTAAATTAGTAGAAGAATGTGGAGTTGAATTATATGTGAAAATTGCGTAGGGTAGCCAATGGTCCCAATTGTTAGGGTCGTTATCGGTATACGTTCGTAAGTATTCAGCAAGTGTCCGATGAGACCTTTCTAGAGCCCCGTTTGTTGCGGATGATAAGCAGTGGATTGTAATTTATTTATTTTTAACAATTTGCACATATTTTGAAATAACTCGCTAACAAAATTAGTTTCTTGATCGGTAAGAATGCACAATGGAGCCCCAAATCTACATATAAAATTTTCGACTACAGCTTTAGCAATGGTTTCCGACAATTGGTTTTCGATAGGTATAGCCAATGAGAACTTTGATAAGTCATCTTGTATTGTAAGTATATAACGATTGTAGTTATAGCATACGTTAAAAGGTCCAACGATGTCTAAAAATATTTTCTCAAAAGGAATCTTTGAAGTGGTTGTCACAAATTCGGACATTTATCGGATTCTGGCATGATAATTCGAATTCTAGCATCAAATATTCAAATTCTAACATGACTGCGATTCGAACATAATATCTTGAATATGTGACATGGCGAATTCTGGCATGATATATCAAATTCTGACATAAGATATAGAATTCTGATATCATAAATGCAAACACTGATATTATCTAATTGTGACATGAAGTATGGAATTCTGACATGAGATATCGAATTTTGACACCAAAGATTCTAATTCTGGCATGGCATATAATTGCAAAATGGTCTAAAATGAATTAAGGTGTAGATATGGCATTAGGATCTAACTTGGTTAATTCTTACCCGATTTGGATGAAATTCAACGTGTGCGAGGGAATTTAGGATGGAACTTGGATAATTCTTAACCAATTTGGAAGAACTACAACATGTCCGATGGAAATGCGTTTCTCATATGAATTTAGATGAAGTTCTGGAATATGGCCAATTACGATGAAACTTGATTGTGATAAACTTTGACGATAATTATAAGAAGTTCTGAACTATATAAGTTCTGATCATTTTTGATCAAATTTGGCTATTTCTTAACGATTTTCATGAAAAATAACGCATGCACCATGGAAATTGGTTTAACTAATAAATAAACAAATACATACACTAAAATGTTTTAATTGGTATCAAAATTATTTTATTAGCATAGCTATGTGGTTGTACACCAGAGGACAAATTGTTTATAGAGTTCAGGACTGAGCCTTTTCGATCTTTTTTAAATGCTTTTGACTTCTTCAGAGAATTTCAACTATGGTTCAAAATATACCTCAATTTTTAAAATCGGAAATCTTTTCTATTTGAAAACAATTAGCATTACTGTCGGAAATAAAGCAGCTCAAGGTGTCTATATCTATCTCTGTGATTATGATTTTTCGATCAGTGAAGTATAAATTTTAAAGAGCAAGATTTAGAATGCTGAATTTTTCACGTTTAAATTTGATCTAAAATTTAAGCACTTTAAAAAATGATTTGTTATAAAAAAGAAAATTATTTTGCGTATCTTGCCCAACTGTGCAAATACGCAAATAAAGTTAAGTACTCTCTGAATCTCGTATTTGGTGGTATTAGAACGAGGTACAACTACTACACAATAGATGTCCCATCAATAATCTAACGAGTATTATTATTGAATATCGATTTATTGTTTTATTTAATCGCTGTTCCTAATTTTCTGAACAAGACTGTATCTTTGTATTGAAAAACTTTTTCCACGGTGACTTAAAAAATGTCTACGTCTTAAACATATCAAAGACCTAGAAACTGCACAAGTTTTACAATAAATTGAATTTGGGAAAGCATAAGCCTCATCGACTGCAATATTTACTATTGAGTGCATATTACATTTTTGCAATACATTTTTTTTTGCAATTCCTGAAGGGTGGGGAGGTTAAAAATCTACCGTTAGACAACCTTATACACCGACTATTAAGAGGCTTACATACATGCGAATTTAAACAATAAATGTATTTTTGGTTTTTAATGAATAATGTTTACGATGAAATTAGAATGATAACAGAAACAGAAATTTGAAGAGCAATCAGTACGTGCATTATCGGTGTGTTTATTAGTGGTCTTATGATTTTTAGCTATGCTACTGGAATAATTTTCCCTCTTTAAATGACTAATGAAATTTTATATAAATTGTAAACAAAAGCGTTACAAGCATTGCTATGCAAACTATAATTACTTAGTTCCAGCATGTTAACAAACATAACAATAATGCGTACAGACAAAAGTTTTTTATTGCCAAACCATAATCAGATTCCAAAAAACTACAATTTAATGCATTTGATAAATTTAAATCTTAAGAAAATTTTAACATGTGATAGTTAAATAAAATTGTATGTATTATAATTTAACAAATACCATTTAAAACAAATTTTATCACGACGCCAAAATAAACACAAATTTATAATTTATAAGCGGCCTATACTTATCGGATTAATGCGGCCTCCAGATAAATTGATCCGCAAAAATTATGAAATGTTTCGGTTGGCTTATCGAAATACTCGTATTATGTGTTATGCTGACCAAAAAAAAAAATAAAATTTTTAAATATATAATTAATAAATTAATAGATGTGCAGATTGCAAAATTTATTTTTTATTGGTTATTGTTTGTAAAAATTTACAATCAAATGTGATAATCATGATTTATGCTCGAGTAGATTAAGCTCTAATATTATTTGTGTTCTATTAGAATTTAAATTTATTGTTTCTCGTTTTACATAACGCAAATTACATATAAAATATTATGTCGGTAATTAAATTAATTTTTTTTTTAATGGTTTGAGTAGTTTTAAATCAATTAATGATTCTATAGACGAACGAATATAATTATCCCTATAGAATATATACAAAACAACATCCCTATGGTATTTTGCTAAATAATCATTTTTATTTTATAAACAAACATCATCAACTCATCACCATAGACTCACAGAGGATGAATGTTGATGGAATCTCATTAATTTCAACAGCACCAACAAAACAATTTTGATTTATTTACCTAAAAGAACAAAAAAAAAAAAAAACATTTCGGGACAAATAAATAAAAAAAATTAAATCTTGTGAAATTTATTTTTCTTATCTCTCTTCGTTAAGTACACGGAATCAGCAACAACAAAAAAAAAAAAAAAACTTATACAATAAAATCAAAATTAAGATAATTTTATTTAATTTAAATAAAATAAAATAAAAAAATTAAATTCGCGATATCTATTTTTATCAATCTATTACATTTGGACTATAAACATCTTGAATATTCTGAAAATACATTTATTTATTTCACCATCAAAATACCTACAAGACATTTTCATTTCCCAATTTCGTATACAGCACATAAACAAAAAAAAAAAATTTAAATTGATGAAAAAATTATGCAAAACTGGAAAATTATTTATATTTTTACTGACTCGAGGAGAATCTCTGTACGTATATACGAGTATATATGTACATGTAACAAAATCACTTTGGTGGACACCAATTGCTATTGATGGTGGTAATATTGGATCCGGGCCACCAATATGATAAAAATGAAATGATGTTGAAATTACTTGAAAAAGAAAAGCAAAAAAAAAGCAAAACAAAACAAGTGGAAAACTGAAAATTTTCTTTCGATGTTTTTCCCGTTTATTTGTTGTTTTTTTTGTTTTTGTTGGATATTTTAATTTAAGACGATCAATCAATTCGACAAGACAATTTGAATTTTATGTATAATTATAATGAAATATCCACCTGTGTATTCTCGATTATTCGAAATTAAGGGAAAATCGAATCAGTCTTATCGTAGTATTTCGTATAAACTGTTTGATATATGGGAAATGATTTAAGGATGTGCATAAATTCACTAAATTTATTTTAGCATGAAATGAGGGGAATGGTCATTAAAAGGTGTCATCTATAAGCGGAAAATGGCTGGGCAATGGCACAGAACATGTTCCGCGGATTCTGCTTCCGGGTTGCAGAAGCGGCATCCGTCTATCGTACTTAGGCCCATTTTCTTAAGTTGATACCATAAGGGGATGTGACCTGTGAGGAAGCCAGTAAGCAGCCTCAGCACAGGTTTCCTAAGTACGCAAACCTGGAATTCTGCGCAAGTAGCAGGACTTTTGCACATCCTCCCAGCATTTTACCGCTGCCCTAAGGTGCCCATTAGTGACACCGCAGAAGGGCTCTGGTCCATTGAATGAAGAGGCAGAACCAATAGACAGTCATAAGATTTGTATGTTTTTTGTCCTCGTCCTCTGGTTAGGTGAGTTAAAAATTGGCCTGCGTAGTCGACTCCTATACTTTGAGAAATGGTCGTATAAGATCGACTAGAGCCTCAGGCAGATCACCCATAATTTGATTCATTGGTATGGTTTTATATTTGATACATTGAATACAACCATGAACACATCGTTTTACTAAATTTCTGAATCCCAGTATCCAATATTTTTGCCTGAGTGTGGCCATCATTAAGGTTTCTCCCGAATGCAGATGGCGAATGTGGTTTTGTTTGATGATGAATTCGGTAAGGTGATATTGGCTGGTAATATTATAGGGTGTTTAACTTCATAATTTATTGATGCATTAGATAATCGTCCTCCTATTTGCAAAAGTCCAAATTTATCGATTAACTATCGATTAAATACTTTTCAGTATTCTTCCTTCTGCGCCTAATAATTCATCAGTCTATAACTAGGTAGTTTTCTTCTTGGTTGTGTGTTGACAAAAGCGAAAAACATAATCTGAAACGCGAATCATTTTAGAAAAACTCGAAAACTTTTGGATAATTTTTTCCAAAACACCAGGTTTGTGGATTTCAGCTTGTAACAATTGAACCTTCCTTTCCGCAGGCTGCATTTTTATACTGTTGGGCCAGTCTTCGGAATTTTTTAGCCATTGCGGATCGTCCCACCATAACTTGAAATGGCGTGATCTTTCTGGATCCATCCCCCTGGAGTGGCACAATCTGCAGGATTCTCTTCAGGCCTGACATAATTCCATTGGTCTCGGCTCATATCTGTAAGGATTTCGGAAGTTCGGTTGCCGATAAACGTATTCCAGTATTTTGGATGTGCAGATAACCAATCTAACACGATAGCGGAGTCAGTCCAGGCAAATAATTTCTTTATTTTAGTCCTCATATATAGTACCCTTAACTGGTCAACATTTGACACCCACTTTTTTAAACGGAAACCGGCGCTTTCTAGGATTAAACTTAGTTTATTTTTTAATAATATTGCTTCCCTTATCGTACCTGCCCCGGACATCAGGTCATCTACATAGATATCCTTCATAATATGTTCGAATGCCTCTGGATATTGGTCTTGGTACCGCAACGCTGCTTTCATAAGATCTCTCATTGCAAGAAATGGAGCACTAGATGTGCCGTAGGTAACCGTCTGTAACTCGAAATGTTTGAAGGGTAGGTTCGGACTATCCCGCCATATGATGGTATCTTGTAGATTACTTTGCTACCAGTACCTGACGGAATATCTTTTCCACATCAGACATAAATACTATCTTAAATTCTGTGAAAGGGGACAAAATATCATATAGACTAGACTGCAACGTAAGTTTACTGCCAAAAAATCATTTAGAGATGTTCCCTTTGCTGTTTTAGCGGAACCGTCAAACACCACTCTTAGTTAGGTAGTGGCGCTTGAGGGCTTGATAATTCCGTGGTGTGGAAGGTAATGACCATGAAAACCTTGCTCAGCCAAGGAAATTTGTTTCATATGGCCCAGTTTTGGATTATAAATTCCTTGTAAATACGGTGGTTGTTTGCTCGACAGCTTCGGCAATATTAACGCCTCAAGTTGAAGATACGATGTTTGGTTTATTCTAAGAGTGACGGTTAGAGAAACGATTCCTCTTGTATAGCCTGATTTAGAATTTCCAATTCCAGATACTAAAAATTTCGCATTTCGTCGATTCAGCATTAGTCTCTGCATGAAGTGGATTTAACAATTCAATCTATGCATGTTCTATCCCTAAATTCCAATGTTAAAGATAATTTTTTTAAATAATCAACTAATAAAACCAAACATATCTGCAGAGTATTTATCCTCAAATGGAGTTTATATAGTGAAATGTTTTTGTTCGTCACAACGCCGAAAGAAAAAGCTGCTGCTAGAAGTTTCATCTAAAATGCGCGCAATCGGAAAGCTCCTTACAAGCCTTTGAGATTTAAAACAGTTACCTATATCGAACCGATTGTTATGTTCATCAACTATTTCAAATATTTTATCGGCGGAGGTGTTCTTATTTAGGATTTTAATTAATGCCCATTATTGGTTAATATTTCCAAATAATACAATACTTTTATTTAGCCTCAAATATTTCCTTTTCCATTCATTTGATAAAACCTGACAAAGACAGTTTACAAAGTTTATAGCATATGGATTGGAATTTTGTTCTTGACTGTGATGATTCATCTATGGCTCTAGATCTCTTCCTTAACACACTCTCGAGTTTATTCGAGCAATGTCGCATATACTCCCAAGTTAAAAAAGTTAGACTTTTATAGCCATGGATTTCTTATGAGCTTGCCTATCGAATTAATAAAAGAAATGTATTGTACAAAAAATCAAAAAAAATAACCGGTTAATTCGAATCTTCAAGCAATATATAATAATAAATGCAAACAAATTAATGAGGATATCAAAAAAGAAAAAGAAGCGTATTACACAAATCGTTTTTCAGTCAACCGCGGTGATGTTAAAAAAAACTGGAATCTCGTCAATGAAATTTTAACTAAAAAACCTAAAGCTTGCTCGGTTATAAATATTCTGTCGGATAATGGAACCCTTCTAACATCTAGGTCAGACATTTCTAATGAGCTTAATTGCTATTTTACAAGTGTTGCTGATAATTTAAGAATTAAACATTTTATTTTGTCGGCTGCAACCGAGTACTAGAAAATACATCAGCACCCTTGTTGGCAACACTAAAAAAGCAGAAAATAATTTTTCCTTGCTTCACAGTACAGAAAATTCTAAGAATTTACAATTGTAAGTGTTCAGCAACTATGAGAATATTTGGAAAATTTAAAACGAAAAACGTGGAGCGCATATAATGGTATAATACAGTTCTGATGGCTACATGATACATAATTACATACTAAAGAAAGCTAACTATGGTATTAAAAGAAATATAGTTAACATCATTTGTCAGGGAGCATAATTAAATTGTTAATGAACATGTATCAAAACTTCGTTAGATGCGCTCCACGTTTTTCGTTTTAAATTTTCCAAATATTCTCATAGTTGCTGAAAACTTACAATCGTAAATTCTCAGAATTTTCTGTACTGTGCGGCAAGGAAAAATTATTTTCTTCTTTTTAGTCCATTTTAAAAACGTGATATGTATATTAAAAAGTTTTTTTTATTTAATTTTTTAAGTTATTGTTGCACAAAATGGAAAGGACGTCTTTAGAATTTTGATAAAGCTCAAATATCGAAATACTGGGAAATGAGAACCTGTGAAAGCAATTTGGTCATTTAACTACCTTTGGAATGAATCTCAAATATTTTTGAAAAACATGGCAACTCGAAAGAAATTACTTGGTGATAAAATACATGGTTTGATCAAAAAATCGTCAAATTTTACAATTTCGCAGGTTGTTTAAGTCCAATTGCCACAGTTGCTCTTTGGTTGTGTTGGTACACTTTTTCCTGACGTTTCTTGGCATGGAGAGGTTATGTATTACCTTATAACTTTTTTATTTTTTAAACGATTTTCACCAAAATTTGATACAATCTAAATAGTGGACAAATTTAATTATTTATGCGAAATTCATAAAAACCGCTTAAAGTCACTTATGCGACTTTTGCTTTTAAGTACAGAACTTCCTGGAAGTACGCTTTATTGATCGTACGACCTAAGAACTCAAGTTACACTACTTGAAGAACTTTTTTTGGTCTTGCCTCTTTAGAAAGCTTTCAGTGGGTCGATTGAGCCTTACTTTCGACGTCATATTTGTAAACTGATGTTTTATCATCAGTTATGACCCGTTTGAGCCGTTTTGGATTGTCGTTGACTCCATTCAGCAGCTTCTGAGAAATGCAAATTTTACTGTCACACGTTTCTTGCCCGAAACCCATTTGAAATTATTTTTGTTAGATAATGAAATGTATCAAACCGAGCAGCCACAATAAACCATCGCAAATTTTTATTGCGACACATTTTTATTAATATTTTCTTCATTAATTTATGTAGTTTTAGTTCAGGGTGTGTTAGTATTAATTACAAGAAAAGGATTTCCAATGGAAGTTTTCACTAGGATGACCAGGCCAAAAACAACTAAACTTCAACGAAATCTGAAAAAAATTGAAAAATTCGAAAATTTTGATTTAAAAAACCAGGACTGTTTTTAGGTCTTAAAAATTTGGTCTGTATTTGATAACAAAAAATACATTGGTTTGGTGGCGACGACCATCCTCTGGTTAAAAGATTTGTAGTTAAATCTCTTCCAGAAAAGTTTCAAAAGCCGCAACCTTAATTCATCATTTAGTGTGCTGAAACCAATTCATTTATCATCAAATTTGCTGGTTAACCCGTAAAGTGCGTCGTGGAAAAAGTTGCATGGAAAGAGTGGTGTGTTCCAGCGGACCGCAATTTTATATTAATTATTTTTTCTTCAATTAGAACGATACTAAAAATTTCGATTAGGAAGATACTAAAAATTTCAGAAAAAAATTAAACGGAGTGGGAATAAATTGTTTTTTTGAAAAGTTGAGCGGTCCCACGGATAAAAGAAATTTATTCATTTAAATTTACATATCAATTTATTGAAGAAATGGTGAACCAAAAGTTCTAAACAAAATACAAAAGAAATTCTATTAGCAGAGATGGATGGGTTGTAGTTTTTTACACGTGTATAATACAAGTAAAATACACGTATAACAAGGGACGTACTCGTCAGATTTATTGCTGTGTTTTAGCTCCAGCTCGTGGTAAATTGGCAGCAGTTTCTTCGACCGGTCGAAAGTAAGTCGACCGGTCGAAAGTAAATCAATACCATTTTCTGTCGGATTTTAAATCGAGAGATAAATGATGGTGGAAATCCTTCCTCGATTTTTATTCACATTTCGACTGCATCTGCGATTGAAGCGGTGGATTTTAGCAAACCATTCACCAATTGGCGAACCGGATCGAGAGCCTCCACTTCGATCACGCCATCAGCTGCGGGAGTAGGACTTCCCATAGTCGGTTTGTTATTGTTCGGAACATAATCATTTTCAAGTTCGTCAATGAACTCAAAAATAACTTCGTTTTGCTGGTGCATTCAAACATTCCTAAAAATATTTTTAAATTTATTAATACGCGAATGAACAATTAAATGAAAATCTGTAAATATTAATAATACAAGAACAAAATTACCGATATTGATTCAATCTTTCTACAACACAATTTATTGCACAACACAAGTATTCCTATTTGACTTTAAATTATTCGCTTATTTGAGATTATGGTGCGACTGAATGAAATAATTTTAAAGGTTTGTTTGTTTGTTTTTTTGTTTGCTCTGGCCAGATCTAAACTAGGATCAACAGGGCCTTTTGATTTATAACAGCATATAGTTCTAAAAATTTCTCAAGGAAAATCCTAAGCTGCGTTTTTTTATTCGCTCCCGATAGCTGCTATGCGGAGCAGTCAATTTTCTACACCCAAATTTAAATTTGACGTGCTATTTATAATTTTTAATTCAATTCATAAGTGAAAACGTGAAATAAAAATTATGTAGCTCTACCTATTTATATGGAGCCACTATCCAGAGCTATTTTCATATGACGGCTCTCGATAGCAGCTCCGGATAGCGAATAAAAAAACGCACTACTAGATAGTATGCCGAATGTAATGGTATTTTTATTTTTACGTATTATTTAAATAACGGTTATTCCAGAATCTTCTCGAAAGAAGCCATGGGCAGCCCCGAATATAATATTTATTTCAATGAGTCGCAAATTTGTGACACCTTCGCACAGCACGAATATTTTGGGCCTTATACGATAACACGCAGTACCCGGAACCACCAACTTAATAAAGATGTTAACACTTCAAGATATGTATATATTGCGACCAATTTTAAAGGTTATAAAGAAAAACAATAAATCTGACATTTGTTGTTGCGACAGCAGCGCCTCTTGATTTTGCATATGTAATTTCAGTAGATTTTTTTAGTAAATTTTTTTACGTTTTTCACAGAAAGGTTATCTCTTAAAAAAAATTATTTCACGGAATTAGTTTGGCACGCGAAAGAAAAGCAATTTTTAAAGAAATATTTGTATTGACTCAACTACTTGTATAACCAACTACTTGCGAACATTGGTGAACATTGGTGTTAAAGTACACTTGACGCACAAACCTTCTGGCGATTTCTCTTTGCTTTTCTTTGAGTTTTGTTTTGTATTATTATTAGGTTAATCGAGATTTTATGAACACTCGAGATAAATTGTATTTAGCTTGGAGTGGTTTGCGTTGGGTATGATTGCTCTTAAGATTGGGTTTCTTAATGTTCTAAACTTAGATAACACTATAATTTGAGGTTTTTCGTAAATTTTTGAAATTCTGAATTATTGGGAATATTCAAGACGATGTTGAATATATTTGAATAAAATAAAATCAGAAAATCACTTGATATGCGAATGGAAAAATCCATTCATTTTTAGGCATCTCAACTCAAGCGAAGCGTTATGCGAGAAAGATGCCTATATCCCCGCTATTTTGTCTGTTAACAAGTATTAAGTCGAAAAGTACTTATCCGATTTTCATGAAACAAAGACAGTAGACCTTGATTAGATAAGAAAAAAATGGTATGACTAAGATCTTTAGGTGGGCGGATTCCAAAGTTATAGGCGCGTGAAGATTTCCTTTGCAATACATTCACGTAAAAACAAAAACAATAAAAGTGCCTAATAGAATACATACTATGTTAAAAATTTTTTTTGCCTTTGAATGAATGAAAATGATTTTGTTTGAATGAATATAAAGTAGAATACATGCATGTGCAATTATTACGTAATATAAAAGTTTGGTTTATCTTTCTTTATTGTAGGATTGGTGCCTAAAGGAATATATAGATATTATATAGACGGCATTGTTGAGATGCCGGTAATGCGATTACATCCTGTAATGGGTTTCCTACTTTTTAAAACTTGAACCGGAAAAATAGCTTAAGTGGCAATTAGCGTTTTTTCCAAAAATAATCCGTTTATTCAAATTTGATTAAGGGATATTATGTAAGTGAATTCTCCGTATATGCTTAGTATTGACAGAAAACAGTTAAATCGTTCTGGAACTGTTGATAAAATTGAAATAAGTGATTTTTCTAGAGAACAAAAAAATGTTTTCCGTTTACTAAAGTTACTTTAGATTTTATTTCAAAAGTATTATACAATGCCATAGTACCATATTGCTGTATATCGTTAAACTCAGTGGCCCAGTGCGAAACACCGTCCAGTTTTGTTACTGGGCAATCAAAATCACAAAATGTGATCATTTTAAAACATGTTTTGCAACAAAAATCCTTTTTAACTTTATTCAAACGTAATAAAATTTGTTTTGCCAAGCAAGTGAGTTAGTGATACTGCATCGCTTCCAAATTTTTCCTCAGATTTGCATTTATGATAAATTTTTGTGTTATCAGTTCACCCTCCATAAAAAGCATCTCGCGGGTTTAGCGGTGTATTGACAAGCAAACAGTGAGATTTCAAATCTTCTATATCTTTGTTGTTTTTAATATATCTATTAAAATCACACTCCCACATTTCCACTACGTCATAACCAAAAGAATGTAAACGTTCTGTTTACGATACAGTATTTTCATATCGTTGATTCAAATTATCATTTGGATTATCAATATCATGTAAAGGCTCGTGGCGGTTAAATTTTAAACAAGTAGGATGTCCATGATAATAACAGCCGTGGACCTCGAAAATCTGATTTCGAGTTCCACGGCTGATATTGTTTTACACTATGAATTATATCAATTCCTCGATTTTTTCTTCCCATAATAATTGGATAGTCAACTTTTATTGATTATGTAGCGTCTCACTCATGCAAAATATTCGCACTCATTCAAAACATACTCACTCATGCAAAATACATCCATTCGTTCGCCACTACAATAATCCACACGTATCAGCGCACTCATACAGCTTACACATTACCGCAACGCAACCGCAACCGCTCAACCAACGAGCATATTGATTCATCGCTCCGGTTTTTAACTACACACCAAAAACCAATAAACAAAAACGAACAATTCATTTTCGATATATTCATCCGCTTCAATTTTATTTCGTTTTTTCGTCGTCGCGTATTTTTCTCTATAGAAAAATATCATTCGCTCGTTTTTGCTTACACAAGCACGTCCATGTTTTGGATACATTTTTATCGCGACATTTTTAAATTCTAAACTGGTGGTGGACAATATTAATAAAACCTTAATTTATATAAATTAATAAATAAATCTTATAATATTATCATAATAATAAATTAAATTCAATAATCATTGTGAATAAAAGTAACTTAACCTAAAAGTGAAGTGTTTCAATTTACAATAATTGTATATATAGTTTTGGGGCCCGTCAACGATTTCACCCGCTCAGCTACGGCCCCGCATTATATTTGGTGACCCACGACGACCGTGTTTACGGTTCAACAGCAACTCTATTATATTATAAGAACACCGAAATTTACAATCCAACAAAATTATCGGAACAAACCCAATTTACGGTTCAACAAAAATTTTTTATCATAGGATTTTTTCCATAAGGCGGTACAGCGAAAATTTTATTAAACGCATTTATTTACGCGCCTGGCACACAAAAGACTGCAATAGTGCCAGGCGAAAAAGGTACGTAACCATAAATATTCATTTATTACAAACATATATGAATTCCAACATAAAAACGCAATTTGTTACAAACATTTCTTTTCTTTTTTTTCTGTGCCCTTGCTAACAAAATGAGGACATAATCATACACAAAACAACAACAACAAGTGTATAACAAATAAATACAGTGCCGCAGTAACATTACAAATAAAAAAAGCGCATTTAACCAACAAATTAATTTGGGAATACATTTTTTTTTGTCATGGATTTTCACGGATAACATTCCAAAAACAATACCGTTACAGCGAATAAAAACCAGTAAAAGTACAGTTTATACAGAATAAATGCGCCTACATATGGTGCCATAACAAAAAAAAAAAAATTCAAAAGCAATACATATTAAAGCTAGTACAACGTGAAGTTTAAGTATACATATACGTGCGCAACAAAACACAGCGCATCTACGCACACAAATAGTGCAATTACAACATTTAAACATCTTTAAATTAACGAAAAGCCAGTAAACAACGGAACAACGACAAACATCAGCAGCAGCAACAACAACAACATCAGTAACTACAGCTAAGTGTTTAATTTTTTTTGATTTTCAATTTCAAACATTTTTTTTTTATTAAACATTTATACTACATATATTAAAACGTGTCGCTTATCACACGTAATCATTATTATCACGCATACAATCAAAAAGATTTCTATAAAAAATTTGTAAAACGATCTTGATGTAAATTGTTCACCATTCTGCTAAATTCGGTTTCAGTAAATTCATTTACAGAATTGTTTGTTTAGTTTATTGGTCATTTCCAGCGTAACATACGCATAGAACCGTGTTGAATATTTCGGTTATTATTTATATTTTTCTGCATACATTTATATAATATTTTCAACGAGCCCCCCCAATACGAGGTAACACGCCCGTTCAGTAATTCGGGGGTACCTCGTCGGCCATTACGTGCCATATTTTTTATTTCATACATGGTAACCATTCCACTATTAATTAATTTTCATTCAACCACTATTGATTGCTTCTTTTGAATCACTGTTGATAGCACTAGGTCCCATATAAACCATTTTTTTTTCCAAAATACGGCTCTACTTAAAATATTTGTTCACACGAGACATTTATTTTCTAACGTTTAAGTTTGAATTTCGGGTACATATTTTTTTTTCTTGTGAAGTGACGTATAACATATACACGAATTCGCTTTTATAAAATCGAAATGTCAGACAACGAAGAGACCATGAAGGTTGATCAACAACCAAAACCAGGGACATCAACAGGAGAAGTCGCAACCCAAGCAAAAATCAACTTGCAACCATTCTGGCCACAACAACCAAACAATTGGTTTCGTTTAGCCGAAATCCAATTCGAAATTCGAGGCATCACGTCAGAAAAAACGAAATACTCGTACGTTTTAGCAACAATTTCGCCCGAAATTTGTGACACCATTAGCGACTTTTTACAGCAACCACCAAAAGACAATCAATATTCTGTCCTAAAACAAACTCTGTTAGAACGATTGGCTCCATCGGACGAGCGGCGTTTAGAAGCCCTATTGTCCAGCCAAGCTCTCGGCGACCGACGCCCCTCTGAGGCGCTTCGTCACTTACGCAACCTCGCAGGCCAAAACACTCTGAGCGATACAATCATTCGATCCATTTGGATTCGAAAATTGCCCGAGGTTATTAAAATAGCGATGACTGCACAACCAGTTACCACAACAGTTGAAGAACTGGCTAAAATAGCAGACCGCATGTACGAAGTGACGAACATGAGCACATTACCAAACTTACAAGCAATCAATCGTAACACAAATCCGAACTACACGAATAGACAGAGTCGTTCCCCCACTCCTCAGTCAAATTCAATCGAAGATCGCCTGGCGCGCATCGAGGCTCGACTATCGGGCTTGTTTCGAAGCGGTCGGAGTAGATCAAGGGGACGCTCAGCAACACGTTCACAATCACAAGGTAACAACACCCAGAGTGTTAACAATCGATTGGGCAAGTGTTGGTATCACGCTAAACATGGTGCGGCAGCACGCAAATGCATTCAACCGTGCATTTTCAATAACGCGCAGCACTCCATCAACAAGATGGACATTGATACCACACCACAAAAAAACTTGTAAACCAGCGGGTAATGACGACATCGTCAGACACCTTTAAAAGTTCAGCCCGTCTATTCGTGTTAGACAAAAATAATAAATTCCTATTTCTAATTGACACTGGCGCTGACCTTTCGGTCATCCCAGCGAATTATTTCAAGCAAGCTTATACTTTTACAAATCGAAATAATAATCTAGTTCTCTCGGCCGCCAATGGCACAACAATCCACACCTACGGCACACATTTGCTGCAGGTGGATCTCGGACTCAAACGAGCATTCACGCATGCTTTCATCTTAGCTGCGGTGAATCGTCCGATCATTGGCGCCGATTTCTTGTGCAAATTTGGCTTACTTGTTGACTTAAAAAACAAGCGGCTGGTTGATTCAGCGACACAGCTGTCAATCAATGCCAACTCGGTTCTTGTCGACACACCGACACCGATTCATTTCGCAGTCAACAACGGTTATGGTACTCTGCTCAAGCAATTTCCATCCCTCACAGCAGAGCCTAACTATAACTTGCCAGTCCAGCACAACGTGGTCCACCATATTGTCACAGCAGGCCATCTGCCTGTGTCAAGACCACGCAGACTAGATCCAGTTCGTCACAAAGCCGCACACACAGAATTCCAGCACATGGTGGAATTAGGGATTTGCAGGCCATCTGCATCTCCCGTATCTTGTCCGCTCCATATGGTGAAAAAGAAAGATCATGATTGGCGACCATGTGGGGATTATCGTCGCTTAAATACGGTCACAACACCTGATCGCTATCCGATACCCCACATCCAAAATTTCTCCATGCACTTGCATGGTTGCAAAATTTTTACAAAAATCGATCTAATCAGAGCTTACCATCTCATTCCCGTCGCACCTGAAGACGTTCATAAAACGGCAATCACTACTCCATTTGGCCTTTTCGAATTTACCCGAATGCCATTTGGACTACGCAATGCCGCGCAAACGTTTCAGCGTTTCATGAACGAAGTCGTACGCGATTTAGACTTCGTCTTCGTCTACATTGACGACATTCTTGTAGCTTCGCATAATGAGGAGCAACACAAACTTCACCTGGAACAACTCTTCCACAGGTTAACGCAGTTTGATGTTCATATCAAGAGTTCAAAATGCGTCTTTGGCGCATCCACTCTTGATTTCCTCAGCCACAAGATCACCCCTAATGGTATTCTGCCGTCAGAAGAACGAATTAACGCCATTAGGGAATTCCCAGCTCCAGCATCAATCAAAAGCATACAGCGATTCATCGGTATGGTAAACTACTACCACCGATTCATACCAAAGCTCGCTGAAACACTCGCACCAATTCATTCACACTTGGCAGCCTTACTCAAGAAGCCCAAGACAGCCAAGAACTTCTCTTGGCCCGACGAATGTCAACATGCATTCTCGTCGCTGAAAGCTGAATTGGCCCAGATAACACTTCTGGCACACCCGCTGAGTGACTCAAAACTCAGTTTAACCACTGACGCATCAAACACTGCTGTCGGTGCAGTACTACAACAGTACAACAACGGGTGTTGGGAGCCACTGGGATTCTTTTCCAAGAAACTCTCGGATGCCGAAAAGAAATATTCCGCATTCGATCGGGAATTACTCGGCATATATCTAGCAGTCAAACACTTTAGATATTTTGTTGAGGGTCGGGACTTCACCATTTACACCGACCACAAGCCTCTGACACGAGCAATCCAGTCAAAAACTGAACGCAATCCAAGGCAATCTCGCCACTTGGATTATATCAGTCAATTTACAACGGACATCCAGCATGTCCACGGACATAACAATGTTGTCGCGGATACACTATCCCGCACTACCGACAACGAAACGGCCGCAGTCGATACACACATCGACTTAAATCAAATCGCAAACACGCAAAAAGTCGACCTAGAACTTCAGAATTTATTTTCTGGTTCCGAATGTCACTCTAGTTCATCAATGAAACTAGAACTTTTTAAACTACCTGGCCTCGAAATTATTTGTGAAACATCTACTGGGAACAATCGCCCATACATTGCAACACCACTACGTCGAGCTATCTTCGACACGCTTCACAACATTTCGCATCCTGGAGTCCGTGCAACGCGTAAATTGATTACTGCTCGCTACTTTTGGCCTAGCATAAACAAAGACGTAGGCAATTGGGCTCAGTCTTGTTTATCCTGCCAACGTGCCAAAGTCCAACGCCATACCAAATCACCCCATGGACAATTTGACATTCCACCTGGTCGATTCGAGCATATCCATATAGACATTGTAGGTCCACTTCCTCCGTCTAATGGATATTCATATCTACTCACCTGTGTCGATCGCTTCACTCGCTGGCCCGAAGCATACTGCATGACGAACATGTCAGCTGCAACCATTGCCACTACTTTTGTAAACAATTACGTATCACGATTCGGCGTGCCCCTTCACATCACAACTGATCAGGGAACGCAATTCGAGTCAAAGCTTTTCTCAGAGTTAACGAAACTCCTCGGATCTCATCGGATACGTACAACGGCTTATCATCCGCAAGCCAATGGCATGGTCGAACGCTTCCATCGGCAACTAAAAGCCGCATTAATGGCCAGAAGCAACACAATTAATTGGAGCTCGGAAATACCAATCATACTTCTTGGAATCCGAGCAACAGTGAAAGAAGATCTCAAGTGCTCACCAGCTGAAATGGTTTACGGACAAACCATCAAGCTACCCGGTGAGTTCTTTATCGATAATCCTCTTCCACCTCTTCCAACCGCCGACACAGTCGTCGACCAACTGCGACAAACCATGCAAAACCTTATACCCAAAGCAACTCGTCTAACTAAACAAGACGATGTTTTTGTTCCGAAATCACTCGACAACTGTGATTTTGTCTTCGTCAGAACAGACAAGGTTCGCATGGGGTTATCTCCTCCTTACGAAGGTCCGTATAAAGTCATACGTAAACTACGCAAGCAATTCACCGTATCGATTAATGGTAAAAACCAAACCATTTCAATCGATCGGCTCAAACCAGCGTACGGAATTCTTAGTTCAGCTGATCTCACATCAAACCTTCGAACTCACAAAAGCGTCCGTATAGCATCTACTCATTCAATAATTCCCTGAGGAGGGGAAATCACTTGCGGGGGAGTCCTGTAGCGTCTCACTCATGCAAAATATTCGCACTCATTCAAAACATACTCACTCATGCAAAATACATCCATTCGTTCGCCACTACAATAATCCACACGTATCAGCGCACTCATACAGCTTACACATTACCGCAACGCAACCGCAACCGCTCAACCAACGAGCATATTGATTCATCGCTCCGGTTTTTAACTACACACCAAAAACCAATAAACAAAAACGAACAATTCATTTTCGATATATTCATCCGCTTCAATTTTATTTCGTTTTTTCGTCGTCGCGTATTTTTCTCTATAGAAAAATATCATTCGCTCGTTTTTGCTTACACAAGCACGTCCATGTTTTGGATACATTTTTATCGCGACATTTTTAAATTCTAAACTGGTGGTGGACAATATTAATAAAACCTTAATTTATATAAATTAATAAATAAATCTTATAATATTATCATAATAATAAATTAAATTCAATAATCATTGTGAATAAAAGTAACTTAACCTAAAAGTGAAGTGTTTCAATTTACAATAATTGTATATATAGTTTTGGGGCCCGTCAACGATTTCACCCGCTCAGCTACGGCCCCGCATTATAATTATCGGAATTTCTGCAGCCATTTTTAGGCATTATTCCTATGGTGGAATCTTTGAGAAAGTTTCGTCGGAAAAATAAATTGGAATGGGCATACATTGCATTAATCTAACATATCATATAGTTTTTCTGAATCATATAGTTAATTAATCATATAGTTTTTCTGAATTTAATGCAGGCTTCAGCCAAAATCTGTATGTCGCTAATACAATGGTTAAAGAAGGTCGCACTTTAAATTAAATTCGTAATATTTATACTCATTATACCATTTCTGTAGTCACAAATCATAATCGCTTAAGGTGAGATAAGCCCTTTTACATATTATCTCAATTTGTGACAACAGATTTAATAAACGCTTCACGGTCTGCCACTTTCATTATATCACCGCTCACCGGTGTAATTTACATTTTTTGATGTTTTAAACAGTTGTGGAAAATAACCTTTTAAGTAAATATCTGGTAAATCGAATGCTTTAGGCAATTTTTCGAAAGACCCATAGGAAAGTAGTTGCCTATATCTATGAATTTAATGTTTTCTAATTGCATTAAAATGATTTTTGTGCCTCGCATTATCAGTTTGGGCTCTAAATCTATGTAAAGCAAATGTTTTAGCACAAATTGATGATTAAATGCTTGACCATTGTGAGTTATACCAGTCACTTTCTTGAATTGTTTCTTTTGGGTTAGAATAAACTCAATAAACCTTTCAATTGATTCAATTTTAAGCACATGTTCTTTTAAAACGCTTCATGGATACATTGATCACATCTTTGTTGAAACACACATAAATTTGGTTCATGAAGCATTATTTGGGTTACATTTCCTTCTACAATTTTTTCGTTAATTGTTTCTTGACGTGTTTCTAAACCATAGAAAATAAAGAGAATTTCATTCGTAGGCAGTGTACGATTATCAGGTCTAATAAAACATAAGTGTTCTTGAGGCATATTATTAAGACACATTTTACAAAATATTTCGTCACATATTGTGTATTTTCTGTTTTATATGTTTTTAAACAGTCAGTACTGCCAAGACTGTTTCAAATCTCCATGTCAGCATTTTTTACTTGTCGACCTTTTGCCCATGTCGGCCTTTTTGCAATATAAGCCTTTTGTCTATGTCGTTAATTTGTCGTACACCCGTTTTATTTGTATAGCAGCGACCCATAAAATAGATTTTTTCGATTTTTGTTTTACCGATTTAGAAATTATAGATCAGTGATGTGCCTGACGAATGTGAGAGCAAGTTCGTAATCTGAATTCTGTTATTTGTAATTGAATTCAAATGTATATGTGGAGATTAATTATTTTAATTTAAAATTAATTTACTGCAACAGTTTCTTTAAGCAAATGTTGGCACCAGATTTTCTCCGATCAAATTAGACGTTCTCTCGTTCTATTGATTAATTACCAGACTTACTTCAAACAGATGTCACATTATGTCGCTACATTTGGCTCAAGCATTGCAAATAGTTATTTTGTAGTTTGTAATTTAAATTAAAATGTATGTGGAGACTAATTATTTTAATTTAAAGTTTATTAACCGTTACTGTTACTTTACGCAAAAATTGTCACCAGAATTTAATTATAATAAATATGGGCAGATTATTTATTTTAATTTAAAACAAATTAACTGCCACATATTCTTTACACAAATTTTAACATCGAAGTGGCTTGGATCAGATGAGACGGTCTCTCACTACAGTAATCTCAATCATTTTAAATGGTTGGATTGGTAGTTTCAAGGCATGGTTTTCCATGCTGGCTGATGGCAGGAGTTTTATAAGTCGTTGTCACGATCAAAAGAAAAGGGAAGTAGTAGACCTTTGAAGATGCTTCTGAGAACAATATTCTTACAGGTTCCTTGGTGACGCTTATTATATACTGGGATTTAACAAACATCGAATCTAGAAATTACAACGCTGCTGTGCTATTGCAGAGCTATACTTAGTACGTAAACAATACAAAATAGACGAATTATGGCATTTTGTATATCTGCGTTTAGATTGTTTCTCCTATCCTCCTCGAAAATCTGGCTAACTTACAAGGTAGGCAAGCTCATGGCATAAACAATAGATTAAAAGGAAATTAGCTTACTGGGAATAATTTTAATTCAAAGGCGCGTTTTTCACTTAATCTACCTTGATCTTTTCAACTGAGCAGTCTGTTATTAATGTTATTTATGTTGATATTTAAGAAGTGAACTTTTGGGTTATTTGTGGAAGGAAGTGATACTCAACCCCTACGAATACATCTTATGTAAGTGGTACCCATAATTTTACCCTTTGAGTTTAAACAAATAACTTTGGCATTTAAACATTGACAATGTTCATATTTTAAAGAAAGATACAATTCTTTCAATATTTAAATTACTAAACTCGATTTTATCGCGGATTTTCTTATGCAGCAAAGCATAAATGTGAACGGCCTCTAAAAAAACTACTCTTATTTTTTATATTTTATTTATTAACAGTATCGTCATAAAATTGCATTTTACATAAGTAAGCGCACATAGCAATAATAAACATGAATCGTGAAAGTGAAAATTATACAAATTATAAATACAAAAAATAAATAAAATTATCAAAGCTTGAAAATTCCGATTTTATTTTTTTAATTAATTTATCATTTTACGACGCGCATTCTCATACAATCAAGGCTTATTTGAAAAGATAACGAAAGCATACAAAAATCAAGAACAAGTTAAATAATTTAGTATATGCGATTATTAAATTTAATAAAAACATGAATTTCAATGTAAGCCCCGAATTAAAATTGGATGAAACAACAATACCGTCTGGGTTATAACAATTTTTTTTATTTTTGCAATTATAATGTAGGTTGAACTACGTAGAAGACAAAGCTTTATATTATATCTGTTGTTTTTAGTGATGTATAATAAAGTGTACTTGTTCAATAAAGAAAACACTTTATACCAATTCAATCTCAATATGTGCAAGTTGTTATTAAGAAAACTTCAACTTTTTACATTTAACGGAATTTATGAGAAGAATAATGATTGCTTACTTTGTATATTATAACTTGTTTACATTGTAGCTAAGACTTTACTTGACGTAATCGAAAGCAATCAAATTTATTATTAATTTTGTTTGAGAAATCAATTCCAGTTTTTTGTTGTAAGCTACCTACATAATTTTCCAACTCTCCAACCACATTTTGAAAAAGCAAATCGAAAATTCTTTACCTACTGAAATAGCTTTACAGATGAAATGATTTTTCCCAATTAAATGATTTTATCAGACTTGAGGATAAGAAATATTTTAGACTTTTAATGAGGCATTATTAAACCAACCCACCGCTAAATTTTAAAATCAAATATTTAAAAAAAAATTCTTAAAACTTGAGATAGCAAAAAGTTTGATTTTTAATTGTTTCCAAGTGATCAAGTGGGCAACACCAGGAACACTTTCAACTTGCTGCACAATATTTAGTCTACATCTATAGTATACATACGTCGCGTCGTCGAAATTACAAAGCTATTAATTTTTTACGAAGATAGAAATTATCTAGAGTTCGCAATTTCAGTTCCTACCAGATGAAAAATTGTTATCAACAATTTTCATTTTTCAATCATCTCATCAAGTTTCACGATGTTTAACTGTTTTGTAAAATCAGTGCTTCTTTATGGTTGTAAATTACACGATAACATACACACAAACAACGGCGGGTTAACGCCTAGGCAGGCTAGACACGTGCTTAGTGCCTGTGAATTTTGTGGGCAAATAAATTTCGTAATCTATTAGCGGGGTAGCCGTTGTTTCTTTCGAACAACCATACTATGTTTCGAAAGACAGCTCCTGGAACCTTTGTTTTTTTTAAATCTTCGCTTAATTTCTGCCCTTAAGTTTTCTCGATTGAGTTAAAGTGAACTAAAGAAAAAAATATAAAGGGCTGAAACCTCACGAGGTGATCAGAACTTCGGTCTTTGGTATCTTCAATAATGTCATAAAGTTGGTGTGACAGTTTTGACATTATTGATTTCTATTTTAACCAAATTATATTTACTTATACAACAACAGCCAAACAGGTCAAAAGCTTTAATATCATGGGTACAAGCATCCAATTTAAAACGAAAAATCGTATGCTAGAACTATATACCGAAAATAGTATAACAAATTATACTGATACTTCTAACCGTTTAACTGACCATATTCCAGAAACTTATCCAAAAACTCATTAATCCCATTTACAACTCGCATGTCAAATTTCATAACAAACGGGTAAGGAATAACTAAGTTCCATCCTACAAAGCCATATTCCAAAGCTTTATCCAAAAATCATTTTATAATCCAACACACATATCAAATTTCATCATAATCGGTTAAGAAATAGCAAAGTTCCATCATACTTGGCCATATTCCTGAACTTCATCCAAACCTCATTTCAGATTCCCAATTTGAATACACATGTCGAATTTTATCATAATCGGTTGAGAAATGGGCAAGTTCCATCATATTTAGCCATATTCCAGAACCTGATACAAAACTAATTTTAGAATCCCATTTCCATTACACATGTCGAATTTCATCATAATCGGTTGAGAAATAGCCAAGTTCCAACATACTTGGCCATATTCCAGAACTTCATCCAAAACTCATTTTAGAATCCCATTTCTAACATACAAATTAAATTTCATAATAATCGGTTGAGAAATAGACAAGTTCCATCATACTTGGCCATATTCCAGAACTTCATCCAGAAATCATTTTAAAATTCCAGAACTTCATCCAAAAAACATTTTAGAATCCCATTTCAAATACAAATGTCGAATTTCATCGTAATCGGTTGAGAAATGGGCAAGTTCCATCCTACTTGGCCATATTCCAGAACTTCATCCAAAACTCATTTTAGAATCCCATTTCTAACATACAAATTAAATTTCATAATAATCGGTTGAGAAATAGACAAGTTCCATCATACTTGGCCATATTCCAGAACTTCATCCAGAAATCATTTTAAAATTCCAGAACTTCATCCAAAAAACATTTTAGAATCCCATTTCAAATACAAATGTCGAATTTCATCGTAATCGGTTGAGAAATGGGCAAGTTCCATCCTACTTGGCCATATTCCAGAACTTCATCCAAAACTCATTTTGGAATCCCATTTGTAACATACACATTGAATTTCATAATAATCGGTTGATAAATAGGCAAGTTCCATCATATAAATAGTTTGTTAACTATTCACTACATCCAAATCCAACCCCAACTCAACCCCAACTCAACTCCAACTCAACGCGCAAATTTACCCCTAATTTAACCTTCAAATCAATTCCCAATTCAATGCCCAATTCAATAATCAAATAAGCATGTATAAAGAAATCGTAAATATTTATAAAAGCAGGTATTTTGGGTCAATTCGTATGGCAGGTACCCCACCCCTTTGACGTACAGTCTCCAAAAGCTTTTCAAATCTCCGCCTTGACCATAGAAACAGATTGGCGTAAAAAAAATCCAAATCGGACAAGCCGTTCTCGAGATACCATGGGTCCAGACACACAGACACACAGACAGACGGACGGACATTTTTTTTTTTTTTGCATTTTCAGACTCAGGGACTTTCAAAACGTCGAGAAAAGTGGTTTTGGACCAACCAAATTTTTCGTCATTTTTGACAGGATTTCAATACTTTGGTCTTTGTAGACCGAAGTAAAAAACTTTTGATATTTCCAATGTTATCGTTGTATTGGTGTATTTTGTAAGGCAATGCTTTTAAATTGCGTTGCGAATATATGCAATACGTATATAGGCAAAGCAACGGTAACATTGGAATGAAAAATTTTTGTAATTTTGTTTTTGTGTTTAGTAAAATGAGAAATCTGAAATGATTCTCTATGGTCTGGATTTTGCGATGGCCAGACCAAAACGTCTATTTTTTTATCCGTAAACCAACACTCCATTAACCATTCAGTGGGTTTAGGATCGTTATCCTATTGAATGTGGAACATATTTTAAACCGGAATGATGAATTATATGTAGTAGTTTTTGAATTGCTTTCTCAGGCGAGACTTCGATGATTTTCTTTGTGATCTATTCATATCCTGGCGTTTTTTTAGGATATAGGTTAGAGTTTATTTCTTTTTTTTTTCACATGATCTATATTTAGCTCATTAATCCTAGAAACGGATATTTGCATCAGCAGTTTGCTGGGAAGATGTAGGAAATTTTCTCGAGATGCTACGCAAAAACATCAGCCTTTGTTTTAGCACTACGGGTCGAGTTTCCGTCAAGTTTCTCAATTGGAGGTATTTGAACTTTCCGTCTGTTCAGTCCCTTAACTTCAGTCCTTAACAGTCCCTAACCTAACCATCCACATTAAGCTTCATGGTTAACTTCCGGTAAGAGGCAGAGTCCGACGTGTCTATTTTCTACACGTCATTGTCTGATGAGGGTGTAAATCATTCTAAAATGGTTGCTGCTTTGTTTGTCGATATTTAAAAGGCATTTGATAAGGATCATAACGTTCTTTTGAATAAATTGAGGAATGTCGATTTTCGAGGTTACGTTATTGTTAATCGTTCATAGCCTTATTTACTAAATCCGAAATTATTTTGCCAATATTTTTCTAATTATATGCAAAAGATTTAAACAAAGTATTTTTCTCTAAATCAGAACTGAAAAGAACCACAAATTTAGCACAATGTTAATGCTATTTGGCAATATCTAATCTCTCTGAAGCTTGCAATTTGTTATTCGCTAAACCAAGAACTATGCCACACATTGACTTCCTCAAATTAGATAATTTTTCCAATTAGAACATTTGAAAATCAACGGATCTAAATAAAACTGTAAATCTTTATATGATACGTATTGGTTAAACATTGTTTGAATGTGATGAATTAAATATCTCTACTTTTATCTCATTTACGTGCTGCGTATGCTATTTATTTAACTGTCTTTACATTTCAAATGCAACACCAAATTGCTCCTTTCACATTCACAAAATATTATAAATTGCCCAATATATTCATAACACACAAAAAAATCTTTGTCTATATATTACTCATTCCTCAAGGTAGCCTTTGTAATTAAATTTGTGGGTGTGCCAATAATTAACAAAATGCATTAATTCGGAGGTCTAAAAGGTTAAATATTTGCACTAGATTCCTAAATCATAATTTATCCATTCTAAAAAATTGTCATTCTGTGTGCGCATTCATTTGTGTGTCTCGCCTCTCAATATAAGTATTAATTTTCAATCGAAGTGAAAGTTCACTATAATTTCGGTCTAAACTATTTAGTCGGGGTCTGATTCAATCAAACCAAAATTATTCAAACAAAAAAAAGAAAGAAATTGTACAGCTATATGAACAGTAAACAAATTCTGTATAACTAAAAAATTATGTCATACATCACGAATTGAATATTTCGTTCATGGTTATACGGTTATTTATGTATAATTTTCCAATTTTGCCAAAAATTTAATGGAATGTAATTAATGTGTAAACCCTTCCGGTGTTCTATTTAATTTATACTGTATACAGCAGTAACGAATATTCAGAGTTCAAGTTTGTGATTTTCCGAATCAATGAGTTTTGAATAAATTTATACTAACGCGGTTATTCGGTCGAAACATACTGTTTACTGTAAATATGTATATGTATATGCGACATATTCTTAACTTTCATTTTTTTTCTTATTGCAGGCACAAATGACCAGATCACGAGGTAGAGCAAAATTTACATCCAGCTCAACCAGTAATCCTGTAACAACGACAATTTCATCGCGTGAAAGTATTAAAACAACCGACACTAGAAGTAGGCTTCGAAATTCTCGAAAATTTTCGAGAACAACTCAACCCGAGACTGAGTTTGAAAAGGGATCTTCGAGTTTAAGGCCTGAAGCGGTTTTAGAGCAGAAAATTATTAAAAGTGATAATGAGAAGCCTGTGAAATCGAGAAGAACTGGCCGCATCAGATTTAAAGATGAAGCAATAGCTTCGGCTACTCCCGAAAGTGAGTTTGAAAAAGGATCTTCGAGTTTGAGGTCTGAAGTGATACTAGACCGGAAAATAATTAAAACTGACATTGAGAGACCCGTGAAATCAAGAAGAACTGGCCGAAGTAGATTTAAAGATGAAGCAATAGCTTCGACTACTCCCGAGAATGAATTTGAAAAAGGTTCTTCGAGTTTTAGATCTGAAGTGGTATTAGACCAGAAAATAATTCAAAATGATATTGAGAAACCTGTGAAATCAAGAAGAACTGGGCGAAATAGGTTTAAAGATGAAGCAATAATTTCGACTACTGAGCTGCCTTCTGTCAGGACAATAACATCGTCTTCATTCGAAGTTAACGAAAAAATTAGTTTTAGAAGTAGAAAAAGGCCGTCGAATACAAGGTCGAGTGGTACAACAAAAATGTTAACCACACCATCTACTATGACTACCTCAACACCAAAACCGGCAGCCAAGAGACCATCATCAAATAATAAATTAACTACGGGAAATGCAACGTCGGTGACAATTAAACCGTTTCGTGGTAGAAAACCATATACCCCATCCAAGTCAGGCCAAAAGCAACTGAATAATCTTGACTCTAACATTGAAGAGGAGAACTATCCAGAACATTTTAAAAATTTAATAAAATCAAAACTAACATCAAACGAACCAATTGCCACAACACCTGGATCTTTACGATATTCAAAATTGAATACTCCAAGTCCCGACCTGGCCGAAAAATTTAAACGAAATAAACCGTTTAAAACATTTTCACGCGTCATACCAACGGCCACGAGCCCAACCACTACAGAAACGACAAAACTATTTGATACGAATCTGCTCGACGGTGAAACAGATTTGAAAAATAACAATGGAAAATACACATTATCAGTCGATTTTGGGGATGGCATCCAAATGACGGACTACACAAGTCAATATCGTGCAAATCCCAAAACGACCCGGTCAACGTTGCCTTATAGTGACGATGATAAAAACGAAAAAAATTGGAGAACAACTGTTGCTCCTTTACTCCCCAAAGCGTCACGCCTCCAATCGAGATACCGAGCAGAAAGTTTCAAAAGTTTAGTGTCCCAGTCGTCCGCTTCACCATCCGCCCGAAAACCAAAACAATTTCCTTCATATGTACCAACAGTGCCACCAATTACGGTAAAACCGGTAAGTCAATATTTGATAATTAATTTGTTCGCTAATCATAAACCAAATGTATGTAAATTTATGTCTCATTTAACCAAACAAATATTTTATTATATTCCCAAAAATCAACATTGGTGTCAAAATAAATAAAAATAAAAATAAAATAAAAAAATAAATAAAGCTTTTCGAATGGGAATGGTCAATTACTCACGATCATAAAAATATAAATAAAATCAATTCATTTCATTTATCATCACCACAATCGACCGCCACAACAATCATACTGCCGCCATCAACATTTGCATCATTTGAAATTGAAACATCATATTTTTTGCCACCCGTACCAATGCATTTACGCAAGGGAACCAATATGATGCGACAATCACCACCATCACCACCATTGCCGCCAATGTCGCTGTCACCAATCAAAATGAAACAAAATAAATCGAAAAAATCGAAAGCAAATCGTCGCACACCAAAACCATCATCACATTCAGCTGGGTCAAAAAAAAGCCCTAATATAGTATGGTTTCAACAGGACCATGGAACTAAAAAGTTAGCATCAATATTTGAATTTTGGAAAAATATTTTTCACTTCAAATAACAAAGAACCACTTCCGTTTTTATGTTTTAATTTAAAATATTAATCACCGATTTATTTCACTCAACATGTTTCCACGATAAGGGTCGTCTGCACAAATATCTACACAAATTGTTTCAGTTTTTATATTAGCGGTTATAATTACAGTGGGGATGGCTCTAGATATTTATACAGCTAGGGTTTGATGGTGAACCTGACTAAATTATTCAAAAACCGTTTTCGTCAGTTTTTTTTGGTTTGATTTGGGAAAGCCAAATATGGCAGGTAATAGTTTTAATATGGAAGGTCCCTGTCATAATTCGAACTCGGTACCTTACGATCTAAACGGTTTGGAACGCTCCGAGCTTTGCCTGTTGTATTTGTGTGCCTTCTGTTATGAGCGTAAACATACAAACGAAGGTTAAATAAATCCATAACCTTAGTTAAATAATTTTTGATATTTTTTTAAACGAATAACACAACAACTTAAATTGCTGTTCTTTTTATCATTTACATTTCAATTTTATCATAACAAAAATTTATCATTTACAGGTAAAATGTTTTATTTTCCAATTTTTATTATTATATTCGGCAAATAGTTAACGTTCGGTGCATAATTCCTATTCGTGTCTACATTGTTGCAATTAAACCGATTATTTATCATGGAGGCCTTGAATAAACGTAAACGTATCATTAAGGGGCAACTCACTAAATACACTAATTTCATTACGATGAAAGTTAAAGCCACCTTTCTAGAAGAATTGGAAGCGAGGCAAATTGGTTGAAATATCTTCGGTGGTGCAGGGGTGTTGCCTATTTGTCAATATGTCATTTTCGAGTTGACGATGCCAATTATCTCGAAGCGATTAAGAGACTAACCAATAAATACGACAAGAAGAAATCGATAATCGAAACCTACGTTCGTGATTTTTTTGCAGTGACAAAATTTAATAAAGCCTCTTCCAGTAATATTACTTATAATAAAGTAAGTTTACACGGTGTAGTTACACGACTATTTAAGTTACACGATGTAATTGATGAAACTGTATGCGGCTTAAAATCACTTGGTCCAAAAGCGACGGAACGAGATATATGGATAATTTTATTAGCCAGCGATAAGTTGGATGAAAAAACGAGACGTATGTGGAAGTACGAAACCGCAGAAGATGATTACCCTACAATCCAGTAATTTCTTGACTTCCTAAGCAAGTGAATGGATGCAATTATGAATATGGCTCCCGACCATGTAACCCCCAGAAGTAATCATAACCAAGTAAGACAATCACTCATTATCCGTTAAAAAAATGATTACGAAACTTGACAATGAAGCGGCCAAATCCCTCTATGGGATGTAGCGCCAGCGAAAAAAAAAAAAAGTAAGACCAGCCACAGTGAAAACGTTCCACTCAAAAGCTCAGTTACCTAGTTGCCCAATTTGCCACATAAACCATAGATTGTAAGATTGCCCAAAATTCAGAGAAATGTCCATCGAATCACGAAGAGAGTTCATTACCAAGTCAAAAAGATATTTCAATTACTTCAGTATTGATCACCTAACTACCAATTGCAAAAATTCCAAACACTATTGGAAGTGTTCAAAACGTCATATACTCTCTCCATTGAAGTACAAGGTCGATTCGGTAATTGCATCCGTTGTCGAGCGTTACTAGATTCCGGCCCAACACATTCATTTATTTCGGAAGTTTTCATCAATTGGTTGCAAGTATCAAGCGTTAAGACTGACATAAAAATTAATACACTTAACAGTTCGACAGCCGTGTATTCGAGAGGCAGATCGAATTTAAAAATTAGATATCGTGTCGATCACAATTACGCCGTTCAATTAGATGTATTAATCATACCCACCATATCGTCCAATTTATCTCCAGTTGAGACCACGAATCTGCAGCTCGATCGTTCAACATACCACTGAAAGTTGACCTACTATTGGGATGTGAACCATTTTTCCAGTCGTCACTTCAAGATACCAAATTCATGCAAGGTAACAGAAATAGTCTCATTGCAATAAATTCAACGTTTGGTTGGATAATCGCAGGCCGACTGAACGTAAACAACCAATCATCCAGTATTATCGAATCCAACTATTCATCATACGGTGAACCATACAAATATTTCCCAAATCGCAGCGACGATAGAAAAATTCTGGAAAATCGAGGAAATTTTGCCAGTTTCAAAATTGAGCCTAGAGGAAGAAAGAGTCGTCGACCTATTCAATAAGACGTCTACCTAAAGTATAATAAGATTACGGTTTGTCTACCATTTAAATCTAGTCCCTGGTAACCTTGAGATTTTATGCCTTAGATCATCGTTTGCAAAGGAACGAGGATTTGAAGAAAGCATATCAATTTATGGCTGAATACCTAGCATTGTACCGTATGGAACTCATACCACAAAATGAAATTGATCGAGCAAATAATAAAGTATTCTACTTGCCACACCATGCGGTTATTAAGGAGTTCAGCAGTAGGTACGACGAAGCTTCGCGTAGTGTTCGACGCATCAGCCAGATCTACCAACAATCAGTCATTAAACGATAATTTTATAATCGGATCAACTATCCAAGATAATTTGTTAAATCTATTAATTCGTTTCCGTAAACACAAGTACATAATTTCTGCTGACATCGAAAAGGGATGATCCCAAGTCACCTACGGAACGGCATCCGCACCATTTTTAGCAATTGGATCGCTCCACTATTTGACAGATAAATTCAAAGAGAAATTTCCGAACGCCAGTGATGTTCTAAAAACGGATTTCTATATGGACGATTTAATGTCCGGAGCCGATGATTTAAAGTCTGCACAATTATTACAAAGCGACATTATCAGTTTATTGAACCTTGGAGGATTTAATATTCGCAAATGGTCCTCAAACCAGCCACAGCTATTGGGAAATATTCCGGTCGAAAGCCGAGAAATGGTATCCTGGGAGACTACAGATAATCAGATGGTTTCGGTATTAGGTATTAAATACAACCCCATTGAAGATTACTTCTTCCTTAGAATAACACTACCGGTAATAACCCAATTTACAAAAGGATTACCTGTTACTATTGGTTTAAAGATATTTCCAGTCACCTTGGTTGCATGGTATCATTTGGGATGAGGAGTTGCCCGTACACATATTAGAACGATATTTGTCGATAAGAAATCAAATGTCTTTACTTACTGAATTAAAGTTCCCTAGCTGGTTATATATGACAGAAGAACCAGTAGAATTGCATGGTTTCGATGATACATCTTTAGACGCTTACGCGGCTGTCATATACGCGCGAACGATTATAAATGGTGAACCTAAGGTCAATCTATTAGCAGCAAAGGCTCGAATAACTCCCATCAAAGCATTGAGTATTCCCAAACTTGGACTTAATGCAGCGACACTATTGGTCCGACTATTAAATACTGTGCTACAGTCACTTAAACTACCAAACCAACCGGACATATATTTATATTCGGACTCTACTAACCTTGCAATGGTTATCCAAGCCACTAAAATTATTGAAACCGTTCGAGGCAAACCGCGTGTCTCAGAAATAATGCAATCAACTAAACTTTGACGATCATGCCATTCGAGGAGTAAAGCCAAATGAGTTTCTATGTAATCCAACTTGGACCAGTGGACCCGAATTTTTAAACGTAAAACAGCTCCAACTTATAAAACCAATGCATGAAACCATAATAAATTTCGCCACTGTTTCACCAAATGTTATCATTATGAATACAATAATTTCCAAGTACTCAGAGTTCCGAACAATGCCACACGTTTTGGCATATATTCTTCGTTACAAAACTAATTTATTATCGAGAAGTTCAAACCGAATAACTAGTGAACATTTAACTTTAACTGAAATACTAAATGCCGAATATATGATTTATCGCTACGTGCAACATGAAACTTACCGTAAAAATGTAAATTCACTAATAAATAACCAAACGTTACCAAATGATTCAAAAATTTTACCATTTCATTCGTATATTGATAACCAAGGTGTTCTTTAAGTGGGAGGACGCTTGAAACACGCTGCAAAGAGCCACAACACCAAACACCCGATAATACTACCAGGCAACAACTTGATAACTGAGATGATAGTTCGAGAAACACCCCATAAAAATTTGCATGCCGGACGTAGATTGATGAGCACCATTCTGAAACAAAGGTATGCTATTCCAAGAAGTAAACACTTGATTCGCGCCGCATCATCCATTAATGCCTTTGGTGCCTTGTGTGCCGTCGTTACAAGGCACAACAACAACAGCTAATGGTGCAACTGGGGGCAACTAAAATTACAAATAAAAAGTTTTTCATTTAAATATATAAAGTGACAAAAGAACACAAAAAATAGTGAAAATCGGCTTGTGAAATCTGGTGAAATATGGATAGGTTTTAAACTCAATTGCTTTAATTACATGTATGGAAAATTTAAAAGTATGACCAATCGCCACAAAATAATTGATGAAATCCGCTGATTTATATCGACTATACTTTTCACAAAATGTTACTAGTGGTGTAAATTGGATGCCGTCTATTGTTTGTATGGCAAGCATTTTCCATCTGCATAAATGGCAAAACACTGAAGCCGCAATGTCATTTGGTGTCCCGATGTTATGGTACATGATCAATTCAATGTTATGGGTGTGTGAATTATATTCTCGGTACAAACAAAAAAAAAAATTGGTACTTTGACATATAAGATCAAGCCCAACTGAAGAATATTTACCACTAACATTTGAATCTGATGAGAAACACCTGTATCAACCATCAAATGTCAGTGCGCCATGCAATCACATTGAAATCTCGCAAAATCGTTTGAATATTATGGTACGACGCCTGAAACTATCGCAGCGGCAATCCATTCTGTTGTCAAAGGATTTAAAACAAGTGAACATTTTGGCTCCAAATGTTCAGATTTAAGGAGTAATAGATCGTCATCGTCATTTTACGATTCTTTTCAAATCAATTGAGAATAATTCATTCGCTTTTTGCTCTGGTTTCCGAAGATTGGCGATTGTTCTCGCATTCAGTTCTCCTCCACGTTACCAATTCAAAAATGTTTAGGCAAATTTCTTTCACCTTTCCGTACATACTGACCTTGAGTTAGTATTGTTTCAAGCAAAGTAGGCGAAGTATTTTGATTTACGGCATTGTATGTTAGCGTATTTTTGGCTGTAAAACAAAAACTAGTTATCGCAAATCATTGATATAGGGTTCATTTTGTAGATAAAGGAATACAGATTAAGACAAAAGTATAAAATTTATTTCATCTTTAATTCCTTCCTTTTTAAATTGGCCGCCGAAATTATGTTTTCAATTAAATTTAAAAAAATTGCGTTGTTTCGTGATTTCTTTGTTAAATGATCAGGTCCGATTTGCTGTTTAATGCATTATGACACTGTAGAGCAAGCTGTATTTATACCTATATGACGCTATTTTTCGGTAGTTTAGACCACCATTTTTCGGCTATATGTTATAATTGTTAGTCATTTAAGTCTTTATTTGCAATAGTACATTATATACTTTTTGGATTACATTCTTGCTTGTATAATGTAATCTAATTGCTTAAAGATTTTCAATTGGCACTCATCTAACCATTTTATTTTGGTGAACACAAGAAATTTTTGTATTTAAAATAAATCATAAATAAAATAAATTAATACATTAAAATAGCATTCAAGTGGTGTGGTGGATGCCGCAACTTTCTTTCGTCATACATTAAATGTTGGTGTTCCACAGAGATTCGTCCTATCACCAACACTTTTTCTGATTTTCATGCTTCAGAACTTTTACAAATTTATGAATCATATATGGGCTGGCAGACCGAAGACTCGCCTCGCTACCACAATGGATATCTTCTCTATCCTTAATTCTCTTTCCGATAGACGGAATGTGGCAGGTGTATGTGTCTTCTGCTAATATTTTATATTTTAATGGGATGTTTATGGCGAATTGGCGAAGCCTTACGAACTTGTGCTAATCTGTTTAAAGATTGAACTACCAAACCCTTATTATCACCTTTTATCGTTCCTTTCATGCTGTTATTATTCCTTTGATAATGCATCACACGTATTGTTGCGAGCATTTTTCTTCTCGAAGCAGTTTTGCAGAATCAAAATCTTTCCGACTTCACAAGGGCGTCCAGAGGTAACCTTAGTTTATTAAATCTCCGGCAGCTGCTGAAGATAAAGAAAATCCGCACACGTAGTGTTCTGAAAAATATGCAGAACGTGAAATTTAAATCTCAGTTAGCCTTAGGTGTTAATGCAGCCTTACGTGATATTAGCCCATCAATAGTCCCATCTCTTTCGCCATAAACTGTTGAAAGCTAGCAGTATTTTCATTTATTCATTCCGGATGTTACAAAAGGAAATTAAATGTCCCTTCTTTTATTTATTCGTAAAATTTAGACCGTATTCTATTCAACTACAGTGAAATGAGGAATATTGTTTCTTTTAACGTTTCATAATACAAGGTGCTGTTATGCTAAATGAAATGATTAATGATGAAAAAATTAACAGTTTAAAAAGTATAAAATTTGTGTTAAAAACTACGCGCTTTACCTATTTTTGAATTTAAATTGTTTTTGAACCACAAGGCTTAAGGTCTATATCTAAGCTTTCTAAAGAATTGGATTAACTTCTGAACCACAGAAACTAGAAATTCAGTGTCAGTAGTGTTCAATATTTTTCAGAAAATGTTACCGAGACTCGACTAATTGAGACTGATCGATAAAAAAATTTCCAAAAAAATTAGATTTCTAATGAAAAGCACAAACAATACAATTCATTGCTTAATTTCTACTCAAATGTAGTCAAATGTTCTTAAAATACTTTTTAAAATTTTCGGATAATCATTGCACTAAAAATGCATCAAAAAATTTGGCTTTGTGCATATTTCATGCAATGACCATCAGTATCTTAAAATATTAAAAATATATGTTTGATTGTATGTATAATAAAATAATATATAAACATTTTGTATAATTGCCTTAGTTGCTTTCCGGTCGACCACCTCAAGTACTTATAAATGCTTAGGTGTGTATCTTATTGCTTAAATTAACTACTCGTAACCGCTCTTACATTCTTGCAAGAGCAGTTACGAGTAGTTAAATTTAAGCAAAGGCACAAACCTAAGTACTTATAACTACTTGAGGTGGTCGACTGGAAAACCACTAATAATACGTAAACCTTGCCTACTTTTAGGTGATTACGAACGTTTTTTACTGTATTTAAATGCTATCGGCGAGACATCTGGAACTTCACCGATTAAATATATTTTTCGTATGATAGTAGTAGTATATACCAAGCACAAACTTAACTTTTTATAAAAGTATAGTCAGCCACAGTTTGATTAAATTGCCCCTATACAGTTAGGCGTCCAACGTTAATTTAATTGGTGACTGCAACACAGGAAAATTTTCCATCAACAATGTTTTACACTTATTTCATGAAGTAGGTGATTTCCGAAGACTACATCTTTCCACAATTTAGCGTTTCCTTTGAGCCGCCCCAACGTATAATGCACTACAAAATCCCCTATTCTTTGATTATTTCTACAAATTCGAACACATCTATATTACCCTCAACCAGGTCAAACTCTGGAAGTGTTTCAACCATATTTATAAAATATTTCGGTGTATGATCCACCACCATTGTGGTCAAAACCAAACTTTTTGTACACTATTTTGTAGCACCATCATTATTTATATCAGTGTCACTCACCTTGCTTAAATCATCTATTGAGCCCTCGTTACTCATTTTTCACACTTTTGTAATGAGTTGTATCACTATCCAAAAGACGATTCCGATGCACACCGAACCAAAATCAAACCAAACTGCTACAATCACAAATAATCAATTATTCTCTTTTCTCAAACGATTTGCTCCAATGGTTTACTTCCATAATTTTTATATGTAAAATTTCATTGCACGTCAATTGTACAGCCGTTATTAAAAACTGCCCTTACGATGACGGAATGGAACCATATGAGATTCTTGGAAATAGCTATAGGGCATAGTGTAGCATTTTTGCTAGTTTTATACGAATCTAAAAGTTTTGCCAAACTCTATGAAAATATAGCCCCACGAAGGAGAGGATTTTGGGAAACTTGACCATGTGTTCTTTATAAGAAATTAAGAACTTAAGCCCACACATACGTGGGCGAAATTTATGCAGCTACTCTGAATTTGTCAAAATTTTTCAAATTCAAAATTGAAAAAATTTAATTCAACAAATTGATAATTTTCGGAAAGTTGTATCGAAATTAAATTTTAAAGACCTAAAAGTTCGAGAATATGGGAAATTTTCAACTTTTAACATTGCGAAGTGACATTAATTTCTCTGGTATGAATTGTTGGTGAATTTCATTTGGACAACATTGAGAATTAAAAATTCTCTCTGAAAATATGTCAATGATTCCAGTTTTATTAGCATCTGGTTTCTTTATGATGTTCGATAGGATAATATCGTTAAATGCATATTTGTTGTAAAACTTTCTAATGTCAGGATTTTATAACACAGGGAAATCTTCATTCGAAAGGTAGGTAAGTTTTACAAAATTTAGTTACACAATATTAAGATCGCAAATTCAGAGTGATTTTGAGTAAATATGTCTTTGTCCGTTTACTTGAGCTTTTGTAGGATTCGGTACAAATATCTTTGGCGCCCCACTGTAATCGGGCGGCGATTTAATAAAATTATGTCACTTTCTTTTTTTGTGTACTTATATTATAAAATTTGATTACATAATATTTTTTATGTTTTATTGCTGTTTCCAATAAAAGGTATTTTACAAATATAAAATAACAACGAACAAATTTTATTGATTACATTTTATTATTTTATTTTCTATTCTTACATTTTTCATTTTTTTTTTTGTGTTAAGTAAGAGGAGTAGATGTTATCTATGTATACGAGTACATAAATACCGTCTGTAATGTTTTGTTTTTTATTTTGCTACTTTGATCGTGACAGTAATTTTTAAAAAGGTAAATATTATATACATTTTGTTAGCGTCTGTCGAGGAATTATATGTTTTGCAAAAAGGATATGCTTCGAATTTTTATTTGCTCTGCAACTATTTTATAAGCGCGATAAACTATACACAAAAGCTTTATTCATAACTCGTGCGCTAAATACACTACAGTTTTGTATAGAGGAGACAATTAATAATCGTCGTCTGCAAGTACGTAATAAGTTCAATGTCGTGTTATAAAAATAACACCTTATCTTCTTCAGACAGTTACACAATAAATATGTATAGTAATAAACTATTAAGTCACGATTTTTTTTTTTTGTATGGTGGAAGAGAAGACAATGGCAAAAAAATGTTAGTTTAAGGTTATTTCATGGGATCCCACGAGTAAGTGAAATAACCATATTTTGTTCGGTCGGGACAAGAGATCTTTACAACACTTTCTCTTATGGATGATTTGCACTTGACTTTAACCTTCCATTCGAGCGTAAGATCATCTTTATACATTTATTTCGTGTAAGTAGATATTATGAATAAATTTAAATTTATATTACAACATTAAAATGGCACTTTGATTAAAATGCAAACAGCAACCAAAATAGCATGATTTTTCTAAGTTTGATGATCAAACAGAATTTTTATTTTATTTTCTACTTCTTGTGACACCAATGTTGATGAACTTTTTTTTTTTTTACATATTTTATTTTATCACTTGTTTATGTATGTCGCATGCAAACCAAAATTTTCTGTTTTTCTTATTTTCTTTCTAGGAAACGACTAAATTGTATAATACTATTCTATCAACATCTGTGAATGATATAAAACCAATTGATAGCAATTTAATTCAGTCACATATAAATGTTGAAACATCACATCATTCACCATCAGTGACAGTATCAATTTTTGGTGCTCTAGCTGAAATCTTGTCACAAACAACAGAAAGTTTAAATTTTTTAACTTCAACGACCACTAGTGCACCGGTTGTTAGCACAACAACATCATCAACGACTACAACGACTACGACCGAACCACCGACAACGACAACCACTACAACGACTACAACGACTCCTAAACCAACAACAACGACGACGACAACTACAACTAGTACGACTACAACGACGCCAAAGACCACTACAATGAATACACCATCACAAAATGCACAGGTACAAAATTTTAGCACAACATATTTGCCAATAATTAATGAAAGCACTAGTTTAGCACCATTTGCTGTAAATACAAGCGCAAAAATTATTCAGCTAGAGAAGCGCGATTCTGACGAATCCGTAACTCAAAATACAATTAACAATTTAACAGAAATTCCTACTTTCGCCACAAATGTTAATCCAGTAACAATATTAAATGATTCTGATTTATATGTAACTACTCCTATTACTGTAAATACTATGCCGACAAACATGCCCACGATTACTGTGACACCATTTACAGTTGAAATAACAACAACGCCAATGGTTGACGTGACCACAGAAATACCAGAAATTTTGATTGAAACAACAACAATGCCGACGACAACACCAAGCACCTCAACAACAACAATGCAATCTACGACAGCGCAGTATATTCCTCGATTCGCTAGTCGAATTCCTATTTTATCCTATTTTGGAAGTCAAAATAAACCTACTAGACATCCTGCTACTATGCCATACACGACTAGTTCTACGACAATCACCACTACTTCCCGTCCTTTAATCCCTGATGAAAAATCGACAACTACTGCTTTGCCGCTTTATCCAGAAACTACAAGTCGAATTCCTGAAACTAATCCATATACAACAACTACTACAACTATCCATTCTTTAATTCCGGAAACCTTGCCAAATACCACAAGTTACCCTGAGACGCCCTACACAACAACCACCACAACTATCCATCCTTTAATTCCTGAAACCTCAACAATTACCAAAAGTCACATAACACCCAAAACAACTACTTTCCTTCCTTCAATTTCATTTTATCCAAAAACCACACCTTCTCCACCGTCAACATCAACCTATCCAATTCCTACCGTCACCATAGCATCGGCACGTGATTACATTGTATACGGTATTTTACCGAACAAAACGATTGTTGAACGTCGCCTACGATTACCAATTTCAACGATCGGTACACCTCTTGATTCATCAAGTGGGCTTATTGTCTACGGGATTTATCCAAATAATACGGTTGTGCGAAAATATCCGAACGGAACAATTGTGCAAGAGGTGAAAAAATTTAGTGAGACCAAAATTTTAGATAAAATCAATACAATTGAAACATTAGAGCAACACATCCGTGAAAAGGAACGAATTGCATTGGTAGAAGCACAAAATATTGCAACCGCCACCACAACCACCACCACCGCTACTACTACTTTTAATAGTTTTACTACCACTACTACTACTAATAATTTAAATTCGGTATATTTTTTTTGATTTTTTATTTGTATATTTTTATATGTATATGTTTTTGGCATGATGGGGTTTTTGGTTGGTGTTGGGACAAATATCTGAATGTTACATTTTTTTTGGTTTTTAAAATACAGGACCATTTACACTATTAGGGCTACCATGTTTGATCTTAATTTAGTTCGAAGTTAGGTTTGTTGGTGGAATATTAGCACCTGGGTATTGAATACAGACAACTGAGATAAGAATTTTCTGGAGTTCATTATAATTTTTAAAAAATTTTAAAATTCTGATTCTTTGGAATATATTTTTACAGGAAATTTTATTTTTATTTTACCGAATTTTCAGTAACCAAATTCTGAAAATTACGCATTCCTTATAATTTTTATAAATTAAGTATTTTTAGCAGGTTTCTTTTAAATATAATAAGAACAAAACATTTAATATTGAAAATTCAAGAAAACTGATTCTCAACATTTTTCAGATATATGTATAGTACGTATCTACAGTCCCTGGCCAAATTATTAGACGCACATCAATTTAGTTGGGAAATGTTGACTTCTGGCGACTTATGTATTTCACTAAACATTTTTATAGCCTAGGCATAGGAAACTATTGTATGTTAAGGTGCATTCAATATAGTTTTACTTTGTACTAAATAATATTTGTACTAAAACTAGAAATACATTTTTTATCTAAATTAGAAATACCTTAAAAAAAAAAAATTCTCGCTGAGCTACCTCAAAATATTGAGTGGATGCATGTTCAGTATTATCCACTCTACATTTCTTTCATTTGGCGTTTTGTGCTATCTAGGCTAGAAATAGCTGTTAAAATTAGTACTTGTTGGTATAAGTAAGTACTAATTAGTACTTTTCGTATTTAGTAAATGAACAAAAGTTATTTTTTTAAATGGAAAATGTAATTTTTATTTGTGTATGAAAAATTATAAGGGCTAAAATTAGCTGTTGTAATAAGTACTAATTGTATTCATATTAATCTACATTTATTTAATGCCCTGAGAGCTATTTCTAGCCTAGATAGCAAAAAACGCCAAATGAAACACATGTAGAGTCAATAATACTGAACATGCGTCCACTCAATATTTTGAGTTGGCTCAGCGAGAAATATTTTTTTTAAAGATATTTCTAATTTAGATAAAAAATGTATTTCTAGTTTTAGTACAAATATTATTTAGTACAAAGTAAAACTAGTTTGAATGCACCTGTACACGTAATAGTTTCGTATGCCTTGGCTATAAAAATGTTTAGTCAAATACATAAGTGGCCAGAAGTCAACATTTCCCAACAGAATTGATGTGCGTCTAATAATTTGGCCAGGGACTGTATCTTAATAGTTGACATAATATGACGAACTAAAAAAATTCAATTTTTAGGAGTTTTATCAAAATCACAAGCAAATTCTAAAAGCAAAATTTAACTATGGAAATTGGCAAATAGAATTCCAAACTTCAAAATCAAATCATAGTCGAATTTTCGAATACAAATTTGAAAAATTTTCAATTTTTAAAATCTATATTTTCCAAATTTATCCCATTATCACGTTATTTTTAATATGTCATAAAATTTGAGTTAGAAATCCTTGTAATAAAGAACTGAAATCAAATGACCCCACAAATTATGCACTGATTGGATGACATTTCTATAGATTAAATGAAAAACTCAGTTTTGCTGAAATCCCCCTGTGCTAAATAAAGCAAACAAATTCTGTTGAACCGCATAGGTTGCGGAATATGCAATTGTTGTGATAAACTTGGATCCCGGCCGATATGGCATATTCATTACGGAGTATGACAAAACGGCATATTTCAAAATGACATATAGTACACCACACAAGGTACCTTACGGAATATACTACGGCATAAATATAAAGTATAAGAAATAGCCAAGTTCCATCCTAATTGACCATATTCTAGAATTTTATCTAAAAACCATTTCAGAACCCTACGTTCGTCAAATATGTTAAGTTTCACCGTAATCGGTTAGAATTTTGTTTTTTAAATAATTATAAATGAGTTCATACTTGTGATTAGAAATAAAAAATCATTCCTAAAATAATAAAAAATCCTAGAATAATTAGGCGATTACCCAATTCTATTGCTAAATTTTGATGTTGGTAGAAAATTGGTTCCTTCTTTAAAAATATTTCAATGAATAAAATTAAACCTAAAGGGCTAATAAACATATTTTTACTTTTAAAATTAGATTTAAATAAAAATTAAAAATTATAGATATTAAGCACTTCCCGATTATATCTTCCTTAACATAATTATTTCCGTTGGGAGAATAAATTTAATTTCATTAAATGAAGGAAAATTGTATTAAGCGAAAAAGAATTCCAATAGGCAAAAGGAAATTTTAGTAAGGTTAGGGTAACTTTATTAGTTTATGATTAAAACCATTTAAAATCCTATGTCTATCGCAGTTGTCGAATTTTATAATCGGGAGTTCAATCATTATTGGTTATACTCCAGAATTTCATCTAAAACGCATTTCAAAATACCATTTCCATCATACTGGTCGAAATACATCAAAATCGGCTATATCCCAAAGCATTAGCTAAAATTCATTTAGAATCCCATTTCAAACAATTCTGCCGAATTTCATCATAATAGGCTAACAAATAACCAAATTCTATCAAAATTGGCCATATTCCAGAACTTGAACTAAAACTAATTTTAGAATCTCATTTCCATCATACTTATCAAATCTCACCATAATCGGCTAAGAAATTACCAAGTTTCATCAATAATTGTTAGAAGTGTACTATAAGAAGTGTTTCAATCATTCGTCTATGTATGGTAAAACTGAAGTTCTGATGGCTGAAATGATACTGCCATCTATGACTATATTGATTGTGGTTTGCTACAATCCGTCAACTCCTACGCAATCCGATTTAAACGATTTTCAGATTTCATAATTGGATGCGACATAAATTGTAACATTGATTGATCAATCCAATAAGTTCTATAATCTCTTAAAAGCGAACAATTTAATATCGGTTTCATTTTCACCTACCCATGATCGTACTTGGCTCAATCAATTTATTGTCCCTGAATCGGATTACTCTAGGATATTTTCGTCTAGTCAATATACGTTGCCTGATATTTCCGACAGGCTTATCTACGACTATAGTCAGTTGGATGCTGAAATTATTATGAATTTTTTTTCTGACGTTGACTGGAGTTTCTTACACTCGTCCAATAATGTCAATTTTACCTTCCAGTGTTTTTATGATTGCCTATATTATTTTCATAATAATTGTGTACCAACGAAAAAAATAGTTAATAGCTAATTGTTGCTCCATGGTTTAATAGTAGTATTGCTAAAAGTATGCTAGCGAGGGATCATGCTTATATTAAGTATAGGAGAACAGCCGATGTCAAGGACTTAGTAATATATTGTAATGAACGCAATAGGGTAACTAGCTTGATAAGAATCTCAAAACAGAAATACTTTTTTGGAAATAGTAAATTAACCATGAAACAAATTTGGAATAACTGCAATCATGTTGGATTAGGGGCTGGTAAAGCTAGTTCTTTGACTGATTTAGACCCTTCAATCATCAATTCTTACTTCTGCAACGTACCCATTTTGTCTGTTGTTATTCCCTTACCTGAGTTTGAGTGCACAGTCACACATCTCTCTCAGTCAGCTGCATAAGTGAATTTGATATTTCCAAAGCTGTTTATCTTATTAAATCGAATTCATCAGGTCACTATAAAATCAACTTAAAATTTCTTAAGAATATTTTACCGTATGTTATATCACCTTTGACCTACCCGATTAATAACTGTATCATGCGTTCCGAATTTCCAGATATTTGGAAAACGAATAAAGTGATTCCGATTATAAAAAGAAGGGCATTGATTCTTTGGATAATCTTAGATCGATTAGTTTAGTTTCGATTCTATCAAACATTTTTGAAATCATTCTTCGTGACCAAATCAACCAGCATTTAACTAAATTTAATTATCTAAATCAGTTTCAATCCGGATTTCGTAATAACCATAGTACAACAACGACCCTTCTTCATGTTGTCAATGATCTGGCTTGTCATCTTGACAAGATAAACTCATTTGCTGTTCTTATACTATTGAATTACTCAAAAGCATTTTACTCTTTAAACAATGTTTTGTTATTACAGAAGTTAATGCTTTTCTTTAATTTTGAAAATTTTGATAATACAGCACTGAAACTTATGTTTAATTATTTAACAGACAGATATCAAAAAGTCATCATAAATGGAAAAGAATCGGAACCTAAGCGTATATTGTCGGGTGTATTTCAAAGAACGATACTTGGTCCAACTTTATTTTCTCTTTTTATAAATGACTTACCTCACGTAATAAAATATTCCAATTACCCTTTGTATGCTGATGATTGTTAAATCTATCTGGGTGGTACTAGTGAAAATATTTTGGAAACCTTGATTACAATTCGTTTACATGTTTATTGAAATACCCTCAGTTATTAAAAAAATTAATTAGATTTTGAAATATTTTAAATTATAAGAATGTGACAGTTTAATTTTCAAAATATTCAGAATTAAGTTAGTTGTTAGTTGTTAACTTGCCAAATTTGAGCGACTTCTGAATATTCTGAGTTTCTCAATTTTAAAAAAGATCTGTTTGGTAGATAGCTTTTGCTTGAAATTAAACTGTTTTGTCGGTTTCCAGAACAATTTAAAATAAATAAAAAGATTTAAAATATCTCAAATTTTTCAGATTATCCAATTTATCACAAAAGTATGTATATGCTGGAACATTACAATAATGACCAGTTTTGTCAATTTTTTAATATTTTAATCAAAATTTACCTTTTTTAAAATTTTCGTGACATTTTTAAATGTTCACTGCATTTGTACATTTCTAGGTAATATTGGTAATTTAAAAATTTGTAAAAGGTCCCACAAAATTTTAAAAATAATTTTAAATTTTAAAATGTCAGTAATTTTAGAAAATTGTATTTAAAAAATTTAATTTGTTCAAAATTCTCAGAATTTAGTTTTAACTACTTGCTAACTTTGAGCTGCGACTGTTTTGCCTGATTATCGAGTTCTTTACTGCTGAAAAATTACAAAATGACCGGTTTTGCCAAATTTTTAATTTTAATCGGAATTTACCTTTCTAAAAAAAAAAAAAAAAAAAAAAAAAAAAAAAAAAAAAAAAAAATCAATGCTGCATATGTTAATATATATATCCTGATGCTGAAATAGCGGGGTTATTAACCCAAATCATAAAATACCGGAGTTGAACGACTAAGCTTGTGATATTGGCTGCCAATAAAGTAAATAATTCCAAAATTTGATGTTCCTCACATTAGCCTACCCTTTCGATGGAAGAGTTATCGGTGCTAACAGGATGACTTTCGCTTCATCGCGCAATAATAAAGGAAAATGCACGTTTTTGTATTATGTTTTCTCATTTGTTTCTTTTGGCACACCGTATTGTGAATGAGCTCTTGCTCAAAATAGGGTTTGTCAATGCCACGTAAATTAATTAGTAAATAAATAAATAAATAAATAAAATTTGTGGCATTTTTTAATTTTCACTACATGTATATATATTTCTAGTTAATTTTGGGAATTTAAAAATTCTAAAAAATTTCCACAAAATTTTAGAAGGCATATAAAAGGCAATAAAATCTCAACAGGTGCATTTGGATGCAATAAATTAACAAACAAAACTTAAATTCAATTCCTAAAAGTCGACTACAGTAATTCCAAATTTTATAAATTTGGAAATTGACGAATTTAAATTTTCAAAATGCGTCTGGTAAATTTCGAGCACTGAGTCAGAAAATGTCAGAATCTAGCAAATAATCGTAATGATTCCGAAATTTTGGAATTTTTTTAAAATTGAGTTATTATTTTAATTTAAATATTTGTAAAGGATCGCTGAAAGTTTCTTGAGTACCAAATTTATTGGAATTATTCAGTTAGTTGTTCGTAAATACGAAGAAGAGATTTCAAATTATCAAAGAATTTCAAACTTGGATTTTTTTGAATGCTTTGGCTAAAATGTATTTTTAAATTAAATATCAGCAAAAAGATTTTAAATTAAATTGTCTGAAATTGCTTCTAAATAATTCACAGACGTAGTGAACATTTGAAAATGTCACGAACCTAATAAAACTAAATTTCGAATTAAAATATTAAAAATTTGGCAAAACTGGTCATTTTTGTAATTCTCCAGCAAATATGTGAACAATTGGATAATCAGATAAAGTTTGAGATATTTTAATTTTTTATTTTTTTTTAAATTTGTCAGGAAACCAATGAAATACATAGTTGCCACTCAAATTTGGCTAGTTGTTAAAACTAATTTCTGAGAATTTTGAGAAAATTCTATTATTTATATTCAATTTTCTAAAATTGCTGAGATTTTAAAATTATACATTTCAAAATTTTCTGGAACGTTTTACAAATTTTTAAATTGCCAATGTTATCTAGAAATGTAGGTAATAATGCAGAAATGCAGTGAAAATTCAAAATTCATGACATGTAGTGCTGTGATTATTATATTTCTGGATAATTTGGTGAATTTAAAAAATCTCAAAAATTTCCACAAAATTTTGGAAGGCATAATTTTAAAATTCCAGTAATTTTAAAAATATTTAATTTAAAAAATTAAACTTTTTCAAAATCCTCAGAATTAAGTTTTAACAATTTGCCAAATTTAAGTGGCAACTATTTTATCGGTTTCCTGTAAAACTTAAAATAAACAAAATAATTTAAAATATCTCAAATTTTATCTGATTCTAAAATTGAATTTTCACATATTTGCTGGTACATAGCAATATTTTATTCGAAATCTACCTTTCTTAAAATTCGTAATATTTTCAATTTTCACTACATTTCTGTATAATTACATTTCTAGATAATCTTGGGAATTTAAAAATTCTAAAACTATCCAAAAAAAATTATAAAGGCAAAATTTTAAAATCTCAACCATTTCAGAATTAAGTTTTAACAACTTGCCAACTTTGAGCGGTTAGTGCTTTGTCGGATTTCTAAAAAATTTAAAATATCTCAAATTTTATCTGATTATCGAATTTTTCACATATTTGCTGACAAATTACAAAATGGCCGGTTTTGTCGAATGTTTAATATTTTAACGATATTTATCTTTCTAAAATTCGTGACATTTTTAAATTTTCACTACATGCGTATTTATTTCCAGTTAATTTTGGGAATTTAAAAACTTTAATCCCACAAAATTTTAGAAGGCATATGAAAGGCAATAAACAAAAGATGCATTTGGATGCAACATTTTAAATTAAATTTTCTGAAATTGCTGAGATTATAAATTTTGTGGGAAGTTTGGAGAATTTTTAAATCCTGAAGATTTTATAAAAATGTAAATAATTCAGAGATGTAACGAAAATTTTTAAATGTCGCGATCATAATAAAACTATATTTCGAATTAAAATATTAAAAATTTGGCAAAACTGGATAGGGATTCCGATTGCATTTTGGGTTAGTTTCTTAAGCATTATTTTTAGCCCTAAAGTAGGCAGTGAAACTATATATAAAATATTATTAATTGCGTGCCTATCACTGATTTTAACAAATTATTTTATGACCGTTGTTTGAACATAAATTACATATGTATGTATCGGTCAAAAGTTCCCATCGTTTAGTGAAATTGTCTTAAGCTGAAACCAACATTTCGTGAAGATTGTATAATTCGTTCTAATTGTTCGTAAATGTATGAAAGTTATTGATCATTTAATTGGAAAACCCCAAGCTTATATAGGGGTTCGCCGTACATATTTGAGATGTTGTGATGTATGTATGTAAGTATATAGGTAATTTTTCTTTTTTTTGCATTTTTAATACATACATTTGCTTTCCAAAGAATTTATCAATATTGTAAAATTTTGGTTAATAACGTAAATGCACTAAATCTTTAATAAGATTTAATTCCCTTAATAGCATTTTGTTAATTTATTCGTCTTTGTGGGTGTTCTTCATATAAAAATTTTACTATTTTATAATTTGTGAAATCATTCATAACGAAGTTCTGGGATATGGCCAATTGGGAAAAAACTTGACCATTTCTTATCCGATTTTGATGAAATTCAGCACGTACGATGGAAATGGGATTCATTCCGTTCAAGCGGTTATTTTTTTGCCGTTTCCAATTTTTTATTGTCTTTAGATAAAATCTTCTGGAACTTATTCGAATTTATCATAAATAACTATTTTAAGAAAAATGTTTAATTGGTTTAGAAAATTGAATTATAATTTTTTCAGTCAGAAAAATATATTTGCTACAGAAAAAAAGAGCTCCCTTTTTCTAGAAGATTCGATAAATTTCCAGAAGGTTTTAGAATTTTGTATTAAAGCAAAATTTGGAAATTATTGTGAAAAAATTTAACGTTTTTGTTGTCGTTTTTCTATGGATTTAGGGTTTTATTAAAGAACATTAAGTTAAAGAATTTTGATAATATCAAGGTAGTAAGTAACTCGTGCTATAAATTTAATTCAAGAATTTTAAATAAAAAATACAGGGTGTATCAACACAAGTGTGCGATGAAAAATTTTAATTTGAAAACCTAAGTATACAATTTTTTAATTTGTTTACTTATTTATGGTAACCTTTTGAAAAAAATGTAAACGAGTTGGAAATATTCGAAACATAGGAGCTCAATTGGATTGGTTGGAATGCTTTGCTATAGTCCCATCGTAAGAGGGCGTGATATAAGTGGAGAATTTCTTAAGCGATTCAACGTAATGGGGTGTATATTAAGCCGTAGGGGTTACATTGGCATATTTTGTTTTTTAATGACCATTACGACAATATTATAAAAATGTTTGCTGCTTATAATCATAAACTGCGAGATAGAAAGTTGATCTAGAATTGAGCTATTTTCTGCATTGTAATCGTTAGTTAATATCTTTAATATTTTTTTAGAAAAACACGTTGCATAAATAAGGGCACATTTCATTGCCCCAACCTGTATATTCACAAAACATTTAAATGCGAATATTTTTAAAGCTTTGATTTTTCTTATACGCCATTTCATTATCAAAGAGACGATATTTGGGACAATTATTATTTGAAACTGCAAATAAATGGACTATTATACAAAATCGCGCATATCAAGCCATTACTGTATGTATCTGCGTTGCGATTGCAATTTTATAATATAATATAATCTGCAATTGCATTGGAACCTAAAGCTTTTATTTCTTCTATAAAATTTACACAAATAGATGGAGGTAACCGATACATTTCTATGAACCTATTGTAAAATAATTTTTGTGCAAAGCATATGTCATTTGGAATAGCAATTATTGTATATTATTCTGATGTTTACCAAGCTTCGGAAATGTCAAACGGATCCATAGTGTCTCGTAAATATTTATGAAAAATAATCAATTTATTTCATCTTTGACAACAAGATACCTACATAATACAACTAACGGCACTCATTCCAAAAAAAAACCTTTAGCCCAAGCTTAAAAAAAGCTTTATCTAAAAACCATTTAATAATCCCATTTCAATCGTACATGCTGAATGTCATCAAAATCGTATAAGAAATAGCCAAGTTTTTTCCCAATTGGCCATATCCCAGAACTTCGTTATGGATGATTTCACAAATTATAAAATAGTAAAATTTTTATATGAAGAACACCCACAAAGACGAATAAATTAACAAAATGCTATTAAGAGAATTAAATCTTATTAAAGATTTAGTGCATTTACGTTATTAACCAAAATTTTACAATATTGATAAATTCTTTGGAAAGCAAATGTATGTATTAAAAATGCAAAAAAAAAGAAAAATTACCTACATACTTACATACATACATCACAACATCTCAAATATGTACGGCGAACCCCTATATAAACTTGGGGTTTTCCAATTAAATGATCAATAACTTTCATACATTTACGAACAATTAGAACGAATTATACAATCTTCACGAAATGTTGGTTTCAGCTTAAGACAATTTCACTAAACGATGGGAACTTTTGACCGATACATATGTAATGTATATTCAAACAACGGTCATAAAATAATTTGTTAAAATTATAACATGATTTTATTTATTACATTTTCAGTGATAGGCACGCAATTAATAATATTTTATATATAGTTTCACTGCCTACTTTAAGGCTAAAAATAATGCTTAAGAAACGAACCCAAAATGCAATCGGAATCCCTATCCAGATAAAGTTTGAGATATTTTAAATTTTTTTTTTTTAAATTTTTCATGAAACCAACAAAACGTTGCCGCTCAAATTTTGCTAGTTGTTAAAACTCAATTCAATTTTTTGAATTCAATTTTCTAAAATTGCCGAGATTTTAAAGTTAAACGTTTTAAAATTTTGTGGAACGTTTTACAAATTTTTAAATTACCAATATTAGCTATTTAATAATGCATAAATGCAGTGAAAATTTATAATTTATGACATTTTCAAATTGAAATGTAATAATCACAGTATGTAGTGCTGTAGTGAGAATTTAAAAATTCTGAAAAATGCTCACAAAATTTTAGAAGGCCTAATTTTAAAATCCCAGTAGTTTAAAAAAAATTTAAAATTCTCAGAATTAAGTTCTAACAACTTGCCAAATTTAAGTGGTAACTGTTTTATCGGCTTCTTGAAAAACTTAAAATAAACGAAATAATTTCAAATATCTCAAATTTTATCTGATTCTAAAATATTGAATTTTCACATATTTGCTGAAACATAGCAATATTACCAGTTTTGTCAAATTTTAAAAATTTTATTCGAAAGCTAACATTCTTAAAATTCGTAATATTTCCAAATTTTCACTACATCTCTGTATTATTACACTATTAGATAATTTTGAGAATTTAAAATTTCTTAAAACTTCCCACAAAATTTGAAAACACATAATTTTAAAATTTCACCAATTCCTAATTTAATTTAAAAAATTTAGTTTTTCCTAATTCTCAGAATTAAGTTTTAAAAACTTGTCAAATTTGAGCGGCAACGTTTCATCGTGTTCCTGAAAAAATTTAAAATAAACAAAATAATTTAAAATATCTCAAGTTTTATCTGATTCTAAAATATTTGCTGGACACATTACGACAATGAGCACGTCAAATTTTTAATATTTTAATAGAAAATTATCTTTTTATAAAATTCGCAATATTTTCAAATTTTTACAACTCTATACACAGATATATTACATTTCTAGATAATCTTGAGAATTTAAAAGCTTTTAAAACTTCCCACAAAATTTTAAAATTTCAGTAATTTCAGAAAATTTAATTAATTTGATTTTTGTGATATTTAATTTAAAAATACATTTTAGCCAAACATTAAAAAAAAATCCAAATTCCAAATTTTCTATTTCTCTAAATTTGAACCTAAAAATAAGAAACGGCGGAAAATCGGTATTTATAAGAAAATAATCGCCAAATAATTTAAACTTTGTTAAAATAACTGAGACTCTTTGATTATTTTAAAACTCTTCTTGATATTTTAGAAGCACTAACTGAATAATTCCCATAAAAATAGAAATGAAGAAATTTTCAACGACATATTTTTAAATATTTAAATTAAAATAATAATTGATTTTAACTGATACATTCTGATCTTGTGCTCCAAATTTATCTGGCGCATTTTGAAAATTTAACTACTTTTCGTCAATTTTCAAATTTACAAAAATTTTTAATAACTCTAATCAACTGTAAAATAACATTTTGATTGAAGTTGAAAAATTTTTTAGTTTTATTACGATTACCGATTTACGATGATTCTAAATTTATTTTAAAATTCCTACTTTAATTGGATTGAATGTACATCTTCGAATTGAATTTTCTTGTATTCCGCTGCTGGAATAGGACAATTAGTTGTTTCCTTTGAAAGTCGGTAATTTTTCATACGATATAAGACACTTTGAGGTTCACTGTATTGAAGATTGGCCAATTCACAGAAATGTTTCGCGGATTGGACATATACGGATAGTTAGATATAGGATACTGTTAAAGTTAGCCGAAAGTTGCCAGCCGAAAGTGAAAAGTTGATAATGCAGATTTTTTTTATTTTTTTTATTTTTATTTATTTATTTACATAGTTACTAAGATTTTAGCACAATCTATTTTGAGCTAAAGCTCATTCACAATACAGAGTGCCAAAACGTATGATTTATTTATTGCAAACAGTAAATTTATCTGTCAGCCGTTGCTTAATTTACGAGAAATAATTTTACAAAAAAAGACGTCCAATTGACGTGAAAATCAAAGCATGGTTTTTTTCAATAAATGGAGTTGATATCAATCGGTAGTGTTTAGCCTAAAAATGATTAAGGATGCATAAATAGCATTGGAGACCTATGTGAATATTATACCTGGCTTCAGTTCCTCGTGAAAAATTGTGGAAAATTTGCGAAACCCAAAAAAAAAAAAAATTAAATTGGAATAAAATCGGGCTCTAGAGTGTTATGTCTGGAGATGTGTTTTATTGATGTGACTTTTCAATAGCTATCGCATAAAAAAAAAATTCAGTTCAAGTTTCCCGTGGAAAATTTCGGAAAATTTGAAAAAGTTTTCAGCTGAAAGTAAGAAATGAAAGTATAAAATCCGCCTCTAGATTGTTATGTCTGGAAATGGATTACGTTATTGTGACTTGTCAATAGCTCTCGCAGGAAATAAATTCAGTTCACGTTTTCCGTGGGAAATCTCGGCAAATTCGATTTTCCAAAAATCTAGAAAATTTGTATAAAATCAGCCTCTAGAGTGTTATGTCTGGAGATGTATTTTATTGGTAAGGCTTGTCAATAGCTATCGCTAAATTTCAGAAAATTCACCACGGGAAACTTGAACTGAAATTTTTTCCTGCCATAGCTATTGACAAATTGAGCATCCAATTTTTGTCCAAAAAGTAATTCCGGAATTTTCAAATTCAAATGTTTTCAATTCCGGAATTCCGGAATTCCGGAATTAATTCCGGATTTAAATAATATATTAAAGAAAATTAAAAATCAAAATTTTACAAAAAGCAACAAACTTCTTTTATTTCGGTTAAAATATTAGATATTTTTATAATCATTGCTACTATGTACGATACTAAATCTCAGTTACGATTAGGATATAGACAATTTTTAGAATTAAAGGAATTACACACAATTTTAAAAATTAAAAAAAATACAGAATTTATAAAGTTTATAACATTTGTAGTAATTATGTATATAAATTCTGAAAATTTAAATTCTTTAAGCGCAATAAATTATATCAATAAATTCAGTAAATTCTACAAATTCTATAAATCCTATAACTTCTTCTTCTCTCTCTCTCTCTCTCTCTCTCTCTCTCTCTCTCTCTCTCTCTCTCTCTCTCTCTCTCTCTCTCTTTAAACGTCTTAATATGTCTATAAACTCTTTAAATTTATATATTTTATGAATTTTATAAATTTTATCAATAATACAAATTCTTTAAATTTTATAGATTCTTTGTGTTCTATTAATTGTTTCAAGTGTGTCTGTTTTATTAATTCTACAAACTCAAATTTATTACACACATTTTTAAATTTTTTTAAAAACACTTGTTAAATATTTCGCAAAATTCCTGATGATGGCCTAATAAGCCGAAATCGATAAACCTTTTGTAATTTTGCGAAATATTTAACAAGTGTTTTTAAAAAAATTTAAAAATGTGTGTATTAAGTGTATTTCGCCAAGCGTCTACGGCAGAAAGTGTAAAAAAAAAAATCAAATTTACTTGTTTTATAAATAAAAAAATTTCGAAAATTTCTATAAACTTTAGCAATTCTTTAAATTCAATAATTTCTATAAATTTTATAAGTTCTACCAATTCTATGAATAATTCTATAAATCCTATGCATAAAGTTCTAAAATTCAGTAAGTTCTTTACATTCTAAAAATCTCATAAATTCTGCAATTCTTAAAAATTATGTAAATCTGATAAATTCTATAAATCTTAAAAGTTCAATAAGCTCTATAAATTTTAAGACTGTAAATATTATAAATTCTAATATGTTTTTAAAACCTATAAATTCTATAAATTTTATAAATTCTTTAAAATTTGATTTTTTTACATTCTACATGTTTCTAATTTTATAAATTCAGTAAATCCTATAAATTCTATGAATTCTATAAATAAAGTCTAAAATTCCAATAAGTTTGTTAAATTCTATAAATCTCATGATTTCTGTAAATTTGATAAATCCATTAAATTGTATACATTTTATGAGTTTTAATATATCTCTATACATTTTTAAATTTTATGAATTTTATAAATTCTATTAATTTTGTCAATTATATATTATAAATACTTGAAATTTTGTAAATTCTTTATGTCCTATTATTTGTTTCAAGTGTGTCTGTTTTATAAATTCTTCAAACTCGAATTTTATTTGTTTTATAAATACATATACAAATTTTGAAAAATCCTATAAACTTAACAATTCTATAAATTGAACAATTTTGTTAAAATTTCTATAAATTCTATGAATAAAATTTAAAAATTCAGTAAGTACTTTAAATTCTACAAATCTTTTTCTTTCTTATAAATTCTGTAAATTCGATAAGTTATATAAATTTTACAAATTTTCACAATTTTATACAAAGTCTATAACTATAATAAACTCTAATATGTGTAGAACTCTATAAATTTTATGAATTTGATAAATAAATTCAAAGAATCCTATAAATTACATAAACTCCACAAATATTATAAATTTTCTAAATTTTACAGATTCAATGGCTTCTAGAAATTGTTTTAAGTTTGTCAGTTCTACAAATTCTATACACTAAAATTTACTTATTCTAAAAATTCAATAATTTTTATAAATTCTATAAATTTTATAAATTCAAAAATTTCGATAAATCCTATAAACTTTAATAATTCTTTAAAACGATTTATTTGTTTTTTAACTTATTTTTATTTTCTCTATACCCGTACATTTCGACGGTATATTCCGTCATCTTCAGGGGAATATTAATTATAAACAAAATTTTCTCCATTACGTTTTTTTCAAATTTTACAGTAATGTTTAAAGTATCTATGTTTATGGCCAAAAATAAATTTTATATAATACAAAGTTTAAATTTAGAAATAAGATTACATGAAAATTCAATTTAAAATAATATTGTCATAATAATTTAACAAAAATTTGGAAACTTCTTGTATATTTAATAAATTTTGCGAATTTTGAATTTTTTTTTTATGTATATTTTCCAAAATAAGCCTTATAGTAAGATTCTCCTCCTTATCCATAATTGTCGCATCCTCTATAGATAAAGAGTGGCCAGTTTGTCGTAAATGGTTTGAGATTGCGCTGTGTGATTGGCTAAAGGTTTTTGTGGAATCATAAATATGTTGGTATAGCCTCTTTTTTAAATATTGTTTGGTTTGACCAACATATTCTCTCCACAAGAACAATTTAATTTAAATACTAAGTTAGATTACAACTCTAAGGGAATTTTGTCTTTTAATTTTGTAAATAAAAATATATCTAAACTATTAAACAGTCTACCAACAGGTTTTATATCATAATTATTTAATAAAAATTTAATTTTTCCGTATAAATTTTTTATGTAAGGGAGCGAAATAAAATGTTGACGATTATTTTCAACGGGTAAATTTTGATTTCCGCGCGAATTTTGTGAATTATTTGTTGAAATTGTATTTTTATCGATAGCCTTTCTAATATTTCTGGCAATAACGTTGGGGTATATACAAAATAAAAATAAGTTAAAAAACAAATAAATCGTTTTAATAAATTAACTCTAGTAATTCAGTTGTTGAAAAATGGAAACAACCAATAATCAAAATTTTTTTCATAACGTAAGAACAATTTTTGGTGATAATGTGAGAAAAATGAAAGTGTATTTTAGAAAAGATTTGGGATTAGCCAAATTAATTAACAAAAAAATATTTCTCTTACGGTGCAGAAAATTACACGTTTTTCCAAAAAAAATAGACAATTAAAAAACATTTTCCAAATTCCTTGTAAAAATTAAAAATTTTTGAAGATAAGTTTATTTTTTCGGTTATGAATAGTGAAATAGTTCAAGTGTTTAGGAACATTAAAATAATTAATTTGGAACGGGAAAAATTAACGGTCGAAATCAAAAGGATTTTTCCTGAAAATATGTATGTGTGAAGATTTTTTTGAAAACGCCAAACAAAGGTATTTTGCACTGTTTGGAAAAATAAAACAAACGCATTTCGCGGATTTCAAGTTTCAACGTCACCATCTGTGACAAATTTACAGCCTGAAGAAGCGGTGATTACTACGCGAGGTGAAACAACTACCATCGGAGCAGTAGACAATGTGGATACTATTTCAGGAACGGATTGGGTCATAAATTTGACGGGTCAAGAAATTCCTCTAGACGTGGCCAAAATTCTCAGTTTAGGTAATAAATGTTGCTTACCTTTTAGGAAGGATTCTGTTCCTTGTAATAAAATTGTAGCTGTTGGGAACGTCTAGGCAAAATTGACAGTGTAGTGGCGAAAAACTTGAAAAATTATAATGGTACCAATCCTCGGATGTATGGTTTACCAAAAATCCACAAGGATGGTTGTCCACTGAGACCAATTGTAAGTTATTTGGGATCACCGCTGTACAATTTTTCTAAATTTTTGTCTAATATTCTAAATTGTTTTGTTGGAAATAATTTTTCTTCGATCAAAAACGCGGAAGATTTTAGACATAAAATTCAAAATAGTTCTACCTCAAAATTATATCTTAATATCTTTGGACGTTGAATCTTTGTTTACCAACGTAGACTCGGTGTTGGTATTAAATTTGGTAAAAACATTTTGGAATGACATAAAATTGAAAAGCAACACTAATTTAGATTTGAATAACTTTTTGGAAGGATTAAAATTTGTTTCGAATCACACAGAATTTAGTTTTAACGGAAGATGTTTTAAACAAGTTTTTGGCTCTCCAATGGGATCACCAGTCAGTTCAACAGTGGCTAACTTGTTGATGGAGTATATTGAGACTGAAGTGTTGAAAACATCTTCCGTTAAAACTATTTTCTTCTTTAGGTATGTGGACGATATTTTTACGGCTATTCCAAATTCAGATGTTGATTATTTTCTCGAATTATTCAATAGTTTTACCCCGCGAATCAAATTTACTTGTGAAATTGAAAATGAAGGTCGTTTAGCTTTTCTTGATGTTTTGGTGATACGTAATGAAGATGGAAGTTTAAAAACGAGGAGCTGGTATCATAAAAAAAGTTGGTCGGGTCGATACCTAAATTATGAATCGTGGTTTCCATCTTCATACAAAAACAATACGGCGTTTTTATTGGCGGAAAAAGTTATGAGATTGTCGGATAGAGAATTTCATTCCGGTAATTTTAAAATTTTAACGAACGTATTGTTTTCAAATGGCTACCCAAAGAACGTTATTGCCAGAAATATTAAATAGGATATCGATAAAAATACAATTTCGACAAATAATTCACAAAATTCGCGCGGAAATCAAAATTTACCCGTTGAAAATAATCGTCAACTTTTTATTTCGATCCCTACCATAAAAAATTTATACCGAAAAATTAAATTTTTATTAAATAATTATGATATAAAACTTGTTGGTAGACCGTTTAATAGTTTAGATACATTTTTATTTACAAAATTAAAAGGCAAAATTCCCTTAGAGTTGCAATCTAACTTAGTATATAAGTTAAAGTGTTCTTGTGGAAGAGAATATGTTGGTCAAACCAAACAATATTTAAAAAAGAGGCTATACCAACATATTTATGATTCCACAAAAACCTTTAGCCAATCACACAGCGCAATCTCAAACCATTTACGACAAACTGGTCACTCTTTATCTATAGAGGATGCGACAATTTTGGATAAGGAGGAGAATCTTACTATAAGGCTTATTTTGGAAAGTATACTTATAAAAAAAATTCAAAATTCTCAAAATTTATTAAATATACAAGAAGTTTCCAAATTGTTGTTAAATTATTATGATAATATTATTTTAAATTGAATTTTCATGTAATCTTATTTCAAAATTTAAACTTTGTATTATATAAAATTTATTTTGACGGAACACACGGAAATGACGGAATATACCGTCGAAACATAGGGGTATGTACAAAATAAAAATAAGTTAGAAAACAAATAAATCGTTTTAATAAATTAAAATAAAAACTTAATAAGAGAAAACTCTTTAATAATTCTATAAATTCAATAATTTCTTTAAATTTTATAAATTTAATAAATTCTATGAATAATTCTATAAATGCTGTGCATAAAGTTTTAAAATTCAGTAAATTCTTTACATTCTACAAATCTCATAAATTCTTAAATTCTTTTAAATTCTGTAAATCCGATAAATTCTATAAATTTTAAAAATCCTTTTATTATTCAAGTCTGTCAGTTCTATAAATTCAAAAAATTTGTAAATTTTATAAATCCTATGAATTCTACAAACCCTAAAAATTCAGTCAATTAGGTTAGGTAAGTTGGAGTGGCACAGAATTTGCTCCCATCACCCTTACTGGAACTATTTATCTCGTATCTTAAACGTTCCGATAGGACTCCGCAGACTAACTAACGATACTAAATCGCAGTTACAATTAAATGGTTGGTTAAACATTTTTTTTCCTACTCACTCCTTATAAAATGAATGTGAAAAATAATTCGGAAACATTTTTAAACATAGATTTTATTGCTACTGCGAGTTAGTACCGTTCTTACAATTGGCAATGATTGTTCAAATGCTTCCTGTTTTTCTGGTTTTTCTCATTAAACTTGGCGCATCGAGGCTTATTTCATTTAGGCTAGAATTTTGATGGTGATATTTCCCGCTGCTAAATACGCTCTTTTAGCCTCGAAGGGCACTACCATTGCCCCAAAATTAAAGTCCTCTTCAAAACGTAAAAACGTATATCATGGTTTTTGATATTTATCAGCTAATGAGCTAACAAAATTAAATGGTTTCTGAATTTGTTTCTTTGTTTGAATAGTGACTTTAGAGAAGCTAAGATAGATAATAATTACATAAAATTATGTTGAATTTACTTGTATTAGTGTGAAAAATAAAAGTTCATCAATTCCGGAATAATCGAAACCAAAATATCGGCCGGTATTCCGGAATACTGGAATTGCTGGCTCATTTTAGACAAATTTTCTAATGATTTTTGGAAAATCGAATTTTCCGAGATTTCCCACGGGAATCTTGAACTGCATTTTTTTCCTGCGATAGCTATTAACAAATCCAATAAAAACGATTCAACTTCAGATATACACTCTAAAGGTTGATTTTATTCAAATTTTGTGAATTCTTCTGATTTTCCGATATTTTCCGCGATTAGGTTAAACAAAGTTTTCTACGTAAGACTATTATTACAAACATTTTTATTACAATCTATGTATCATATTTACTTTCGGCTGATAACCACAAAATGTTTTATTTTCGGCTGGAATGTTAGTAACGTAATCTGCAATATCGACTTTTTAATTTCGGCTGGAAACTTTCGGCTAACTTTAACATAGTCGTTATAGGCATTCTCTTTAGACAACATATACTCACATTTTAATTTGATGAAATAGGACCATCTGTTGTTATTTTCATACGACTTACGAAATTTTAAGGCTCCCCGTATTGAAATAGGCTAACTCACAGAGATGTTCCGCAGGTTCAACATATAAGGATATTTACATAGATATAGGCATTCCTATTCCATCGTATTGAAATGTGGCTATATGTAGTCCAAAGATCAAAGATGATGCCTACATTTAATTATCTTTGTTAGTCGAACCAGCGGGTCATCTCTGTGAATCGGTCAAAATTACCAACATTCAAGGTCTACAAGAAATTGTCCTATTTTCATATTGAAATATGGCTTTATGTAGTACAAAGAGGGTTCCTTTTTCTAATTATCCTTATACGTTTGATTTACTGTATTATTACGTACCAATACATACTCATTTTTGTTTTTTGTCTATAACTTAACACCCGTAGTTTGAAGAATCTAAAGACAAAATATATAAAGATTTACTTCAGGCGAATGCTCGTAATTTTTAGATGGCTCCGAATTCTCAAGTTTTCTAAAATTGTTGACTTTTATATCGCAGACCTAAACTATCACTTTTAATTTTTAAAATTCTGAAAATTGGCAAACAATTTTTTAAATTTTGTAAATTCTGAAGTACACATTTACGTTGTAAATTGTATGTACATAAGTAGCATCAATTTCATTAACATAACTAAGTAATTTAGTGTTTAAATTGTTGGTAAACTAGGAATTTCTAAATATTGAATCAAAGTGTATCTACATTTCTTCAGATTTTTAAATTTTGAATGAAATTTTTACGTTTTAAATTCTGGAAATTTGGAATTGAAATCTTTGAAGCATCTTTCAAATTTACTCGAACAATTCGAAAATTCTGATCCCTATTTCAATTTTATAAAATGTGTTCTCGAAAACTGGACCAAATTTAAAATCATTTTAATAATTTTTTTCCAAAAATTCCCAAAAATTTAAGGGATGATATTTTGAGTTGGAATTAAAGGTATTACGAAATCTAATGAAATATTGAGCAAATCTGCCTTTAGTTTAAAATTCTGCCGATTATTGTAAATCGGAGAACTTACAAAATTTGCAAGAGTAATTGTGAAACTCTTGATAATTTTCTTCCCAACCCAATTAATTCGTTTCAATCACCCGAAACTCCATAAAATGTTAAGTTATCTTTTTCAATAATACCGTAATTTTTAAAATTCTGAAAATATGGAAATTTAATAAAAATATGAATTCTAACATTGAAACTGGAAATTCTAAATAATTTTTTGATTTTTCAATTCGAAATTTTGAAGGACCAAAGGCTATCGGCAAAAGAAAGTATGATTTTAAAATTTCGTTTGGCAAAATAGGACAAATTTAAAATCATTACTTGAAGTTTATGAAATATTTGACTAAAAATTTCATAATTTTATAATTTTTGTTTTAGATTTAAATATGGTAACCCTAATCACACTTGCATCATTATTATAATAAATACACATTCATCTCCACTTTTACATACAACCGCATAGTAAAAAATTATTCAAATGAACCGAAACCGCCTCATTGGAATAATTGGCTTTAAAAAAAATTATCATTTGAGAACATCACCAATTGAACTCCTCGATAGAAGAAATCATTCATCAAAGAAAACATGTTGTTTCATCCATAGATATTTACATCTGTAGAATTAGCAAAATTATTTTGTAGTAGGTTCATTTGTATAGATTATATAATATACGTAGGACTTGGTATATTTGAACTGTAGAAATTTTGAAATGCTCGCAGCTGCTCGTAAAATATGCTTTTGTAGAACTGTACCGTAGTTTAGAATTTTTGTTTTGTTTTAAACTAAAAATAAATTTATGAATCCAACCAAAAATTTGTCCATATGTCCATTTTTACAGAGCTCAGGATCAATTGTTGATGTTTTAAGAAAGTACAATCAAAGCGATAATTTATTAAAAACACCAAATATCTTTAGTTTAACAACAACACCATCACCATCTTCTAGGAAATTTTCAAATAATAATCTTAGCAATAACCCAAAAAATATTAAGAAAATAAATTACCTAACTCTAGATATTGATCCAGTGGTAAGTTTGGAACCCAAAAACGCTTTTTTTTATTAACTCGATCAAATTATTAAATAAACTCGTTTTATGATATTGGGGGGCCGAATTGTTTTATTGATTGGAAACTATTTTTCAGACAAATCAAGTGCATACGGCTTCCGATGAGAATATTGAAGGAACGGTTTATCGATGGAAACCGGTTCCAGCCGATAATAGTAATGTTGGATCGGAGGAAACGACTACGGTTAATAGAGGTATTGAGTTAATTCGTAATTTATCGAATTTGGCTACGGCCAATCCACAAGATGATGGAGGTTCTGTAGTTCAATCGCTCACCACAGTGAAAAATATGGAGAATTCAGCTGAAATATTGGTTCTTCCGACTGTTAGCAGTGTCACAACAGAAAATATTTTAAATTCTATTCCGTCATCGGTTTTAATTGAAACTACTACAAGTACTACACCTTTACCTCCAACAACAACTACTACCTCTACAACTACAACTCCAGCGCCCACAACGACTACCACCACTACTACAACTCCAGCGCCAACAACGACCACCACTACTACTACTACCACTACTCCAGCACCGACTACTACTACCACCACTACTACAACTCCGGCACCAACTACTACAACAACTACGACTACAACTCCTCCGCCTCCAACAACTACGTCAACCACCACATTAGCGCCAACCACAACTCGAAGTACTTCTACAGTTCCACCTCCAACTGTCTCGACTGCACTACCCACCACATTAAATGAGTTTGATCGAAATATAGAGTTATGGCAACAATTGTTACGTTTAAGTCCAGCACTTATGCGCCCAGCTGTCACACCAACAGCATCAACTACAAGCACCACGACGACAACAACAACCCCAAAACCTACAACTACCACAGTTCCGTCTACAACCACAACAACAACTACACCATCTACAACAACCACATCCACAACACCAAGCACAACTACAAGCACAACTACTAGCACTACTGCACGGCCCACTTCTTCAACTCTTTCAGAAGCGGAGCTTAATTTTGCAAAACTACTTGAAAGTTTTCAAGTAACCACACCAAAAACACAAAAGCCTCCTGTTGCTACAGATGATGCTGCCTTCTTGGTATTTTTTTGCACCTAAATAAAATGTTTGCATTTATTTGAATTCATAAATATTTTTTCGTTGCAGCGTGAATTGTCCAAACTATTGTTGGCCAATAGCCAAAAATTGCGGACAACTAAACCAACCACCACGACAACAACGCCAGAACCAACCACCACTACGACTACTACTACGACGCCGAAACCAACAACTACTACAACGACAACAACACCTAAACCAACGACAACGACAACTACGACAAGGAAACCAACAACACGAAGGACGACAACAAAACGTCCCGGAACACCATCAGATCGTGATGATGTCGCATTTTTGGTAAGAAATAATAAAATAAAATAATAAACAATCAGCTTAAACAATTATGTATTTTAGCAACGACTTGTATCATTCCTTGGCGGAGGACCTGCACCAACTCAACCACCACGGAAACCAACCAGGCCTCCTACAACTACAACAAGAAAAACTACTCCGAGAACTACAACCACCACAACTACAACTACGACAACTACAACAACTACGCCAGCACCTACTACAACCACAACAACAACGACTGCCAATTATTTCGATAATGATGACGATGACAAACCATTACAAATTTCGCTTTCAGCCAATATTGCCAACTACAACGACAATGATCCGTCGTCGTACCTCAACGAAATATCACGATTACTAAACCAACACAACCATATTAATTCAAATTCGCCATCAAACCAAATCGATTTATTGGAACGTTTCCAAAGTCAATTCAAGACAACAAAACGTCCGACCACTATGACGACACCACCAGATTACGATGACATTGCGTTTTTAAATAATTTGGTAAGTACATAGTTTTGTGTTTATAATGATCTTTGTGCTAAAATTTTTGTTTTTTATTTTGTTCCTTTCTAATTTAGCGGCAATACGCAAAATTCGTCCCACCAGAAATGAGACAAGATCCTGCTTTAGTAAATCGGATTATTCAATTGGCTATAAATCGATCAAAAAAACAATTGGTGTCGACCACAATGCGACCGACTACCCCTTTAACAACAACAACAACAACTACAGCAATTCCAGTTGTTCTCAATCAGAAAGAGTTAGACGCGGGTAAAGCGGATGTCGCATCATACAATAATGATTTGAGGTTACTATCGACTTTGTTGGGGCGGCCGATTACAGCAAATGAAATACCTAAATTAGCACGCCAGGTTACGTCTACAACAACTACCACAACAAGTACAACACCACGTACTACAATGACGACGAAAAAAGTTGTGCTAAATCAGAAAGAGTTAGAAGCGGGTAAAGCTGATCTAGCATCTTATAATAATGACCTGCGTTTATTATCAACTCTGCTAGGGCGGCCAATTACAGCGAATGAAATCCCTAAATTAGCCGGCCAGGTTACATCAAAGTCAACTACAACCACAACATTGTCACCATTTTTACTAAATTTAAAATCAAAGGAAACCGGTGGTATTTCAAATGAAGCAATTAATATAAAAGGTGATGAATACTATGGCAAAACGAACGAAGCCATTTTAGCATCATTGCTAAAACAGCGTGGCATTGGACCAGCACACAATAATGTTCCTACAAATTTAGTATCACCCGATTTATATCCGCAAACAACACGTCGCCCCATATATCGGACAACAACTCGTGAACCTCGCCCAGTTTTAGATGGTCTTGCCTGGCTATGGAAAACGTGGCAAGAAACTGCCCCGGGACCAAAACAACAGCAAGTACCATCCGCACCAGTTCGAACACAATCGAGCCGAACGAATACGGTACGATCGCCTGTAATACAAAGTCAACAACGAATTCCATACGATACCCAAGGTATTGATTCGGATATAAGTTTGACACGTCCACTTGAATCACCACTTGCGATTAGTGATGGTGGTGAACCAGGTGGTGGACAAGTGTTGAGCGCTGTGATTGGTGTAACACGTGCGGTTACAACTTTTCTTGGCGGTGTAATACAGGGTGCAGCAAAATCGTTTACAAACGCTTTTTCGCCGGAACAAACGCGTGACGATTACTTTAGGTATAGTGGAAAATAAAAGCGTCCGCGGATGTTAACGTACGCGGAGAGAAATAAATGTATAATTCTGTGATGGTGCTAAAATTAGTTGTTTAAATTAAGTGTGTTTAGAAATAATATTCTTGCCGTATGCGATCCATTTTTTTATCGATTAGCTGCTAGTCTAAGATTCAATTATTTATTAGAATCTAAATGTATTTGTTTAGGGTTATATGCTATAGAGATTTAAATTTTGTTGTTAGCGATGTACCAGTACTCGAATTCAATATAAGCTTATGTATGGTTTCTTCTGTTTAGTTGAATTTTTCCAAGAAGCTGAATTCAATTTATCTTCCATTAAACTGAATTTCTATTGCATCGCATCTTTTATTCATTATCAAAATGATTTTATGTACATATGAGACGAGCAACAGTACACCGTATAGAGTATATACTCGTAATACTACAATACAGTCGAGATACTTTTTTTTAGTAGTTTTGTGTAAATAGCTTCTATTTATGCATTGATAAGAACGCAAAAAGCTCATTCGAAATTATAATTTTTTTGTAATAAAAAATTTAAGCTCACAAGCATACATTTATACTATATACATAAATATATATTGACATATGTATGTATTCTAGTTTGTAAATATAAAAAATAATTAAATTAATATTATTATTTAGTTTTTAAGTTTAATAATTAAATACGAAAAAAAATAAATAAATAAAAAGCAAATAATTATCATTGTAATTGTTATTTATTAATTATTTTCGATTATAATTACTAATTTTAATTAATGTTTAAATAGGCGTATATTAATTTATAGGAAAATGCTAATATATGGGTGCCATTAATTTGGTTTCTATGAAATAAATTTATTATTTAATAAAATATGTTTGTGGCTTTTTGTTCAAATTAACCGAATTAACATTTATAAAACCTGATTGCAACATGGTTTTCTATAATGGCTGTACTCTTATTTATACACAGAATTCTCTAGAATAAAGAATTGACCCCTTGTTACAGATTTGGATTCAGATTCTGATAGTATACACAATACCTGAATAATTTCTCCATACATTAAGTTGATAAGGTATCCCCTATCCACAGAAAAAATAAATTATACGTAGCACAACTATCCACTGCTATTAGTTATATATCTTCCTTCCTTTGTATCTTCCCTATATATCTTCCTTCCTTTGCATGAGTACTGCACCATATCCTATCGAACTCGCATCGCAATGAAGCTCTGTTTGATCTCTAGGATTATAAATAGCTGAAACTGGTGAGTTGATCTAAATTTCGCATTTTTCTTTAAATTGTCATAAAGTGGTTTGGCAATAATCGGGTAGTCTTTGATAAATTTCCGGAAATAGGAACATAATCCAACAAAACTATGAATTTGTTTTATATTCGTTGGGTACGGAAAATTTATAACAGCGTAAATTCCAGATTTTGTCGGTAGAATACCTCTAGTAATATTATAGCCTAGGTAATCTATTTCAGTAAATAAAAACTTACATTTATCTAATATCAACTCTAACTTATTCCTAATGACTAAACCTAAAACTAGCCTAAGAATCTGTAAATGTTCGTCAACAGTCGTCGTATGATATCATCGAGATAAAGCATAACTTTATCTGTTCTAACAAGATTTCCAAATATTTTCCCAATAAATCTCTGAAATACAGCAGGCGCATTTTTCAAACCAAATGGCATGCGTAAGTACTCGTAATTGCCTAAAGGTGTCGTAAAATAGAACATAAAGCAACATTGAAGCAACAAAATTTGGTCTTCAATAAGAGGAATTCTAATTTCACCATTCTTTTTCTTAACTAGTACGATTGGAGAGCAGTAAGGTGAATCCTTACTTTCTCTAATTACACCATCGCGAAGATTGCCATCAATAATTTCTTGCAATTTCTCTTTTTCGTAAAGCGACAACCGTCTCGGCGAACTATTAAATGGTTTTACGCCTTTTAATTTAATGCTCATTGAAAAATCAATTTCAGGTGAATCAGGAGAGATTACATTGATTGATAGGTATTGTATTGTCATCTAGTCATTTTTTTAGAAACGGCGAGAACATCTGGACAATTTTTGTATGCATGGTCTAATTCCCCACATTTGTAACATGAACCACGCACACGAATTGGTTTCGGACACTTATCTTTAACCCTTGTGTCTATGCATCTTTTTTCTTACGTTAATCAGTTAAGGGTTACCCGGGTAACCTTATCAGATTTATTCGAATATCACTTAAAAATGTAACCATTTTTTCATATTTGATTTTGAAATTCTTTTTGCTTTTGCATTTTGTGTTTGTGGAAAGAAAATAAAGATTTCTTTTGTTGCTTTCGCGAAATTCCTATTCAACAAACATTGGTTTTCCAAATGGATAACACAATTATGTCCCTCTTATTTCTCTCGGAATCATTGATTATTATGAGGTAGCATGTCACTGAACCGGTTTTGGCAAAATAAGTTTTGCTGTAAATATCAGATAAGAACGTTTGGAAAAGGACAAAGTAGCTGCGAAGAACGCGTTTTACCCAATATATCCCAGCAAAACCTGCAAAATACTGTAATAGTTCGGTGGGTCTGTGATTCAGGGAGTTCTTATCCTCTTACAGGACAAATTTATACCGGCAAATCTTCTTCGGGTATAAAAGTAAACCATAGGCACGGTGTGCGGGAAGCCGAAAAAAGTTGGCCTAAAATGCCGAAAAAATCTAGCGTCATATATAAATACAGTATGCTCTACAGTGTCATAATCCATTAAACAGAAAATCGTACCTGATCTGAAAATATCATTTCGGCGGCCAATTTAAAAAGGAAGAAATTAAAGATGATACAACTTTTATACTTTTTTCTTAATCTGCATTCCTTTATCTACAAAATGAACCCTATATCAATATTTTGCGATAACTAGTTTATGTTTTATAACCAAAAATACACTAACACACAATGCCGAAAATCGAAATACTCCGCCAACTTTGCTTGAAACAATACTAACTCAAGGTCACTGTGTACGGAAAGGTGAAAAAAATTTGCCTAACATTTTTGAGTTGGTAACATGGAGGAGAACTGCCTTCAAACGGTTTTTGGAGGAATCGATAGACAATCGCCAATCTTCGGAATTAAATGCATAGTGCATTGTGGAAACCAAACCACGTATGTCAGTGCAAACATCGAGTGAATTATTCTCAATTAATTTGAAAAAAATCGTAAAATGACAATGAATATTTATTGTTCCATATATCCGAACATTTGGAGCCAAAATGTTCGGGCGTTGTACCATAATATCCAAACCATTTTGCAAGATTTCAATGTGGTTGCAAGGCGCAGTGACATTTTATGGTTGGTACATTGATACAGGTGGTTCTCCGGTTTCATCAGATTCAAATGTTATATTCTTCAGTTGGGTTTGATCTTTCCGGAACAGGAACTTTATCTGAATGCGGCAGCGGTAATTGAGCATATGTCGTTGCAGTGTAGGTCAAAGTACCAATTTTTTTCGTTTGCACCGATAATATAATTCACGCGCCCATAACATTGAGTTGGATCATATACTTGTGGATCCATCCATATCATCGGGACACAAAATGACATTGCGGCTTCAGTGTTTTGCCATTTACGCAGATGGAAAATGCTTGCTGTACGAACAATAGACGGCGTCCAATCTACACCACTATTTAGTAACATTTTCGGAAAAGTATAGTCAATATAAATCAGCGGTTGCATCACTTATTTTGCAGCGATTGGTCATAATTTTAAATTTTCCACACACGTACCAAAAGCAATTGAGTTTAAAACGTATATCCCTATTTCACCAGACTTCACAAACCGATTTTCACTTATTTTTTGTGTCTTTTATCATTATGTATTTACCTAAATGAAAAGCTTATATTTTTAATTTTATATTGTAGTTTTTATTTCTTCCTTATTGTGACAATTTTTTAGTTTTTCTAGAAATATCGATTTCGAGGATAATTTCTTCTTCGGTTTCTTTTCTACTACTATTACATAATTTATGTTGAAGCTGTTTATACACTGTTGCTGTATGCTGTTGTTTGGCACCTTCTTTGTTTTTAAGTTATGGATAAAATTAAGTCGTAATTTTTATTGGGTTTGGTGTTGATTTTGTCGTTAAGTAAATTGTTGTTGTTTTTGTATATTTCCAGCTCTTCTAACCTGTCTTATTTCGGTCCTTTTTGATTCTGTGTAAAATGGTTAAATTTTTATTGAATTCAGTATACATATTTGGCAAATTTCTTTCACCTTTCCGTACCATGCATATAATTCCGAAGATTGGCGATTGTCTATCGATTCCTCCAAAAACTATTTGAAGGCAGTTCTCCTTCATGTTACCAACTCAAAAATTTTTGGGCAAATTTTTTCACCTTTCCGTACACAGTGACCTTGAGTTAGTATTGTTTCAAGCAAAGTTGGCAGAGTATTTTGATTTTCGGCATTGTATGTTAGTGTATTTTTGGTTATAAAACAAAAACTAGTTATCGCAAAATATTGATATAGGGTTCATTTTGTAGATAAAGGAATACAGATTAAGAAAAAAGTATAAAAGTTGTATCATCTTTAATTTCTTCCTTTTTAAATTGGCCGCAGAAATGATAATTTCAATTAAAATTAAAAAAATCGCGTTTTTTCGTGATTTCTTTGTTAAATGATCAGGTACGATTTTCTGTTACGATTTTCTGGATTATGACACTGTAGAGCATGCTGTATTTATATATGACGCTAGTTTTTTTCGGCATTTTAGACCAACTTTTTTTGGCTTCCTGCACACCGTGTAGGGAGAAAGAGCATGAAAGACTAGTGTTACTAATTCAAAGAATCTGGAAGAAATATAGTGACTGATAATATTTTTACTACATTGCCCTTAGCTCGGCTTTTGATGTCATAGAGCCTTTCAAATTTTAGTACGGTAAAAAAAACAAACCTTTTTTACCTAAACAAATGTTTCCATCTAAATCGCGTCCGGAGATGTGATCGGTATTTGGATTTAGTTCAGACAATTGTACCTTACGTTTGTATGTGCCTACCGCTGTATGTACCATTGTGATTCAACGTCGGGCTCACTCAATAAACCAAATATAATCAGAATCACACGATAAAAAGGAAAACCCAAAGACAGCCCATGGTTTTTTTCAATACAGGTTGACATTGCAGCATTAGCTGCCAATATAATTTGCCGCGAAAATAATCCTCAATCTCAGGCCGTAACCCACAGTAATTTTCCACAAGACCGTAAAGAACCGTGGAATATAGTTGGCGATGCCCTCTAATTACAGTAGATAACGCACTACAAATTGTATCAGAGAATTTTCAACATAATCGGGGATATAGTGAATGTTAGGTAAACCAATTTCTAATCAGCGGCTGGAAAGCCAAACCCTCTAAGGGATGCTTCGGGATGAATTGCAGTACTAGGAGAATGTATTATCTGCAAAAACACAACAGTCAACACCCAAGAGAAAACTGGAAAATGCTGTACGAACCCGTAATTGATTTAAAGGTGTAATTTATAAACCGTTAAATATTTGAAGTACCAAAATAGGGACGATTACTTTTAAAATCAAAATATGTTTACATTTAAATGATTTTGGAATTCCTGGATCTTAGAGCCAAAATTCCATTGATAAAATAGAAATTTTATCGATTAAAGTCGAAAAGGTTACCCGGGTAACCCACTATAGACATAAGGGTTAACGTGTCGAAAAGTATTACAATTAAAACAACGGACCACACCAACCCTTGATGGTGGTGTCTTGGATGATGTTGGAGCAGTTCCGGGCCGCCGCTGTTGCTGATTTTAATTCTGTAACGACCAGCACAGCATAATTTTCATTAAACAATAAAAGCCACACTGTGTACTCGTTAACAGACTCTCATGTGGTGAGTCCAGACAGCATCTTTCAGCCGGCTATAGCGGTCAGCGGTATGGGGTGGTCTTTTCCTGGCCCACACGAGAGCTATAAATTGTTGTATATAAGGTGCAAAATCGAAATTACGTATCACGTGGAATTCAGTCGTATAGCACTTAAACAATCATATCACACACAAAAACAAATTACAATAAAAAAATTGCAACCAGTGAAATGAACAAATAAAATAAATTAATTAGAAAAAAAAAATCTAACCCCACAATGAACACGTTAATTTTTATTCAATTTGTACAAAAAAAAAATTCTTTAATTTACTTAACCCGTATAACCAAAGAAAGGTGGAAATTATTATTTTTATTTTTAATAATACTTTTCACTAAAACTAAAATAACTTAAACTAAATATATTACCAAAAATTAACGCGGCGTTGCGGATCCGATGAATGTCAGCAATTAGATGTCTTCTCATGCCTTGTCCAAAAGATGCAGGAACAATATTCACGCAGCCTTTTAAATTTTTGATAATCACAACACGTGTTTTGATGTTGCAGGTTGTAATTATGTTTAAATATATGTAATATTAAATTTTATTATTGTACTTATTGTATTATTTGTATTTATTATTGTGACGTATTATATTTTTTCAATCAGGTGATCAATTAGTAATTTATTATTTTATAATTTTATGATCAATATTTTATTAAAAATAATTATTATAAAATTATATGTATTATAATATGAATTACATATTGTTATTATTATATGTACAAAAATTAGATTTTGATTGCACTGTGGTAATCAACGGAATGGAATCCAGAAACTAGGCACGATCACCCTTTATCAAATTTGGCTTGCTTCATCATTTCCGGCATCTTCATTTCTCCTCAAAAATTTTATTTTTGGTTTGTTTGTTTTTTTTTCGTTTGTTACAATATTTTAAATACAATTAATGTTATTCTTTTACAATAATTTTAAATTACATAACATATTCAAGTACAATAGTTGTATAATCAATTATATGCTTATATTGATTTTTTTTTATTGATTTTTTTTAATATTTACATAACTTGCCAACATGCAGGCGAGAAAGATACTTATGTATGTAAATTACACTGTTCGCAAAAAAAAAATTTCTAAATTGAAAGAAATTACAAAGTTACACTGATGTAAATAAAAATAAAAATTCGCCATTCTAAAAAAGTTAAAATTAATCCCAAACAGAATTTGCTTTCTTAAATTTTCTTTTTCGCAGCGACCCTAATTAATAAAGCTACTTACAATTCCTAAGCGTAATATCTATAAAGGAATCCAAAAATTGATGAAGGTTTTTTTTTTTTTTTTTATAAATTTTTTTTAATTGGGTGCAGAGCTCCTTGTAACTGTCAGAGCTTCTGCACCCAATGCGCGATCCTGCAAGTAAAGATTAATAGCTACCTTAAATTTATTCATTTTATATTCCTTCGGAAATTTGAAATGTATTAGCGAATTCCACTTTTTTGATGTTCGGTATATAAATGGTATAAGGTTGCTGAAGTTTTTAATTTTAGCATCATTAACTAAGCATTCATCAGGTATTCCCTCCAAAATTGTTTGCTAAAATAGCAAGCCTGTTAAATCAGTCTATTTTGAGTCACGTGTACGAAATAAACCAATCAAAATAACGTTAGACTGATAACTTCCCTAGGGAAATTATCAGTTATGATGGTTTTAATTGGAATATTTCGTACACGTGACTCGAAATTGACCGATTTAACAGGCTTGCTATAAGTGTATTGCTTTGGTAAATTGCACTAACAATTGCATTAAATAAATCCAAAAAAATTCAGCTAAATCCAATCATTTTTTGAATTTACTTAAATCAAATCCATTTTTTAGTTTCAATACCTACCACTAGAATTTACTTCGGGTCTGTTTGATAATTCGCACGGTGTAGTGCAGTGCGCTGTCAAAATCTAATAATGCGTTTTATTATTCAACCGGTTCAAATTTACACCATCACACATCGTTTTGTATTTCGCCCAGTGTACATTATTTTTACACACGGTGTTAAGGAATGTACACTGGATGACCAATCAGAGCAAGCAGTGCAAATTTGAAAAAAATGGAAGGCGTTAAAAGTAAGTAATATTATGTAATAAAATAAATTTGTATTTTTTTATATAAATGAATTATATAAATTTATAATAAATGTAATTAAAAATATGTATTTAATGTATATGTACTATTTATATATAATAACGTAATGTATTTAAACATATATATGTTGGTATACATTTTCTTTATTACTACACCACGTTATTTTTATTTTTTATGTGTTTATTAGCCGGATTCAAATGGTCACACGAACTTGTGTTGGGCTTCCTTAATTTAATCAGCGAACACTATTTAGAATTAGAGAAAGGCGTTAAAAAGGATGTTTTTGTTAAAATTTCCAATTTTTTGTCGAAAGACCGAAATATACTGCTGACTTGGGACCAATGCGAGAACAAATGGAAGGGATTAAAGCGACAGTATAAGATTGTAAAGGATCACAATAACACATCTGGAAATAGTATTCGATTATGGACTTACTACAATCTTATGGACGAAATCGTCGGTAAATCTCCCGAGATAGTGGCAGTAGCTATATTTTCAGACGTTTCCAGCAACATCCATACAAATGATCCAGAGCTGCACAACGAAATTAATAATATAGAAATACAAACTACAACTTATCAAACGAACGTCGAAAAGGAATCGAGCCGCAAGAGAAGGAGAATCGACGTTCAGGAGGAGAACAAGCAAGAATTCAGGGCTAAGCAATTAGCGTTAATGTAACGCTACGTTGTAGCAGTAGAAAGAGTGGCAGACATCCTTGGCAGCAACGATTCAATTCTCTAATTTATTTATATTGAAATACAAACACAATAAAATGCTGAAATACAACAGAAATATTTATTTTTATACATAGAAAATATTGTTTTATTTAAAATAACTCATTGACAATTGCCAAGCGTTTTAAATTGGCATTATCAGAAGCTAGGTCAATATCGGAGTCACTGTCATTATCGTCAATGGCCACTTCGTTGTCCTGAATGTCGTTTACTAAAATGTCGTCTAATGGTAGCTGTTCATCAACTACACTAAATTTTAAAATATAGTTGTGCAGGATACAGGATGCTCCAATGTATAGTGGTGCTAATGCTGGTTTTCTTGTGTCCAAGTATTTTAGTTTGCGAAACCGACCTTTCAACAAACCAAACGCCCGTTCAACAACAACTCGGCATTTTGAATGAACAATATTATAAGTAATTTTTGAGTCTTCTAGATTGCCATTATTTTTGAATGGAGTCATCAACCAAACTTTCAGCGGATAAGCTGAATCGCCGAGTAAGTGTTCCTCGGCTAGAGTAGATGCAAAACCTATAAAAAATGTATAAGTAGATATAAACAATGTATGTATATTAATTGTGAAGTAAATTTTACTATAAATGGATTAAGGTATATATTTTATGTTCTTAAATTAATAAACTGAGTTTTTAAAACTGTTTATACCTGAAGAAACTCGAGCAGGTAAATCTGATTTTAAAAGCACACGCGCGTCGTGAATTGAACCAGCTTCACCAGCGTAGGTTTGTATAAATTCCATTTTTTCATTGCAAACTGCTTGTAGGACTAAGGAGTGGAACCCTTTCCTGCATACATAAGAATTGGGCGAGTTCACCGGAGCTATTATGGGTATATGAGTACCATCTATTGTACCAATTACGCCTACAAAAATAAAAAATAGTACATAAATCTGAATATGTTCCTGATCTCTCAAAGTAAAAAGTTAAGTGAATTAATCATGTATAGAACATACCTCGAAATTTGTATTTCCTATTGAAATAATCAGCTGTTCGTTTTTTTTCGTCCATAGAAGGCCAATAAATGATTTTTTTTTGCAAATTTAATTTTAGAAGCTTCCGGGCAAAATTATTAATTACCATCCATGCGGTGGATTTCACACACCCGAATCTTCCTGCTATCGATCTAAAATACAATATAAATAAACCAAATAAGTATATGATTATGGATTGACTTCATAAATACAATATACTAACCTTAATGTTTCCCGATTTCCGAAAAACCACAGCCCAATCATAATTTGCTTTTCTATTTGCATTTCGATCCGACCTGGTCGGCACACACTTAGCTCTAATTCGTGTATATCCTTACATACATTATTAAAGGTTGAAATGCTCATTCGGAAATTTTCTTTAAATTGGAATTCGCTGTAGTTTCGCACTATTTCTTCACAGAAATTCTCAATTTTTTATTGAATGTCTTCATCCTCGGCATCTTCATCACTAGAGTCAAAATCCATTAAAAAGAACGGTCTTCGAAATATTACATTGATCGTATTCATTATTATTAAAAATATAATTATGTTAAAAATAAAAATTATAATTATTTATTTAATTTGTTTAACTATTATTATTATTTTATACTCAAAACTAGTTTTATTTTCACATAAACCAAAATAAATAAAACAAGATGGCGAACTGTCAAAACAACCAAAAAAAATGGCCCAATGCACAGTGCGCAGTGTACTGCAGTGTGAATTTTCTACACCTATAAACCGTGCATAAGAGTCAACACGCTCTGTACGTTGTACACTGGTGAGCACCGCACGCTCCGTGCGAATTATCAAACAGACCCTTCGTATGAAACACAACAATTCAAAATTAAATTCAAAAATAAATCTTTGCGGGTTGCTTTCTGAAATTTTAAATCCAAACCAAAATCTAATCCTTTTTTACCAAAGCAATACACTAAATTTTAGCAAAACATACTCTGGCTACTAGATGAAAAGAATTCATAGTTTTATTTTACAATAAATACTGTTTCAAAATGATACTTTCATAGAACAATTTACAATCTAGCAGCCTTACTACTATACTCCCGAGCAACTGAATCGACTAGACCATCAAAACGCATATTTTTTTAAAATGGCTGGATCGATTTTCGAAAAACAACCTTCTTTTGACAGCCTAGTATTTTATCTTTCCAAGGATACCTTTATCATTAAAATCCATACAGTACTTTTCAAATTAAAGCAGTCTTAGCAAAATGCGATGTTTCGGTGAAAACAATTGGCTTGATGCAATCTCCTGTATAATGCCACGTTGATCGATATTTGTCGTCACTTATGAGTTAGACGTTGACCTGATCAAATCTCTACCAGTTTAATTCATTGTTTCCTTAAAATCATGGATACCACTCCAGAAAAATCCGCACAAGTTGTTGCTTTATTGCAAGAAGGACGCAATCAACAAGAAGTCGCTCGTCAGCTTAACATGAGCCAATCTGCTGTCTCAAGAGTATTCAGAAGGTTTCAGGAAACTGGTACCTTCAATCGAAGACCACAAACCAGCCGGTTTCGGTGTACATCAGAGAGGGACGATCGATTTATCGTCCTAACTTCACTGCGAAATCGCCATCTCACGGGCGTCAAGTAAGGCTCACAAGTTCGAGAGTAAGGCTCACAAGTTCGAGATGTAGCTGTTAGTCAATGGACAGTAAGAAGACGCTTAAAGGAAGCCAACCTCACTCCAAAACGGCCCGCTAGAGGCCCAAAATTGACAACACACCACCGCAAACAGCGACTCGAATTTGCTCGCGACCACATCAATTGGAACATCGAGCAATGGACGTCCGTTCTATTTACTGACGAGTGCCGAATATGTCTCCATGGTAGTGATATGAGAGACAGGGTCTACCGGCGTCCAGGTGAGCGATTTTCGCAGTGCTGTTTTGCTGAAACAGTCTCATACGGCGGCGGTTCGTGTATGGTGTTGGCTGGCATATCGTTTGAGGGAAAAACAGATCTTGTTTTCGTACCTGGTGGAGGCCGTGAAGGAGGTCTGACCGCTGAACTCGAGGCATTCTCTTGGATCATGTAGTGCCCTATGCAGGATATATAGGGGAAGATTTCATATTGATGCATGACAATACCCGGTGTCACACAGCTCGAACCACTCGACAGTTCTTGGATGAGGTCGGGCTCGAGACGATGATGTGGCTAGCACTCAGTCCAGACATGGACAGGGTCTACCGGCGTCCAGGTGAGCGATTTTCGCAGTGCTGTTTTGCTGAAACAGTCTCATACGGCGGCGGTTCGTGTATGGTGTTGGCTGGCATATCGTTTGAGGGAAAAACAGATCTTGTTTTCGTACCTGGTGGAGGCCGTGAAGGAGGTCTGACCGCTGAACTCGAGGCATTCTCTTGGATCATGTAGTGCCCTATGCAGGATATATAGGGGAAGATTTCATATTGATGCATGACAATACCCGGTGTCACACAGCTCGAACCACTCGACAGTTCTTGGATGAGGTCGGGCTCGAGACGATGATGTGGCTAACACTCAGTCCAGACATGAATCCAATTGAGCATTTATGGGACGAACTAAAACGGAGGGTCCGAGCTAGAAATCCGGTACCATCTAACATCAGTGACCTGAAGATTGCGTTAGAGGAGGAGTGGGGTGCGATCCCCCAAGTATTTGTCAAAACCTTAATAAGGTCAATGGAGAACTGCAAGCGAATCGTTGTAGACGCAAGGAGGAGCCATACTTATTATTAACCAATAAAATTTTTTTTCTTTTGCTTGAGTTTTTTGTTGTAATTTAATTTTAAACACACCCCCAATATTTTTTGCTTAATCATCAATTTTGGTTGCGTTTTCATTCAAAATTCATTACAAAAAAAAGTACTAAACCAATTTTCATAAAAATAGTGTCATTTTAAAGCAAAAATATCAGGCTTTCAAAAAAATAATGTCTTATGAAAATCGGTTTGACCGTTCTAACAAAAATCGCCCTTATGTGAGCGCTTAAGGTTTTAGTCGATTCAGTTGCTCGGGAGTGTAGAATAAAATAAAATTGCAAAAAATTTTCTCTTCGAATACCCCTCGAGCATTGATAAATACCTCATAATTTTATTATATTTTCCTCAAGCACGTTGCTTTTAGGTAACAGGCCTCAGCCTACGCCTTCGGACTGTTACCAAGCAACGTGCTTTCGAAAAATTTAGTAAAATTATTTCGGGAAATTATCAATGCCCTTGGGATATTACTGCTGATAATATACTCTATAAATTCATTATCACAAATTTCCAATGGTCGCGATAAAATAACCTTATCGAAATAATAGTCAGAAAATGATTCACCAACTTTCCATTTTCGACTCTCAAAGATCCTCACAAGTTGTAATTTTGCTGGTCTCCGATGAAATAGGCTCCTTATTCTTGCCATAAGATGATCATAATCTAAGTTGAGATTAGTTGGGTCAGATTCAAACCATCGTCGAGCACGCCCACGTAATTTGCTAATAGCAGAGCCAACCCCGAGAACTAATGGTTTCGTAAGACTCACCACCCGAATCTACATGTATTACATAATTATCAAATAGCTCATTATCATTCGGTAAAAAGAATTGTGTTTTTTAACTAATCGCTTGACAATTTCGTCCTTTTTACGTAACTTTTCTTCATAATCCGCCATAATTCAGAGGAAAAACAACACAATATAACTTTTAATGTGCGTCTGCTCGTTAGTCACGTACACAAAATATCGAAAAATGTTATTGCGTCATAAAATGTTTTGTAATTAATTTTACAAGAACCTTAGGGTTTCTCTTCACTTAAAATTTAATAATGACATCATTTCTAATTTCGCACAACGAAAATCAACGTTTTTTTTTTGTTTTTTTTCACCAGAATGTTCGGTAAAATAAGTTGCGCGCACATCCCACACAAATATTTTTCACAAACACAATAAATTTCACATCAAATTTAGTGAATGAATAATAAGTGAAAAATCGGTGGAAAATGAATTTAAATTGGCAACAAATTTATGAAAATGAGCGAAAGAGTATTAGTTAAACAAGATGGACAAGTGGGTGAAAAACGATTTAAATAAATTGAAAAATCAAAGAAATAAAAGTGAAAAACGAAAGAAGTGAACATAGTTGAAAACCAATAAAAGTTGGTGAAAAGTGATGAAAAATTGGTGCATAATGTGTGAAAATGAGGCATAATAGTAGAGTGAATTATCTGTTAGAGTGCTTAATTCTTTGGTACTAAATAAAAAATGTCTAACTGCAAAAACCAAAATTTGGGAAGTCACTTTGAGGAAGCCAACAGACAGCAAAAATATTAAACTGCACACGGGCTAGACCCCCCATAAAAACTGAGTGGAAAATGGGTGAAAAGTTAGTAAGATAGAGTGAGAAATGAGTGAAAAGTGAGTGCAAATGAGAGAAAATAATCACTAATTATTAAGTGAATAACAAGTAAATCGCAGATGAATAAAGAATAAATACTGAGTGAATGTTGTTTGAAAATAGGAAACTATTAACTGAACATGAATGATTAAAACGCGGAAAAAATTAAAGAACAATGAGCGAGTAATGACTTTATGATTAGTGAATATTCAGTTCAATATTGAGAATAAAATAAGCAAAAATTGATTGGGAAAGTCAGCGGAAAGTTGACGAACAGTAATTGAAAAATGAGTGAAAATGAGTGAAAATGTACAAATGACGAAACATGAGCGAAAAGTTAGTGTAAACCGTTGAAAAATGAATGGGAAATAGGTAAAAATTCAATGGGAATGTAAAATAAATTAATTATGAATACACCATGGATGAATAATGACTGTAGAATGAGTGAACATCTATGACTAATTATATGAAAAGTAATTAGAAATGAGTGATTAATGAGTGAAAAATGATTGAAAATTGAGTAAACAGTGAGTGGAATTAGGTGAAAATTAGGTAAACTAAGCGAAAATGTTAGCAAAATCAATGAAAAATAAGTGAATAATGGATGAAAATAAGTGAAAAACACAAATGAGTGAAAAATTAGTAAATAAAGAAAAAAAAAAGTGAAATATGAAAACTGTATGTGAATAGTAAGGTGAACAACACTGAACCGTGAGGGATAAGAATAAAAATAGGTGGAAAATGAAGAAAAATATGAAGCTAAATATTAGTCATTAATTAGTATATATGGAACGACTAATATGTGAAAATCGGTGAAAATTGAGCGTAAATCGGCAAAGAAAGTGAAAATGAGCAAAAGAGAGTTATGGAAAGCATCAATCAAAAATGATTAAAAAGAAGTGAAAATCATTGAAATTATTTATTAATTATAATTTAAGATATTTTTTTAAATTAAGTATTGCATAAATTAAAATTTTTAATTCGATTGAAAATTTCACATAGAAAAAATACATATGTCCAGCTAACTCGTTTTTTACAGGAACCAGTGTATAAGTTTAATTTTGGTAATAGAGATCGCTTTTCATTCAAAAAATGTATAGAAGCCTAAACATAAAAAGGTATGAATTCAAAAAAATAAAACTTGTTTTGCAAAAGTACACCGGTCGTCGACTCTGAAGATAAACAGATTTTGCAAAAATTTTCTCGGAAAATAAAGGGTAAATTCCCTAAAAGCCGTTAGGGTGTGATACATGTGATTATCTGCAATTAATTACTTTTTGCTTAACAGCACAGAACTACTGTCTAGTAAGTGACTAATATATCCCTAAGAAATGGCCACAAAATTACTGTAAAATGGTTGAAAAATTTAGATAGATGGGCGACACAAAAATAATTAGTACAAATTGATAGAAAAGTGAGAGAAAATGAGTTTAAAAACTGGCAAAAATGAGTAAAAATGGGTGATAATTTAGTGCAGAGGTGAAATCTGAGTGAAAACCCATTGGAAATCGAGTGAAAATGAATTAAAAATGTTTGAAAACTTAATTACAAATAGCAAGGCGACACTCCTCTTCAAAACAATAACTTTTCACGGCACATATAGAGTTCGATATGCGCGACTGACAACCGGTTTTCAGAACATCCTACAATGCTCTGCGGATAAGATCTGTCGTGAAAATGGATCAAAATAACGAGAAATGAATGAAAAGTAAGTGGAAAATCAATGAAGAATTAATGAACATAGAAGACATCACAATTGAACAACAAAAACGAACGAACAAATGAATAAATAAAGGACATAAAATGTGTAAGACAAGAGTGAAAAACGTATGAAATACGAATAAAAAATGAAGCAAAATAGTGGAGATAATTATCAGTGATTAGTTAGTGTATCGTGAAAATTGTTAAACAATCAGTGTAAAGCCCAGTATACATACGCCTCGTGAACATGAACGTAAACAAAATATTTTTTGTTGATAAATCTGAAATTAGTTGATTTTTCATTAAAACTGATTGAAATAATCTTGAAATAAAATTACGTATCGAATAATTATCAAAATAATGACTTCATTTTGTTCACAGTCATTTCACTGTGACACACAGACATTTCACTCAAAAGTGGCTCGACAGTAAGCTGGCACTCCCCATCAAACCAATAATTTACTTTGGTTTTCACTACACCTAAAGTTCGACAGGCAGCACTGCTTATGTGAATCGACATTTTCAGAATTTGCTACAATGTTCTTGCTGTCAAGATCTTGTGTTGTTTTTTTTATGATTATTTCTATCCCGGATAATCCAAACCCGACTTCTTGACACACACTACCTAGTCACGTATATTTTCACATATTTATGTAAGTCGTTCTAATTTTTGTCAGTTTTACTAATGCTAAAGGTATTACGTCATACTCAAATATAAATCAAATTATTATAAAGTGAGCCTTTGTCTTTGGTCTAACTAATTTCAGTGAGCACATGTCCATACAGATTATCGTAAGCGAAGCTTACAAACCGATTATAAACTGCTTCTAAATCCAAAAAAACACCATTTTTATCTGCGGCACAACAAGTCCACTAATACTATATTGACTAATATAAATTTGGGACACATTGTCTTTTAGGCGATCGTGTTTTTTAGATAGGGAACAGTTATACCCCTTACTCTAGCAACCATTCTAACTCTGGCTTCGGAGTACATTCGTGGCCTCGTGGGGGTTCGTTGTTAGTTTGGTTGTATCCAGTTTCTTTGTGGTTTGCATTTTTATACCAGTATACAGGTAAATGTGGTGCAATTTTAAGGCTAGCTTATGTTTTATCAACAAATTATATTAACCGCCTAACTCCTTAACTTTGAATGGTCAAAACCGCTACTGGGATAACAAAATAAAAATTAAGTTTTTCAGAAGATTTATTTTGTTTAAGTAATGTTAAATTAATTATAAGTAATTTTAAAGTGCATTTAAGACTACAATAAATAAAAAAGTTCTTGTCAACTTTTTATTAATCTTCCTAGGAATAGAATATTTTATAGGTTAGTCTAGCAGATCGCTAAATATTAAATAAATTATCGAGAAACTCAACGTATACAATTTTCGGAAATCTCGACATTGTTTTTGGCCAAAAGACTGAATAGAGGATAAAACCATTAAAACAAACATACATTTATTTCTAGATACATTTTACAATTTTTCATGTTCACCTAAAGCTATATAAAATACTAACAGATTATTTGTCCTTTGCTATTGTTATTTTGATGATGACATTATAAAATGAATTGTCTTACATATACAAGTATTGTAGAAACTATTGTTAACTAGTTTTTCGAGAAAATAGATTTTTAAAATGAAATTATAACATTCTGTTACACAAATACATAATTTAAACCACAATTACAGTATTTTTTGTCGATTTCTTCCTGTACAACTTGCTAGCTTTCATGTGCTATTGTTCTACATGAAAAGCTACAATAATGTAACAAACTACCTTAGGTAGGAGAAACCGAAATTAATTAAATTTTCATTTTTTTTTTTAAACAAACCATTGAAAATGATATTTGTAAAAGTATTAAAGTAATAGGAATAAAAATATAATAAATTAGAGGGATAACGGGTGTAAATAAATCGTTTCTAATGCTATACAAACTAATTGAGAATTAAATGATTATATGAGCGATAAAATATATTTTTAATGCTGCCGATATGACCGATACCATAAATTGATTCTTCGTAACACAATATTAATTACTTTGTGCCATATCGTCAAAAAGAAAAATATTTTACCAACCAAAAAATGCTTAATTCACTCATACACAAATATTAATGATCATCTATTAACTTTCTATATTATGTATATGTATCACACCCAATCATACTTTTATCATTTTTCATATACAAAAAAAAATGAGAAATGACAAGAATTTATGATAAATAAAATAAAAAGTTATAATGTTTAATGGTACAAGAGTAAGATATTAAGTTTAACGGGAGATGAATGCTAATTTTATGTTCATTCCCACACAGATTTTGATTTATTTTGCGCGCGCTATTCATGTGACACGTTATACAGAAAATGAATTTTCGATAAAAATTTCAAATTGTAATTCGAGTTGTCAAATGATAAATGAATCTCCAGCGATATTACACAATCAATGGTTTTTTATTGCTTCCATAAAAATTTTTCAATATCTTAAAACGTGTAATGATTTTGTTACCTTATCAAAGATATTGTTAAGGCCAGCAATTGACAAATAACATTCTGGAAACAACCCATAATAATTTCTATGTGATGGCCTTACATTTTGTACAACAGTTCATTTGGTTTGAGTTGGTGTTGTGTTGGTGTACGGAGGCTGCCTGAAGGGGAACAATATTAAAATTGGCAATTCTGAGTTATAGTCTCAAAACAAAATTATGGTATCTACATGAACGCACAAACGCTAAACAAGCTAATCGATCAGAGATGTCACTGTTACTTGTAAGCAAAATTTGCTGCAGCAATCAACCGATTATAATATATAGATGGCAAGCTATGCAACCACAAAAAAGGTATCGTCGTGTGAGAACCAGATTTTAGGTTGTCAAATTTTGGTTTATTTTTTTGGTAGAAGAAAAAGAGCGGTCAATGAAGACACACCGAAAGAGAAGACAACAGTAAATTAAAGTACATATCTAAAACTTTGTAACCGTTGTAATCAAAACGGAGAAAGGTTACTTCTCGTAGTAACATTGTGTTGTTAAAATAATAAATTAACATTGTTGTGCCTATTATTCAAAAATTAAAGAAGCTCTCTTTAATTCTCGCAAGAAGTTAATTCTCACATTAACATATGGTGCCGAAACCCGGGATATAAGTGAATAGAATAAATACAGTTATTGCAGTGCGTATACTATTCGTGAACGATATATAGTTAAAATAGTGGCTCATTACAATGTCAGATACAGACACGCTTAAACGTAAGCGAGGACATGCTAAAGCAGCTCTAACACGTGTAGAACGAAGTATATCGACCGTCAATGATAATACAGCTGTCGAAGAGCTCTACGTACACCTGGAACTGCTCGAGAAGGCTTATATAGAGTTCAAAGATTACGACGAACAGATCGTAGCCATCGACGAAACACTATCCGACATAGATGTATTCGAGCAACGGTACACTAAGGCAAAGGCAATATTGCGGAAAGAAATACACGGACGAAGCCCAATGGTTACTGCCGTTCAGGAACAATTGAACAACACCATGAGAGCGTTCACCACACATCAGAAGGAAATGCTTGATACAATGCGAGAGCAGAGCTTCTCAGCAATACCCAAGGATGAAATCAAGCTCCCGCGAATACAGATTCCGTTTTTTACCGGCAAATATAATGAGTTCCCGTCATTCAAGGATTTATTCGGATCATCGGTACACTTGAACTCAACGCTCACTGATGTCCACAAGTTTCAATACTTGAAAAGCTTTCTACGGGACGATGCAGCTAATCTGCTTAGGCATATACCAGTTACGGGTGCTAATTATACAGAAGCATGGGAGAAGCTCTGTGCACGATATGATAATCAGGGATTAGTGATCACATCCCTCATCAGGCAATTTATCGCTCAACCAACCATAACCAAGGAATGTGCAACCTCTCTCCGCAAGCTATGTGACACTTCTGATCAGGTAATAAGAGGCTTGAAGGCCCTTGGCCCTGACGCTGAGAAACGGGACCCTTGGCTCATCTACCTCATTCTGCAGAAGTTGGATGAAGAGACACGCAAGCAATGGGCAATTAAAAGCATAGATACGGAATGTCCCAGCTTCAAAACATTTATATCATTCATTGAAAAAAGATGCTCTGCGTTGGAAACTTGTGAGCCCGTTCAGTACAAACGAATGCCAGCTAAATCATCCACCATGACGTACCATACTGAAGTAAATGGTGCAACCGAATCCACTGCCAATGAGGTACTCCGATGCATTAAATGTAATGGACCACATAGACTGCACGACTGCACACAGTACACCGACCTAGAAATAGAACAAAGGAAAGAGTTTGTTGCCCAAGCTCGGGTATGTTTCAATTGCCTATTCAAAGGTCATATTTCTAATAATTGTCCATCTAAGCGACGCTGCTTCATATGTCAACGAAAGCATCATACCTCGCTCCATTCTTCACAAACACCCAACGTAAATATTGTCAAGGAAGAAGAGTGTCCGGAAAAATCAACCCTAGACCTACCACCAGCGCTGCCCACAAATACTGCAGTGATGACAAGATATTCATTGTTGCCAACTGCCTTGGTAAAGGTTAGAGATTCACTTGGAAAAAATCACTACTGCAGAGTGCTGCTAGACTCAGGATCGGAGGCATCCTTAATTACTGAAGCATGCGTGAACAAGCTACAACTAACCCGTAACAACTGTCGGATTCCCATCAGTGGTGTAGCTTCGAGTGCCACAACTAAGGGTCGAACAACACTTACCATCACTTCCCGTGTAGATGCCAACTTTGCTACAGATGTAGATGTTTTCATATTGGATCGGCTCACATCACGATTACCTAAACTGACTAATTCAGTGATAGACACCTGGCACGAGCTAAAATCATTACACATCGCCGATCCTCTGGAGCATCAGTGTCACAATGTGGATATTCTTCTGGGAGCTAGTCATTTTTTTAAACTTCTACGACAAGGACAAATTACAGGACCCAATGGCCTAATAGCACAAAACACTGCCTTTGGATGGATTATCTCAGGAGGCGACTCGAAATTTGATCCACACATTTTACAAATGGAGTTCAATATTGACGAAACGTTACGCAAGTTTTGGGAGTTAGAAGAGATTCCATCTCAAGAGGTCCTAACACCTGAACAAAAATATTGCGAAGAATTATTTCTCAGTACTCACACTAGAGATACGGATGGTCGTTTCGTGGTAAGACTCCCCTTCGCGAAAGATGCTAAGCAATTAGGGAGTTCAATTCAACAAGCTACTTCAAGGTTTAAAGCTATCGAATCAAAACTGCAACGTCAAGATGATCTCCGAGGTGCGTACAAATCATTCATGAATGAATATAAGCAACTTGGCCATATGGCAGAAATTCAACAAGAGCAACTCGACTTCTCAGCTGAACACTGTTACCTACCTCACCATCCTATAGTCAAGCCGAACAATGCAAGCACGAAGGTCAGAGTGGTATTCGATGGTTCAGCTGTCACATCATCATCAATCTCGCTTAATTCCAAGTTACTAGTGGGGCCAACAGTGCAGCCCCATTTGATTAGCATTCTTATGCGCTTCCGTGTTCATCCAGTAGCATTCACTGCAGACATTGAGCGAATGTATCGCCAAATAAAAGTTGATGCTCGAGATTGCGACTACCAGCGCATTGTGTGGCGTGAAAATCCCGCGGAGCAGCTGAAGCACTTTCGTCTGCTAACGGTCACATACGGTACGTCTGCCGCTCCGTTTCTAGCTACAAGGACCCTTGCACAAGTCGGTTTAGAATCCAGATCTGAGTTTCCACAGGCTTCAAACTCCATTTTAAACGATTTTTATGTGGACGACCTTTTAAGCGGGAGTAGCGACACTACATCAGCAATTGCGTTGGCACACAACATAACGAAGATTCTCAACGAAGCAGGTTTCCCACTACACAAATTTGCTTCAAACTCGCAAGAATTACTTTCTTCACTAGCAAATGTTTACCGGAATAAGACGGTAGTGAACTTGGATGGACAAAGTGACCACAAAATTTTGGGTCTTCACTGGGATACACAAAAGGACACATTTAAATTCCATGTTAGTGAGTTACCAGAACCATCTGCCTACACGAAGCGAAGTCTGCTATCCGAAGCTTCCCGTCTTTATGATCCGCTTGGGTGGCTAGCTCCCGCCATCATTCCCATAAAAGCATTATTTCAACAGTTGTGGTTACTACATCTTGATTGGGATGAATCGCTGCCACAAGCAACCATAGATGCATGGGTGACTATACGAAGCAATCTAAAGCAATTGGAAAAAATCAACATTCCTCGTATGATAAATATCACGCCCTCAACGAGTGAACTTCACGGATTTGCAGACGCAAGTAGCACTGCTTACGCTGCGGTGCTCTACTGTAGAACAGTTGACGAATTTTCAAATATACAAGTTCGATTAATTGCAGCCAAAACAAGAGTGGCACCGATCAAGACTATTTCTGTTCCTCGCCTCGAGCTATGTGGTGCCTTGCTGTTGGCCACACTAATTAAATCTGTTGTAGGATTCATGAAGTTACAGTCCATTCCTGTGTATTGCTGGACGGATTCAGAAATAGTGCTGCATTGGCTATCGCACCATCCATCCAAGTGGAAGGTATTCATCTCAAATCGGACTACACAAATAATGGACCTGTTGCCGACAACAAAATGGAACCATGTATCGTCTTCTGACAACCCTGCTGATTGCGCCTCGCGGGGATGCAGTCCATCCGATCTGCAGGAACATCCTCTCTGGTGGGACGGACCCCACTGGCTCAACCAACAAAAGCATACATGGCCCCAAGGACGTTGGCATAACGCAAAACATCTAAGTAGTGACATGTTAGAAGAACGCGCTGCAAGCGTACATAAGGTTACGATGGATCAAGATTTGGTATCCCAAATTGCTGACCGAACTTCATCTTTCACTAAAATGAAACGAATTTTAATTTACTTGAAAAGATTTGTGGCCCTATGCGAAAGCAAATATGCAAAAGCTTTGGACGACGGACCATACTCAGGCCAAATCACACCAGATGAATATAAGTGGGCGGAATATCACCTGTGCAAATTAGTCCAGCAAGTGCACTTCGCAGAAGAACTTCGACTTCTCAATCTAGGGCGCCCAATCCTGAAAGGAAAATTAACATCTCTGTCACCATATATAGATGACAATGGCGTATTGCGAGTGGGAGGACGCCTCAAACACGCAGAATGCTCCTACGAGCAAAAGCATCCAATCATTCTACCTAATACTCACGTCCTTAGTAGAATGATATTATCGTACCTCCACCTCACTTATCTCCATCCTGGCCCCACATTATTATCACATCTGTCCCGACAATCATTTTGGATCGTTACAGTACGAAAACTAGCAAGACAAGTTACTAATGATTGTATTATCTGTCGTAGGCTAAATTCTCATCCTTCAAATCAGTTAATGGGCAATCTGCCAGCAGAAAGGGTGACTCCAGCGAGACCATTTACTCATACCGGACTTGATATAGCAGGACCGATAGAAATTGCCACGAAAACAGGCAGAGGAGCCAGAGTTGTCAAAGCATACATCGTTGTGTTCATTTGCATGTCAGTCAAGGCAATCCACCTGGAGTTGGCTGGCAATTTAACAACGGATGCATTCTTGGCGGCACTAAAAAGGTTTGTCAGCAGAAGAGGACTCCCCAGCACAATATCATGTGACAACGGTACCAATTTCATTGGCGCCAAACGAAAGCTCAATCAAACTCAACAACAGCTTCACAAGAGCACAGCAGACAAAGATGTGCTTAAATTTACTACAGAGAGGGGAATCACTTGGAAATTTAATCCTCCGGCGTCTCCTCACTTCGGTGGGCTGTGGGAAGCAGCAGTACGATCAGTTAAACACCATCTCACTCGAATTACTCGACGGTCAAGATTGACGTTTGAAGAAGTAACGACGTTGCTTTGTCAGATCGAGGCAATCCTCAACTCAAGACCACTAACTCCAGTAACCGAAGACATTGGAAACATCATGGCACTTACTCCGGCCCATTTTTTGACGACCGCTCCGCTCTTGTCAGTTCCTGAAATCGATAACTCGGAAACACCTGATAACCGTCTAACAAGGTGGGAAGAACTCCAGAAGCGAGTACTGTTGTTTTGGAAACGATACATGGTCGAATACATCAACAACCTACAGCAGAGAACAAAGTGGAGAACTCAGCATGATAACTTAAATGTTGGAGATGTAGTGCTCGTCAAAGACATAAATTTACCTGCACTATCGTGGCCACTTGCTCGCATTCTTAAGGTTCATTCTGGTGACGATAATATAGTGCGAGTCGTGACATTGAAAACCGCAAATTCAACGTTGACCAGACCTGTAGTCAAACTCATCAAATTAGTGGAAGTTAAGGAATCAAATCCTTAACGGGGGCCGGAATGTTAAGGCCAGCAATTGACAAATAACATTCTGGAAACAACCCATAATAATTTCTATGTGATGGCCTTAATTTTGTACAACAGTTCATTTGGGTTGAGTTGGTGTTGTGTTGGTGTACGGAGGCTGCCTGAAGGGGAACAATATTAAAATTGGCAATTCTGAGTTATAGTCTCAAAACAAAATTATGGTATCTACATGAACGCACAAACGCTAAACAAGCTAATCGATCAGAGATGTCACTGTTACTTGTAAGCAAAATTTGCTGCAGCAATCAACCGATTATAATATATAGATGGCAAGCTATGCAACCACAAAAAAGGTATCGTCGTGTGAGAACCAGATTTTAGGTTGTCAAATTTTGGTTTATTTTTTTGGTAGAAGAAAAAGAGCGGTCAATGAAGACACACCGAAAGAGAAGACAACAGTAAATTAAAGTACATATCTAAAACTTTGTAACCGTTGTAATCAAAACGGAGAAAGGTTACTTCTCGTAGTAACATTGTGTTGTTAAAATAATAAATTAACATTGTTGTGCCTATTATTCAAAAATTAAAGAAGCTCTCTTTAATTCTCGCAAGAAGTTAATTCTCACATTAACAGATACTATAAACTCAAGCTGAACCGTTTTATTACTGCTTTGAATGATTCTAAAAAAGGTGAAAATTAAAAAAACTGAAGTTTCAATTGAATGTTATTTTTTCAAAATTCTTCTCATTGAAAAGACATAATTCTTTTTTAATATGGTTAAGGACTTTCACAGAGTTATGCATAATCTGTGAAATTCCGATATTCTATTGGAATGAGACAGGACAAATTCAATTTCATTATATCTTATACCGATCGAATTTATTATACAAGTAGAATTATTTCAAAACTGATGTTTTTCAAACACGCAAAACTTATGAAGACTTATCTGATATAAACTTAAATATTGGCGATTCCATTAACTCCTCATAATCCGTCCATCTCTGTGGTCCTTTCAAATGAGGTGATCTATACTATTCTTCCAAATTCATTCCACTGGCGTTGATATGCTCAAATTAATAAAAATTCCCTGTCAATTAAAGCTGAAAATAAATTGAGAATTCCTTCTTTTGTGCAGCATTGGCCACCCAACTCGAAAGCTCATCCAGAAAGGCGCTATTCACCTATCGCCAGTGAGTTTAGCGTGCTGCCAAAAATGTCTGAGCTTGTTATTACTGGGAGTCAAGTTCCTGAGTCTGAAAAAGCAAAAAAAAAAAATGTTCGTCCGTCTGTCTAGATGTCTGGACCCACGGTATCTTCGGAACGGCTTGTCCGATTTGGATTTTTTGTTTTGCAAATCTGTATATGGTCAAGGCGGAGATTTGAAAAGCTTTTGGTGACTATACCTCAAGAGGGAGGAGTACCTGCCATACGAATTGACCCAAAATACCTGGTTTTATAAATATTTACGATTTTTACTTTTCCCACTATAACGAAGTTATATTGGGTAAGTATTGTAATCGCAAAAAAAATTTTGTTCCAGATTTTCACATTTCTCGACGAATTAGGTTACCAGGACTCCGAAACACCGATCAGAAAAATGTCGTGTCCGTCCTTCCGTCCTTCCGTCCGTCCGTCCTTCCGTCCTTCCAGTCGCACATTTTTATTATTTTTGTTTTGCCTCCCATTCTCACAAATATTGATAGTTTTGATCGAAATTTTGTATAAAGATACGTTTTACTAATAAGCACTTTGTGTTAACTTTTAGGTCCATTCGAGTATAGAATAGCGGGGTTGCAGTGGAAGAGAAAACTGCCAAACAGATTTTCTCAAAAACGGGACCGACGATTTTCTTGTTATGTTGATGATAAATTTGACAATTCATCATCTACTTGTTCACAAAATTTGATGTCGATTGAAGCATTGCGTGGGGGACGTTTTAACAAAAATAGTAATATAAATTTGTTTTTCTGTTTACCGAGGCAATGTCGAACTTTCCGAAGAAATATATTTCTACAGTTAATACACCTTGCAAATTCCAATAATTGTTCCCTAGGTGTCTTTATGATAAAATGAATAGATTACCGTGTAATATGGAATTTAAGCTTCTAAATTTACCTAAAATACTTTGCTGGTGGCAAGTAATATCGTCAATATTTAAAATAATTATATCTAGTGAGCTTTTAAATATAGCAAGATAACTATTCCCGTTTCTATGACATTGACATTTCTGTGGCGTTTTTTATTGACATTTTATGAGCATTTTAATGATTGAAATTTCAATGACATATTGATCGATGGATTATTTGTGAATTGCTTTAATTAAATCGCCTTTAAAGGTATTATTTCTGAGTAATAAATTCTCTTGGTATTCAAAGTCGTATATAACTCTGAATAACAAATAACTATGGGACGTTTTAAAATAATATCACGCCATTTGGGTGGAGCAGGTTTAGGAGAGCTGGGAGATATATAAAATGGAATGCTATATGACAAGGAGGTGGGATTTGGTAACAAATGATAATTAACGTTAATTCTGATTTTGTATTGTTATGTTTTATTATTTTGTATTTTCGAATGGTTCACAGCGATGCCCCGTCCAGACTGAAGCACTGAGTAAAAATTATATCGACCAATTCTCACATTGCTCACAAAATATTGTGATCTAACAAACGGCACAAATTTTCAGAAAATACATTTTTCAACGTTGTGGATGCTCTCTGAATGGAGTAAATTAAATTTTTAAGAACTTTCAATGGTATACTAGAGATGTATAACTATGTAGATCTAATTGTTAAAATTCGAAGATGAAAAATGGCGATTGAGACGTTTCAGTTCTAAATAATCTAACATTATTTGTGAGTCTGTGATTTGGTGGTATGAGGGTAGAAGATTTAAATTGTCGTGATCAATTATTGTTGTATTGGGGAAGAGGTCTCTAAATGAACCGATTATTTTGAAAGTGGAATAAGTCAAATTTTAGAAAAATTGAGTTAATGTTATACAACATGTTAAAGTATAGTGAACTTTCATATTTTGTTACATTCTTGCGCTTAACTGTAAAATAATTCCTAGAAATAGCGGTTAAAGAATGAACACTATACGCTATCAATATTTTGTTTATTATGAAAGTGGAATAAGTCACATTACATGCTTGGTCATTTGTGTAATGCCATAACAACTAATAGTATGATGAGTATATTATAAATCTAGAAGGCATTGAAAGAAAAAAATATAGCAACAACAACAATTTACATTTAAGATTTGTAATGCGGGCCTCAGATGATCAATATCTGTTGCCAATATTTCAGTATTGGCAGTACTATTGAACATGTGAGGACCCCAATTGACGGATTGTCAATATACAACATATTGCGGTGATGGTTTGATGAAAATCAAAATATTTTTAATATTGATAAAATATTTACAATACTACTGATCTTCTGATTTACTTTATTGACAAAATATCAATGCGAAGAGCTGTCAACATTTGAGTTTGGTATTTAAAACCAAGAAAACATAACAATTACCTACATTTAGCGTTGCATTTATGCAAATATAAATATAAAGTTGAATTTATATAAGTATTTGGATTTTTATTCACTCCCTAGACCATATTCTTTTCTTTTTCTTTTAAATTTTTTCATTTACAAAGCAAAATAATAGCTACACAAGCCGTACTTTTATCTAACATGGTTCAAAGTGCAGCATTAACCTGAAAAATAAATATTTTTTATTGTTTGACATTTAAGTATATTGTCAATAGCATTAATCGTCTGAGACAAATGCTGTTTGTCAATAGTTTTTTGCTACATTGACAATAATATATTGACAATACTTATTGAGCATCTGAGGCCCGCATAAGATTTTAGATTTACTACTGTGTCAAAAAAGTAAAGCCAGTTTTTAATTTAAATCGCGCGGGTAAACCGCACATCATAAATTTATTTTTCTAAGTTGGTAGCATTGTGATATACATCTGTGATAAATTTTATTTCAAAACATTCATCAGTTTTTGTTTTACGCTTGGTTTCGTACGACGCTAAAAGTACATTCGGCGATTTTTACAATTTCTAATTATATTGAGCTAAAAAAAATTGAATTCAATTTTGATTGCGGAATGAAGTTTCGGGTGCAGAAACATTAAGGATGTTGCAGAAAGCCTTCGGGGACCATGATTTGTCGGAAAGGAATGTTTACAAGTGGTATAAACAGTTCAAAGGAGGTTGCGAAAGTGTTGAAGGTCATGTTGACAGTTTTCATCGATTATCGTGGGGTTGTTCATTCAGAATTCCTTCCACCCGGCCAAACCGTCAACAATTAGTATTATTTGAGAGTTATGCGTTGTTTGCGTTAAGCTGTTCGCAAGAAGAGGCCAGAATTGTGGGCAGACAATTCCTGTTATTTGCACCATGATAATGCACCTTCTCACACTGCACTCATTCTTGTGACTTTTTCGCCAAAAATTCGATCCATATCGTTCAACAACCACCGTATTCATCTGATTTAGTACCGTGTGACTTCCGGCTATTCCCGAAACTCAAAAGACTACTGCGGGCAAATCATTTTGAGACGATAGAAGACATAAAACATGAATCGCTACACGCTCTGAAGGCTATCCCGGAAGGCGACTTTAATTCTTGTTTCGAAAATTCGAAAATACGTTGGCATAAGTGTATTGTGTCGGGAGGGAATTACTTTGAAGGCAACGAAATAGATTTGGAAGAATAAATAAATATTTTTTGAAATAAATAAAAACTCGCTTTATTTTTTGGACACAGTAGTATCCGAGATTCTTCTTATAAAATGTACTGCAAAACATCCTTGGCTAGTGATGCAGAGTTTTATATTTTCGACTTATCACTAAAAAGGGATGACCAAAATATTTTGGCTCTATAGAGTTACTGCCGTTATACTCAAGTGGGCGACCGGCAAGGTAGAGCAGTAACGAATTAAATTTATTTGAATTAGGTAATTAAAAGACAAATTACAATTTGTAGTTTGTATTTTAATTACTCGTTTTCCAAGTAACAGTATCTTGTATTTTAATTACATCAGTCTTTGTAATTTATTGTTTACGTTTTTACAAGGTTCATTAAGATTTAGTTCTAGAGCCATCAATATAAAACTTTATGTTAATGATCGCTATTTTAATGATATGTTTTTTCACTAAACGAATTTCGTCAAATCAAATTTTTCAATTTACAAATGTAAAGTTATTGGAATTTGTATTTTAATTACTGAGTTTTCTGTAATTTGTAAAAGTATTTAAATTACTCGAAATATAAAGACATTATGGATTTGCTCCCATACATATATTCCACCTGTTCATCATGGATATTTTCAAAACTTAAAAAAGTCGGATCAACTTGTTGAGGAGTAAAATGAAATCCAAACCTATCAAATTCATTATAACTTTCTCTCTGTAAAAATTGGATGTCATTTATAATGTAAAATTCCTTTTAATGAATTAAATCAATATGAAATGATGGTATAAGTCATTTTTATTAAAAAACATTTATTTTGAAAGTGGAATAAGTCATTTCCAGTAGAAAAAACTCGTATTTTACCAAGCCTTATTATGAAATTTATCACTTTAGCTAAAAGTAGAGAGTATAGTAATATCATAGACATTCATAATAGATATCTCATTTGATTAAAAACACAAAAAAAAACAAAAAAATGTCCATTCAAATGTTATCGATGTATTGCATATACGTATTATATTTGCAACGCATTCTAAAATCATTGCCTTATAAAGTACACAACACAACGATACATTGGAATTATCAGAAGTTTTTGTTTTTTTCCTTTAGTTACTATGAAATGAGAAATCTAGTATGAATGTCTATGGTAATATCATAGACATTCATACTATATTTCTCATTTCATAGTAACTAAAGGAAAAAAACAAAAACTTCTGATAATTCCAATGTATCGTTGTGTTGTGTAGTTTATTGACGATTGTAAAAGTAAAGAAAGCGTCTCTCGAGGACAATAGTTAAAATGATGCACCTGATAAAATGACATTTGTCACAAATGCGACGAAAGAAAATTTAGCTATGCGGTAATTAAAAATTGTTTTAATAGTCCAAAATTGGAATTATTTACAATTATTAGCAATACGATAAGTAAAAATTGTGTTTACAGATCAAAATTGGAATTATTTAAAACAATTTCGAACGTCAAATTATCAGGTATCTCAGTTTAAAAATGTTCCACGAGGTGGAATCCGTGATGCTCCAATCGTCAATAAGGCAATAATTTTAGAATGCGTTGCAAATATAATACGTATATGCAATACACCGATAATATTTGAATGGAAAATTTTTGTTTTTATTTTCTGTTTTTAGTCAAATGAGAGATCTATTATGATTGTCTATGGTAATATCATAAATGCAAACACTTTAAACGAAAGTTGTATTGATTTTTTTCTTAACATTAAAACACAAATGTTTAATTATCTCAATATTAAGAAAATATGACTTATTCCACTTTCAAAATAAACGGTTCAAATGTAAGAAAATCCGTGACGTATTTTAAGGACCTTGCATGCCCAAAATAACGAAAAATATTTGTAAAATATAAATGGTTGGTTTGGTGATCTTTAACGGATGATTTCTGGGAAAAGTGTCGTCCGAGGAGTCGGATAGGCCCAATTTTTTATATATCGATGGCTTATTGAATATCGTCCCTAACCCACATTTCTAACATTTTTCAAGAAATGCAAAAAACGAGATTTTTGACAGATAATACCATACGCTTTAAGGCCGAACAAAATTGAATGTGGAACGTGTTTTATTGGTTTTAAGGTAAAACCAGTCACACAGAAAGACGCGACGTGTTTCATTCTACATTTTGGTATCAAAATGTAATTTTTGAAAAAAATTTGGGTGAGGGCCGATTTTCACTAAGCCACCGATATGCTGGTTTGATTGTTGAATTGGGCATTGAATTTGGAATTGATTTGAAGTATAGTTAGGGGTCAATTTGCGGGTTGAGTTGGAGTTGAGTTGGGGTTGCATTAGGATGTAGTGAGTAGTTAACAAATTGTTTATATGATGGAACTTGCCTATTTATCAGCCGATTATGATGAAATTCGACCTGTGTGTTGGAAATGGAATTCTAAAATGTTGTTTGGATGACGTTCTGGACTATGGCCAAGTATGATGGAATTTGGCTATTTCTCAACCGATTATGATTAAATTCAACATGTGTAATGAAAAAGGGATTCTAAAATCAGTTTTGGATGGAGTTCTGGAATAAGACCAAGTATGTAATGGAACTTGCCCATTTCTCAACCGATTATGATGAAATTCGATATGTTTATCGGAAATGGGATTCTAAAATGAGTTTTGGATGAAATTCCGGAATATGGCCAAGTAGGATAGAACTCGGTTATTCCTCACCCGATTATTATGAAATTTGATAAATGATTTTTCGTTAAAGTTCTGAATATAGCCAGTTACACGGTTAGAAATATCAGTATAATTTTGTACACTACTTACGGTATAAAGTTCTAGAATACGATGTTTCGTCTTATATTGGATGCCTATACCCCTGTTACTGAAGCTTTTGACCTGTTTGACTGTTGTTGTATAAGTAAATATATGTTGGTAATGGAGATCAGTACAGTCAAAACTGTCACACCAACTTTATGACACAAGTGACAGATGAATGCTATCCCCATTGAAAACAACAAAGACCGAAGTTCTGATCACCTCGTGAGGTTTCAGCCATTTATATTTTTTTCATTTTCATTTTATTGTTTCGTTTAAATTTTAAATTTATTTTTTAATTTTTTAAAAGAATTTTTTTAAAATAATTTTTACGGAACTAGTGCGGCGTTATATGTTTTCTGAACCGAAGAAGAATTGAAAACAAACTTTGTTGCACAGTGGGACCAACCATTAGACAATTCTTGAGAGAAATCTGCGTTGAATATTTTGAGAAAGCATTAAATGCGACTCTCAATTTGGTGGTCAGAGTAATCGTTGTTTGAAGGAATGATTTCTAGTTTCCAAAATTTTTTTAATTTGAACATAACAGTTTCTGTATTACACATGCATAATAAACTGGAACCGTTCGTTATTCACCTTTCCAGTAACAATGTAGCCAAAAACGCTATTAAATAGCGAAGGCAGATCATTTGATACTGTGACAATTTTCCTATCAAACAGCTGTTTGTAAATTTCTGCTCCAATTAAAATATCAATTTTGCTAGGAACGTGAAACAATATGGGTCAGCAAGTTTCGTATCTTAGGAAATCAAATTTATATCAAAATTAACAGGTACGATCGGAAGCTGATTAATTATTTTACGAATAACCAATAATTCCAAGTAAAGTAAATTTTGTATTTATTTAATGTTTCCTGTCCACCAATTCCAGAAATAATTTTATTTGTATTATGTTTCTTTAAGCCCAACATTTAACAAGCTATTTGAATAAATGGTTCCTCGTCGAACACTGGAGCTAATTACAAAAATTATCGATAGCTTATTGTCTTTAATATAACATTGCAACTGCATTACTGACTTTTTACATAGTTGTACATATTTTTTTTCATAATTCACGCCAATACCGAAAAAAGATTCTTACAAACATTTTACGTAAATCGTTTGGTTTTTTCAACAAAAAAAACCACAACATTTAAAATGTTTGTTCTAACTTTAGTTTCAGCCAAAATTTTAACATTTTGAGTAAATAAAATCATTACATGCCAAAGTACCGCACCAGTACCACAAACATAATCTATGTAGTAGTCTTTTTTAGCAGTTGCATTTGTTTATAGCGGGAACTTCGTGCCGGTGGTTATATCTACTCACAAATACTCATTCTCATATGATGGTGTAGAAAATAGATTTAGTTACGCCTAAAATTTGCGCTAGGTGGATTTTACTTGCAAAAATTCCAATAGATGGCTTTTAGAACTTTTTCGATATTTTTCGAGAGTTTATTACTATGTTCGAGTTTTTTATTTTTTGGTAATATTTAATGTCAAATTTAACACAAAATTATTTTGTTGTTACCTTTTTAAGAAAAATGGATTTAAAAGTCAATGGGGTAAATATCAAAGCTTTCCTTTCATTATATTAATTTTTAGTCATATTTTTTTTAATTTAATTTTATTTATCGCATTTACTGGCCGTCTTCCAATGTGCAAAATTTGCTACTTGGAAGTACTTGCGAGTAGGTACCCAATGCAACGAGAAATTGAGTGACACAAGTAAAACACAGTCTTCTATTTAGTTGTTTTTTTTTGTCTTATGTAAAGTTGTTTATTCTAGTAATGACGATATTTAAAATAAGATTGAAAATATGACAAAAAAAGGACATGAAATGAAAGGAAATAATTGGTATTTACCGCATTGATATTTAAATCCATTTTTCGTAAAAATGTAACATCAACAACAAAATAATTTTGTATTAATTTTAACATTTTACATCACCAAAAAATAAAAAAAAGGTCGGACGTAATAAGAAACTCTCGAAAAATATCGAAAAAGGTCAAAAAGTCATCTATTGGAATTTTCGCAACTAAAATCCACCTAGCGCAAATTTTATGCATACCTACTTCTGTTTTCTACACCATCGTATGAGCATGAGTAGTTGTGAGTAGATACAAGTACTTACGAGTAGTTTGCTTTCGCCAATGGAAAACGCTTACTATAATAAACAAGCTATATGTTTTACTTGTGGCACTCAATTTCTCGTTCCAAAGAGTATCTACTAACAAGTAATTCTAAGTAGCAAATTACTTCCATTGGAAGAGGTCTATTACTAAGCATCAGACAAAGGTGTAAAAAGCTGACATAGTTCCAACGAAAGTTTAGTTAGAATATAGCTGGTGTTATTGCGAATTAATTGAATCATTCAGGCTTCGTCAGGCGTTACTATACTTCTTTGGGTTATTCCAAAACGCCATACGGAGAATTTTGCATATACGCAAGGCAGTGTGCCAAAGTTTTAACTGGTTTGACAGTAATTATAATAAGCCAACAATTATTATAAACGACACTATTTTGGATTTCTTTGTAATAAGGAGTAGAATGAACGAAATTAAAAAACAAATCTCGGAAAGGTTTTCAATATACCAATAAGATACAAACAAAAAGAAGGTATAATGTTAAATCCTAGAATTTAATCCTCTCGAACGCCTTGTACTATATATTGTACATCAACTTTCATCGCTTCGACCAACCGTAATTTTTAATTTGTGTCTCATTTCTCTTGTGCGATCGTTCTCTGCATTTATGTTTATACTATAGTTATATGAGCAATGCCATATCATAGCAGTGGATTGTTGTGCTACGTATTTTTACTTATTAGCTCTATTGCTATAGTTTGCAGATTGCAGCTCTATCCACTCATTGCTCTTTCTTTATTCCCTCCATTTTTCATTCATGTTCAGTTAATATTTTTCTATTTTCACAAATATCTGTAACCATTCACTATATGTATGATAACACTTGCCTACTTGGTGCACTGTAATCATCGATGCGCAATCAATTTAATCATTTTTTCTTGTTAGTGGTTGTAAATATACCTAAGTCGATTGTACCGAATAAAATAAAAATATTATAAATGTAGACAAACGTCACTAAAGTCCAAATTGATGCAATCCAATGCTATTGAAAGTGATAGGGCAGTTATTTCTGCAGTTTTGTTTGATTTCAGAGAGAGCATGTACTAATTCCGTGTTGGCGCGCAAATTGTTGTCGGGCTAGTTACCTTATATTGAACACAAATAAATCAAAATTAGAAAAAAGAGTTTGTTGGATGGAGGGGGGAAACGAATTAAAAAACAGATTAGCGGAAAAAAAAAATGTAAAGTTTGAGAAAAATCTCGAAAAAAGGGCATTCAATGAAGAAAAGTCAAAAGGTGCATTTTGTTTAAATAAAAATTGTTGAAAAAATAAAAAAATAAAAAAATTAAAGTTTTGGCTAAAAAAATTGGATATTTAAGAAAAAAAAATAAAAGGGTGCCAACGCCCTGTATAAGTTAAACTTACAAAAAAAAAAAAAATCAATTCTGTTTTGTAAAAGCATTGCATAAGGTAGAATTATAAATTCCCTATAGAAAGGAACAAAATAATTGTAACACTTCAAATAAAAATAAAACTGTATATAAAAAGTTTAAGTGAATTTTATGCCGAGAAAAATATCTGTAACATTAAATAAAGATGAAGTTTTGTTAAAAAAGCACTGTTAATTTAAATTTACTTAAATAAAGTTTAATCAATATGATAACTTTACAGTGTTGGTAAAAATAATTGTAGCACTTGAAAGAAAATGTATGTGAATTTTATAACTGAACCACAAATAATTACTTAACCAGATGAACAAGTTGCCTTGGAAAAAAATGTAGCTGAAGTAAAATACACAAATTTTATAGGGGAAATGTTTGTATCTCAAACGAAAGGCTATATACAATCGAACGAAAATTAATTATCTCTTTTCTTCCTTCGGCATTTAAATTACGAAAAAAAATATTTCATGAATCTATAGAAATGAATCCAAGCAATCAAACAAACACAAAGCAATTTACTTTGTCTGTATGCTAAATTTTTATATTCGTATTTATCAAGCTTTGCTATTGGCTTTGCTGATGTATGAAAAAAATCAAAACCTAAACAATTTACAATGAAAAAATAAAAATAAAATCTAGTTGTGCCTTCTGCGTTAGTATTTGTAATCTTTATTGAATGAAAAAGGCGTAAGCTATTGGCGAATTGTTGTTGTTTATGTAGATTTATGCGAATGTATAATAAAATCACTGAAAGAATACGTTGTTCATTTTCTTCTTTTACAAGAATATAATTGAAATTTTTAGAACGGCCTGCCTAAATGAAATGAAATCTTACACAAATGCAATATACATAAGTAAAATTGTGTGTATGTGAAAATGCATTAGCGAATTTAATAAAAATTCGGCTTTAAAAATTTTGGTTCCACAAAATTTCGTTTTTTTCAAAAATCATAAATTTACAAATCTCGGTTTACAAAATCTCGGTTTTTAAAAGCTCGATTTTCAAAATCTCGGTTCTAATCGCGGTTTCTATTTAGTTTTTCAAATTAAATTCCCCATTTTCCAGAATTTATAATTTTTGGTTAATTTCGTTTTGAAATTAGGAAGCCTCTCAAAATCTCGGTTTTCAAAATCTCGATTTTAAAATATCTAAATATCTAATCTCGGTTTTTGAATCTGTTTATTTTAAAATTAAATTCTCCATTTTCCAGAATTTATAAAAACCGAGATTTTGTAGCACCGAGATTTTGAAAACCGAGATATTATAGCCAACCACAACAAGATACATAATCGCAAACCTGATCTCAAAAGCTCGGTTTTGAAAAATTCATTTTTATTAATTCGGGCGGCTCAAATTACTAAAAATTTATTTTTCAAAACCGAGCTTTTGAGAACGGAGATTTTCAAAATCGAGATTTTAAAAACCTAGATTTAGAAAACCGGTGTTTTGAAAACTGAGATTTAAACACCGAGATTATGTAGCCGTGTGCTAGATAAACAAAATAATAAAAAAAGATAATTATTTTATTGCTCATAAGGAAATGATAACGCAATTGAACGAATATGATTGAACAGATTTAATTTAGGATTTGCATCCTAAATGAATTTTGGAAATTTACCCAAGTAAATAGCAAAGAAAATATTAAGATATCGTATGTACATATTGTAAACATCTATTTTGTACATAAAGCAAAAACGAGAGCGTCTCGAAATCTTAGTTGACAAAATCTTGACGTAGCCAAAATCTTGGTTTTTTGAAAACTTTAATATTAAAATATCCATTTTCCCGAATTTATAAAAAAACAAGATTTTGAAAACCAAGATTTTGTAAACCAAGATTTCGTACCCAACCCAGTAAAAATAGTAAAATATTCTAAATAAATTTATAAGTAAAGAGTGTAAATAGGATAAAGCTATGTACTTATATCATAGTTCGAATATCTCATTGAAAAATATGGATTCTAATTTATTTTACTATTTCTGAAATAATGGGATCTATCTCTTTCTATATTTTGCCACATTTCCATTTGTAAATGGAACAGATATAAGAGTAGGTCTAAGCCTACTATGATCCTTTTCGATGATGATAATTCATTTCTTTCGAGGGAACCAAAAACGCGTCAAAACCTACAAACACTATAATAAAATGATTTATAAAAAAAGTACCTACATCAGCTGACTTTCTTTACAAAATATCATTGTGTTGAGAATGTTTTTATCAGGGTTTTTCAGATATTACACACATGAACAGAATTACACATCGAAGGATCGTACTTCGTGAAAATAAATAACTAGTTTCAAGAGAAAAAAAAATCAAAATGTACTTTTGAATTTTTTATATCAATGACGCGATATTTTCCCTATTGTAGTCATTGTATAATTCTGTGGAATTTAACAATAACAGGATATCTGTAAACAAGAGCCAGATAAGCCATATTTTGAAATTAATGAAAGGAACATTTTTGCTCAATATGATAAACACTTTCTATAGTGAGTCTTACTATTATTTCAATCGCTGGATCAATTTGTACCTGCACCTATTAATCGCAAAAATTGGTTTATTAAATTCATCCACAAGCTGGTGTGGATTCAGGATTAATAAAATTTAATATTTTCGATTTTATTCCAAAAAAAAGTGTAACGCTTAATTCATTCAATATCAATATAACCAACTAATTATTTTCTTCAGTATAGATAGGTAGATACAGAAATTTTATTTAAGCAAATATGAATTAACTTTTTCCAAACAGACAATTTTACTTTCTGATGTTCGATATTTTAAACAATCTGTTATTAACAATAACAATTAATTACACAAAATTGCGCATTTATAATTAATGAAGCCAAAATTTCATTTGCCAAGCCGTTGAAGGTGAAGCCCCTATGCAAACACCTCTATGATTAATTGATTACATGTTAATGGATAACACAACAACAGAATTAAATGTACGAGTATTATTTAGGTATTTCAGGTTTGTAAATCGGCAGCTCATTGCCAGAGGATCGCGTGACAAATTTGTTTTGCGTAAGAAATAAGAGTAGACTATGCTTCTGAATTAGTTGTTTCATTTTCGTGTTGTTATATATAAAATAATTATAATGAACAAATGTACAATCCGAGAACATACAGTAAAAATCTAAGGTAAGAACTCGGATATTTCTTAACCGATTATGATGAAATATGTGGGATCGGTACTAATGCCCGTATTACAAAATCCAGAATGAACAAAATCCCGTAGATCACAAAAAATCCTTATTACAAAATCCCGTAATATGAATTATTTACGGGATTACGGGATTAATCAAATTAAAAAGCAATTTTGGTTTTCAGTAACTATTTTTTGTGAATTTTTTTATTATTATTTAATTCTAAACTAAATTATTCGTAATCTATGTATATTAAAAAAAATGAAAATCTGTGTATGTATGTGTTTTATACGTTTCCACATGGATCATCTAATCAAATTGAGTTTTTGCATAAGGGTGTAGTACTAAAATCACCAGGTTTTCGTAGTATTTTCGAAGGGGACTAGCCCCTGGGTCTAGGGGCACCCAAACAAATTGTTCATAAAATTTAGGGTGTTAAATTTTTTTGAGACATTTTATTACCATCTTTTACTTAAGAGCAGATTTTCGTGGTATTTTCGAAAGTTCGGGCCCCTGGCCGGACACTCCAATTAAGTTCAAACGGCTACATCCCGCTCGAATTGCGCTTGCTATCACCATCAATAAGGCACAAGGACAATCGCTGCAAACAGCTGGAATAAATTTAGAATCTAAATGCTTCTCTTATAATTAATTATGTGTGGCTTGGTCCCATAAGTTAGCAATCCATTAGGTACCATCATTTAATCTTATTTATTTAAATATATTTTTTTACTAAAATGATGTCATCGTTTATTTACATCAACGAGTTCGATTTCTTTATACTTTGAAACTACAATTATTTAATTTTATTTGCTTTAATAGGAACAGATGAAAAATTTGAAGTTTATTACTTTGCTAAAATAAAACAAACAATATTTTTTTATTCCCGGGAATAGCCGAGTACTACAGCTAAGTAGTTCTTTTATAAACATCAGTTTTATTTTTTATTGGAGTAAACTTTATGTTTTTTTCTGATCCAAGCTCTTGCCTGCCCCTTGTATTTTTTTGTTTTTTATGACCCATACACAAATACACACACACACGTACACATACACGACCCCATATCTCGTATTCTATTATGATACATCGGCTTAGGTTAGGTTAAAAATCGCGCGATTTTTAACCTAACCTAAGCCGATCTATCATGATAGAATACGGGATTTTGGCATACGGGATTTTGGGATACGAGATTTTGTAATACGGGATTTTGTAAACGGTATTTTGTCATACGGGCAACTGTAGCCAACCCGAAATATGTTCCTTGAAATTGGCGATATTCCAGAACTTCTTCTAAATATAATTTTAGAATCCCATTTTTACAATTCTAATTTCACCATAATCAGATAAGGAATTCTAAATTGGTCATATTTGGCCATTGCTCATATATGATTAACGATATAAGCAGCACCAAAACGCCAGTGGAAAGATATATTAAAACAAAATACAAAACTTTCCCGTGAGCATATTATGCACACTATAAGAAAATAGATACATTAAGAACCGCATCCTAATGTCATCCTCAATTACTATTTAGCAGTTTATTTAAATAAATTCTTTAAACACCAAAATTGAAAAAGTCAACAAATTGAAATAGGGTTACAACGAAATTACGTAACATTACGGCAAGTGTGATTTAGAAATTCAGAGAATTATTTTCCTGATTTGAAAATGTATTTATTATAGGTAGGTCAATCATAAATAAATGAAACAACAACAATAAGAAAATCCTGTGATTGATCAATGATTATGATTTTCGCTTAAATCAAAAAATTAAAGTCATTCAAGCAAAGATGATACTGAAAAACAAATATAATTATTATCAAAAATAAAATGAAACTAATCTTTTGTACGCTCGATTTACGGACGCTCGATTTACAGATATTCGAAGTTGCGGACATAAAGAGAAGAGTTGTTCACGCTAGTTAAAGAAACCACCGATGCACTTCAGACGGTAAACTCAACTTCAACTTAATTTGTGCAAGTAAAATGTCAAAAGCTTTCCATTTTTTCCTAAAACTAATGAAGCAAATGCTATTAAAAATTGTGTCGGTGCAAATTTTAGTGACAGTTCTGATGAACAGTTCAGCAGTACAGACGATTAATTGTAAACTTCGTTAGATTTATAATTTAGATTTAATAAAAGTACAAATAAATTATGATTTGTATGAATTTATTTGATTATTTTAAATGAAAAAATGGTTTGTATTTCGTTGCAATTTACTATTACTTTTGTATTTTTTACGGTTCCCTTTATAAAAGTAAGTTCAGTGAAACGAAGATGAAAAACACGTATTTTTTCATTATTTATGGTATGCTAATTTATGATAAAATTGGTTTCGTTTTTCGGATTTTATTCACTAGTTAGAACGCATCTATAAGTTTTCAATAAGATCCCATAGTAATAAACGTTTCATATTACGGATTTTCGGTTTACGGACAGTTTTTGGGGAAATCATCCTGTCTTTAAACCAGGGGATTTGTTTATGCATTTCCTTAAAACCAAATAAAAGTCGTGACATTCTTTGAAAAAATCTTAATTGTTTCTATTAATTAAAAATTTACTTGTCTATTCCCCGAAATTCAAAATGAAAAATTTAGCAAAATAATAAAGTTTATGTCGAATTTGTAAGCACACTGGGAAAGTACCAAAAAATGCATTCATCTAGCTAGTTATTTTCCATACTAAACATTAGCAAGGATAAATTCTGTGAAATTAACCAAATCTGGATACCTGCAAAAAACATTTTTTTAATTTTTTGATGCAATTCGTTTTAAAATTTGAAGCTTTATTCAATAACCTAAGTCATTTTACATAATTTTTTATATTTTCCAAGAAAATTTTCAACAAAACTAGTTATCTGAAATCTACAAAAAAAAAATTAATCAGAAAACACTGCGTTTCTAAATCAGAACGATGTGAGTTTGGAAAAAACTAATTTTTTTAACTTATTCAGTTTTTCGCAATTAATAAAGTTGCAAATAAAATATCAAAAATGCGGTATCTAGATATGTAGCTCCCACTATTTCAGAAAAATAGTAAAAAAAAATATAAAGGGCTAAAACCTCACGAGGGGATCAGAACTTCGGTCTTTGCTATCTTCAATAATGTCAAAAAGTTGGTGTGACAGTTTTGACATTATTTATTTCTATTTTAACCAACATATATTTACTTATACAACAACAGCCAAACAGGTCAAAAGCTTCAGTAACAAGGGTACAGGCATCCAATTTAAAACGAGAAATCGTATTCTAGAACTTTATACCGAAAGTAGTAGAAATTTATCCAAAAACTCATTTTAGAATCCCATTTCCAACACACATATCAAATTTCATCATATTCGGTTAAGAAATAGCCAAGTTCCATCCTACATGGCCATATTCCAGAGCTTTATAAAAAATTATTTTAGAATTCCATTCCCAACACACATGGCTAATTTAATGATACCCGCGGTTAAGGCAAATCCAAGTTACATCCTACTTGGCAATATTCCACACATATCAAATGTTCCCATTTCCATACACATGCATATCAAATTTCATTATAATCGGTTAAGAAATAGCCATGTTCCATCATAATTGGCCATATTCCTGAACTTCGTCCAAAAATCATTTTAGAATCCCATTTCCAATACACATGTCGAATTTCATTATAATCGATTGAGAAATGAGCAAGTTCCATCATACTTGGCCATATTCTAGAACCTGATACAAAACTCATTTTAGAATCCCATTTCAATTACACATGTCGAATTTCAACGTAATCGGTTGAGAAATAGCCAAGTTCCATCATACTTGGCCATATTCCAGAACTTCATCCAAAAAACATGTTAGAATCCCATTTCCAACACTCTTGTCGAATTTCAACGTAATCGGTTGAGAAATAGGCAAGTTCCATCATCAGAACTTCGTCCAAAAAACATTTTAGAATCCCATTTCCAATACAAATGTCGAATTTGGGCAAGTTCCATCCTGCTTGGCCATATTCCAGAACTTCATCCAAAACTCATTTTAGAATCCGATTTCTAACACACATATCAAATTTCATAATAATCGGTTGAGAAATAGACAAGTTCCATCATACTTGGCCATATTGCAGAACTTCATTCAAAACAGTTTTAGAATCCCATTTTCAACGCACATGTGAAGAACTTCATCCAAAAAACATGTTAGAATCCCATTTCCAACACTCTTGTCGAATTTCAACGTAATCGGTTGAGAAATAGGCAAGTTCCATCATCAGAACTTCGTCCAAAAAACATTTTAGAATCCCATTTCCAATACAAATGTCGAATTTCAACGTAATCGGTTGAGAAATGAGCAAGTTCCATCCTACTTGGCCATACTCCAGAACTTCATCCAAAACTCATTTTAGAATCCCATTTCTAACACACATACTAAATTTCATAATAATCGCGGATGAGAAATAGACAAGTTCCATCATACTTGGCCATATTCCAGAACTTCATCCAGAGATCATTTTAAAATCCCAGAACTTCATCCAAAAAACATTTTAGAATCCCATTTCCAACACACATGTCAAATTTCATCATAATAGGTTGATAAAAAGGGAAGTTCCATCATATACAAAATGTGTTAACTATTCACTACATCCAAATCCAACCCCAACTCAACTCCAACTCAACTTCAACACAACGCGCAAATTGACCCATAATTTAACCTTCAAATCAATTCCCAATTCAATGCCCAATCCAATAATCAAATAAACATATATAAAAAAATCGTAAATATTTATAAAAGCAGGTATTTTGGGTCAATTCGTATGACAGGTACCACACCCCCTGGACGTACAGTATCCAAAAGCTTTTCAAATCTCCGCCTTGACCATAGAAACAGATTGGCGAAAAAAAAATCTAAATCGGACAAGCCGTTCTCGAGATACCATGGGTCCAGACATCCAGACATCCAGACAGACGGACGGACATTTTTTTTTTTTTTGCATTTTCCGACTCAGGGACTTTCAAAACGTCGAGAAAAGTGGTTTTGGACCAACCAAATTTTTCGTCATTTTTGACAGGATTTCAATACTTTGGTCTTTTTAGACCGAAGTAATTAGCATCCATATATGTTGAAATGAGATATCCGAAATATGATATAATGTACATAGGTTTATCCTATTTACACTCTTCACTTCTTTATAAATTTATTTAGAATATTTTACTATTTTTGCTTTATGTACAAAAGAGATGGTTACAATATGTACATATATATATTTTATTATTTTCTGTGTTATTTACTTAGGTAATTTTCCAAAAGTTGTATTAAATGGGTTGGCTATACATAATCTCGGTGTTTAAATCTCAGTTTTCAAAACACGGGTTTTCTAAATCTAGGTTTTTAAAATCTCGATTTTGAAAATCTCCGTTCTCAAAAGCTCGGTTTTGAAAAATAAATTTTTAGTAATTTGAGCCGCCCGAATTAATAAAAATGAATTTTTCAAAACCGAGCTTTTGAGATTAGGTTTGCGATTATGTATCTTGTTGCGGTTGGCTATAATATCTCGGTTTTCAAAATCTCGGTGCTACAAAATCTCGGTTTTTATAAATTCTGGAAAATGGAGAATTTAATTTTAAAATAAACAGATTCAAAAACCGAGATTAGATATTTAGATATTTTAAAATCGAGATTTTGAAAACCGAGATTTTGAGAGGCTTCCTAATTTCAAAACGAAATTAACCAAAAATTATAAATTCTGGAAAATGGGGAATTTAATTTGAAAAACTAAATAGAAACCGCGATTAGAACCGAGATTTTGAAAATCGAGCTTTTAAAAACCGAGATTTTGTAAACCGAGATTTGTAAATTTATGATTTTTGAAAAAAACGAAATTTTGTGGAACCAAAATTTTTAAAGCCGAATTTTTATTAAATTCGCTAATGCATTTTCACATACACACAATTTTACTTATGTATATTGCATTTGTGTAAGATTTCATTTCATTTAGGCAGGCCGTTCTAAAAATTTCAATTATATTCTTGTAAAAGAAGAAAATGAACAACGTATTCTTTCAGTGATTTTATTATACATTCGCATAAATCTACATAAACAACAACAATTCGCCAATAGCTTACGCCTTTTTCATTCAATAAAGATTACAAATACTAACGCAGAAGGCACAACTAGATTTTATTTTTATTTTTTCATTGTAAATTGTTTAGGTTTTGATTTTTTTCATACATCAGCAAAGCCAATAGCAAAGCTTGATAAATACGAATATAAAAATTTAGCATACAGACAAAGTAAATTGCTTTGTGTTTGTTTGATTGCTTGGATTCATTTCTATAGATTCATGAAATATTTTTTTTCGTAATTTAAATGCCGAAGGAAGAAAAGAGATAATTAATTTTCGTTCGATTGTATATAGCCTTTCGTTTGAGATACAAACATTTCCCCTATAAAATTTGTGTATTTTACTTCAGCTACATTTTTTTCCAAGGCAACTTGTTCATCTGGTTAAGTAATTATTTGTGACTGAACAATAAATTATCAATCAATATATATATGTCTAATAAATAAAAAATAAATAAAAGATAACATTTATAATAAGGTGTGAACTACGATTTTTTTTTTTGTGTTGACGTAAGAATCTTTGCCCAGACCGTCAAGATTAACCAATAATAATCACATATTGGGTCTATTTTAACTGGATTCACCTATGCATTGATATTAAGGCATAGTATATGTACAAAGTGAATACAGCAAGCATCTATCGCGTGTAATAGTCATAACAAAAATTACATCAAAAATCTTTCAAACCGGAGTTAAACGGGAAGCAGCATATTAAGAAAATACATACGTCGTGAATACTTGGAAACAACCTCCATTGATCAAAGAGACGCCAACTAGCTTCTATATCCGCATTGAGTTTGGGTGTGTTTTGGCCTCATCATCGTAAATGGACACCGTCAGGATGCTGCTATGTTAAGTATCGTATGGGTGACGTATTTTGTAATGTTTTTTTTTTGGTGTTTTTTTGTAGTTATTATTAGTATCTCATTTTTTTTTTAAAATACTAATGTACATGCACGGTTCGCGATATTCTTCATTCATACGCCTAGAGATAAGCATGTGGTAACAGGGTTAGCTTAAAGATGGGATGACCTTGGTGGATATTTGCGTTATGACGAACCAAAATTAAGGCGTGGGCACACTAGTTAAAAATAGTTTTTTGTTTTTGTAATAAATGGCATCCGACGCTATACTGTGCGGAAAAGATCCCTCCCTAGCCACTGATAGTTAATCTCGGTATACAGTGTGCCATGTGGCGTCGGATAGACCCAAGCCAACCGTTACATATCCTTTATTAATTATTCACTCAATATATGATATACTGATTGTTCCTCCGATATGCACTCCTGTACTGGCTATTTCATTTTTTATTCATTATCCACCAATTTCTCACCCGTATCTGACTAGTTTTCCACCTATGTTTCACTCATTTTTGACAGGGAATTCTAGTCGGCGTGCAGTTAAATATTTCTGCTATATAAATTTAATGTAAAATTCCCGTTAAATGTTTTTCATAACGTTCTATCAGCTTTCTCCAGCTTTACTTATACCGAAAACCGATTAGCTCTATAGATATTTCAATTATCAATAAGTACATTATGGTGCTCTATTGTCCCAACCCTGGTCTGATTTTGAAGCCATTTTGCTCTTTGAAAATTTTCTAAATGTATAAATAGCTCGCGTTCCCGTAGTTTAAAAAAATGTTTGGCCAAGATAGCGATTGTTTCAGATATTTATAATATCATAAAAGAAAGGCTACTGTTGCTGTGGCTACCCTGGGCTAATTCTGAAATCTTTCGAGTTCCTGCTACACAAATAAGTTAATTCTCCCCATATTTAAAGAATAAGAAAAAAAAACCTTTTTGGCCAAGATTACGGATGGCTTAGAGTTTTTCCGGGTATGTAAAGTAATGGTCCTTGTTTTTGTAAAATTTTGGCTTTTGAGGTGTTTAAAAAAATTGAATTAATTCAGAATTAACCAAATTAACATAATTAATTTGCTTGCCAATTATCAGAATAATTGTTCTTGCTGAATTTATAGCACCAACGGAAGTATATATTTGACCTTTAATTCAAACATAATAAACATAACATTTTATCTGACTAGATGGTACAATGGTAATTAAATTTTGTAATCCCACTTTTCACAGACCCTTTGTCTTGGTTGTCGATCATTATTGTTGTGTTGCTTCTCCATTCATCACCACTAAGTATGTCCAATAATATAGATTTAAAATGAAATAGGAATTTGTTGTTTAAATGTAACTTACATACTATTAGAGTTGAGCACTGCCCAGACAGTCCCATTGGCCACATGATCAGTACTACAAAGACGTGGCAAATAAATGACTAAATGTTTGTTATGTCGATACAGTAAAGAGTTATTATTGTCAAAATCTGGGCCAATTCTAAAACCGATTTACCCATTGAAATTAGCACCACCCATTGAACTAAGGTATATACGAGTAAACTCATGATCCAAGACCGATATTCTGAAAATGAAATGAGGATCGAAAGGCAATGGGTCTGTTTGATAATTCGAATGGTGCGGTGCAGTGTACATTTTTTTCTTTATTTCGCCACAAGAAAATAAATCAAAGTAGACAAGAAAAACAGTATGCACTGCACTGCACCGTGCGAATTATCAAACAGGCCCAATAATAAAAGAAAACCACCCACTAGATAATCGGATTATAACTGAGACAATTATGAATTTATTTATATAATAGAATTTTTTTTATAACTACACGATGCCGAAAAATATGCCGTTTGTGTTTGCTCTGTGCTTTATGTCCTTCTGATCCGCTGACTCATGACTTTCATCCACCACGTATGTTGAATTCTATCAATAGGACCACCTAAAATGAGTTAGGCAAAAAAGGAACAGTTAGCAACCCGTGTAAGTATTCTACCATAAACATAGCGCGACGACCTCATCTCGACAGCTAATATAATATTATAACAAAATTGTTGGGCGCCACCCAGGGAGTCTGTTTGCGTGTTAACGGATGCCCGTGCTTACTCAGTCGAGCATTCCACTTTGGCGCAGGTGTTAGAGGAGAAGTGGTCAGACCGATATATAAATCTAGGTAACAAAAAATAGGAATGTTTGTACGGAAATTGTGACGGACTTACCAACCAAGACAAAGCGTAACGTTTGCAATTAGCTACGCTCCAAAACTGATCGACTCATAAAACAAACACTTAGTTTTTCGTTACATGGTGTGCGGCACCACACCAATTGCAATACACACTATTGCATACAGTCAAATAGTTATGCACCCACTAAAACACTCCGCGGCACACACTGTTGACAATAGCGGCACACGCTGTTACACATGAACGACCTTCACATAAAGTTTTGGTACAATCATCAACAAAACGATTAAGCACTTCTTGTATTCACTATGATTATTGTTAATGTCTTATTATTAACTATTATTGTTTGGATCCACGGTACGTCCATATAATCACCACTAGCGTCCGTGAATTTTTATTATTTTAAATCAACCAAATTATATGGTATCCATGCCATTTAATAAATGTAAAAAATACCGTTTAAAATCCAAAAAAAACACTAACTCCCGAGTCAAGCGGTCATTCACCTTTTATCACATTTTTTTCCCCATCGTATTTGTGTAGTCTATGTCGATGTCTCTTTCTATCTCCTCGTTGCGTCTACCACCATCAATTTTTTTAATATGGTATTTCCAGATGTGATGATTTGATAAATTAATATAAAACCTTATAATAGCTGGTAACGTACAAGGTAGAGATTCAGGAAATTGAATGTTATTTTTCTAAGGTTGGAAGCTTGGATGAATATGGAATTTTGTTTTGTGATCAGACTAACTAATTGTCGATCTGATTTTCCTCTCTAAACATCCACGCCATAAGCTGTCTCGACCGCCGATACTACATTTATTGAGAGCGTGCCACGAAACACCAGGTTACAAAGCTTCTACGATTATAAGAGACCTAAATATTTATCATACCTGCATAGTAAGAGGTCCTATTTGCTAAACTTGGGCCAAACCTGAAATCTCCCTTTGGAATTTTCGCTTTATAAATAAATGTATTAAGATGTGTCAAGATTGTGATCTGCGTAAATATTTGTGCAGCCAATATAATAAGGGCCCTACTGCTATCTCTAGGCTAATTACGAAGCTTCATATCATCCGTGTTAATATAGGTTTTGCAGTCCAAATTAACGTCGCTGCAATGCATCTTCATTTTTTTGCAATTGATGTTCAGGTTTTTGCAAAATAAATTCATTTTTTTGCAAAGCAACTAAATTTTTGTTTAAATTATTTTCACTAACGTGCAACACAAATTCAAAATATTATAAAGCTTATTCAATTTTTTTATTTTTCAAGATGTGATAATTTTACAATTCAAATTCAATTTTTTGCAAAGAAAATTTAAATTACCAGGAATTTTCTGTCAATCGATAGCAGTAGTTAATTGTAATATACCAATACTCCGCTTAGCGGAATTAATTGATTTCTAGAAAATTGCCGAAGTTGCTTGAATCAAATGACTATTTCCTTACAAATTTATAAATATGGTTAAACCAGAGGCCATTATTCCCTTTGCGGAGTTTCAATATACGACAGTTTTTGTAGTAACAAATTGGCTCCTTTAAGCGGAGTAGTGGTGTATATTATATATGTACATATGCAGTTGTCTCGCAACTGCTAAATGCAATTTTATTGTCATATTAATGAAATAATTGGTACAATCAGATGTTGTAATAGTATCCACCTATGTGTAATAGTATCCTTCATGCAATAATTATATCTGTTAATGTATTAAAAAGATCCCGCACTTCCGATGTTTTATTAATACTTGCATTATCCATAACCACCCATGAATTTTCAATATTTTGATCGTTCAATTTACTCATTAGCTCTATTAAGAATTCTATAAAAATTCGACAATTTACCGTTAAGTTGCATATAACGTTTTTATGAACAATACCCTGACTGTTCATCGAAGCTATTAATGATATGTTTCGGCCTCTTGCAACTGGTACTGATACCCGAGCGGGTTAATTCACCTTTGAGCATGCCTTGGATCTTCATAAATGGTAGTTAAACCTACTCTCATCAACAAAAATAATTTTTTCCCGTACTGGTGGTGCATTTTGTGAAAAATTAGTACCGTATTCTTTCCGTGGAGCAATGGTTCAATTGTCATTTCGAGTCGGTTAACTTCCACTTACGAAAGCTTTAACGTGATTTTGAGAGCTTTTAAACCATTTTGGATGTTTGACGTACATACCACCAAATTATCCGACTCTAAAATTTTTTCTCTAATCCTTTTTAAGGTGATCGCGGGATTTCGCTCAACGATTTATTCTATTTTAGTTAAACTTTCATTTATCATTTTTACCAAACGTTTGCCACCACATTGTTTGGGAATAATTTCTTCGCCATCTTTTAAATAATTTTTAATAATAGATGAAGCGGTATTTTTGTTTATTGCGGCCATTTCTGTTGATTCCACAACTGACCTTGAATATTTTCTTTGATTCTACACTGACAACCGAATATTTTCTTTGATTCTACACTTGTCCGCCTGGAAGGCGAACGGCGCGGCGTTGTCTGTGTACAGGTTCCTGTAATATTTCGGCAGTACTTTCTCGGTCACTAGTTTCAAGATCTGACGATGGATCCATTTGAGTTAAACTAATTGTGTCCCCAAATATTATTATATATTAACAATTGATAAAATTAAGCTAAAAAATATTCTGTGTTAAAAATTAGACATAATACACTATTAATATTACAAATTAGAAAAACTTACAATTTATACGAATAACTGTTTATATACAAGTAAATTTGATTTTAATTTATCAACAATATAACATGAATTTCACAGTACATAGCACGAGCGGCTACGTACGGAGTCCAATTCAAAATGATCTAAAAAATGAGGTAAATCAATTGCAAAGGTACAATTTAGTAACAGTAACATAATAAAAGGAACCTGTTTCAAATAATATCCGGATTAACAGAGCTATTAGTTTGCTTTGCAATTGAATAAGCTTTATAATATTTGGAATTTGCGATGCACGTTAGAGAAAGTAATTTAAACAAAAATTTACACTGAAAAAAATAATTTCTAATATGAAGAAAAAACGGATTAGTTCAAGAAAATTTGTACATCATTTTTCAGCTAAACGAAATTTTTCTCACCACAAACTTTACGTTTCTCAATTTGAAATTCTTCTAAAATATTAAAAAAATCTTTAATTGTTTGATATGAGAAAACTAAATTCTTGATACAAGAAAACGTGATTACACAAGAGAATATGGTTTTCTTCATAGTTAATTCTTATTTCTTAAGTTTAACAAAATCGGTTTGTTTGTAGAAACCGATTCTTTTGATTGAAAACTAGAAATTTTTATTGTGAGAAATCTCGTTTCTTTATTTAAGTAGCATTTTCTGTAAATAAACAGATATTTTCTTGCTGGAAAACACATATTTTCTTGAGTAGAGTAAAAGTTTACCAATCTATTGTTTGGATTTTTTGTATGCATCCGTTTATTTCTTATAAGAAACTTGCTATTCCCTGACTATAGAAAACAATTTATAAATCTATTGTTTGTGTTTTCTTGTATGCATCGGTTTTCTTCTTCCAGGGAACTTGAATATTCTTCACTAGAGAAACACTTTTCTTGTGACAATACAATATTTTTTCAGGTGTGGTTACGCAATATTTCTTCGTTTCAGAAGTATTTCTTCGATTTGGGAAATGGTTGTTTAAAATAATACAAACAATGAAAATTTATTTTTGTGTTTTTTTATTCCACCATCAGATAAAGAAAATATTTAAATACAAATTTGATGAACTAAGCTTATAATCGTTGTAATATAATGTTAAGTTTAGACTTTCAATTTTTGATTTTTAACTAAGAGTTTAATTATCAAACATTATTACAAAAAGTATCACTATATCAAAAAATTTTGTAGATTTTAAATAGATAATAAATTTGGTTTAAATATTTTAATTCCATTTGGAAGTGTAATTCAAATGATTTAAATGTGTTAGATTTGTTTTCTTTACATGTACTAAATTCATATTTTGCCTTCTTCGGTGCCAACATAATTAATGCCAATAATTTTTAGCAGTTTTTTCTTCTGTAAAACATGAAATAGGATTTTTTTAAAGTAATTCTCTTGTATTTTAAAACAGAAATACTTATATACCTACATATGTTTTGAACATCTGAGACATTTCAGTATCGAGCAAGGTGGGAGAAAATATTAAAAACATTTTTAAATGTTACACCACTTTGAAGTGGAAACACCACCGTTTAAAAAATCTAAGTTTGTTCACTTTTAAAAAAAGAAAATTTTTACAAAATCCCACTTTCAATATCACAAAAAAAATTTACGTATATACATACGGTATATACATACAATTATAACAATTTAACAATAATTTTCTCGTCTCAAGAAAGGCTTACTTAGTTGAAATACTTTATTCTATTGTTCTGAGAAACAAGCTTTTCATATTATGAAATAATTTTTTGTATTAAAAATATTTTCTCAGATTAAGAAATTTTTGTTCAAATGAAAAATGCGATTTTTAAATAAGATCGTTTAAGATAAGAAACTGTTTTCTTGTCCTGAGAGACGTAAAATCATAGTTTTCTTGTTAATAGAATTTATTAGGGAATAGTTTTTTCATTAAGAATCTTTCTCAGTTCAAGAATAACATAGAAAAATTAGTTGTTTCGAAGATAGAATACATTTTTCTTTGTTGTGCCACCTAATTAAAAATAATCTAATTATTCGGAATGCTGTACTATATTTTCCAAATTATTCCATATTCTGAACCATAGTAGTATACCGGCTAATCAAATTTCTAGACACCCAACTTAGTTGTGTATTGTAACCCAATTATTTCAGCTATAAAAAAGAACAAAGTTAGCAGAATGTGTACAAAATGCCCTAATCTCTCATTGCATACAGTACTCTCCACAAATGTTTGCAAACTATAAATAATTAAATTTGAATTAAAACATAAAATTTTAGAGCGGATTAAATTGTATGAAGAAAAAATGTTTAGTCTGGAGACTCCACTTTTCTGTAAATTCACTATATTTGAAGCAAAAATGTCCACTACACCATATGGCTACGATGAATTTCGAGCCTGCATAATTTCATTTGAAGATTTTTTTTTATATAGAGTGAGTTTTTTAAAATGCCAGGCTTTTATCTCGAGAACGTTGCTGGATAGGAGAAAATTAGTTTTAATGAAATTTGTTAAGGGTCGAGGGGACATTAGGTGGTGACCTTCAATTCAACCTTGACTACGACCTTCAAGGTCATTTGATGGTCAAATTGATTGTTTTAAATGAAAATCCCTATTTTTGGACCTCTGATTTGGAAAGGACACAAAATTTTACGTTCAGATAGGAAGTTTATTCTCTTCTTTTGAATGACTTTCACATGTTAGTTCAAGGACAAACTACTAAATAATATGAAATAATCAGCAAATAATGAATTTTAATGGGGAATGACTTAATTTAAATTTGTTGGCACCATGATCAAATATACCAAGTTAATATTGTATTAATATATTCCCCATTTCATTATTTGCAGATCATTTCTAATTATTTAGTAACTTGTCCTTAAACTAACACCTGAAAGTCATCCAAAGGAAGAACTTAAAATGCCTATCTGAACGTAAAATTTTGCGTTTTTTATGAATCTGGGGTCAAAAAGGGGGATTCATATTTAACAAATTCAATTTAACCTTCAAATAACCTTAAAGGTCATAGTCAAGGTTGAATTGAAGGTCACCATTCGATGTCCCCTCGACCCTTAACAAATTTCATTATAAGTAATTTTCTCATATCTAGCACCGTACGCCTGGCATTTTTTAAAAACTCACTCTATATAAAGAAAAATCTTCAAATGAAATTATGCAGGCTCGAAATTCATCGTAGCCATATCGTGTTGTGGACTTTTTAGCTTAAAACTAAATGAATTTTCAGAAAAATGGAGTCTCCAGACCACTTAAAAATTTAATCCGCCCTAATATGTATGTATTAAATTTTTAAAATGGATGATTTCAAGAAAATTGGATAATACCTATATTTTGAGAAAAGGTTCTATTTCTAGATTTAAGAAAAATTCAATCTTATCATTAACATTTCAATAGTTTCTTGAATCAAGAAATTGCATTTGTGTTGATCAAGAAATTTTTTTATTTTTAAAATAATCAATCCCAAGAAAATTGGACAATATAGTTTGAGAAAACAGTCAATTTCTAGTTGCAAGAAAAATTGAAAACAAAACAATCGTATTTTTCTCCTTTCGTTATTTTTTTTTCTTTGTAACGGGCAGCATTTTTCTTTATTTTCATGTACCCGTTCCAACAGACCCGTTTTCCAAAAATTTGGTCAATCTGATTCATGAGTACAACATGAATTTATTGTTTCAATTGGGGCAACCTAATTGTAACGTAAAATTGCTTGTACTCATACAAAATCAAAGAAACAAAAAATTGACACACTGAAAAGTGTCAAGTTGCATTAACCAAGAAATTATACACAATAATTTCATGACGCATTGATGTAATTTGACATACATAAAGTGTGCCAGTCTTGTTTTTTTTCCGGTGGAATTTCTACAACAACAAACGCTATTGCTATTGGGTTACAAAATTCGGGACAGACATGAAATGGTCTGTCGGACCATTTCATGTCTGTCCCGAATTTTGTAACCCAATAGAAAATAGCGTTTGTTGTTGTAGAAATTCCACCGGAAAAAAAACAAGACTGGCACACTTTATGTATGTCAAATTACATCAATGCGTCATGAAATTATTGTGTATAATTTATTGGTTAATGCAACTTGACACTTTTCAGTGTGTCAATTTTTTGTTTCTTTGATTTTGTATGAGTACAAGTAATTTTACGTTACAATTAGGTTGCCCCAATTGAAACAATAAATTCATGTTGTACTCATGAATCAGATTGACCACATTTTTGGAAAACGGGTCTGTTGGAACGGGTACATGAAAATAAAGAAAAATGCTGCCCGTTACATCTTCAATCAAGAATTTTGAGCAGTTATAGATGCAAGAAACTAAATCTCAGATTACAATTAAGCAACAAATTTTAACTCAAGAATTTTTTTATCATTTCAAGAAATACAAATCTTACATGGAGAAAAACGCGAAAGAAATAAGAAAATTAGCTTTTAAATGGAGAAAAAGTACATTTTCTTCAATTAAAAATCCGTTTTCTTCGTGGTAACAACTCTAGTTTTTTCCGTGTAGTTGCTTTGCAAAAAAATGAATTTATTTTGCAAACACCTGAACATCAATTGCAAAAAAATGAAGATGCATTGCAACAACGATAATTTGGACTGCAAAACCTATAACGTATAAATGAATCATCTACTTATATTTAAACAAAAATAAAAACTCTTCTGTGGCACTATTCTGGTTTTCCCAGGGAATTGGGAATTGGAATTTTATTATTGTGATTTTTTTAGTGTATTTTGGTATTATTTTTTCCAAAGCATACTATGGCGATTTGAATTTTTTCAAATTTTGGGAGCAAATTACTCCATTTCATAGCAATTTTTTTGTTTATTTTTCCCTAAACATTTTGTTGGGAATTGTTTAGTAGGCAGTAATAAGCGTATTTTGTTGACCAAAAATTTAATTCGAATTATTTTGGTTTTATTTTGTTCCCAAGAAAATAGCCAATTTGATTTAATTTTCAAAGCCAGCCTTTCGAAATAAAATATAAATTTAACATGTATTATGACATCTGGCGGCTTCCATCGCTAAGAACGAAAACTAAAAAATGGGATAAGATTTAAATAATCCCAAACAAAATTTGGGATTAGTTAATCCCTCTCAGGGATTATTTAGTGCAATTGTTGTTGTAAATGTCTCAAGTAAATCCGCTAAACGTTAAAATGGAATTATTTTTTCGCAAAATTTGAAAAAATACAAATCGCCACAGTGTGCTTTGAAAAAAATAATACCAAAATACACTAAAAAAATCACAATAATAAAATTTCAATTCCCAATTCCCTGGGAAAACCGGAATAGTGCCACTGGTGACGTTTTTTGATGATACGATGGCTTGGTCACTCGTATTTTCAGTAACCCCAAGACTTGCTGCTTAATATAATGTCACTTGCCGTGGATTTTGCTTTACCATTGCTTTTAAAATGTCGTCAATAATAGCCGACACCCTATACTAGTACGGAAGGGATTTTTTTAGCTTCATACGGGCTAATTTTAAAACTGGTCGACAAAAAAAGGTGTACTATCTACCAACATGTCTTCGACGTTTCACTCAATGCCATTGAAAAGCTAATCTTACCAGATATTAAAGAATGTCTCTAAAATCAATATAATTTCAGAATCTAGAACGAAGTCATTGGGGTTTGTAGAACAAATTAATATTTCCAAACATTTCAATCCACTACACTATACTATACTGACCTGACATATGGTGTATTACAGAGCTCATCAAAGCTTAAGTCGTTTCCCATTAATATAAGGATTTTTTCTCCTATTTGAAGCACTTTAAAAAGCCTGTTTTAAATGTTATGAGCGAAGACCGTATGATACAAAACAACAACAAAATGTTAAATATGTAATAACTGAAATGTCCTAATCATAAATTTAAGGAATATTTTCGATTTTTGTTTTCGTTCGAAATTTAAAGATCTTATATCCTATTTATCTATTTTCCTATATTATTTACATTATAGCCACCCCGAACGAACGCAAAAAAAAAAAACTAAAAAATGAAAATTTTGAAGGTTTTTTTTTTTTTTTTTTGGAAAGAATTCTCAAAAGTCAGCAAAAAAATAACATTAAACATAAACATTCAAAAGTTATAGAGAAGACTGACCTTTTTCCGGGTTGTGTAATCTTATTTCTGTTTGTGTCCTATTGAGGATTTTTTTTTTTCTTTTTTTTTTTTTGATAATAGGTATGGTATTTTCTTGCCTGATACTAGATTTTGGCCTTTCTTATAATTTTCTTCGAGTTTTCTTTTCCTATTATATGTACATACTCTTATAGACATACATATTTCAGTTTCGATATGATAACATACTCGTATTATATGAATTTTTTATTTTTTTATTTTGGTGAATTGAAATGTGTGCAAATATTAATTAGAATCAATGGAGAGTTAATAGATAACGGCATTTTTTCCTATTTGACTCTCTTTGGGGTACTTTGATGATGGAACCCGAAAAAATATATGTCGATACCGAAATAAGTAAAATAAAATTCACTTAGTTGATTTTACATTTGGATTGTTTCTTTCAAATAATAATTTTTTTTAGTGTTTACCCAAAATGTCATGTCGTTTTGTTGTTGTTGTTGTTTTGTGTAACTTTTATCTATATACTACATATTCTTATAACTTTATATTATTTTAGAGTCAGCAAGAATTTTTTATTGGTGGTGGAAGGACATAAAGCGTAACTATCATGGTATAGTACAAGGATGACTTGGTTATCAGGCTGAAATTATCAAGGTCCCATGGTTATTTTATTGATAATATTGACCGAACTCAAAATTAGTGGATTTTATGCCAACGTAAGGTGGTTTATTGTATATCTCCTAATCAGCGTTACACCCATTAGTACCGCAGGTTTTTCTTTAGGGAAAGCTGCCCCCCTTCCCCCCCCCTCATCTCTTTAAATTGCTAATTTAATATTAATTTATTATGTTATAATGCCACATGTCATTAACCCGGAAAAATGTATAAAAAGGTATCACACACGCACACACGTATGTATTTTTATGTATATAAGAACGATGTACAATTTCCACATGACTTAATTCTCGGTCATTAAACCAAAAGGTCACATCTGTGATTTAAATATTATTTTATATTTACACTCTTAATTATGTCGACATAAATTTTATCATTGTTGTTTAAACTAATAAAAATGTGTTTTATCATCAATAAAAGTCGGAGACACAAAAATAAAAAATAAAAAAATAAAAAACGTGTGCGTGTGCACAAAATGTAATCATTTTTAATTTACCAGAATGACTCGTCCCAATAATGTTTTTTTGTCTTGTTTTATGTTCTATGATAGGATTATGAGAAGATGGATTCAAAAGTCATATTCACCATCAATCTTTTTGTTTTGTATTTTGACACAAAGTATGTTAAAATAAAATGTGTGTACATCTTACAGGACATGTCAAATCGAGATAATATTGATGTGGGTGTAAAGGGGGATTGTGGAAAAACAGGAAAACTTTATTTTTCCTGAATTGGGTGTTATAAAGTCATATAAATTTAAATTATTTTCTTTTTATTATAATTTTCATTATATTTTCCAGATTTTTGTGTCTTTTCCTCGTATCTCTTTGTATAAAACCAGAAAAAACAAGTAAAATAAAAATTTATATGTTTTCATTAAAGTGACTTTTTTTTTTTTTTTTTTTGGATTTTAAAGTACTCGACGTATACGTATACATAATTTCGCCTATATGCTCTATCTAAATGTGGTGTGAGATTGAGAAAATTTTTCTATCCACTTTGGGACAAACTACTTTATTTTCCATCTGTAGCAAACGAAAACAAGATAATTTGCTTAAAAAAAAATTCTATATGTGAGTACATACTATATCTCTATATACAGTAAATTCGATGGTAGTTTTAAGTGTTTCTGATATTTTTACTATTCGGATGGGAGAGGGGCAATCTTGACCCAAATTTTTTGTGTCAATTAAATTTAATGGTAAAAAAAAATTGTAAACTACATCTAGTATTCCTTAATTAGGTATGAAGAAAATAACAATAAAATATAAGCATTTAGCTTGGAAAATCGCCTCATTATTTATAATGGCCTTAATTTGATCAGTTTTGTGTTGGGTCAATTCCAAAATGGGTGAACTGTATAATTTTACAATTGTTATTTATAAATGCGAGAGAATGCTGAACTTGAGATATATTTCAATACATACAGTAATAAAAATAAAAAAATTGTAGAATATGATGAGGATTTTCGATTTCAGCGACATGGAGATGATTTTGCTAATTAATAGCCTTGAACGGTGTCTTATTCTGGCATCGCCTTCAAATTTACATTCAAGTTTAATTATTTTTTATTGGTATTGGGAATGTTTTTTCCGGGTTCCAGAATTTTATTTTAGGTATTGTCATTAAATTTATATTCGATATTATGTCGAAGAAAAAGCCTCGTCGTCAGTCCGTTCCACAAACGCTTACATCGAAGGACAAAAAATGTTTAGCATTTTTGTAAATTTATAAAGCTCTGCCGAACACATGCAAAGAAAATATGTGTAGATCACACACATGAGACTTCACCCTAGTGGAAAAAAATGATTTGAAACTTACGCTTTGATATAAAAAATACCAATTATTTAAGTATATGTTTAGTAGGTTATGGCAAATTTTTTTGGGTATATTCGTAAATGTTAAACCAAAAGTACTACACTCAGAGAAAAATGTACTATTAAATTCATAATCGTACGGTTATTAATATTATGGTATAATTTTTTCATATTAAAACCATAATTGTCCATTGTTTTATACAATTGATTTAATAGGAAATAGGTACACTGTTGATTTTTAAACTGCAACAAGAATTGAAACTATGTACCACAAATACTATTAAATTAACATTAAATACTTTGTATATTTTAAGATTGTACTATTATTCTAATATTCTGATGGAATTATTAATGAATAGTGTCCGTAGAATTAAATTTATGGTGTGTATTTTAACCGTCCTAACAAAATTTTTAACTGAAAAAATTTTATTCGGGAACAACTTATTCGGGAAAAAATTTTTTGTATTCAGATACAAATAAGTTTAATCAAACTATTAATTGGAATATTAACTCCAATTAACTTTATGAATACGAGCATTATGTTAGCAGAAAAAGTATGCGGATAAAAAAAATTACCTCGACACAACAAAACGGTAAAATTAAAGTGAATACTATTGATATCTCTGATAACTGATTAAATCAATAGTATTCACATTAATATTAAAAAATGAAAATCTCATATACTATTAAGTCAATAGTATTCACATAAATTTTACCGTTTTTTTGCATCGAGTTTTATTTTTTATTCGAATTTTGCTCTACAGTTTCAGTAATTACTACGAGTTCATCAAGAAAGGATTTTCACTTTCAGAATATAATTAAATAAATTATATAAAGAATTGATATAATAATTAAGTTCAAAGTGCTGGTGTATGTGAAAAATTTAAGGTGAATATGATAAATCTGTAAAGTATAATTAAGTTGCGTTGTGCCAGTGAAAGTGATTCGGACATAATATATAGCCGTGCGATCCATATTAGTGTAACAAACAAGTGTCTGTAAAAGTTAATAAAATTAAAATTGAAGTACATATTGTCATGAATGAGTTGAGATAAATCACATGAACTAACTTCATGTGAACAATATAAAGGACGGGAAGTGATACAAACTTGAAGTCGTATTAATGATAAACGAGGTAATGGATGTGCACCTTAAAATAAGAAAAAGATTAGATTAAAATGAATGTAAAAACTGAAATTAATAATAAAATAAAGTTAAAAATCTAAAGATAAAAACATGTTTGTATAATTAAAATATACAACATGACATGGCGCAGCCGGATGTTTAATAAAATTGAAGATTAAAATATAAAAAAAATAAAAGTGAAAAACGCAAATCTGTAGAATCAATAGTGCACATGTTTTTTTTTTCTTTTGTTTAATAAAAAGTGAAAACAAGTAAAGAAAATTAACTATATAAATAAACCAAATCCATTTTAGTTTGATGGAAACATGCATGAAAACTTCGAAAAATGGATAAAAAAGTTTGAAAATTACCTAACTGCGATTGAGGCAGATGAAAAGAGTGATAAAGTCAAGATAGCAATTTTTTTTAACATAATTGGTGATGAAGCAGTTGAAAAATTCGAAACTCTTAATATAGAAAAAGAAAAAAAGCAAGTATATGCTGAAGTTATAAAAGCGTACAAAGATTTTTGCAGTAAGAAGAAAAATTCAGAAAGCCTCAATCGATATAATATGTTTTTTCAACGGAGACAATTACAAACTGAAACCCTCTCCGAATACATTAACCAATTGCAAAAAATGAGCTTAAATTGTAAGTTTGAGAAGTTAAGAGATGAATTGATTAAATATCAAATAATTGGTGGGATAAATAATAGTAATGGATTAAAACAAGAGTTATTAAAAGAAGATGAAATAAATTTAGACAAATGCATTCGCATATGTCAAACAACGGAACTAGCGGAAGAGCAGTTGAAACAGTTAAAGCAACAAAAAACATCAGTAGATGTAATTCAGAAACGAGAACAGCATAATTATTCAAGAGGAACTAAGGATGGTAGATTTAACCAACAAATTCCAAAAGTTAAAGATTGCAGCAAATGTGGACAAAATCATGAAGTTAAAAGGTGTCCTGCATTCAACAAGGCATGTTCAATCTGCAATAGGATTGGACATTTCCAGGTAAAGTGCTACTTTAATCAAAACAATAAGTTAAGTCAAGATAAATTTAATAGAAACCCTAGTAATTACTAATTTCAATAAGTATAATAACAATAATTTCAAGTATGATAATAATCGTAGTAATACTTGGAACAATTTTAAGACAAGTAATAGTAATCAGAAAAAGCAAATGCATAGCATAGATGTAAAAGAGGAAGAAGAGTCAACTAAGTTTTTAGGATCAGTTAATGTAAAATCAGTTGATTCGATTGGTCGTAATAGTGTAAAAGGATGGTTTGAGAAAATTATTTTATTAGATTTAAATAAAGCAATATTATTTAAAATTGATACAGGTGCCGAGTGCAACGTAATTAGTTTTGATATGATTGAAGATAGTAAGATAAAATTAAATAAATGCATGTCAAGACTGGTAACGTACAATGGCGGTGGAATAAATATAATTGGTATAGTAAGTCTAGAATCAAAAATACGAAATTTAACAAAAAATATTACATATTATGTAATTAGAGACAAAACAGTACCTATTTTAGGATTAGAGACAATTGAAAAAATAAATTTAATTAAGAGAATTAACAATGTAATAAAAAAACGAGTCTCTGGATTAAGCCTATACATTTATTTTTCATCCTTATCAAAAATAGTACATTGTGTCATTAGGATTAAAAGTAATACTTTGTTTGACGAGCAATTATATTTGCATGCGAGGCGAAGCGCAGCGTAGCCGAGCAAAAGCAAAGATTGCGAGTCAAACAAAGTCACTTTTAATCCGAATAACACATACTATTTTTTCTCCAACGAAGAGTTCATGTCGTGTCGGTTGTATATTACTAATTATACGAGTAAGTACAAATTATGTAATTAAAACTCTAAAATTGAAACTAATTTTGTTAAAATATTTTTTGAAACTAAGGAGACCATGATTTTTGTTTGGTTTGACTATTGCATTGTATTTGACGCGTACAATAGTCAAACCAAACAAAAGTCATGATCTCCTTAGTTTCACAAAATATTTCAACAAAATTAGTTTCAATTTTGAAGTTTTAATTACATAATTTGTACTTACTCGTATAATTAGTAATATACAACCGACATGACATGAACTCTTCGTTGAAGAAAAAATAGTATGTGTTATTCGAATTAAAAGTGACTTTGTTTGACTCGCAATCTTTGCTTTTGCTCGGCTACGTATAATATTTTTCTCCTAGTATTAAAAGTACCTACTTTTACACCAAGGATTAAAAGTGTAGCTTAGCAACACACACATTTTTTAAAATAGTAAGAAAATGGCCAACTTTAATACCCAAAAACAGTATTAAAACAAGAGGCTTTTAAGACGTTGGGAGAAAAAACATGTTTACGTTTCGATATTCATTCAATATCATTTTCAAAACTCTAAAAAATAAATTTTAAAAAAAGAGACAACGCTCATCAATAAAAGAATATAAAACAAAAACAACAACAATTAACTACTAATAAATTTCGTGACTTACATAAACAATTTTTTATATCAAAAATAAAATTAAAGCATAATTATTATGCTCGTCCATTTTTCTTTCATCACGGTGAAAAACCAACAGCATTTAAAGTATAAAAATTTTAACTTTTTTTTTAAAAAAAATTAAATTTAAAAAATATTTTCTTTCGTGTAATAGCAAAGGTATTAAAATTTCAAGTGAAAACATATAGATAAACAGAAAACATATGATTCCCTCCAACTGGAAAAATGGAGCAGGACAGCAATTAACAAAAAAAATGAGAAAAATGCAAATGTTTCATTACCAGATCGATATATCTAAAACATCGAATATCAATTTGAATGTCATGGTTGAGATAACTGATAATAGATGTCTATACTGTAAAAACCTAAAAGTGAGCGGAGAAACAAAAAGCGAAAAAACAATCCAATATGAACTTCCATAAATTTATCCAATACAATTTAATTGTATAAAAAGTTGTAGGCGTCGTCTATATACTCGCAATCATTTTGTCGGTTGATGGTGTTGGAATTCTTTTTTATGTGGAGCATTTCAAGAATCCGTCGTTTATTTAAATTTGACTCACGTTCCAAAATGTCTACATTATCTATGTTGAAATTATGTGATGTTTGAGCTAGGTGGGCCGATAATGCACTTATATTATTATCAATGTTACTGTTGTTTTTTAAAAATTTCGCGACATCGTATTTGTGTTGAGAAATACGATTTTTTAGAAGTTGTTTCGTTTGACCAACGTACGAGCATCCACATTCACAATTAACCTTGTACACCAAATTATTTACAAATTCCTTACTAATTTTGTCTTTCAGTTGAGAAAAAATGGAAACTCCGAACGTATTGTTTGAACGACCCACAACCTTGAAATCGTATTTGTTTAAGCACTTTTTTATTTTATAAAATAAATCTCTAATATAGGGAACGGAAATATATTTAACGGTAGTAGGATTATGGTTTAATTGACTATTATGATTAATATTTCTGTGAAACGGATTATGAATGGTTTTGTTGATGTTAGCTTTAATTAAATTTAACGGATAATTATTTGAAAGCAAAGTTTGGTTGAGGAGTTAAATATTTTTATTATGGAAAACTGGATGTGATAGAGTGGGAATTTTCTTGGTAAGCAGTGTTATGGTATTAAGTTTATATGTTTCCGGTAAGTGGGAATTATAGTTCAAATAACGGCCGACCGTTCTCAACCATGACATTCAAATTGATATTCGATGTTTTAGATATATCGATCTGGTAATGAAACATTTGCATTTTTCTCATTTTTTTTGTTAATTGCTGTCCTGCTCCATTTTTCCAGTTGGAGGGAATCATATGTTTTCTGTTTATCTATATGTTTTCACTTGAAATTTTAATACTTTTGCTATTACACGAAAGAAAATATTTTTTAAATTTAATTTTTTTTAAAAAAAAAGTTAAAATTTTTATACTTTAAATGCTGTTGGTTTTTCACCGTGATGAAAGAAAAATGGACGAGCATAATAATTATGCTTTAATTTTATTTTTGATATAAAAAATTGTTTATGTAAGTCACGAAATTTATTAGTAGTTAATTGTTGTTGTTTTTGTTTTATATTCTTTTATTGATGAGCGTTATGTCTCTTTTTTTAAAATTTAGTTTTTAGAGTTTTGAAAATGATATTGAATGAATATCGAAACGTAACATGTTTTTTTGATAAGGATGAAAAATAAATGTATAGGCTTAATCCAGAGACTCGTTTTTTTATTACAATTATAAAGACCTAAGATCTTCGAAATATTAGAATTAACAATATTGATATTGAGCATATTTTTAAAAACTATGAAGATGTATTTAAAAGTCTGGGAGAAATATCAAATTTTGAATATGAATTTCAATTAAAAAGAAATTACATTCCAAAAATAGAACACATAAGAAATATCCCAATTAGAGATAGAATAAAAGAGGAATTAGCTAAAATGGAACAAGGAGGAATAATTAGAAAAGTAGATGAACCTACAGAATTTGTTAGTAATTTAGTAATCATAAAAAACAAGACGATAGATTGAGAATATGCTTAGATCCCAAAAATTTGAATGATTGTCTGTTAAGACAACATCATCCTATGCCGACATTTGACAACATTGCTAGCCGTATGAAAAATTCAAAATACTACAGTACTTTTGACTGTAAAACTGCGTTTTATCAAGTTAAACTAAGTGAGAGCAGTGCAGCACTCACAACATTTATTACACCGTATGGGAGATATTGCTTTAAGCGTATGCCATATGGAATTAAAACGGCTACCGAAATATACCAAAAGAAATTTAAAGAAATTGATGGTATTCCAAACATAGAAATCCATGTAGATGAGATCATCACATGGTCGGATTCGTATGAAGACCATTGTAAAACGTTAAGAAAGATACTAGACAGAGCTAGAGAGTTTAATATAAAATTTAACAGAGAGAAGTGCAAATTTGCACAAAGTTCAATAACATTTTTAGGTCATGTATACGTCAACGTTTCTTGGGAACAATTACGTATCTTTCAAGATTTATTTCAAACACATTACAAATTACTGAGCCTTTAAGAGAAATGATAAAGAAACAAAATGAATTTAATTGGTGAGAAGAACATGAAAGGGCATTTAATAAATTAAAAGATTGTATAACATCAAACCCAGTTTTATCATATTATGATCAGGACGAACATTGTGTTATCAGCGTAGATGCAAGTAGTACAGGCGTGGGTGCTGTACTTTTACAAAAAGGCAAACCAATAGTGTACAGTTCAAAATCGTTTAAAGGTTCACAAAAGCACTGGGCTCAGATAGAGAAAGAATTAAATGCTGTAGTGTTTGGATGTGTAAAATTTCATCAATACGTTGCTGGTAGTAATTTTACAGTGGAAACAGATCACAGTCCGTTAATATGAATTTTAAAAAAAACATTGGCAGAAGTACCTGTCAGACTACAGAAAATGAAAATGAAATTACAACCATATGATTTGAATTTAGTATACAAACCGGGAAAGGAGATGTGGATTGTTTGTTTATGTATCAAAATTACATAATGGTAATTGATTATTTTTCAAAGTATATAGAAGTATCACCATTGTCTGATATGTACAGTTCAACAACAATAAATTCGTTAAAATCTATGTTTGCACGCTATGGTATACCATATGAACTACATAGTGATGGAGGGAGGTCCACAGTATAATTGCAGACAATTTAAAGATTTTGCTAAGGACTATAATTTTAAACACATTATGTCAAGTCCTCATTATCCCCATAGCAATGGAATGGCTGAACGGCATATTCAAACACTTAAAAATATACTTAAGAAAGCAGATTTTGATAATAAGGATCTTTATTTATGCAGAAGAACAGTTAGGGGAATTCTACCTCATTTTCAAAGACAAGATAGTAATAAATTTAAAATGACTCAACAAAAATTGAAAGAAAGACAAGTTGTGCAAAAGAAATATTATAATAGGAATGCAAAAAATTTAACTGAATTTATGGTAGGTGATAGAGTAAGAATTAGTAATAAAAATAGGCAGTGGGATCCTGCTGTTGTTTATCAAAAAACCCAAAATCCAAGACAATACGAAGTACTGAGAGGTGATAATAAAATATTAACTAGAAACAGGTGTCATTTAAGAAGGGATAGTGGAATAGAAAAATTTGATGTTTCTCAGGATATTGATAAAATGTTGAATAAACACTTAGAATTAAGTAGTAGTAGTAGCAAAGTTAAGGGTTCAAATAATAGTAATGAATTAAATAATTCCATAAGTAATGATGTAAATCATTCAAAGTCGCCCCGGTGGCACAGTTGTTAGCATGCTTGCTTTAAGCTCCGGATGTCCCGGGTTTGATTCCCGGCGGGTGATGAAAAAATCACGGCTGGTTAATGTAAGGGTCGAATGAATTAATGAATTAATCACTCATTATCCGTTAAAAAAATGATTACGAAACTTCACAATGAAGCGGCCAAATCCCTCTATGGGATGTAGCGCCAGCGAAAAAAAAAAATGATGTAAATACTAAATAGTAATTTTAACAATGATCAAAATAGTGTTGTAATGAACCAAAGCATAAGGTCAAATAAAGTTGAAAATAATGAATCAGATAGGCCGAAAAGAGTAATAAGAAAACCAAACTATTTAAAAGATTATATTCAATACTAATTAATTTAAGAAGAAGAATTTTAATTTAAGTTAATTTAATTAATTAATTAATACTTATGAGTTATGATAAACAGATAAATGTAAATGAACGTGTAGATTTGAATTAATGTTAATATTTTGTTTAAGATTGAAATATTGTAATAATTATATTTAAAAAGAAAAAAAAAAAGGATGTCATGAATGAGTTGAGATAAATCACATGAACTAACTTCATGTGAACAATATAAAGGACGGAAAGTGATACAAACGTTAAGTCGTATTAATAATAAACGAGGTAATGGATGTGCACCTTAAAATAAGAAAAAGATTAGATTAAAATGAATGTAAAAACTGAAAATAATAATAAAATAAAGTTAAAAATCTAAAGATAAAAACATGTTAGTATAATTAAAATATACAACATGACACATATTCTCTATACTTTTACTAATGTTATTTTGAAGTTAATAATTTTCGAAAGAATTGTAAGAGAATTTAATCCAGTTTCGAACTGATGAGCTCATGATTATGAAAAAATCAATCCTTCTCATCAGGCCGCGGCGACTGGACTGATTGTACCACAATTCTTCATTCTATACATATATACAGATGTACTGTGCAGGTTGTATTAGCGAATTCTATTACAACTCAAATTCAATTACAATTATTTCTTCGTCACATTCACACAGCTCTATTTTTCTGTTTAAGCAAATTTTAATTATTATTTATTTTTATAAGCAAACTTAACGTTATACTGTGATTTTTGAAAACATTCTCTAATACATTATCTATACGGTTAAAATTCTTAATTTATATTGGTTTTTCAATAAATTTACCCACGCATTCAATGCAAACATATTTTGTTAAATTTTTATTTTGACGTGTCGAGAAAGAGTAAAATAATATGGCTGCGGTCGAATTCTACAGTAAATGCCCGAGTTTAGTGTTCGGTTTTTGTTAAATTACGCATTTTTCAGTTTTATGCTGGTTCAATCGTTATAACAATAAAGAATAAATCGCTCATTTTCGATAGTGACATAACTCAAAATGGTAATATGTATTTGAATTATTTTTGGTGTAATGGAGTACCACACGGATGTTATTTAAGGTGGTACAGTACTTTTTGTATCTTCTATGTTTGGCTTAATTATAGACCTATTTACTAATTTTAATAAATTTCTTTATTAAAATTTCTCCTTAACACATACAAATTAGGTTCAATTTGCAATCTAGATTTACATGTATGTAATTGAAATTAAAAACGAATTGCGTGAATTAATTTGTTGTATATTTGGGTTTGACGAAACTGTTTACCAGCGTATTATTGGTAAGATGATTATCCACTTTTTTCATAACCATAATTACTAAAAAGTGTTAAGCGATAATAAGCGATTTATTTCCAGCTCCATTATTGGGAACAAGAGCGAAATTCCGATTCCACTTAAATTTATGGAGAAGAGATGCAAGTATTATTTTTGCTCATGGTTAGGTAAAAACATATAATTTTCTTTTCTTTGTAGGCCAGTACAGTTTCCGTTTCAAACTCTTGTAGAGAGTGGATTGAAGCACAATCGACAGTTCCATCACCTGAACCGGAACGCATTGCTTCTGCGTCTTCGCTTCTTGAGGGTGAAAAAAAATGTGAATACCAGTGAGAAACTTCTAGAATTACTTAGTAGTTGGTGTTGAAGTTTTAAAATATTCTGAAGAACATAAAATACTTGATGAGGTGAACAAGGATATATTAACGTCGGTTATAGTGGATACTTATTCTAATAACAGAAAGTTAATAACCACAAGGGATTTAGTGATTGCAACCATAGTAATTCATTCTGTCTTTCCAAAGGAATGCAAAGTGTGGCAATCTTTATATTTATGTTATAATTATTCCATTCGGTTCACTGCAATCTTTGTTATGAAAATTGGTTCACCAGAGGGTGACCAGATTAAAAACAGCACAATATTTAAAAAGTTACAAAGAATAATATCTCTTCTTTGTAATATATCTCAACAAATTTAGCCATAAAATAAATGTTTTAAGTTTCTTTGTAACTTTTTAATTATTATTCCCTTTTCCATCTGGCCATCTTATCATTGTTGAAATAAACCCTTCTAGATACAAAAAGCGAATTGCAAAACGTTTTTACAGGGATTTTTCTTGTAGCCAAAAGTTTTTTGTAATAACGATTTTTTTTACTAAGAAAAGTTGATTTTATGCTTTTTAGTCGCGTTAAAAAGCTTACGTTTTTAAAAGGTGTTTATTTAATAAATTGATTCCTTTTCAGGAATATTACAACTGGTAAACATCATGATAAAGCTGTGAATTCCAATACAAGAATAAGAAATTTGAGGAAAATTCGGACTGAGGAGCAGCCAGGTATAAGTGGGTGCAGAATATTTCAATAATTTATTTAATATTTACATATAATACACAGGTACTTCCTGGGCATCCATCGAATCCCTACCCACACCGGGACATGAATTTTGGTCGCCTCATGAGTCAGTGAGGTGAGAATTACCGGATCGTGATGGTATTGGTTATTGTGTGTGTCTTCGAATTCTCTTTTATGGTTCATGCTCTTTATGCTCTTTTAGATTTTCGGTTAGTTATTTTTTGGCGTTTGTAGAGATTAGTAGCGCTGTAAAAATTATTTTCTTCTGTTTTTTCTGTTTTCGGTCTTATTCCGTATTGGTTATTAGATTACCAAAGATTGTTAATATTATTTTATAACATGGACTTTATACACTTTCTCATTGGTCAATTAACTATATTGCGAATTATCGTAACATTAATTTTCGTTAATTAATTTGCAATACATTCACAAAATCAAAAAAATATTTCAGCATTTCTATAGTTTAACTTAATATAAATTAATTTTTTAATAATTTATAATAAAAAATTGATTTATTATAAATAATAAAAAATTAATAAACAAACAAAATAAGTTAAAACTAAAGAAATATATTTTTTTATTATACAATAATTGAACTTACTAAAAGTATGAACAATGAACAACGCACAAATGTAAATTCTCTTGCTTCATAGCAAGTGAGATCTTCTCACACGCGAGCATAAGCACCAAAAATTTGAACCGATTTCAACCGATTGCCTTATTTTTGATACTTACCGTCACAAAACGATACACTAATACAAGGAACGTATATGATAGCACACAATTACAAAATGTATATTATACGCTTTGTACGTATACAAAATTCTCATGAGGCAGTGAGGAATTTGCGATCAAAATTCATGTTCAGAACCTATAACCACAGAGAGTGATTCGGCAGTGATTATATGGTTGCAACACAACAACGAACCTTGGCCAACCGTTGAAACTAAATGGACCCAAGTAGTGGCTATAAGGTATCATGACATTAAAACAGTAGACAACCAAAATGTACTAAAAAAGTGGCCGCTTTTTAAGCACAGTCTTGGTCATACATTGGTAAATTATTTTTAATTCAGTATAAAAAATTTCGAATCTTTCATAAAATTTCTCATGATTCTGTAGGTCGACATTGATTACAACATTTTATTCAGCAATAATTCGTCTCAGCTCTTTTTACCGTGGCCGTCATTTCTCAAAAAAATTATACCATATTTCCAAAAATACATTAAGGATAAAAATTCTCTGCAACTGTCGAAAGAATTAGAAAACAATATTGATGAAAGTAAGTTTCTTATATGGTGTTTCCGTTGTATTTATTTATTAATTTATTATTATTAAAGATACAATATTAAATTTTTAATTTTTGGTTCTAGATTCGCGCGATTATATCCTCTTTTTGCGGATGCATGCTGTATTAAAGCCACCCATAGTTGGACTAGGAAAAAAATGTAGCAAAAAGGCTAAATGGAAACCATCAATAATAGATTCTCAAGAATCCAGCGTTCTCTATTGTATTTCGCCCGGTAACTACATGACAAAAGTTGCAGAATTAAAACTTAAGTAGGTGTTTGGAAAAGGGTTTAACGTTCCAGCCTGTCATTGTTGTGATCGGCGAGCAGAAAGTAACATTGCAATATTTTTACGTATACTATGACGGTATATTATATAAATTTAATTCTTTTTTAAAATGTCTGGACATTATTTTTAAACTTTTCCACGTCATGAATTTTAAGTACCTCGTAGAGGGCAAAAATGTGTATAATTTTATAGATCATTTTTTTATAATTTTAAAACTGATAAAAATTCAAATGTAACGGGCGTTTTAGAATATTTAAACAGTGAAATAGATCTTTATATTTGTATCAGTTGTGTTGAGCTAGATATTAATAGGTACTTTAATTTATTTTATTTTTAATATTTTCAACAACGTTTCACTTTTTAAAATATCTCGTTTTCAAATATCTGTAAATGAAATAGAAAACCAATTAATTTAGAAATGAAGTGCTTTCTGTGCCATAAAGAGGCTGTGATGTATTCATCATCCAAACTTTTAATAGAACATATTAAATCCTCACATATTATCAAAAATTTTAAATCTTTTTTATGTATAGAAGAAGGCTGCCTTCAGCAGTTTACAAATTTATATTCCTTTAAACGGCATATTAAGGGTTCATGAATATAAATTGTATCAAAGTATAAAATGCCATGCAACTAACAATACAGCAATACTTATTGAAGATACAACATGGAAAAACAATACGAATATACAAAAAAGTAATATAAATGATAATTTAATAATTGAGGAAAATCGAATTTATGACAAGAGCAACCCAACCATAAAACCCACAGAAAATTCGCAATTAACTTCAGTGTGTAATGGTTTTTCAAACAATTTCACTGCACTTACTTTTGCATTAAGTTTGCATAACAATAACAATTTTAATAGGAAAAACGTTTCTGACATTATAAAGCAAGTAGAAATTGAAGTAACTAATCCTCTCATTGAAATTGTATCAAAACAACTTTTACCTCTAATAGAAAATTATGACAATAGGGCACTTGCCGAAAACATTTTGGATCAGTTTAGGCATCCATTTCAATCTATTAAAACCGAATACAAACTTCTTCAAGAATTGGAATCTAAAGGATTGTTCAAAAAAACCTTCATATTATATTATTAACGAAGAAGTCTGTGAAATTATTATTAACAATTCCCCTACAACAGATACGAATAAAGTAACTGGTGTCATCATGCCTTTTGAATTTCAAATGAAAAAATATTTTGAATGCGGAAATATATTGCAACAAACTTTAGAAAATATTGACGCCCTAAACAAAAATACTCCGGGTAGTTATGGTAATTTAATACATGGAGATGTATGAAAAAAAAGAGCGATATGTTTAAGGGGAAGTTTTATTTTATTATTTGATGATTTTTGCATCGACAATTCTTTGGGCTCGCACGCTAAAGAGCAATCCGTTTGTGGCGTATATTATACGTTTCCCACCATTCCAAAGCATCAACTTTCAAAGTTAAATAAATTATTTGCTGCCGGATTTTTTAAAATGAAAGACCGATCTTTGTTTGGCAATTATGTTTCAATAAAACCTTTCGTTAATCGGATAAACGATTTAGAAACTCTTGTTACAGAAATTGAAGTAGATAATAAAATTTATCAGATTCTTTGGATAATTTGGGCCTCAATACGTATTTAGAATTTTCTTGTAGCTTCAATTCAAATTATTATTGTAGGGCTTGTAAAAGAAGTAAGAGTGAAATACAATCGGACATAATAGAACATAAAACTTCATTACGTAATATTCACAATTATACAGTTGACGTTATGACTTATAATGGAAAACAAACTGGAGTAAGGGAAAACTGTGTAACAAATAATTTTTATTTTGACATCATGCATGACATTTTTGCAAAAATTTTGTTACATTTCATAGAAAAATCTAAATTTTTAACACTCGATATTTTAAATAGCCGAAAACAAATGTTTGACTACGGCGAAACCTAAATTGGTAACATTTCTCCACCCTTACAGTTGTCCGCATTAAAATTATGTAATTTAAAAATGACTGCTCGTGAAACTATGACTTTTATTAATTATTTACCATTAATGATGGGAGATCTTATACCCGAAGGTGACAAGGTATGGGAGTTTTTAATAGTTTTAATTAAAAATTTTAATAGTTTTAATTAAAACATTTAGTATCGAAACAAGCACTATACATGGAACTGTTTAATGAAACATTGAAACCCAAGTTCCATTTTTTGTTACACTATCCAACTGCAATACGCATGTGTGCGCCTTTGAAACATTTGTGGTGTATGCCCTTTGAAGCATTGCAGAAACAAAACAAAAATGCTGGTAGAGCTATTAATTCAAGAATTAACATTTCATTTACAGTTGCTATCAACGCTGGACTTAAATTTGCGCATTTACTTGCTTCACAAAAATTTTTTGAAAATGATTGAATTTTTGAAGAGAAAGATTTAAGTCCTTGCAATCTCAATTTAATGTACAAAGAAATACAACCTTTCGGAACCTAGTTGTTTGCAAAAAGTAAAGTTTAGAGGCAAAATGTATAAAAAAAGCTTTTATTAACCAAAATCTAGCGCACTTTATGAAATTGAACAAATTATTTTACATAACGCAGATCTTTATTTTGTATATAGACAATGGCCTATTAATAATTTCAGTGAGCATTATCAGGCTTACTTAGCACATATACCCATTGAGTCATATCTTTACATAGTGTTCTTGAATTCGACGGCCCACTAATTCATTTACATCTCCTCAATGACGGAAAAAAGCATTCAGGCTAAAAAAAAATTAAAAACATTTACAGAAATAATTAATTAATTGGCATAAGTATAATAAATCGCATTATATTATTTTAGTTTAAAATTTTGTATCAATATTATTAAAATGAATTAATAAATAAAAAAATTTGCCTACTACTTTACCTTACTACTGAAACCGATAATGCAAGTATAAATTGGTAATTATGTATATTTAGGTTTAGAATAATACCTATTTCGTCTACAAGAAATTCAAAATGTATAGTTTGTGTTTAATAAGTGTTTGCGTGAAGAATATGGAGATTGAGATATTTTTCATTGCTAAACGCAAACCGCGAACGTGTTTTTAAACTAACTAAATTTCAAGCTAAATTAATCTGAATATGCCTGCTATTTAAATCATAAAAAAGAATTTAATTGTTTTTTGGGTTTTTATTAGCACATTTAGGTATTTACACGTTATTTTAAGAGTTGGATTTCTCTTGTAAACTAATTTTTTATCATTACTTGTTTAGTGCAGGGATATCCCAGAATTTTTTTTTGGAATTCGATTTATTTAGTAGGTCAGTAAAATTTTTTGTGCTTTCACCATCTTAAAACCCTTTAGGAGACACTAGGGTCTGGCCAGACCCTTTTTGAGTTTGTTTGCATTATTTATATATTTATAATTTCGCTATCGTTAAAATATTCCAAGATATAAAAGTTTCCGAGTGAGCGTTGAACGAAGTGTACGTTTTTCTTGTTTTTCTGATCGAAAATTATTTTCTAATTAAAATAAATAAACAAAAATAATACAATAAATTAATATCAAACTTTATATAACATAAATAGTTATGCATAATATGTAATGTTTAGTGTTTTGTTCAGTTTTGTTAATTGTGTTAAAGTGTTCTCTAGATTGTAGTTGAACATATTATTTTAGATATTTATCTAATTGTACATATTCATTGTACATAAATACATTTTATTAATTAAATTGTTAATCATATTATTCAAAAATGGTTTCCAATAACTGCATGGTATGTGATTTGTCAGTGAATGAACAAGTCTTAATTTGTAGTGGTCTGTGTCGAAACGTTGCGCACTACAAATGTGTCAATATAAAAAAAACTGTGTTTGATGCAATCAAAAGTTCTGATAATTTAAACTGGTTTTGTGATAAGAGTAAAGACATTTATAAAGTGCATGTAAATAAAATTTCTGAACTGGGCGAAATTCTAAAAAATATTGAATCTTATGTGACGCAAGATAAAAATATAGCACAAATGATTACCGGTGAACTTGAACTGGATACTGGTCATGTGAATAATACTGTCATGTCTGTTAAGGAATCAGTTCAACCAGAAATTGTGAGTGATAGTGTACCTAAAGGTGAAATAGTTATTGAATCAAATGTTTTGCCAATTTGTTATACTCGACCTGACAGTAGTTCTTTGTCGCCAATTCAGCCTGTAACAATGAACGTACGCAAGAAAATTATTAGTGCTCCCACGAGCATGAATACTCCAGCCCAGCAGTCTACATCTTCATTTTCAAAATCTGTTGTGAACAACTATATTATTGGCACTGGTAGTGGTGGTATCTTACGTTCTGTGGAACCTCGAAAACTGATTTTTGTCTCCAGACTTCACCCGGATGTTACTGAAGCAAATATCAGCCAATATTTGCTAGACAATTTCAATTTATCTGAAGTATTTGTTCATCGTTTTACTCCATAAATTAAGTGATAATTTTAAGCAGAATTACTCATCATTTAAAATAAAAATTTTCGTTACTATGTTTGATAAATTGATGGACCCAACTTCTTGGCCAGCTGGTGTTCTAGTGAAGGAATTCCAAAATAAAACTACGAGTTATCCTTTTTTAGGGCTACGCCAACCAATCCACGAGGTTTTTAGATTGTACTTTAAACTGTGGTAAGGCTGTTCCAAGTGATAGTCTGCAGATAATTGCTTCCATTTCAATGTTCGTAGTTTAGTTAAACATTTTAATGACATTACTATACTGTTGGATGTTTACAAATTTGATTTCCTTACGTTGACGGAAACTCTACTTAACGGTAAAATTTCAAACAAGTCACTCCATATTAATAATTATAAATTAATACGTTTCGATCGTATAAATAATACACGATGGGGTGGGGTTGGTATTTATTTCAGGGATACTTTAAAAGTCTGTAAATTATTTTCTGGCACATTTGGAAAAGTTGAAATTTTGGCTGCTGAACTTATTGGACGGTTTGGAAAAATTCTTATTTTGATTGTTTATAACCCGCCTCCGGCTTGTACGGAGGATATTAATAATTTTCAAATAATTTTTTCTCAATATGTGTTACAGTATATACCTCATAATACAACGAACTCTACGGCTGTACGAAATACTATCACCGTCCTACAATTTTACGCATATAAAATAGCAATTAGACCAACAATTTTTAACCCTCTTCACAATGGGGGAAAGCTATTTCAGCAGTATATTGTATATGCACTTGTAGAAGCCAATCGCTTAATGTATATTCGATCCAATCAAAATCTCTTCGTATTGATTCGTACAAAGGTCTTTTAGATCACATGAATAGCTTTAGTAATGATAACAATGTAAGGATTGGTAATTTATTCATACTTCCATCTTCATTTACTGGTGGGCCACGCTTTATGTCAAAACTTAATCAGGACAATATGGCTATGGTGAGAAAATTTGGGCGCTCCGATTTATTTATCACGTTTACGTGTAATCCAGCGTGGCCAGAAATTAAATCGCAACTACATTCATTTCAAAACGCTTCAGACCCTGATTTAGTTACACGAGTGTTCAATCTCAAATTAAAGGAGTTTTTGAACGATATTACCAAATCCCATGTGTTTGGAAAACCATGCAGTTACGTGCATTTACTCTCTGTAAGGAGGATAAGTTAAAATCAGCTGCAGATGGGGACAAAATCATTTCAGCTGAAATTCCCAATAAAATTACATATCCGCAACTATACGATATGGTAATAAAACATAATATACATAGGCCATGTGGAAATTTAAATCCCAATTGTATTTGCATGGTTGATGGTAAATGTTCTAAACAATTTCCGAAACCATTCTGCGAAGAAACCGATATATCTAAATAAACTCTTGTGCAACTTCAAAGTGTCAACATCAAAATAATAAAAAAAAATAAATAAATTATAATAAAAAGAATAATTAAAGTTGTAATAAAAACATAAAATGGATCTAAACTAAATGATTTTTACGTCTATATTACTAGTTTACATCTTGCTACATATAATATTAAATAATTAATTGATTAAGTTTAATTACATGTGCTAATCATTTTATCATGCCATTGATGAACTGTTATTTTTAATATGCCAAAATCTGCACTGTGTTAGTATATAGTCTACTGTATTTTGTGTTGTTTAGAACGTTACTAAAAAAAGTTATTTCTATAATACATTACATATGGCACATATCAAGTGATTTAAAATAAATTATCGTGCATAGTGTTAATTTAATCAAGCATAAAGTTCATAATTTTCTTGCTGTACTAGTGTAATAACAATTTGAGAAACTGTAATCTGTACGTTACTTAAATCCGCTATGAATGGTGCCTAATTCTACAGTACTGTGTGTGCGTAATAAAAAATATATATAATATAAAAAAATAATAAGAAAGTTGATATTACAATAAAATTGCTGTTAAAAATATTTGTGTTTTCGTTAATCGTTGAATAATAAGAAAAATAATTGAATCTTTCTTGGAACTTTAAAATTAAATAATTAAAAAATAAACAAAAATAAAAATAAAATGAGTGGAAATTTTGCATTGTGTACCAAAAACATTACGAAAGGTCGTTTTCCTGGCGTTAAATGTGCCAACTGTGTAAAGATATACCATATTAAGTGCACTGATATATCTGATGATTTACTTAGCGGACTCAAAATTGGATCTGCCACTTGGGTATGTCCTGATTGCCGTACCACAGCTAATATTACTATACTGGGTGATGAAGATGATGATGATGTTCTTAGTGTACAACAAACCGATTTACAACCAATTATGGATATGCCAAACATGAATAATATTGTTAATATTCTTAAAAGTATGCAGCAGCAGTTAGACGCCTTCCAGAGCTCTTTCAATTTCATATGCAAAACATTAGATGACGTGAAGGAATCTGTTACCTGTCTCTCCAAGGAAAATACTTCCCTTAAGGAAAAACTGGCAAACCTTGAGCTGAAATATAATACTCAAGAGAACAAAATCAACTTTATGGAGGCTGAGATGGATCTTGCTAATCAAAATGCAATTAAACGGAATATTGTTGTCGTTGGTCTACCCTCAAACTGCCGAGAAGTTAGTGGTACTATAAGCAAAATTATTATGCAGATGGGTGTACCAATATCTAATGGCGATATATTGTCTGTTCAACAAATATTACCCAACATCAAAACCCAAACAGTATTACGTAACTCTCATATTGTTACTCTAAAATCGATTGAATTAAAAAACAATATACTTACAACATTTCGGAGAACTAAAACGGTCCAGTTTAAGGATGAAGAGACTTTTGCGGCTCACAAAATTATTTTTTTGCACCATCTCACTAAATTTCAATCCAAATTGTATAATGAAGCTAAAAATATCAAAATCAAACATCAGTTTCAATTTCTTTGGTGCAGAGATAGTAAAATTTACTTACGGAAATCTGTGGAATCAAATGTTTATCCCGTCTTATCTTTCAACGACATCATTCGGATCCAAAAAAGTTTGGTTTTTGCTGTTACTCCAACCACTCCAACGAAACTTCAAAAAAATGGCAACGATCAGAACAAGGACAGTTCTGCACTTAATATTACTTCATTCCAACAGCCAATCAATCATCAATCAGGCTCGTCAGGGTAGAATCTGGAATTTTAAGCATTTGAGTATAATTAACTTTTTTGAATTTTATATTATTTTACATAAGTTTTTCATTTTATCTTACCTAAATTCACAAATTCTATTATTTTTTATCACTTTATTATTATTTCTATTGTTTTTATTTTTCAAATTTTTACATTGTTTTTGTTTAGTTTCACGCCGTTCTCAATTAGATATTTACCAGTTATTTTCATTTGTTGGTACTTGGATGTGGTGGTATATGAATTCAACTAAAACCTTACAAATTCGTTACTTGTGGTTTGGTTGGATTCTGTGCTACGATGATATTTTAATTTTTGAATTTAATTACATGACCAACTTTGGGATAGCTGTTTATAATTTTTTCACAGTCATAGATGGCCATCATTCAATTATACAAAAATTATTATGGTATATTATGTTTACTGTATATCACATTACATCTATACACTTCACAACATCTGAAATATATTTATTTATTTGTATTCCCCGAATTTTGGCAATTTGTTTCAAAATACGATTCAGGTTACGTGCAATCGCTTTTTGTATTTCAGTTCATTTTCAAACCATACGTAAGTGTTATAATTTTTTTTATTTAACATTTTTAGAGTCTTTTTTCTGTTCAATTTTTTACAGTTTTGGTTCAGTTCATGCTCGTTCCATATTTAATTATGTTCAAACCTTACGTATGTGTTGCCATGCCAATTTACTTTCGGGTTTAAATTTATTTCAGTTTTTTATTTGTATTTATTTTATTATTAGATATTTTATTTTTAAGAATTTATTTTTAGTAACTATTTTAATTATTTTTACTTTATTTAACATTATATCGCGATATTTTTTTGTTATTATACAACTTATTTTATGGTTGCGAACATATTATTTTTTGATTTTGCCAATGTCATTATTTTCAAACAATTTTATTTCAATATATTTTTTTCTGGATAGTTTATGGATAACACTTTAATAATTTCAAACAACACCCTCAATATTTCAGTTGTTCATCAGAACATTCGCAGTTTACGTGAAAATTTTGATAAATGTATTTCTAATTTATATGGTTTTAATGACCTTCCATTGATTATATTTTTATCTGAGATTTGGATTTATGATTTTGAATTAAGTTTGTATAATATTCCAAATTATACAAATTTTGGGTGTTGCAATAATAATTATAGAGCGGGTGGTGCATGTGTCTTTTATAACAGTAGTCTGAACTGTTCTTGCGAATCGGTTTCTTTAAATTCGGCGGACATTATTAAATTGTCATTATGTATTAATAAAGTGAACTATATTTTTGTTTGTGTATATCGTTTGCAATTCGTTCCGGTTTCAATTTTTGTTGGTGAATTCTCTGATTTTATTAAGAATATTAAAAACAAGAATGTTATTATTGTGGGCGATTTTAATATAGATATTCTTAATTTCCCTCCTTCGAGTGATGAATATATGTTTTTAATGTCATCTAATGGATTTTTATCATTAATTAATAAACCTACTAGGATATCAAATCATTCTTCGACATGTATTGATCATTGTTTTGTCCGTTCTGATTATTCTTGTAAGGTCTCTGCGTCTTTATATAATTTATTGCTATCGGATCATCATTTAATTAGTGTATTGTTAGAAGTAAATGGTACTACTAATGTCTTAAAGAAAAATGCTGTGACCTCTAATGCTCCTAGGCTTGATAATTTTGTGTTTTCCTCTAAGATCTCTACGTTTGATTTTGCTGGATTACTTGAGGAAAATGATCCGGTTATCATTTTGTCACGTTTCCTTGATATGGTGAACTCCATAGCTGGTTCATGTATTTCTAATGTCATTCAACATAATTCTATAAAAAAACTTAAACCATGGATCTCGTTCCATTTGATAAATTTAATGGCTAAGAAAAAGAAAATTAGTAAAAAGTGTCAGAAACATCCTGCTAATAAAGGGCTTCAGAAATATTTTCTTAAACTATGCCAAAAAATCGATGATAAAATACTTTCTGACAAATTCACTTACTATCACAATAAATTCCAACACTGCGGTAAAGCTAGTAAGAAGACATGGTCGGTTGTTAATCAAATTTTAGGTGATAGTGTTGGTAATATTGATAAAATTTTGTCAAATGATTCTGTGATTATTTCGGATTGTAAATCTATAGCAAATGATTTTGGCTATTATTTTTCAAATATTGTGCCTCATTTAAGAGCAACCAATGGCTTGTTTAATAATAGGGCATGCTCAACACATAGCGAAGTCATTATCTCAGAAAATTTTTTTATTAATCCTGTTGATGTTACTGAAATTATTGGCATAATTAATGGTTTAAAATCCAGTGATAGTAGAGACATTCTTGGTATTAGTCCCAATATGTTAAAATATAATTCTGATATTATATCTCCAATTTTGGTGCAGTTTATCAATCAAAGTTTTTTGAATGGGAGTATTCCGGATTCTTTGAAAACTGCAGTTTTAATTCCCTTATTCAAAAAGGGTGATAAACTACTTAAGGACAATTACCGTCCTATTTCTTTACAGCCCACAATTATGAAAATTTTGGAAAAAGCTTTTAAGTTGCGGGTTGATGCCTTCTTTTCTAAATATAATGTTTTAAATAATTGTCAATACGGCTTCAGGTCTGGAAGGAATACTGAGTCAGCTCTAATTGATTTTTTGAATGGGATTCATATTAATTTAAACGTGAAAAAGTGTGTTGGTGCTGTTTTTATTGATATTAAGAAGGCATTTGACATGGTTGACCACAATTTACTTTTACAAAAGCTCTACATGTGTGGTTTTCGAGGTGTACCTTATCAATGGTTTAAATCATATCTTAGCAACAGGTATTTTAAAGTAAAGATTGATAACTCGTTTAGTATGCCGTTTAAAGCTGATTTTGGAGTTCCGCAAGGTTCGGTCCTCGGTCCTGTGTTATTTCTAGTTTATATTAACTCGATTTTTAACTTAGATTTAAAGGGCAAAATTATTGCTTTTGCTGATGATATGGCTTTAACCTACTATGGTTCAAGTGCTTCGGAATTATCCAGCCATATTAATTCTGATATGAAAACAGTTAGATCTTGGTTTGATGATCATTCCATGATTTTAAGCGATAAAACTAAAATTATGTTTTTTAGATTAGCTGGGGATCCATATTCGAATTTTGTTCCAAATATTGTTTGCCATGTGGAGAATTGTAATTTAGTGAACTGTAGTAACTTTTGCATTCCAATCGAACATGTTTATAATTTTAAGTACCTAGGTTTGCATTTGGATGCGAACTTAAATTGGAAAATTCACTTTCAAAAAATCAAAGAGAAATTAAATTTTTCTTTACGTGCCATGTATATGCTGCGCCAATTATGCCCATTTCCAATTTTATTAAATTTTTATCATGCATGCTTCGAATCTAGGCTTTCCTATGGATTACCTTGTTGGGGCGGGGTTTATATGAATACACTGGGACCATTATACATATTACAAAAATATATTGTTCGTGTTATGTTTTTTAAAAGTCGTCGTGATCGTTCTTGGCCATTATTTTTGGCTTGTAAGATTTTACCATTGCAACATCTATATGTTTTTAAAGTCTTGAAATTATTTTTCTGTAGAAGTGGGCACCGAATTCTTAGATTAAATACAGTTTACGACATTCGTAATAACTACAGATACTTCCTTTCAGTCCCGGCTTTTATTAGTGAAGCTTACCGCAAGTACTATTTAGTTTCGGCCCCCACATTTTTTAACCGTTTGCCACTTTTATTACGTGCGCAATTTAATAATAAATCAACTATTAATCTGATTAAGGATTGGTTGTTTGAAAATCGTGATATTGGCTTTATGTTTATAAAATAAATAATTTATATTTTGTATTGTTTTGATGGTTTTATATTTTATATTTTATTTAAGTTGTATTTTTTATAATTTTTAATTTTTAAGGTTATTCGCTACTGCCTTTTGGCATAGAATAACCTATCTTCATAACCTTGTTTTAATTTGTTTTTTTGTGATTTTTATAATTTTGTATATATTTCTTTAAGGTTGTGAGTAATAATAAATAAAAAAAAATAAAAAAAAAAACTTATCCTAAATATAGGCGACGTCTAAATATAACTTCTGAAGTTATCCTCTCAAATGTTTATGTAGATAATCGTTTCATAGTTTCCTACAATCCGTTTTTGACCTTAAAATATAATGCTCATATAAATGTTGAGCTTTGTTCAACAGTTAAGGCCATAAAATATATTCACAAATATATTACCAAAGGACATGATTGTACTAGAATTGGTGCACAAGTTGATTCTAATAATGATCCCACAGCTGTTGTTGATTTCGATGAAATTTCGCAGTATCTTAACTGTCGCTATACATTAGTGCACAAGAAGCAGCCTGGCAACTCCAAGAACTTCCAATTCATGATCAGTCCCATAATATTGTTATGCTATCTGTGTACTTAAAAGATGGGCAGTCAATATTTTTTAACGAGAATAGCATTGAAAATGATTTGCGACGTAAATCTATTGCAGTGACGACTGATTTAAACTTGAATGATCCAACTGCACATAATCATTTATATCAAGACATACCGATATACTACCTATCAAGACATACCGATATACCGATAAGGGAATCCTGTAGAGACGGGTCAATACTGGAAAACGAAGCAGTGCAATTTTTCACGGACGGCTCGAAGCTAGACGAAAAGGTAGGAGCCGGAGTCTTCTGTTATAAACTTAATGTTAATATTTCTGTTCGTCTCCCTGACTACTGCAGCGTGTACCAGGCTGAAGTGGTGGCGATCGGGGAAGTCATGATATGGTTAAATCATAATGTGGTATCCGTGAGGGATATCGCAATCTATGTGGGCAGTCAGGCAGCGGTCAAGTCACTTGGGGCAGTTTGTCTGAATTCGCGGGTGGCGCTGGATTGCCGATCATCTCTTAACGAGATGAGCGGATATTTCAGCATCCAGATAATCTGAGTCCCGGGTCACTCGGACATCATGGGGAACTCCAGGGCTGACGAACTAGCTAGGTACGGTACGACTCTCCAGATGCAGCCGGAAATGGCAGGTCTGGGGAGGCCTATGGCAGTGCTAAAATGGGCGCTCAGTAAAAATTCAATCGCCTTGACAAATAAGAGGTGGAACAACACTCTCACGTGCAGGGTAGCAAAGCAGGTTTGGCCAAAACTGGACTTGCGGCGTTCCAAAGTATTAATATCCCTGGGAAGACAAGAAATAGGATGGGTCGTGGGGATAATGACAGGCCTTTTTGCATGGACGAAGAGAAGGAAGATACTTTGGAACACTTCCTATGCTCATGTCCGGCGCTATCTTACAGAAGGCATAAGTATTTGGGTGTGTACGGTATGGACAGCCTTTCGGAACTCGCGGACTGTGGAGTGCGAGATTTGTTACAATATATAAATAGCTCTGGTTGGTTTCAACGGGAGTAATGGGGAGATGGGATCCTGTGGTATCACAACGGGCCACTGCTGGCCTAAGTGTGCGATAGCAGCCACTTAACCTAACCTAACCTAACCTACCGATATACTACATATTTAAAAATAAAAAATGGGAAAAACACTCCCCAAATTCACATCACGGCAATAAAGCTATAGGAAGAATAACAGCAGTTTCACCAAAAGATACTGAGCGATATCACCTCCGACTGTTATTACTTTCGGTTAAAGGAAGAGAAGCTGTTTCCTTCGAAAGCTTAAAAAGTTTTGAAAATGTAGTATATTCAACTTACAGAGAAGCTGCTCGAGCTAGACGTTTGATAAACGATTCTGCAGAATGACATTTTTGTCTTTCTGAAGCTTCGAAGTATATGCTTCCAAAATCATTACGCTCTCGTTTTGTTACAATTATTTGTCACTGCAATCCTTCAAACCCATTACAATTATTCCACGACTATAAAGATTATATGATTGAAGATTTCATTTATTCTGGTCTAGGGGAAGATGCTGCGTTAACGAACTGCATTATTTCGCTGCGAGATTTATGTGAAGATGTTGGGTTTGATCTCTTTACTGTATTACCAGTACCAAATTCAGAAATATATGCCAACCTTGTTACAGCACCACTTTGTATTCCTAACAATGAACCATATCTTTGGGATAATCTAAACGAAGCACAGCGTATGGCTGCTTCAAACATTTGGTCCTCTATTCAAGGTATAAATTCACAGAAATATTTCTACTTAGATGGCCCTGGAGGTAGCGGAAAGACATTTTTGTACCGAGCATTAATACAAAAACTCAGCACAATTAATAAAACAACATTATGTATTGCTTGAATTGGAATTGTGGCAAATCTTCTGCCAGATGGTATGACTTCACATTCTGCCTTTGCACTGCCTTTAAACCTTGACTGCGTTAAATTTCCTCAGTTATCAAAAAACAAAAGGAAGTTACTAACATAAATTGATTGCCTTATATGGGAGGAGGCACCTATGGCACCTGCAGTTGCTCTTGAAATTATTGACTTAGTATTTCGTGACTTAATGATAAATAATTTACCTTTCGGTGGAAAATTTATTATATTAGGCGGCGACTTTCGGCAAGTTCTTCCTGTTATCCGAGGAGGAAACCGTGTCAGCGTTGTAAATGCTACAATAAAAAAGTCACCACTATGGAATCTTTTCCAAATATTTAAGCTCGATCAAAATATGAGACAATCACTGATCCAACTTTTTGCACATGGCTTCTTTCAATTGGCGATGGTAAATCAACTAAAAAAACACAATATTCACTAAATATACCAAATGAATTTCTATCAGACGATATCGTTACCGATACATTTGGCAATAACTTTACTCCAGGAGATGTGGCATCTATATCTCATAGAGCGATTCTTTGTCCTAAAAATGATGATTTCGTCATATAAATGACACAATATTGAACAATTTAAATGCCGAAGAAGTGTCCTTTTGTTCAGTAGATTCCGTTAAAAACGAAGATGGTACCGATAACATTAATTTACAAGTGAATTTCCCCAACAGAATTTTTGAATTCGTTAAATCCTTCTGGTCTTCCTCCACATATTTTAAAATCAAAAAAGGGCTCCATCGTAATGCTTATGCGAAACCTATCTATTAAAAACGGTTTGTGTAATGGAACAAGATTAGCAGTCACAGATTTACAGAGGAACGTAATAAAAGTTGAAATTTTAACTGGCACAGTAAAGGGTACTACACATTTCATTCCAAGAATATCTTTAGATACGTCGAACGATCCAGCATTACCTTTCAATTTAATAAGACATCAATTTCCAGTACGTCTTGCATACGCAATGAAAATAAACAAGGCACAAGGACAAACATTTAAAAAAATCGGCATTTGTCTTCCTGAACCTATTTTTCCCCATGGCCAGCTTTACACAGCACTATCAAGAGCAACACAATCTACTGCTCTAAAAATTCAAATTATCGAAGGACCAAAACAAGGAAGTACTGTTGATGATGTCACAGGAACCGACAATGTGGTATATCAGGAGGTTTTCTCTTAATTATGTAAGTACTTATTCTATTTAATAATATTCTATTTTCGATACGAAAAACGGACCTACAACTGTACGTCGTCGAAGACGCGCAAGAGTCAAATTTGGAGTGAAAATTTGCCTCCCGTAGCGGAATTCAAATAAAAATAATAATAATAATAAGTAAAACACTTAATTTAATTTTTGAAATTATTAAACAGTTTTATTTAAAAAATGTTTTTGTTTTTGCTGCTGCTGCTGGCTGGCTGCCTCTAAAAATCCAAATTTGAATAAAAAAGAGTTGGGAGTCCGCGAGCAACAGAAATTTAGAAATAAAGAAATAAATTAATAATAAAATTGTACAATTGCACAGGTGACCCCTAGTTTAAATAATATAATAACTTTTTTGAATTGAAATTTGAAATACATGATAAATTTCGTTGACATTTTTTATGTCAATTTAAATGAATATGATTTATGCAATGTACTATATATATTTATTTTTCTAAACTAAACTAAAGAGACCCAGGTATTACTCTGTGGAACTATTCGAGAACCGGGTAATGAATATTGTTTGTAGAGTATTTGCGAACCCTAATCCGAACTAGTGCTCTGAAATGAGTTGATAATCTTTACAGTATTCTGCTACCAGCCGATATAATTATCCAAATTCAAAATTTGTCGCATTTCACCTAAGATTTATCAAACCACCTTGGTAATATTCCTAAATCGTCCTTCTCTTCGTGTATTTTTCTTTTGGTTTTGGTCATGTCATTTATTATAATATTTATAAAGTTGTTTAAAAAAATGTAAATTTTTGTTTCTCACTAACCAAGTACAGTATTTTTTATTTTAAATGTCGAAATGTGTGACATTTTATGTTTAAACATAATTTAAATAACAAAAGAAAAAAGAAACGAGCAAGAAAATTTATTTTATGTGAAAAACAATTTTGTGGTTATGTTTGATAATAATTCCATTATCTTATATACATACTACATATATGTGTGTGTATGTAGGTTTAGGGTTTTTGGACAAATATTCTTAATTGATTATAAATTGAATGTTGTGATAAGGAATATTTTTTTTTTGTGTGTTTTAGTTTAATTTTCAGAACCTCGATAAATTATTAACTTTTTACGATTTTGTTAATGAAAATGCATTTGTGCTGTACGAATTAATTATGGGGCACTCATAAAATTAATTTTTGTTAGTTATATAATATAATTTGACAGACACGAATTTTTGAACGACATTTATCCACGAAAAGTAAATATTTGACGGGAAAATTATGATTTAATTGAGTTTGAAAATCAAAAAAAAAAAAAAACTGTAAACTTTTATTTGTTGACAGTTTTTTATTTTATTTTGGGAGGAATGAAATATTTAATTTCTCTACGTCACAGCAACAATAAAAGTTTAAAGTTTTGTAAATTTTCGTTCGCTCATTATTTGGCGAATGTCTGGTTAGTTTTAACTTTTAATGTTTACATCGTTTACTAATTCTTTTGTTTGTTTGCTTTAACCAAACAATTCCGTTCATTCACATTATGTTATGTTGAACAAGAGAAATTAAAATGTATTTACCTTGTTGGTATTAATAAACTCGTGTACGACATCCTTAATATACATATTTAACTTAAAATGTCTGTTACAAAAAATTGATGATTGAATTATGGGCAGTTAAAGGCATTTCAGTTCATTTTATACAAATTAAATATGTTGCGTTGTTATTAAGCTAATAATTTGCATCAGTTAGATTCTAAGCGGTTATAGTGTAAATGAGATAATATTGTTGCGATATCAATAATGTGAGGTTGGTATAAATTGATTAATGTAGTTCTCTATCACCCTTCATTGAGGTAACATCTTTGAGGTTTACACCACTCAACTCCATACAAGATTGACTCCCATCGAACAGAACCTGTGTTTTTCTACTGTCACCGGTTTGGTAAGGCTATCTGCTAACATTTTGTTTGTGTTGACGTAAACAAATTTAACAACCTTGTCATTAAACTTCTCGCGCAGAAAATGATGTATAATCATTCTTCAGATCTTTGTTATGGGTGAAAAAGCGGTATTCTCCGTTAGTTGGATCGCTCCTTTGTTGTCACAGTGTATGATGGTTGAACATTTATTTTCCCCTAGCAACTCCAGACATATAGGTACCCCGCCACCAAATAGCCTCTTGCGTTTCCAAAGACATAGCCATGTATTCGGATTCTGTTGTAGACAAAGCAACTGTTGGTTGCTTCTTTGACGCCCATGAAATTGCTCCACCTTGCATTTGAATACATATCCTGCTGTGGAACATCGACGTACTGAGTCACTTGCCTAATCTGAATCGCAATAACCTTGCACTACTTCATTTCCATTTTTTAAATAAGTCAATTTCATCTCGATTGTACCTTTCAAATAACGCATGATCCGCTTTACTGATCTCTAAATCGTATCTCACAGCTACCGCAATCAAAAAACGTATCGACGAGTAGCGAACTACGGGTGAGAACGTCTCCTCATAATCAACGCTGAGCAGAACCCTTCACTACCAAACGAGCCTTGTACCGATCTACTCCTTTCTCGTTGTACTTTGTCTTGAAAACCCATTTGCATTGAATTGCTCTACGATCAGGTGGCAAATCTGTAAGCGATCACGTCTCGTTTTCGATTAACGAACGATACTCCTCTTTCATATAGCTGTTTTCCAGTGAGACACATTTAAGCTGCTCATAGCCTCCTCCACTGACAGTGGATCATCCAATTGAACACGTGATACAACATAAACGAATTCATTACTTTTCGTCGACTTGTGCTCTCTCGATGAACGACGCGGTTGTAACGAAACATCGTTCATTTTCTCATTCGACGGTTCCTCCACTTCATTGCTATCATCTTCGAATGGATAAAAATGATTAGAAAATTCATTACAATCAATACCTTGTTTTCACAGCGTTGATACTCCAGAAAAACAACATCACGACTGCCATCCACTCGTAATTTTTCCAAATCAAAAACTCGATAGCCTTTACAATTCTCGCTGTATAGCAGACCATGATGTATTCCCTTGATTTTGAATCAAATTTCTGGCGCTTTTGTTTCTGAACATGTACCATTGCCTTGCATCCAAACACTTTCAAGTTGGACAAATCAGGCTTTTTGTTGGATCAAATTTCTTCGGGCGTTTTATCGATGGCTCCACGATATGGTGAACGATTCACAAGATAAGCCGCTGTATTAACAGCTTCACTCCAAAATCTGTAGTCAAGCTTTGCGTTAAAAAATATACATCTCGCACGCTCGACCAATGTTCGATTCATCCTTTCCGCCTTGCCGTTTTACTCTGTTGCAGTGCTCTGTTCCATTATCTGAACGCAACGTTCTGATTTTGTGACCCGTTTGATTCTCTGCAAATGCTTTGAACTCCCTGAAAACATTCAAGGTGATTTGTTCTTGATGCAATACACGGAAATCTTGCGGCTAAATTCATCCAAGAAAGTCACAAAATATCGCGAGCCGCCAAATGAATCAACTGGCATTGGACCACACAGGTCAGTGTGCACCAGTTTTTTAGTACTCTGGTAGCCCGAGATTTGCTGTCCTTGAACGGAAGGCGAGTCTGTTTCCCCTTTAAACAAGTTTGTCCTGTTGACCACCGACAAAACTCATCCCGTCCACAAAACCATTTCGTAATCTCATCAAGATATCGTGACCTACATGTCCTAGACGACGATGCCACAATTCCCATGAATCCTCAACTCTGACCCTCAAACATGTTTCACTATAGTCTGTGTCACTTTGAACATCCCTGCATTTACTTTTGCCTCAACCAGTAATTTGTTGTTTTTGTCGAAAACTTTGCAATCATTTGCACTAAACTTGACAATTAGTCCTTTTCCAACTAACTGACTGACCGACAATAAGTTTGTGCAAAGACCTGGCACGAATAGAACGTCATGAACTGTAGTATCCACTATACGATTATTCACTTGTAGCTGAAGTAAAACATTGCCAATCAATTCGGCCTTCAATTTTGATTGATTTGCAATTGTAACCTCTCCTGATTCTGACACATCCAACCTCGTTTACATGTCATGTGTGCAGCAGCACCAGAGTCTACATACCACACAGTCGATTTGAGATTGCATGCCGTCAAACACGAAAAAACTGACGAATGGCTTGCCATCTTCGCTTTCGGACATTTGTTTTTGTAGTGACCAACTTCACGACATCCGAAACATATCCCGTCCTTTAATTGTTTCTTCTTCTTCTGATAATTGTTTGACTTTACTGGCTTACGTACATGGCTGATGCAGAGGCAGAGCCCTCAACTCTATCATCCAAACGAACTTCTTGAAGTAGCTTGGTTTTTATGAAGCCAGCCGAAATTGTTGTGCCAGAACTCTCTATCGCCATAATAATGTACGCAAACGATGCCGCCATTTTACAGTTTTTTTTTTTTTTACACAAAAAAAAAATTACAATAAACTCGTTAACCACGAATTTTAACAATGTCAACTTTTTCCTTTGATTATTTAAGTGGGTCTGGGCCCCAACCCTGATGTGATTATACACTTAAATAAAAAGAAGTATAACGCAAATAAAAAATGTTAAGCGTCCATTCACGAGGTATTTATTAAAAACACTAAAATAAAAAAGAAAGAGAGCTAAAAAAGAAAAAGAGCGCCTCAAGCGGCTAGCATTAAAAACACATTTAAAATAAAGACTCTCTCACACTTAATAACTCAACAGTTATGCAGAAGTGGGATACAAATTTCACTTCAACATCAGTTGGCGGATCCAGGTTTAAAGTTGGGGGGCGGGGGGGGGGGGCGGGAGGGTTGTCATTTAATTTATTTTTTTGTTTAACAAAACTCCTTTTTAATTATTTATAAAGACCGTGTCCGAAACCTTTGATAAAATTTTGAAATACAAATTTCTGATAAAAAATATTCCCCTATTTTTTATTGTGGTGTCCGAATAGTGTAATAATTTTTTGGTGCATTTCCCCGCATCACATTTTTGTTGCTTCATTTTAATTACTATAATATTCGAGAAATGAATAATTGATTGGACAAAATATGTCATGGATTTATTAAGGCATAACTACGCCAATTAAGTTAAATCTGTACAATACATCAATCACAGCCAGTAAAACAATAAGGCTCATCACGAGCTTGCGTATTTGCGTATTTCGTAAATTTGACGTCTCTTCTGATTGGTTTAAATTATTTCCCCTACATAAGCAAGAAACGTCAAAAATAAACACAGGCTCACAGGCTACTTATTTTCGTAAATTCTTCAGCGTAGAATACAAAAATAAGTAGCCTGTGAGCGTGTTTATTTTTGACGTTTGTTGCTTATTTAGGGGAAATATCTTAAACCAATCAGAAGAGATGTCAAATTTACGAAATTACGAAATGCGCAAGCTCGTGACGAGCCCTAATAAATTTATTCTGTAGCTGTCACAAATTATCATAGGAATAGATCGATAATTTTACAGCTAAAATATGTCAGATTTTTTGAGTGTTAAGGAAAGCAAACAGCAGTTTATATGAAGCTAACTTAAAATGTTTGCAAATAACTTAATTTTAATAAAAATAACCACAGAAAAAACTCAAACGATACAAGATTAAACCTAAATAATATGAATGTGCCTTCTTTTTATGTTTTAATTTTTCACACGCTTCTCACAAAACAATTTACTTGCTGAGCTTAAAATGACATAAAATGAATACATTTCAATTAAATTTTTATTAAAAAATATTTAATATTTGTCTGTAATAATAGAAATAAAATTGCATCTGTGCCACTTCATACAAAAGATATGAACAATATTTTGACGTTTAATTTGTTTTCCTTAACACAAAAAATCACAATGAAGTTGTCTAGCATTCAATCTATTGACTATGATAATTTCAGTCCGTGACATCCATCGAGTTAACATCGTTTTTTTTCAAACAGTGCTAAAGTGTGGTGTTTATCTAATTTATAATTATTACTTTTCATTAAAAGGATTTTTTTTTGATTTTTTTTTTAATTTCATAGTGATCTGTGATTTCAAAAGTTATTGTGTGTTTTTAATTCAAGTTTACTTTAATTTCAAGTCATATTTGCGGTTTCGTGTGATTATTTAGTGATAATAGTGATTATTTTTTTTTTTCTTTACCTAACGGATTTCACGCAAGTTTCAATTATTTTACCCTCAAAGATTAATGCTTTATCTTTTGTATTTTTCTGTTTGAGCAGTTGTGTGTGCCTAAGTAGTGTGTCAGCTGTTAACGGCTTGTTAATTTTTTTTGTTTAACATGTACGGCGAATGTACGTACGGAATTTCGTAGAATGTGTTTTTTGTTATTTAAAATCCGTACTGCTCTTACCGCTATACCAGTGAATACATACAATTTTTTTTTTTTGGAAGGCCACTATAACGAGTGTGGCCACAGTTAAGTTCACCGTTTTTTTTATTTTATTTTATTTTTTTTTTTCGTTTTATTCTATGCAATCTTTTCTGGGGCTCAAGGCACTCCCAACTCTTTCGCAGTTAACTTTTACCGTCCTACTTTACGCAGTAGTTGCCAAATCGAGGACGTACGGCTATAGACCCGTTTTGTATAAACCACCTGCACATTGCATTGCTTCATGCCAGCCTATAGTGCCGACATGAAAGGTGGGTCGGCCCATGGATTCCGCACTCTCAACAGGGGGTCATAAATGTGTTCATCGTCATCACCGATCGTAATCAGATGATGAAAAATCCCTTTTGCATCCTGCCCCTAAAGGGATTCGAACCCGGTACCTCCCGATCCAACCGCCGTAGCTTTAACCACTGCGCCGTTTGGTCGGTTATTTTATTTTATTATTTGTACTTTCCTGTATAGTTTTGTCTACATTCCATTCAGCATATTAATTCAAAATTCTTCTGTTGCATACACATTAATATATACATTTTTTATTTTCAGATTATTAATTTATTTTTTTTTATTTTAATCTTTTATTCATCTCCGTTAGTAATTTTTATCAGGTTTTGGATTTTTTTTTTGTTTTTGGGTTTGTTTTTTTTTTAAAGCTTTTTTCAGTTGTTGCAAGCCGGTACATGCGTTCGCTATTTGTTAAATTTTTATTTTCCAACTCTCCTATATCTTATGTTTATTTTCTGTTTAATGTTTTGTTTTAAGGTTTCATATCTTCTCATTCTAGAGCTTAGATATCTATGAATTCGATGGAGCCAAACTCCGAATCCGATATCGAACTATGTGACCAAGACCTTGACAGCGTCTTGGGTCACGTTTCCGATACATTCTCGGGTTCGGAGAGTGTTCTCTTCCGATCTGATGGTGCGGGTTCTACTACTGAACCCAGCGATTTAGGAAAAGCGAAACGCATTAGTAAGCGTAACCGCCAGCGTATGAGGAGGAAATTGTCTGACCTTACGCTCGACACTATTGCTGAGGCACCTAACAGCTGCCCCTCTAATACTCCCAAACGAGCCCGTCCTACCACTGGTACAACACCGGAATTGGCCGCAAAAAAGGTGCGTTCCTATGCGCAGGCCGTCGCTGGATCTGTAGCGGAAAAATTTTGTATCCGTGATGAGAACCCGGATAACATCCTGGATGAGGAAAAGCTGGGAATTTTCCGGATGGAGTTGAGTCGGAGAGTTCTCAGTTCGGCGAAATCTTCTGGTTTCATACCGCTAATGCTTGGATGCTATTTATCAGATGGTGTATTCATCTGCAAAAGCAGTAACGAGGAAACCTATATTTGGTCCTGCAATGAGGTTTCCAGCATTAAGGATATCTGGAGTGATTGTCGACTTTCGGTTGGTGATCCTCCGAAGCCTATTTTATTACGCACTTGGGTCCCTGGTCCACCAGAGGATCCCAGCGTTGTGGTTACTAACATTGGTGAGATGAATCCAAATATCTCGATCAGCGGTTGGAAAGTCGTCCGGTACAAACGAGAGGCCTATCGTCAATCGATTGTTCTCAGGGTTGACTCTAAGACCTATGAGTATATTATTGGTTCCAGCCTTAGTTTACAATATGTTCTTGAGAAGATCTTGTTTAAGGTTATCTCTGGACCATGAGCTCTACGTTTTTTGTTTCAGTTGCTGGTATGTTAATATGACTTTCATTCTTGAAATTAAACAGATTAACTTGCACCCCAGTAAATCAGCTTCATTTGAATTAAGGAAGTTGCTTACTGGATCGCATACAGATTTATGTTTTATTCAAGAACCTTATCTTCTCGATGGTTCTGTTTGTGGACTAAATATTCCTAATGGCAGAATTTTTTCAAAGAATTCTGTCAATAAAATTAGAGCTTTCATTTATATTTCTAGTAATATCAATGCTTCTCTTATTCACGAATGCAGTTCGGCTGATCTCTCAGCCGTTCTGATTACTTTCGAAACATGTAATGCTTGCATTGAACTGATTGCTGCCTCAGTTTATCTTCCATTTGATTCTTCTCATCCTCCCCCGTCGGAGGAACTTACAGAACTCTTAAAGTGGAGTACGGATAAAAATATTCCCCTCTTAATTGGTTGTGATGCCAACGCGCACCATACTCTTTGGGGTAGCACTAATATTAATAACCGGGGCTCTGTTCTGATAAATTATTTAAGCTCATCTGAGCTAGAAATACTCAATAAAGGTTGTGAGCCAACTTTTGTCAATTCTACGCGAAGGGAAGTTATTGATATAAGTCTGTGTTCGCTGCCTAGTGTTGATTTAGTTTTAAATTGGAGGGTGACTAACGACATTCTCACTTCTGACCACAGGTGTATCTCTTTTAACTTCAACATTAGAAGACCACCTCTTAAACCATATCGTAATCGTAAATTAACCAATTGGGATTTATTCTCTTTCGAACTTAGTTCTCTAATTAATTCATCCTGCTATGGATATTTGCTCGGTTGAGGACATTGAGTTACACCAAAGCAACCTTGATTATACAAGCCATAATCTAAAAAACGAAGCTTTTTTAAGGGAATTAGAAACGACGAAAAAATCAAAATTTCCATAGTAAAACACATAAAACATATGGGAAATCACTTTTTTTCTTAAGGCAAATTTGTCAATGAAAACGTTACAAAGTCTTAATTATGATTTCTGAAATATTTTCATAAATGTTTGAATTTCAACATATATAAATGTCGTTTAAATAAATCGTTTTCATTTTCTTGTAATAATTGATTTATTTAAACCAAAATATAAAAAAAAGTTCATAACAACAGCATTCTGGTCAAATAAAAAAGAAAAGCTTACTACAAATTGTGTGCAAGTCAATATACATTACATAGATGGCAGTACAAATTTTTTAAAAATCGTACCAAAAATTGCCACCTGGGGAAATTGTAAGTTTAAAAATTGTAGGAAAAGCAAACCAAATTCTCAAAATATTAAGAACGTGTGATAATTTTGTGATTAAACAATTTTTTTTCGTATTTTTCTGTATAAATCTGAGACATCTAACGTACACTAGTAAAACTAAAGATAAATGTAGCAAGTATTATTTTAATTCGTCAGAGCCAACTTTGATGTATTTTTCAAAATGAAAGTTCGAAAAATATATTTTAGAAATAATTTAATTTTCATATTTCTGAAATTAATATTTACTTAATGCCAATAAACCCTGCATGTATATTGCTGCTAAAGGTATGTAGAACACTTTTGTATAAAAATTTTGTAACATTTTTGCTTTTCTCAATGAAAAATTTGAAGCTAAACAACACCATTTTTACTATGGATTCCTATGGAAATTAGTGAAAAGTTATACCACTAAAAAAGCTTCTAAAAAATACGTCATAATGATTATGGCTCTATACTCTAGAAGGCTCTGGTTACACGCGTATAAGCTGACAAAAGGATGCTCGACAGCTTTTGAAAATTCGTGTCCACTTATTACCAAACAAAAGATTGGGAATAGACCCTTCTGGTGCTCTGCTCTTAAAAAACAAAGGAAACTTACTAGGAAACTGAAGAATAAAGCACAATATACTAATCTTAAATACGATTGGGAAAGTTTCCTAATAGCTCAAACTTCTGTAAGGAAATGAATAGTCTCTCTGCGGTCGCCACACTAAATAGAGCGTTGGCGAAAAATGACACCTGTAAGCTTGATGCTCTTCGTCTATCGAATGGCAAGTTCACTTCTTCGAAGAAAGAAGCAAACGATTTGCTTCTTTCTGTTCATTTTCCAGAGTGTGCCATCGTTAACTCTGATTTTGCTCACTCTCTAACCAATAGGAATTGCAATGAAGCTTCTGACTGGGATTTAGCGGTTCGGATAGTTACGTCCGAAGTTGTGCGTTGGAGTATTTTCTCCTTTAAACCATACAAATGAGGTGGTCCTGATGGGATTTTCCGGCTGAATTACAGCATGGTTTTTCTATTATTAGGGACCACCTGGTCCACCTTTTCAAAGCGTGCGTTGCTTTTAGTATTGTTCCTCAGGTTTGGTGCAAGAGTAACGTTGTTTTCTTACCGAAGGCTGGCAAATCACATTAGAGAGGACTGTCGACAGATTTATTAGAGATAAATATTTATCTAATTCCCCACTCAGTAACATGCAACATGCTTATAGGGTAGGTAAGTCCTGTGAAACGGCGCTACATGAACTTGTCACTAGGATCGAAAGATTCCTCAATAATAAAGAGTTTATTGTAGGTACTTTCTTGGACATTGCGGGAGCCTTTGACAGTACATCGTTCTCGTCGATTATTAACGCCTGTACCAATTTCGGTATTGATCCCATCATTGTAAAATGGATTGATTATATGCTCAAATCTCGCATCGTTGAGGTTGGCGTGGATAATGCTTCAATCTCGGTCAAAGTTGCCAAAGGTTGTCCTCAGGGAGGTGTGCTCTCACCCATGTTATGGCTTTTGGTGATTGACGATCTACTTGTGAAGCTTCAGCAGTCAGGCTTTGTTGCTCAAAGTTACGCTGACGATCTTGTTATTATAGTTGCTGGAAAGCACCTGAATGTGTTATCCGACTTAACGCAGAATGTTTTACGTATTGTGGAGTCGTGGTGTGGTGGAAAGGATCTACACGTTAATCCTTCTAAAACTGATATGGTTATATTTACCAGGAATCGTAATATTGGTGGACTAACTGTGCCTTTACTTTTCGGGAGGCCTATTAACAGATCCGACCAGTTAAGCATTTAGGTGTCTTCTTGGACAGTAAACTTTCCTGGAAATTTCACCTGGAGTATAAACTACAAAATTCGACTGCCATTTTTTGGCAGTGTAGACGAGCTTTTGGGAAAACCTGGGATTTAACTCCCAAAATGCTATCTTTCATCTATAAATCTTTGGTTCTGAAAATGTTATCTTATGCCTCCATGTGTAACGACTTCTGGTTTGGTCGTTCCACTTTACTTAAGGGAACGCCAGAGATGGGTGTTACTATCCTGAACACACATACTTCTGTTCTCGGATTTTGTAGTAATTGGTTTATGTTTTTTTTCTTGATGGGAGGCAAATGAACGAGGAGAGAAAGAAGAGGAAATAAAAAAAAATGGATAATTGGTTTTGGTAAGCGTCGGTCGGATAAAAATATTTTTGGTTGGAAATCGGGAGTTAAGCTGTGGTACTTGGACAGTGAAGACCTGTTCTTTTAATAATTTTTGTTGAAATTATATTTTTTTTTTATCTATATATATATATATATATATATATATATATATATATATATACAAATATAATGGTGAAAGTTTTTTTGTGTTTCTTGACCAGTGAAAAATAATTTTTTTTTTTGTATAGTACCAAGTGAGTGGATAAATCGTGACTCGAACTAATAAAAGATTTAAGAAAATTGAAACAAAAATTTTCTTGAGATCATTATTAATTTCTTATATTTAATATTGTTACGAATTTCCATAAAAATTTTTTTTTTGTCATATCTATACATATATATAAATTCTGGAAAGTTATAATCATACCAGAGTGTCATAAAAAATTTTAATCGTTATAAAAATTAAATAAAACTGTTAAAAACGTGAAGTGGCCTGATTTTTATTTACGATTTTTGGTGGCTATTGTTTATTTTCCTGTTGGAATTTTATGAACATCGTCCATGTGTTTATTTGCCATTGCTGAAGGCTGTTTTAAAGTGCAAATAAAAATTATGTTGGAGATTTGCTAATTAATTCATTATGGTATAATTGGATTTATAAGCATATATTGTAATTCGAATTTTGGATCTACGAATTGATTGTTACATATTAACAAGGGGTGTAAATCTCAAATTTTCATCATTTCAACCTTATTGAGATTAAGTATATTATGTACTATCCAACTGTTTTGGGTGGTTGATTATCTGCGTGGTGCTGCTTTATTTAAAAATATCGGTCAGAGATGAACATTCTGATTATTCCGTTAGAAGCTGCCGGGGAGTGGAGATAATTCAGTTTATTGTTACGCATTGATGACATCATGTTCCTGAAATCAAACTGTTCGTTTTTATTTTTATATTTTTTTTTATAATCTATATATTTATTATCTTTATTATTATTTTCATTCATTAATTAAGTTCATTCATTTTTGATTTTATATTATTAAATATGTATAATATACATATTTCCTTTTGTATCAGATTCATTAATTCATTAATTTAATTCATTTGAGTTTTCTTATATTTCAAATGGAAATTCTAAGTTAATTTTTTTTCCTTTTGCTTGATAATATTTGTAAGTGATCTTAGAAAAGTTTTTTTTTTGAATTTTCTTATAAATTTTTTTTTTTGTTGTCGATCATTTAGACATTTCATTTTGGGTCTATACGAATATTCAATTACGTGAATTTTTTTTTTTTTTGTTGTATTTCTATATTGTTATATACATATATATATTATTATTTTTTTTTTCCTTAGCCATTAATCAATTTATTTCAGATTTCACTCATCGTTCATTTCCTTCCATCATTTATTTTATTTTGTTTTACGGTGGGAGGGAAAATACGTTCATTATTTTGTTTACTATTTCTTTATACAATTTTTGTTTTGTTTCTCTTCTTATAATATTTTTTTTGTTTCTTAACTTTGGCAAAATGCAAAGCTAGAGAAATAGCGAATTAGGGAGCTGCTGAATCAGGGGTGATATTTTAAGGGCACAATATTGATCATGGCATTACAAAACTATGTATCGTCTTAATTCATTCATTTAATTTTTTTTCCGTTTCTTATCTTAATCATTTTAGTCATACGCGGCTATACCAGCTCTGATCAAGCTTTGAATAACCCCACCCCACTACCTGAGCCTTAGCCAGCTATTCATGCCGCGATTCAAAGTACTAATCAGAGATTTCTTTAACGACATTCTAGTGCAGCTTGGAGTTAAAATGGTCGGTATCACTTCTGACGAACTTTTGTGATATCGCCAAACCCAAGCGCACTGGAGTGTCGTTACACATGGTATGGTGGCCAGTAGTTAAATTAAAGGCTTCAATCATTAAACTAAATGGTCTACAAATTATTGCTTGTAGGGCCATTACAGAAGCCTTGGCCTCGACCCCCCTTCTTGCCATGGAAACAATTCTATTCTTTCCACAGCTACATTCTTTCATTCTTAGCACAGCATGTTCTGCTGCGTTTCGGCTAAAGAGCATAGGAATGTGGAACTCTCTTGGTTCAGTCGTGGGCCATAGAACAATCTTAAATGATTTCGTATCATTAGTACCAGGAATTGATATGGTTAATGATAGACTGATGTCTGAATTCAATTTCTCTAAATTATATTCGGTGGTGCGACCTTCGAGAGACCAGTGGAGATCATTGGATTTTCTTGATTTATTTATTTATTTATACTGAGAAAAGTCTACAAATATGACTTGAATTTATAACATACTGAACATGGTAGAATAAAAATTAAATTAAACAAAAAAAGAATAAAAATTGACCTAAAAATATTTTTAGGTTGGAGCAAAATGTTGCTTCAACCTACGTTTAAAGCTGTTTTTACTTAAGTAAAAGTCGAACAGATTGTCGATTTTATTAAAACTCTTCGACATCATGTTTACCGGTTCGTTGTCACCATAGTTTGTTCTGTGTTTATTTAGATGAAGGAACTCATGATCTCTTAAATTCCTACTCGGTGCCTTTATTTTAATTGATTCCAGTATGGATGGTTTTAAAAGCTCTCGTCTATTTGCCAATGTTGTCATTTGATAGGTTTTGCATCCAGTAGCATATGATGGTAATCGCTTCAGGTTAACGTGGTGCGGTAAGTCATGGTCATAATCCCATCCGTCTTTACACGTTATATACCGTATAAACTTTTTTTGGACACTCTCGATTTTTCTGATAGGTTCGTCGTAAAAAGGACACCAGATGTTGACAGCATATTCAAGTTGAGATCTCACGTAGGCATAATACAGGATCTTGATTGTCTCTAGGTCATGAATATCCCCAGTCCAACGCTTAATAAAACCAAGCATGGAATTGGCTCTAGCAACGCATTGTTCAATATGCTTAGTAAAGCACATGTTTTCAACGAAAGTAACCCCTAGGTCTTTAATCTCGAATACTTTTTGTAAAAGTACGCCATTTATTTGATATTGTTGTGTAACAGGGTTAACTTTTCTATGGAACGATAAACTCTTACACTTGTTGATGTTGAGACTGAGGAGGTTAGACTCACACCATTTCGCTAGATTGTCGATGTCTTCTTGTAGCTTATGGGTATCGCCGATGTTTTCTACTGTTTTAAAGATTTTGAGATCATCTGCAAACATTAATACCTTAGAATGTTGTATTACTTCAGTAACGTCATTGATGAAAATTATGAAGATCCAAGGACCTGAGAGCCTTGTGGTACTCCTGAAGTAGCTTGAATTGATTCTTGTATGAGAATTGAGAACTTGTATGAGTCGATAGTCTTATTTTCTGATGGCTCTAGCTCTGATAATAGTTCGGGTTATGGAGCGTATTGCCCTACGTTTGATTTACATTTTTCAGGCTGCCTGGGCCGGTATTGCACAGTTTTTCAAGCGGAACTAATTGCTTTAACGCTCTGCGTAATTGAGGCATTGAATCTCGCTGTTACAAATAAAAATTTTGTTTTTTGTACAGACGCTTATCTGTGCTGAATTCTTTGGATAATCCGTTGACTGCGTCAAAATTTGTTAAGGACTGTAAACACTTTTTACATATTCTCTTTTCTAGCAATAGAGTGACGATTATGTGGGTTCCTGCCCATTGTGGTATTGAGGGCAATGATGTCGCTGATTCTCTAGCGAAAGCTGGGGCTGAGTTTAAATTCATCGGTCCTAACCAGTTGCTTCCTTACCATTTAGTTATGTTAAGAAGGCGATAAAAAACTGCGCTGTAAGTAAATTAAAACAGCAATGGCTTGCTACTTGTAGCTGTCGCATTGCCAAACTTTTTGTTAGTGGACCTAATTTGAGGGCCACTAAGTTTGCTTTATCTCTCAGTAAGAAACAGGTGCGAGTCTTGATCGCGACTCTTACTGGGCATGGTCATTTTACCTTCAGCGCGTGGGGCTATCTCTTGACGCTGTATGCGAGGATTGCCTTGAAGACGATGATGATTGCATTCACTTCGTGTGCAATTGTCCTGCTTTCAACAGAGTTAGGTTGCAATTATTTGACTCCAGATCCATTGCTGATAATCAGCTGAATTCCTTGCCTTGGCCTAAACTACTTCAGTTTACTAAGGCTGCAGCACGCGTTCGCGAGTTAGGATAGAATCACTGGTATGCAACATGGGCCCATCGTGGCATTGAGTGCGGAACCTCTGATGGTTCCAACCAATTTTTTAATAATAATAAAATGATAATTTGGGTGTGTGCAGTTTTTTCAAATAAATATCAAAAATTAGTACTAAAAATTATTTATCACATGTTTCGGGCACAGTCAAAATATAAGGGCTCGTCACGAGCTTGCGTATTTTGTAATTTCGTAAATTTGACGTTTCTTCTGATTGGTTTAAATTGTTACCCCTAAATAAGCAAGAAACGTCAAAAATAAACACACTCACAGGCTACTTTTCTTCATTGTATTGTGACAGTTGTGATTACTTATGATTTTTAATAAGTAAAAATAAATAATATGGATCGGTGGTGAGAGTTGGGCGATTATTTAATTTCAATACGTTGGGCAATTCTTCAAAATACATATTAGCCCAAATTTTCAATTCCTTATTTGCCCATAATGCGCAAATCCCCCAAAAAACAACAAATTTTTGGGGTGTTTTGGGGTGTGATAGTAAAGAGGTTCTACGAAATTGAAAACTGTTTGTTGGGCAGTACTTTGAACTAAATTACGATAACAATAGATCGTTAATAAAAAGATGAGAAGAAGCCGACGACAATCCTGAAGATAATCGTGAACTTTCATCCAAATAAAAATTTAAATTAAAGATTTGTGAAATTCAAACCCACTTAGTTTCATTAAACTCTAAAATTATCAATTCAAAAAATTAAATTTATGGGAGCTTGAAATGAAATTTGATCCAATATACGGTTTGCTTCCGCTGAGTGAATATTATAAAAATTAGATTTCCCGCGTACCATCATAACTTGAAAACGAATTTAATTTTGGTATAACATAATAACAAACGGGGAGTTTTTACTCCTAATATCTCTTCAAATACAGCTGTTGATAAAAAATAGTCCCTAATTGTAAAAATATTGCGCACCTTCCAAATTCTTCGGACTGTTGGTGATGTCTATAAATATGTATTGCTACAAAAATATTTTTCCATCAATAAAATAAATAAATAAAAATTATATTTAAACATAATTCAGTTGGAAAATACAACCCGAGTTTCCACGTCCGTATACATTCTCGGATTGTTTATTTTTGTTCGCTAGAATCATTTATACGTAGGTACATACGTATATTTACCAAGCCAAAATAAGCAAAACTCTGAATTGGTTTCAAATGTATATTATCATTGCGGAGTGAACCTATCAAATAAAAACGAATATTTCCAATATGTGCGCTAAATATATTTAGGGATGAATGGTAAGTATACATGATCCTTCAACAATAAACACTTTTGGTGTACAAAACATAAAAAAGCTTTTGGAATCGTATAAATAACAAAAGATTTATATCGATGAATTCCTCCTTTTGTATTTCACTATAAAACGGGAAACTCAATATTCAATTTAATTATATTTTAAGGGTTGCCAATCCGAGTTAAAAATGTTAAATGGAAATTCGCGTACTCAAAATGTCTAAAAGTATTACTCAATACAATAAAAAAAATACTTAATAAAATATTGCTGTATATTATTTGAGTGTATAAAAGCTTTCTGTGTTAAATTTTTTTTTTTTTTAATGTTGGGTAAAACAAAATTAATTCGAAGTTACACTATAAAAGCTCCTATTAAAAACAAAAAAAAATTAAATAAAGATGTTAATTATGTTAAAGTTTTAAGTATTTTTTTGTTCATTACATTTGGTCTAAAGATGATACAACTGGAAAATTAGGTCAAAAATTGTTTTGTATAGTTAAAAAGTGATTTTTATCTTTTTACGAGTTTCGGTCCGTCGTTATTGTCGCATTTCGACGAGAGGAGGAGAACACAAAAAAAATCCGAGTTTTAATTTGATACTTTGGAATAAATTTTATTTTGTAATTTTTAATGCGAATGAAAAGCTTTTATTTATTTTTTTTTTTGTTTGGTATTAAATTAAGAGAAAAATAAAATTAAATGTGACATTAAAAGTTGCGGCAGTAAGCAATTAAATGAGATTTCGTTTTTATTTTTATGTTATTTTGGACTAATTAGGTACATTTTATGTATTTTTTTTATTTTGATATGTGTCTGACAAATTTATAGGTGCTTCGAAATCTTATTCCAAATCATACATACTGTATTTGAAGTTGATTTGCTAAATTTAAAAGCGAACATTTTGGCTGAAAATATTATGTAGTTATACTATTTAAAATTGTTTATACAATTAAACAACCTAATTAAATTGTTGAAGCACCCGTGTTGCGCCGCGTAGTCTACATGAAGTAATTAATCCTTTGTCTACTCGTGTAGACAATGTATATAGACAATCCAAAAAATAACGTCGACAATGCAGACAATGTCCACAATGTGGACAATGCGTCGACAATTCCCAGTAGCAATGAATCAAACTACGGATTTATTACCTATGTATATGATTTTCATTGAAATAAACGTATAAAAAGTTAGTCTTTATACCAACAAAAAAAGACGATACACTTCAACATTTAACTACACAATTTATATACTTATTTCAAAATATATTTTTGCTTTACCGCTGTTCTACGAGAATAGAATGGGTTACCGGAAAAACTCGGTTATTTGCAATACTAGTTAATCGCAACTTTAATCGACGGTATAATACCAATAATCATAATTTGTTGTCTGTTATATTGAGCCCATACAGCGGACAGAGCTCTCACAAAACAATAGATTTTTAGCATGTGATATATGTATGTGTGAAGCTTACCTATTTTTAGTGACGCCTCAGTGAGGTTAAAAGTATTGAATAACTAAGGATAAACTTTGGAAACAGAGATGCAGTGCTTTCAAATTTTTTTTTACGGAAAGACAATTTATACATGATTACAAATAATTAGAATTTTTCCATAAGGTATAGGAAATGAGGTTTTTCGACTAATGGACATATAAAAAACGTACTCAAAATTATCGATAAAATATTTTACCAGGCATCAATCTCATTTTGATTTACCATTAGTCAATGGGTTCAACAATATTTATAGAAATTTTTAGAAAATTTTCTTGGATTTTACAACCTCTATTGAATACCGGTAAATCTTAATGGGATTGATGCATAACTGGCAAAATTCAATTTAATGTTTTCTCGAATTTATATGTTATTTAACTAAAGTTAGTCATTTTTACTTCAAGTATCCCAGGGGTTGTAAAATCGAAGAGAATTTTCTAAAAATTTCTATAAATAATGTTGAACCGATGTCTAACGAAAAATCTTAATGAGATTGATATTTTGGTAAAAACATGTCTACGGCGACATATATTGACCGTATCCAATGAAAAAGCGAGATTAGCAAGAATTTTCGAATTACACAGAGTGAAATTATAGCCTATAACATTAATTGCCAAACAAAATTTCAAATATTATTTTAAAGATCTACGATAATTGTAAAATGCAAAGAAATTTAAAAAAAAAGACAATTAATTGCTCTTTTCTGATAATTGCTCTTTCTGCTGCATTGGTTTAATTCCTCTTTACAATCTAGAAAAATTGGTCCGCCTCTATAATTTGATGTGTGATCCCCTTCACAGTTGCTGCGTTTTCTCACTGATGCTTCCATTTTATCTTTGTTGCAGAACTTTGAGTTATGAAGTTCGCCACATATAAATACTAGTGTGAATGGTTTGTCTTTAATGCGACCAAAATGAGTTCGTGTGTAGCGCTACGTACGGTTAATTGTTAACGTCAAAACAGAAACGTTTGAAAATTGTCTGTCATGGGCGGAATTAAATTAATCAACTTTATCCCCATGATATGAAGTTGAGAAGATCAAAGATGTTTGATATTATCCCACGCCAGCTGACCGTATACTCCGCTACTTAGATTTATCTCTTGTAATTGCTGTTTGACACTTCTTGGTTTTATAATTATAAATGCACGAACTCTGTAATGGTCGGAATTAAATTAATCGACTTTATCTCCATGATATAAAGTTGGCGAGCTCAAAGATGTTTTATATACTCTTGGGCAAGCTGGCAATAGAAATGAAACTAAAATGAAGAATAAAAAAATAAAAAATCTTATTGGATTTCGATGATTTCGATGATTTATATCTCTATCAATAGGTGTTGAGACCTGTAATTGTGATGCCAACGGGTATTTAGATTGTTCGTAAATTTCTACACATTTTGTGGAAAATTTAATTTTATTGAAATTCCACTGAACAATAGCCCACAAATTCAGAGCTTTGAAAATCGAAAATCTGCAATTATGCTCCGATTTCGATGATTGATACCTCTATCAATAGGTGTTGAGACCTGTAATTGTGATGCCAATGGGTATTTGAAACTCCGAAAATCGAAAATCTGCAATTATGCTCCGATTTCGATGATTGATACCTCTATCAATAGGTGTTGAGACCTGCAATTGTGATGCCAATGGGTATTTAGATTGCTCGAATATTTCTACACATTTTGTGGAAAATTTAATTTTATTGAAAATCAACTGAACAATAGCAAAGCAACCTTGATTATACAAGCCATAATCTAAAAAACGAAGCTTTTATAAGGGAATTAGAAACGAGGAAAAAACCAAAATTTCCATAGTAAAACCAAAGCAACCTTGATTATACAAGCCATAATCTAAAAAACGAAGCTTTTTTAAGGGAATTAGAAACGACGAAAAAATCAAAATTTCCATAGTAAAACACATAAAACATATGGGAAATCACTTTTTTTCTTAAGACAAATTTGTCAATGAAAACGTTACAAATTCTTAATTATGATTTCTGAAATATTTTCATAAATGTTTGAATTTGAACATATATAAATGTCGTTTAAGTAAATCGTTTTCATTTTCTTGTAATAATTGATTTATTTAAACCAAAATATAAAAAAAAAGTTCATAACAACAGCATTCTGGTCAAATAAAAAGAAAAGCTTATTACAAATTGTATGCATTAAGTCAATATACATTACATAGATGGCAGTACAAATTTTTTAAAAATCGTACCAAAAATTGCCACCTGGGGAAATTTTAAGCTCAAAAATTGTAGGAAAAGCAAACCAAATTCTCAAAATATTAAGAACGTGTGATAATTTTGTGATTAAACAATTTTTTTTCGTATTTTTCTGTATAAATCTGAGACATCTAACGTACACTAGTAAAACTAACGATAAATGTAGCAAGTATTATTTTAATTCGTCAGAGCCAACTTTGATGTATTTTTCAAAATGAAAGTTTGAAAAATATATTTTAGAAATAATTTAATTTTTATATTTCTGCAATTAATATTTAATTAATAACAATATACCCTTCTTGAATATGGCTGCTAAAGATATGTAGAACACTTTTGTATACAAATTTTGTAACATTTTTGCTTTTTTCAATGAAAAACTTGAAGCTAAAAAACACCATTTTTACTATGGATTCCTATGGAAATTAGTGAAAAGTTATACCACTAAAAAAGCTTCTAAAAAATACGTCATAATGATTATGGCTCTATACTCTAGAAGGCTCTGAGTAAAACACATACAACATATGGGAAATCACTGTTTTTCCTAAGACCAATGTATAAATGAAAATGTTGCAAATTCTTAATTATGATTTCTGAAATATTTTCATAAATGTTTGAATTTCAACATATATAAATCTCGTTTAAGTAAATCGTTTTCATTTTCTTGTAATAACTGATTTATTTAAACCAAAATATAAAAAAAAAGTTCATAACAACAGCTTTCTGGTCAAATTAAAATAGAAAAGCTTACTACAAAACGTGTGCATTAAGTCAATATACATAGATGGCAGTGGGTAGCAAATATTTTGAAAAATCATAACAAAAATTGCGAGCTGGGGAAATTTGAGTTCAAAAATTGTAGGAAAAGCAAAACAAATTCAGAAAATATTAAGAACGTGTCATAATTGTGTGATTAAATAATTTTTTTTCGTATTTCTCTGCTAACAATTATAGACATCTAACGTACACTAGTAAAACTAAAGATAAATTTAGCAAGTATTATTTTAATTCGCCAGAGCCAACTTTGATATATTTTTCAAAATGAAATTTCGAAAAATATATTTTAGAAATAATTTAATTTTAATATTTCTGCAATTAATATTTACTTAATACCAATATAGCCTTCCTGTATATTGTTGCTAAAGATATGTAGAACACTTTTGTATAAAAATTTTGTAACATTTTTGCTTTTTTATTGCAAAACTTGAAGCTAAAAAACACCATTTTTACTATGAATTCCTATGGAAATCAGTGAAAAGTTATACCACTAAAAAGCTTCAAAAAAATACGTCATAATGATTATGGTTCTATACTCTAGAAGGCTCTGACAACAGCCCACAAATTCAGAGCTTTGACAATCGAAAATCTGCAATTATGCTCCGATTTCGATGATTGATACCTCTATCAAAGGTGTTGAGACCTGTAATTGTGATGCCAATGGGTATTTAGATTGCTCGAATATTTCTACACATTTTGTGGAAAATTTAATTTTATTGAAAATCAACTGAACAATAGCCCACAAATTCAGAGCTTTGAAAATCGAAAATCTGCAATTATGCTCCGATTTCGATGATTGATACCTCTATCAAAGGTGTTGAGACCTGTAATTGTGATGCCAATGGGTATTTAGATTGCTCGAATATTTCTACATATTTTGTGGAAAATTTAATTTTATTGAAAATCAACTGACAATAGCCCACAAATTCAGATCTTTAAAAATCGAAAATCTGCAATTGTGCTCCGATTTCGATGACTTATACCTCTCTCAATAGGTGTTGAAACCTGTAATTGTGATGCCAACGGATATTTAGACTGCTCGAATATTTCTACACATTTTGTGGAAAATTTAATTTTATTGAAAAATCAACTGAACAATAGCCCACAAATTCAGAGCTTTGAAAATCGAAAATCTGCAATTATGCTCCGATTTCGATGATTGATACCTCTATCAATAGGTGTTGAGACCTGTAATTGTGATGCCAACGGGTATTTAGATTGCTCGAATATTTCTACACATTTTGTGGAAAATTTAATTTTATTGAAAATCAACTGAACAATAGCCCACAAATTCAGAGCTTTAAAAATCGAAAATCTGCAATTATGCTTCGATTTCGATGATTGATACCTCTATCAATAGGTGTTGATACCTATAATTGTGATGCCAACGGGAATTTAGATTGCTCGGATATTTCTACACATTTTGTGGAAAATTTAATTTTATTGAAAATCAACTGAACAATAGCCCCCAAATTCAGATCTTTAAAAATCGAAAATCTGCAATTGTGCACCGATTTCGATGACTGATACCTCTATTAATAGGTGTTGAAACCTGTAATTGTGATGCCAACGGGTATTTAGATTGCTCGAATATTTCTACACATTTTGTAAAAAATTTAATTTTATTGAAAATCAACTGAACAATAGCCCACAAATTCAGAGCTTTGAAAATCGAAAATCTGCAATTATGCTCCCGTTTCGATGATTTATACCTCTCTCAATAGGTGTTGATACCTGTAATTGTTGATGCCAACGGGTATTTAGATTGCTCGAATATTTCTACACATTTTGTGGAAAATTTAATTTTATTGAAAATCAACTGAACAATAGCCCACAAATTCAGAGCTTTTAAAATCGAAAATCTGCAATTGTGCTCCGATTTCGATGATTGATACATCTATCAATAGGTGTTGAGACCTGTAATTGTGATGCCAACGGGTATTTAGATTGCTCGAATATTTCTACACATTTTGTGGAAAATTTAATTTTATTGAAAATCAACTGAACAATAGCCCACAAATTCAGAGCTTTAAAAATCGAAAATCTGCAATTGTGCTCCGATTTCGATGACTGATACCTCTCTCAATAGGTGTTGAAACCTGTAATTGTGATGCCAACGGATATTTAGACTGCTCGAATATTTCTACACATTTTGTGGAAAATTTAATTTTATGAAAATCAACTGAACAATAGCCCACAAATTCAGAGCTTTGAAAATCGAAAATCTGCAATTATGCTCCGATTTCGATGATTGATACCTCTATCAAAGGTGTTTGAGACCTGTAATTGTGATGCCAATGGGTATTTAGATTGCTCGAATATTTCTACACATTTTGTGGAAAATTTAATTTTATTGAAAATCAACTGAACAATAGCCACAAATTCAGAGCTTTAAAAATCGAAAATCTGCAATTATGCTCCGATTTCGATGATTGATACCTCTATCAATAGGTGTTGAGACCTGTAATTGTGATGCCAACGGGTATTTAGATTGCTCGAATATTTCTACACATTTTGTGGAAAATTTAATTTTATTGAAAATCAACTGAACAATAGCCCCCAAATTCAGAGCTTTAAAAATCGAAAATCTGCAATTATGCTCCGATTTCGATGATTGATACCTCTATCAATAGGTGTTGAGACCTGTAATTGTGATGCCAATGGGTATTTAGATTGCTCGAATATTTCTACACATTTTGTGGAAAATTTAATTTTATTGAAAATCAACTGAACAATAGCCCCCAAATTCAGAGCTTTAAAAATCGAAAATCTGCAATTGTGCTCCGATTTCGATGATTGATACCTCTATCAATAGGTGTTGAAACCTGTAATTGTGATGCCAACGGGTATTTAGATTGCTCGAATATTTCTACACATTTTGTGGAAAATTTAATTTTATTGAAAATCAACTGAACAATAGCCCCCAAATTCAGAGCTTTAAAAATCGAAACTATTGTGCTCCGATTTCGATGATTGATACCTCTATCAATAGGTGTTGAAACCTGTAATTGTGATGCCAACGGTATTTAGATTGCTCGAATATTTCTACACATTTTGTGGAAAATTTAATTTTATTGAAAATCAATTGAACAATAGCCCCCAAATTCAGAGCTTTAAAAATCGAAAATCTGCAATTATGCTCCGATTTCGATGATTGATACCTCTATCAATAGGTGTTGAGACCTGTAATTGTGATGCCAACGGGTATTTAGATTGCTCGAATATTTCTACACATTTTGTAAAAAATATAATTTTATTGAAAATCAACTGAACAATAGCCCACAAATTCAGAGCTTTAAAAATCGAAAATCTGCAATTATGCTCCGATTTCAATGATTTATACCTCTATCAATAGGTGTTGAGACCGGTAATTGTGATGCCAACGGGTATTTAGATTGTTCGATTATTTCTACACATTTTGTAGAAAATTTAATTTTATTGAAAATCAACTGAACAATAGCCCACAAATTCAGAGCTTTAAAAATCGAAAATCTGCAATTATGCTCCGATTTCGATGATTTATACCTCTCTCAATAGGTGTTGAGACCTGTAATTGTGATGCCAACGGGTATTTAGATTGCTCGAATATTTCTACACATTTTGTAAAAAATTTAATTTTATTGAAAATCAACTGAACAATAGCCCACAAATTCAGAGCTTTAAAAATCGAAACTATTGTGCTCCGATATCGATGATTGATACCTCTATCAATAGGTGTTGAAACCTGTAATTGTGATGCCAACGGGTATTTAGATTGCTCGAATATTTCTACACATTTTGTGGAAAATTTAATTTTATTGAAAATCAACTGAACAATAGCCCCCAAATTCAGAGCTTTAAAAATCGAAAATCTGCAATTATGCTCCGATTTCGATGATTTATACCTCTCTCAATAGGTGTTGAGACCTGTAATTGTGATGCCAACGGGTATTTAGATTGCTCGAATATTTCTACACATTTTGTGGAAAATTTAATTTTATTGAAAATCAACTGAACAATAGCCCACAAATTCAGAGCTTTAAAAATCGAAAATCTGCAATTATGCTTCGATTTCGATGATTGATACCTTTATCAATAGGTGTTGATACCTATAATTGTGATGCCAACGGGAATTTAGATTGCTCGGATATTTCTACACATTTTGTGGAAAATTTAATTTTATTGAAAATCAACTGAACAATAGCCCCCAAATTCAGATCTTTAAAAATCGAAAATCTGCAATTTGTGCACCGATTTCGATGACTGATACCTCTATTAATAGGTGTTGAAACCTGTAATTGTGATGCCAACGGGTATTTAGATTGCTCGAATATTTCTACACATTTTGTAAAAAATTTAATTTTATTGAAAATCAACTGAACAATAGCCCCCAAATTCAGAGCTTTAAAAATCGAAACTATTGTGCTCCGATTTCGATGATTGATACCTCTATCAATAGGTGTTGAAACCTGTAATTGTGATGCCAACGGGTATTTAGATTGCTCGAATATTTCTACACATTTTGTGGAAAATTTAATTTTATTGAAAATCAACTGAACAATAGCCCACAAATTCAGAGCTTTAAAAATCGAAAATCTGCAATTATGCTCCGATTTCGATGATTGATACCTCTATCAATAGGTGTTGATACCTATAATTGTGATGCCAACGGGAATTTAGATTGCTCGGATATTTCTACACATTTTGTGGAAAATTTAATTTTACTGAAAATCAACTGAACAATAGCCCACAAATTCAGAGCTTTAAAAATCGAAAATCTGCAATTTTGCTCCGATTTCGATTATTGGTACCTCTATCAATAGGTGTTGAGACCTGTAATTGTGATGCCAACGGGTATTTAGATTGCTCGATATTTCTACACATTTTGTAAAAAATATAATTTTATTGAAAATCAACTGAACAATAGCCCACAAATTCAGAGCTTTAAAAATCGAAAATCTGCAATTTTGCTCCGATTTCGATGATTGATACCTCTCTCAATAGGTGTTGAGACCTGTAATTGTGATGCCAACGGGTATTTAGATTGCTCGAATATTTCTACACATTTTGTAAAAAATTTAATTTTATTGAAAATCAACTGAACAATAGCCCACAAATTCAGAGCTTTAAAAATCGAAACTATTGTGCTCCGATTTCGATGATTGATACCTCTATCAATAGGTGTTGAAACCTGTAATTGTGATGCCAACGGGTATTTAGATTGCTCGAATATTTCTACACATTTTGTGGAAAATTTAATTTTATTGAAAATCAACTGAACAATAGCCCCCAAATTCAGAGCTTTAAAAATCGAAAATCTGCAATTATGCTCCGATTTCGATGATTTATACCTCTATCAATAGGTGTTGAGACCTGTAATTGTGATGCCAACGGGTATTTAGATTGCTCGAATATTTCTACACATTTTGTAAAAAATTTAATTTTATTGAAAATCAACTGAACAATAGCCCACAAATTCAGAGCTTTAAAAATCGAAACTATTGTGCTCCGATTTTCGATGATTGATACCTCTATCAATAGGTGTTGAAACCTGTAATTGTGATGCCAACGGGTATTTAGATTGCTCGAATATTTCTACACATTTTGTGGAAAATTTAATTTTATTGAAAATCAACTGAACAATAGCCCCCAAATTCAGAGCTTTAAAAATCGAAAATCTGCAATTATGCTCCGATTTCGATGATTGATACCTTTATCAATAGGTGTTGATACCTATAATTGTGATGCCAACGGGAATTTAGATTGCTCGGATATTTCTACACATTTTGTGGAAAATTTAATTTTATTGAAAATCAACTGAACAATAGCCCACAAATTCAGAGCTTTAAAAATCGAAAATCTGCAATTATGCTTCGATTTCGATGATTGATACCTTTATCAATAGGTGTTGATACCTATAATTGTGATGCCAACGGGAATTTAGATTGCTCGGATATTTCTACACATTTTGTGGAAAATTTAATTTTATTGAAAATCAACTGAACAATAGCCCCCAAATTCAGATCTTTAAAAATCGAAAATCTGCAATTGTGCACCGATTTCGATGACTTATACCTCTATTAATAGGTGTTGAAACCTGTAATTGTGATGCCAACGGGTATTTAGATTGCTCGAATATTTCTACACATTTTGTAAAAAATTTAATTTTATTGAAAATCAACTGAACAATAGCCCCCAAATTCAGAGCTTTAAAAATCGAAACTATTGTGCTCCGATTTCGATGATTGATACCTCTATCAATAGGTGTTGAAACCTGTAATTGTGATGCCAACGGGGAATTTAGATTACTCGGATATTTCTACACATTTTGTGGAAAATTTAATTTTACTGAAAATCAACTGAACAATAGCCCACAAATTCAGAGCTTTAAAAATCGAAAATCTGCAATTATGCTCCGATTTCGATGATTGATACCTCTATCAATAGGTGTTGAGACCTGTAATTGTGATGCCAACGGGTATTTAGATTGCTCGAATATTTTTACACATTTTGTGGAAAATTTAATTTTATTGAAAATCAACTGAACAATAGCCCCCAAATTCAGAGCTTTAAAAATCGAAAATCTGCAATTATGCTCCGATTTCGATGATTGATACCTCTATCAATAGGTGTTGAGACCTGTAATTGTGATGCCAATGGGTATTTAGATTGCTCGAATATTTCTACACATTTTGTGGAAAATTTAATTTTATTGAAAATCAACTGAACAATAGCCCCCAAATTCAGAGCTTTAAAAATCGAAAATCTGCAATTATGCTTCGATTTCGATGATTGATACCTTTATCAATAGGTGTTGATACCTATAATTGTGATGCCAACGGGAATTTAGATTGCTCGGATATTTCTACACATTTTGTGGAAAATTTAATTTTATTGAAAATCAACTGAACAATAGCCCCCAAATTCAGAGCTTTAAAAATCGAAAATCTGCAATTATGCTTCGATTTCGATGATTGATACCTTTATCAATAGGTGTTGATACCTATAATTGTGATGCCAACGGGAATTTAGATTGCTCGGATATTTCTACACATTTTGTGGAAAATTTAATTTTACTGAAAATCAACTGAACAATAGCCCACAAATTCAGAGCTTTAAAAATCGAAAATCTGCAATTTTGCTCCGATTTCGATGATTGATACCTCTATCAATAGGTGTTGAGACCTGTAATTGTGATGCCAACGGTTATTTAGATTGCTCGAATATTTCTACACATTTTGTAAAAAATTTAATTTTATTGAAAATCAACTGAACAATAGCCCCCAAATTCAGAGCTTTAAAAATCGAAACTATTGTGCTCCGATTTCGATGATTGATACCTCTATTAATAGGTGTTGAAACCTATAATTGTGATGCCAACGGGTATTTAGATTGCTCGAATATTTCTACACATTTTGTAAAAAATTTAATTTTATTGAAAATCAACTGAACAATAGCCCCCAAATTCAGAGCTTTAAAAATCGAAACTATTGTGCTCCGATTTCGATGATTGATACCTCTATCAATAGGTGTTGAAACCTGTAATTGTGATGCCAACGGGTATTTAGATTGCTCGAATATTTCTACACATTTTGTGGAAAATTTAATTTTATTGAAAATCAACTGAACAATAGCCCCCAAATTCAGAGCTTTAAAAATCGAAAATCTGCAATTATGCTCCGATTTCGATGATTGATACCTCTATCAATAGGTGTTGATACCTATAATTGTGATGCCAACGGGAATTTAGATTGCTCGGATATTTCTACACATTTTGTGGAAAATTTAATTTTACTGAAAATCAACTGAACAATAGCCCACAAATTCAGAGCTTTAAAAATCGAAAATCTGCAATTTTGCTCCGATTTCGATGATTGATACCTCTATCAATAGGTGTTGAGACCTGTAATTGTGATGCCAACGGTTATTTAGATTGCTCGAATATTTCTACACATTTTGTAAAAAATTTAATTTTATTGAAAATCAACTGAACAATAGCCCACAAATTCAGAGCTTTAAAAATCGAAAATCTGCAATTATGCTCCGATTTCGATGATTGATACCTCTATCAATAGGTGTTGAAACCTGTAATTGTGATGCCAACGGGTATTTAGATTGCTAGAATATTTCTACACATTTTGTGGAAAATTTAATTTTATTGAAAATCAACTGAACAATAGCCCCCAAATTCAGAGCTTTAAAAATCGAAAATCTGCAATTGTGCTCCGATTTCGATGATTGATACCTCTATCAATAGGTGTTGAAACCTGTAATTGTGATGCCAACGGGTATTTAGATTGCTAGAATATTTCTACACATTTTGTGGAAAATTTAGGTTTATTGAAAATCAACTGAACAATAGCCCACAAATTCAGAGCTTTAAAAATCGAAAATCTGCAATTATGCTCCGATTTCGATGATTTATACCTCTATCAATAGGTGTTGATACCTGTAATTGTGATGCCAACGGGTATTTAGATTGCTCGAATATTTCTACACATTTTGTGGAAAATTTAATTTTATTGAAAATCAACTGAACAATAGCCCACAAACTCAGAGCTTTGAAAATCGAAAACCTGCAATTATGCTCCGATTTCGATGATTGATACCTCTATCAATAGGTGTTGAGACCTGTAATTGTGATGCCAATGGGTATTTAGATTGCTCGAATATTTCTACACATTTTGTGGAAAATTTAATTTTATTGAAAATCAACTAAACAATAGCCCACAAATTCAGAGCTTTAAAAATCGAAAATCTGCAATTATGCTCCGATTTCGATGATTGATACCTCTATCAATAGGTGTTGAGACCTGTAACTGTAATGCCAACGGGTTTTTATATTGCTCGAATATTTCTACACATTTTGTGGAAAATTTAATTTTATTGAAAATCAACTGAACAATAGCCCACAAATTCAGAGCTTTAAAAATCGAAAATCTGCAATTATGCTCCGATTTCGATGATTTATACCTCTATCAATAGGTGTTGAGACCTGTAATTGTGATGCCAACGGGTATTTAGATTGCTCGAATATTTCTACACATTTTGTGGAAAATTTAATTTTATTGAAAATCAACTGAACAATAGCCCACAAATTCAGAGCTTTAAAAATCGAAAATCTGCAATTATGCTCCGATTTCGATGATTGATACCTCTATCAATAGGTGTTGAGACCTGTAATTGTAATGCCAACGGGTATTTAGATTGCTCGAATATTTCTACACATTTTGTGGAAAATTTAATTTTATTGAAAATCAACTGAACAATAGCCCACAAATTCAGAGCTTTAAAAATCGAAAATCTGCAATTATGCTCCGATTTCGATGATTGATACCTCTATCAATAGGTGTTGAGACCTGTAATTGTAATGCCAACGGGTATTTAGATTGCTCGAATATTTCTACACATTTTGTGGAAAATTTAATTTTATTGAAAATCAACTGAACAATAGCCCACAAATTCAGAGCTTTAAAAATCGAAAATCTGCAATTATGCTCCGATTTCGATGATTGATACCTCTATCAATAGGTGTTGAGACCTGTAATTATGATGCCAATGGGTATTTAGATTGCTCGAATATTTCTACACATTTTGTGGAAAATTTAATTTTATTGAAAATCAACTGAACAATAGCCCACAAATTCAGAGCTTTAAAAATCGAAAATCTGCAATTATGCTCCGATTTCGATGATTTATACCTCTATCAATAGGTGTTGAGACCTGTAATTGTGATGCCAATGGGTATTTAGATTGCTCGAATATTTCTACACATTTTGTGGAAAATTTAATTTTATTGAAAATCAACTAAACAATAGCCCACAAATTCAGAGCTTTAAAAATCGAAAATCTGCAATTATGCTCCGATTTCGATGATTTATACCTCTATCAATAGGTGTTGAGACCTGTAATTGTGATGCCAATGGGTATTTAGATTGCTCGAATATTTCTACACATTTTGTGGAAAATTTAATTTTATTGAAAATCAACTAAACAATAGCCCACAAATTCTGAGCTTTAAAAATCGAAAATCTGCAATTATGCTCCGATTTCGATGATTTATACCTCTATCAATAGGTGTTGATACCTGTAATTGTGATGCCAACGGGTATTTGGATTGCTCGAATATTTCTACACAGTTTGTGGAAAATTTAATTTTATTGAAAATCAACTGAACAATAGCCCACAAATTCAGAGCTTTAAAAATCGAAAATCTGCAATTATGCTCCGATTTCGATGATTGATACCTCTATCAATAGGTGTTGAGACCTGTAATTGTAATGCCAACGGGTATTTAGATTGCTCGAATATTTCTACACATTTTGTGGAAAATTTAATTTTATTGAAAATCAACTAAACAATAGCCCACAAATTCAGAGCTTTAAAAATCGAAAATCTGCAATTATGCTCCGATTTCGATGATTTATACCTCTATCAATAGGTGTTGAGACCTGTAATTGTGATGCCAACGGGTATTTAGATTGCTCGAATATTTCTACACATTTTGTGGAAAATTTAATTTTATTGAAAATCAACTGAACAATAGCCCACAAATTCAGAGCTTTAAAAATCGAAAATCTGCAATTATGCTCCGATTTCGATGATTTATACCTCTATCAATAGGTGTTGAGACCTGTAATTGTGATGCCAATGGGTATTTAGATTGCTCGAATATTTCTACACATTTTGTGGAAAATTTAATTTTATTGAAAATCAACTGAACAATAGCCCACAAATTCAGAGCTTTAAAAATCGAAAATCTGCAATTATGCTCCGATTTCGATGATTTATACCTCTATCAATAGGTGTTGAGACCTGTAACTGTGATGCCAACGGGTATTTAGATTGCTCGAATATTTCTACACATTTTGTGGAAAATTTAATTTTATTGAAAATCAACTGAACAATAGCCCACAAATTCAGAGCTTTAAAAATCGAAAATCTGCAATTATGCTCCGATTTCGATGATTGATACCTCTATCAATAGGTGTTGAGACCTGTAACTGTAATGCCAACGGGTTTTTATATTGCTCGAATATTTCTACACATTTTGTGGAAAATTTAATTTTATTGAAAATCAACTGAACAATAGCCCACAAATTCAGAGCTTTAAAAATCGAAAATCTGCAATTATGCTCCGATTTCGATGATTTATACCTCTATCAATAGGTGTTGAGACCTGTAATTGTGATGCCAACGGGTATTTAGATTGCTCGAATATTTCTACACATTTTGTGGAAAATTTAATTTTATTGAAAATCAACTGAACAATAGCCCACAAATTCAGAGCTTTAAAAATCGAAAATCTGCAATTATGCTCCGATTTCGATGATTGATACCTCTATCAATAGGTGTTGAGACCTGTAATTGTAATGCCAACGGGTATTTAGATTGCTCGAATATTTCTACACATTTTGTGGAAAATTTAATTTTATTGAAAATCAACTGAACAATAGCCCACAAATTCAGAGCTTTAAAAATCGAAAATCTGCAATTATGCTCCGATTTCGATGATTTATACCTCTATCAATAGGTGTTGAGACCTGTAATTGTGATGCCAATGGGTATTTAGATTGCTCGAATATTTCTACACATTTTGTGGAAAATTTAATTTTATTGAAAATCAACTGAACAATAGCCCACAAATTCAGAGCTTTAAAAATCGAAAATCTGCAATTATGCTCCGATTTCGATGATTGATACCTCTATCAATAGGTGTTGAGACCTGTAATTGTAATGCCAACGGGTATTTAGATTACTCGAATATTTCTACACATTTTGTGGAAAATTTAATTTTATTGAACATCAACTGAACAATAGCCCACCAATTCAGAGCTTTAAAAATCGAAAATCTGCAATTATGCTCCGATTTCGATGATTGATACCTCTATCAATAGGTGTTGAGACCTGTAATTGTAATGCCAACGGGTATTTAGATTGCTCGAATATTTCTACACATTTTGTGGAAAATTTAATTTTATTGAAAATCAACTGAACAATAGCCCACCAATTCAGAGCTTTAAAAATCGAAAATCTGCAATTATGCTCCGATTTCGATGATTTATACCTCTATCAATAGGTGTTGATACCTGTAATTGTGATGCCAACGGGTATTTAGATTGCTCGAATATTTCTACACATTTTGTGGAAAATTTAATTTTATTGAAAATCAACTGAACAATAGCCCACAAATTCAGAGCTTTAAAAATCGAAAATCTGCAATTATGCTCCGATTTCGATGATTTATACCTCTATCAATAGGTGTTGAGACCTGTAATTGTCATGCCAACGGGTATTTAGATTGCTCGAATATTTCTACACATTTTGTGGAAAATTTAATTTTATTGAAAATCAACTAAACAATAGCCCACAAATTCAGAGCTTTAAAAATCGAAAATCTGCAATTATGCTCCGATTTCGATGATTTATACCTCTATCAATAGGTGTTGATACCTGTAATTGTGATGCCAACGGGTATTTAGATTGCTCGAATATTTCTACACATTTTGTGGAAAATTTAATTTTATTGAAAATCAACTGAACAATAGCCCACAAATTCAGAGCTTTAAAAATCGAAAATCTGCAATTATGCTCCGATTTCGATGATTGATACCTATATCAATAGGTGTTGAGACCTGTAATTGTAATGCCAACGGGTATTTAGATTGCTCGAATATTTCTACACATTTTGTGGAAAATTTAATTTTATTGAAAATCAACTAAACAATAGCCCACAAATTCAGAGCTTTAAAAATCGAAAATCTGCAATTATGCTCCGATTTCGATGATTTATACCTCTATCAATAGGTGTTGAGACCTGTAATTGTGATGCCAACGGGTATTTAGATTGCTCGAATATTTCTACACATTTTGTGGAAAATTTAATTTTATTGAAAATCAACTAAACAATAGCCCACAAATTCAGAGCTTTAAAAATCGAAAATCTGCAATTATGCTCCGATTTCGATGATTGATACCTCTATCAATAGGTGTTGAGACCTGTAATTGTAATGCCAACGGGTATTTAGATTGCTCGAATATTTCTACACATTTTGTGGAAAATTTAATTTTATTGAAAATCAACTAAACAATAGCCCACAAATTCAGAGCTTTAAAAATCGAAAATCTGCAATTATGCTCCGATTTCGATGATTTATACCTCTATCAATAGGTGTTGAGACCTGTAATTGTGATGCCAACGGGTATTTAGATTGCTCGAATATTTCTACACATTTTGTGGAAAATTTAATTTTATTGAAAATCAACTAAACAATAGCCCACAAATTCAGAGCTTTAAAAATCGAAAATCTGCAATTATGCTCCGATTTCGATGATTGATACCTCTATCAATAGGTGTTGAGACCTGTAATTGTAATGCCAACGGGTATTTAGATTGCTCGAATATTTCTACACATTTTGTGGAAAATTTAATTTTATTGAAAATCAACTGAACAATAGCCCACCAATTCAGAGCTTTAAAAATCGAAAATCTGCAATTATGCTCCGATTTCGATGATTTATACCTCTATCAATAGGTGTTGAGACCTGTAATTGTGATGCCAATGGGTATTTAGATTGCTCGAATATTTCTACACATTTTGTGGAAAATTTAATTTTATTGAAATCAACTAAACAATAGCCCACAAATTCAGAGCTTTAAAAATCGAAAATCTGCAATTATGCTCCGATTTCGATGATTGATACCTCTATCAATAGGTGTTGAGACCTGTAATTGTCATGCCAACGGGTATTTAGATTGCTCGAATATTTCTACACATTTTGTGGAAAATTTAATTTTATTGAAAATCAACTAAACAATAGCCCACAAATTCAGAGCTTTAAAAATCGAAAATCTGCAATTATGCTCCGATTTCGATGATTTATACCTCTATCAATAGGTGTTGATACCTGTAATTGTGGTGCCAACGGGTATTTAGATTGCTCGAATATTTCTACACATTTGTGGAAAATTTAATTTTATTGAAAATCAACTGAACAATAGCCCACAAATTCAGAGCATTAAAAATCGAAAAATCTGCAATTATGCTCCGATTTCGATGATTGATACCTATATCAATAGGTGTTGAGACCTGTAATTGTAATGCCAACGGGTATTTAGATTGCTCGAATATTTCTACACATTTTGTGGAAAATTTAATTTTATTGAAAATCAACTAAACAATAGCCCACAAATTCAGAGCTTTAAAAATCGAAAATCTGCAATTATGCTCCGATTTCGATGATTTATACCTCTATCAATAGGTGTTGATACCTGTAATTGTGATGCCAACGGGTATTTAGATTGCTCGAATATTTCTACACATTTTGTGGAAAATTTAATTTATTGAAAATCAACTGAACAATAGCCCACAAATTCAGAGCTTTAAAATCGAAAATCTGCAATTATGCTCCGATTTCGATGATTTATACCTCTATCAATAGGTGTTGAGACCTGTAATTGTAATGCCAACGGGTATTTAGATTGCTCGAATATTTCTACACATTTTGTGGAAAATTTAATTTTATTGAAAATCAACTAAACAATAGCCCACAAATTCAGAGCTTAAAAATCGAAAATCTGCAATTATGCTCCGATTTCGATGATTTATACCTCTATCAATAGGTGTTGAGACCTGTAATTGTAATGCCAACGGGTATTTAGATTGCTCGAATATTTCTACACATTTTGTGGAAAATTTAATTTTATTGAAAATCAACTAAACAATAGCCCACAAATTCAGAGCTTTAAAAATCGAAAATCTGCAATTATGCTCCGATTTCGATGATTTATACCTCTATCAATAGGTGTTGAGACCTGTAATTGTGATGCCAACGGGTATTTAGATTGCTCGAATATTTCTACACATTTTGTGGAAAATTTAATTTTATTGAAAATCAACTGAACAATAGCCCACAAATTCAGAGCTTTAAAAATCGAAAATCTGCAATTATGCTCCGATTTCGATGATTGATACCTCTATCAATAGGTGTTGAGACCTGTAATTGTAATGCCAACGGGTATTTAGATTGCTCGAATATTTCTACACATTTTGTGGAAAATTTAATTTTATTGAAAATCAACTAAACAATAGCCCACAAATTCAGAGCTTTAAAAATCGAAAATCTGCAATTATGCTCCGATTTCGATGATTTATACCTCTATCAATAGGTGTTGAGACCTGTAATTGTGATGCCAACGGTATTTAGATTGCTCGAATATTTCTACACATTTTGTGGAAAATTTAATTTTATTGAAAATCAACTGAACAATAGCCCACAAATTCAGAGCTTTAAAAATCGAAAATCTGCAATTATGCTCCGATTTCGATGATTGATACCTCTATCAATAGGTGTTGAGACCTGTAATTGTAATGCCAACGGGTATTTAGATTGCTCGAATATTTCTACACATTTTGTGGAAAATTTAATTTATTGAAAATCAACTGAACAATAGCCCACAAATTCAGAGCTTTAAAAATCGAAAACCTGCAATTATGCTCCGATTTCGATGATTTATACCTCTACTCTATCAATAGGTGTTGAGACCTGTAATTGTGATGCCAATGGGTATTTAGATTGCTCGAATATTTCACATTTTGTGGAAAATTTAATTTTATTGAAAATCAACTGAACAATAGCCCACAAATTCAGAGCTTTAAAAATCGAAAACCTGCAATTATGCTCCGATTTCGATGATTTATACCTCTATCAATAGGTGTTGAGACCTGTAATTGTGATGCCAACGGGTATTTAGATTGCTCGAATATTTCTACACATTTTGTGGAAAATTTAATTTTATTGAAAATCAACTGAACAATAGCCCACAAAATTCAGAGCTTTAAAAATCGAAAATCTGCAATTATGCTCCGATTTCGATGATTGATACCTCTATCAATAGGTGTTGAGACCTGTAATTGTAATGCCAACGGGTATTTAGATTGCTCGAATATTTCTACACATTTTGTGGAAAATTTAATTTTATTGAAAATCAATTGAACAATAGCCCACAAATTCAGAGCTTTGAAAATCGAAAATCTGCAATTATGCTCCGATTTCGATGATTGATACCTCTATCAATAGGTGTTGAGACCTGTAATTGTGATGCCAACGGGTATTTAGATTGCTCGAATATTTCTACACATTTTGTGGAAAATTTAATTTTATTGAAAATCAACTGAACAATAGCCCACAAAATTCAGAGCTTTAAAAATCGAAAATCTGCAATTATGCTCCGATTTCGATGATTGATACCTCTATCAATAGGTGTTGAGACCTGTAATTGTGATGCCAACGGGTATTTAGATTGCTCGAATATTTCTACACATTTTGTGGAAAATTTAATTTTATTGAAAATCAACTGAACAATAGCCCACAAATTCAGAGCTTTAAAAATCGAAAATCTGCAATTATGCTCCGATTTCGATGATTGATACCTCTATCAATAGGTGTTGAGACCTGTAACTGTAATGCCAACGGGTATTTAGATTGCTCGAATATTTCTACACATTTTGTGGAAAATTTAATTTTATTGAAAATCAACTGAACAATAGCCCACAAATTCAGAGCTTTAAAAATCGAAAATCTGCAATTATGCTCCGATTTCGATGATTGATACCTCTATCAATAGGTGTTGAGACCTGTAATTGTAATGCCAAAGGGTTTTTAGATTGCTCGAATATTTCTACACATTTTGTGGAAAATTTAAATTGATTGAAAATCAACTGACAATAGGCCACAAATTCAGAATTTTGAAAATGGAAAATCTGCAATTATGTTCCGATTTCGATGATTGATACCTCTCTCAATAGGTGTTGAGACCTGTAATTGTAATGCCAACGGGTATTTTGATTGCTCGAATATTTCTACACATTTTGTGGAAAATTTAATTTTATTGAAAATCAACTAAACAATAGCCCACAAATTCAGAGCTTTAAAAATCGAAAATCTGCAATTATGCTCCGATTTCGATGATTGATACCTCTATCAATAGGTGTTGAGACCTGTAATTGTAATGCCAACGGGTATTTAGATTGCTCGAATATTTCTACACATTTTGTGGAAAATTTAATTTTATTGAAAATCAATTGAACAATAGCCCACAAACTCAGAGCTTAGAAAATCGAAAATCTGCAATTATGCTCCGATTTCGATTATTGATACCTCTATCAATAGGTGTTGAGACCTGTAATTGTGATGCCAACGGGTATTTAGATTGCTCGAATATTTCTACATATTTTGTGGAAAATTTAATTTTATTGAAAATCAACTGAACAATAGCCCACAAATTCAGAGCTTTAAAAATCGAAAATTTGCAATTATGCTCCGATTTCGATGATTGATACCTCTACTCTATCAATAGGTGTTGAGACCTGTAATTGTAATGCCAACGGGTATTTAGATTGCTCGAATATTTCTACACATTTTGTGGAAAATTTAATTTTATTGAAAATCAACTGAACAATAGCCCACAAATTCAGAGCTTTAAAAATCGAAAATCTGCAATTATGCTCCGATTTCGATGATTGATACCTCTATCAATAGGTGTTGAGACCTGTAATTGTAATGCCAAAGGGTTTTTAGATTGCTCGAATATTTCTACACATTTTGTGGAAAATTTAAATTGATTGAAAATCAACTGACAATAGGCCACAAATTCAGAGTTTTGAAAATGGAAAATCTGCAATTATGCTCCGATTTCGATGATTGATACCTCTATCAATAGGTGTTGAGACCTGTAATTGTAATGCCAACGGGTATTTAGATTGCTCGAATATTTCTACACATTTTGTGGAAAATTTAATTTTATTGAAAATCAACTGAATAATAGCCCACAAATTCAGAGCTTTGAAAATCGAAAATCTGCAATTATGCTCCGATTTCGATGATTGATACCTCTATCAATAGGTGTTGAGACCTGTAATTGTGATGCCAACGGGTATTTAGATTGCTCGAATATTTCTACACATTTTGTGGAAAATTTAATTTTATTGAAAATCAACTGAACAATAGCCCACAAATTCAGAGCTTTAAAAATCGAAAATCTGCAATTATGCTCCGATTTCGATGATTGATACCTCTATCAATAGGTGTTGAGACCTGTAATTGTAATGCCAACGGGTATTTAGATTGCTCGAATATTTCTACACATTTTGTGGAAAATTTAATTTTATTGAAAATCAACTAAACAATAGCCCACAAATTCAGAGCTTTAAAAATCGAAAATCTGCAATTATGCTCCGATTTCGATGATTGATACCTCTATCAATAGGTGTTGAGACCTGTAATTGTAATGCCAAAGGGTTTTTAGATTGCTCGAATATTTCTACACATTTTGTGGAAAATTTAAATTGATTGAAAATCAACTGACAATAGGCCACAAATTCAGAGTTTTGAAAATGGAAAATCTGCAATTATGCTCCGATTTCGATGATTGATACCTCTATCAATAGGTGTTGAGACCTGTAATTGTAATGCCAACGGGTATTTAGATTGCTCGAATATTTCTACACATTTTGTGGAAAATTTAATTTTATTGAAAATCAACTGAACAATAGCCCACAAATTCAGAGCTTTAAAAATCGAAAACCTGCAATTATGCTCCGATTTCGATGATTTATACCTCTATCAATAGGTGTTGAGACCTGTAATTGTGATGCCAACGGGTATTTAGATTGCTCGAATATTTCTACACATTTTGTGGAAAATTTAATTTTATTGAAAATCAACTGAACAATAGCCCACAAAATTCAGAGCTTTAAAAATCGAAAATCTGCAATTATGCTCCGATTTCGATGATTGATACCTCTATCAATAGGTGTTGAGACCTGTAATTGTAATGCCAACGGGTATTTAGATTGCTCGAATATTTCTACACATTTTGTGGAAAATTTAATTTTATTGAAAATCAATTGAACAATAGCCCACAAATTCAGAGCTTTAAAAATCGAAAATCTGCAATTATGCTCCGATTTCGATGATTGATACCTCTATCAATAGGTGTTGAGACCTGTAATTGTAATGCCAACGGGTATTTAGATTGCTCGAATATTTCTACACATTTTGTGGAAAATTTAATTTTATTGAAAATCAACTGAACAATAACTCACAAATTCAGAGCTTTGAAAATCGAAAATCTGCAATTATGCTCCGATTTGGATGATTGATACCTCTATCAATAGGTGTCGAGACCTGTAATTGTAATGCCAACGGGTATTTTGATTGCTCGAATATTTCTACACATTTTGTTGACAATTTAATTTTATTGAAAATCAACTGAACAATAGCCCACAAATTCAGAGCTTTGAAAATCGAAAATCTGCAATTATGCTCCGATTTGGATTATTGATACCTCTATCAATAGGTGTTGAGACCTGTAATTGTGATGCCAACGGGTATTTAGATCGCTCGAATATTTCTACACATTTTGTTGACAATTTAATTTTATTGAAAATCAACTGAACAATAGCCCACAAATTCAGAGCTTTGAAAATCGAAAATCTGCAATTATGCTCCGATTTGGATTATTGATACCTCTATCAATAGGTGTTGAGACCTGTAATTGTGATGCCAACGGGTATTTAGATCGCTCGAATATTTCTACACATTTTGTTGACAATTTAATTTTATTGAAAATCAACTGAACAATAGCCCACAAATTCAGAGCTTTGAAAATCGAAAATCTGCAATTATGCTCCGATTTGGATTATTGATACCTCTATCAATAGGTGTTGAGACCTGTAATTGTGATGCCAACGGGTATTTAGATTGCTCGAATATTTCTACACATTTTGTGGAAAATTTAATTTTATTGAAAATCAACTGAACAATAGCCCACAAATTCAGAGCTTTGAAAATCGAAAACCTGCAATTATGCTCCGATTTCGATGATTTATACCTCTATCAATAGGTGTTGAGACCTGTAATTGTCATGCCAACGGGTATTTAGATTGCTCGAATATTTCTACACATTTTGTGGAAAATTTAATTTTATTGAAAATCAACTGAACAATAGCCCACAAATTCAGAGCTTTGAAAATCGAAAATCTGCAATTATGCTCCGATTTCGATGATTTATACCTCTATCAATAGGTGTTGAGACCTGTAATTGTGATGCCAACGGGTATTTAGGTTGCTCGAATATTGCTACACATTTTGTGGAAAATTTAATTTTATTGAAAATCAACTGAACAATAGCCCACAAATTCAGAGCTTTGAAAATCGAAAATCTGCAATTATGCTCCGATTTCGATGATTTATACCTCTATCAATAGGTGTTGAGACCTGTAATTGTAATCCCAACGGGTATTTAGATTGCTCGAATATTTCTACACATTTTGTGGAAAATTTAATTTTATTGAAAATCAACTGAACAATAGCCCACAAATTCAGAGCTTTGAAAATCGAAAATCTGCAATTATGCTCCGATTTCGATGATTTATACCTCTATCAATAGGTGTTGAGACCTGTAATTGTGATGCCAACGGGTATTTAGATTGCTCGAATATTTCTACACATTTTGTGGAAAATTTAATTTTATTGAAAATCAACTGAACAATAGCCCACAAATTCAGAGCTTTGAAAATCGAAAACCTGCAATTATGCTCCGATTTCGATGATTTATACCTCTATCAATAGGTGTTGAGACCTGTAATTGTCATGCCAACGGGTATTTAGATTGCTCGAATATTTCTACACATTTTGTGGAAAATTTAATTTTATTGAAAATCAACTGAACAATAGCCCACAAATTCAGAGCTTTGAAAATCGAAAACCTGCAATTATGCTCCGATTTCGATGATTTATACCTCTATCAATAGGTGTTGAGACCTGTAATTGTCATGCCAACGGGTATTTAGATTGCTCGAATATTTCTACACATTTTGTGGAAAATTTAATTTTATTGAAAATCAACTGAACAATAGCCCACAAATTCAGAGCTTTGAAAATCGAAAATCTGCAATTATGCTCCGATTTCGATGATTTATACCTCTATCAATAGGTGTTGAGACCTGTAATTGTGATGCCAACGGGTATTTAGGTTGCTCGAATATTGCTACACATTTTGTGGAAAATTTAATTTTATTGAAAATCAACTGAACAATAGCCCACAAATTCAGAGCTTTGAAAATCGAAAATCTGCAATTATGCTCCGATTTCGATGATTTATACCTCTATCAATAGGTGTTGAGACCTGTAATTGTAATCCCAACGGGTATTTAGATTGCTCGAATATTTCTACACATTTTGTGGAAAATTTAATTTTATTGAAAATCAACTGAACAATAGCCCACAAATTCAGAGCTTTAAAAATCGAAAATCTGCAATTATGCTCCGATTTCGATGATTTATACCTCTATCAATAGGTGTTGAGACCTGTAATTGTGATGCCAACGGGTATTTAGATCGCTCGAATATTTCTACACATTTTGTTGAAAATTTAATTTTATTGAAAATCAACTGAACAATAGCCCACAAATTCAGAGCTTTAAAAATCGAAAATCTGCAATTATGCTCCGATTTCGATGATTTATACCTCTATCAATAGGTGTTGAGACCTGTAATTGTGATGCCAACGGGTATTTAGATTGCTCGAATATTTCTACACATTTTGTGGAAAATTTAATTTTATTGAAAATCAACTGAACAATAGCCCACAAATTCAGAGCTTTAAAAATCGAAAATCTGCAATTATGCTCCGATTTCGATGATTTATACCTCTATCAATAGGTGTTGAGACCTGTAATTGTGATGCCAACGGGTATTTAGATTGCTCGAATATTTCTACACATTTTGTGGAAAATTTAATTTTATTGAAAATCAACTGAACAATAGCCCACAAATTCAGAGCTTTGAAAATCGAAAACCTGCAATTATGCTCCGATTTCGATGATTTATACCTCTATCAATAGGTGTTGAGACCTGTAATTGTCATGCCAACGGGTATTTAGATTGCTCGAATATTTCTACACATTTTGTGGAAAATTTAATTTTATTGAAAATCAACTGAACAATAGCCCACAAATTCAGAGCTTTGAAAATCGAAAATCTGCAATTATGCTCCGATTTCGATGATTTATACCTCTATCAATAGGTGTTGAGACCTGTAATTGTAATCCCAACGGGTATTTAGATTGCTCGAATATTTCTACACATTTTGTGGAAAATTTAATTTTATTGAAAATCAACTGAACAATAGCCCACAAATTCAGAGCTTTAAAAATCGAAAATCTGCAATTATGCTCCGATTTCGATGATTTATACCTCTATCAATAGGTGTTGAGACCTGTAATTGTCATGCCAACGGGTATTTAGATTGCTCGAATATTTCTACACATTTTGTGGAAAATTTAATTTTATTGAAAATCAACTAAACAATAGCCCACAAATTCAGAGCTTTAAAAATCGAAAATCTGCAATTATGCTCCGATTTCGATGATTTATACCTCTATCAATAGGTGTTGAGACCTGTAATTGTCATGCCAACGGGTATTTAGATTGCTCGAATATTTCTACACATTTTGTGGAAAATTTAATTTTATTGAAAATCAACTGAACAATAGCCCACAAATTCAGAGCTTTGAAAATCGAAAATCTGCAATTATGCTCCGATTTCGATGATTGATACCTCTATCAATAGGTGTTGAGACCTGTAATTGTAATGCCAACGGGTATTTAGATTGCTCGAATATTTCTACACATTTTGTGGAAAATTTAATTTTATTGAAAATCAACTGAACAATAGCCCACCAATTCAGAGCTTTAAAAATCGAAAATCTGCAATTATGCTCCGATTTCGATGATTTATACCTCTATCAATAGGTGTTGAGACCTGTAATTGTAATGCCAATGGGTATTTAGATTGCTCGAATATTTCTACACATTTTGTGGAAAATTTAATTTTATTGAAAATCAACTAAACAATAGCCCACAAATTCAGAGCTTTAAAAATCGAAAATCTGCAATTATGCTCCGATTTCGATGATTTATACCTCTATCAATAGGTGTTGAGACCTGTAATTGTCATGCCAACGGGTATTTAGATTGCTCGAATATTTCTACACATTTTGTGGAAAATTTAATTTTATTGAAAATCAACTAAACAATAGCCCACAAATTCAGAGCTTTAAAAATCGAAAATCTGCAATTATGCTCCGATTTCGATGATTTATACCTCTATCAATAGGTGTTGATACCTGTAATTGTGATGCCAACGGGTATTTAGATTGCTCGAATATTTCTACACATTTTGTGGAAAATTTAATTTTATTGAAAATCAACTGAACAATAGCCCACAAATTCAGAGCTTTAAAAATCGAAAATCTGCAATTATGCTCCGATTTCGATGATTGATACCTATATCAATAGGTGTTGAGACCTGTAATTGTAATGCCAACGGGTATTTAGATTGCTCGAATATTTCTACACATTTTGTGGAAAATTTAATTTTATTGAAAATCAACTAAACAATAGCCCACAAATTCAGAGCTTTAAAAATCGAAAATCTGCAATTATGCTCCGATTTCGATGATTTATACCTCTATCAATAGGTGTTGATACCTGTAATTGTGATGCCAACGGGTATTTAGATTGCTCGAATATTTCTACACATTTTGTGGAAAATTTAATTTTATTGAAAATCAACTGAACAATAGCCCACAAATTCAGAGCTTTAAAAATCGAAAATCTGCAATTATGCTCCGATTTCGATGATTTATACCTCTATCAATAGGTGTTGAGACCTGTAATTGTAATGCCAACGGGTATTTAGATTGCTCGAATATTTCTACACATTTTGTGGAAAATTTAATTTTATTGAAAATCAACTAAACAATAGCCCACAAATTCAGAGCTTTAAAAATCGAAAATCTGCAATTATGCTCCGATTTCGATGATTTATACCTCTATCAATAGGTGTTGAGACCTGTAATTGTAATGCCAACGGGTATTTAGATTGCTCGAATATTTCTACACATTTTGTGGAAAATTTAATTTTATTGAAAATCAACTAAACAATAGCCCACAAATTCAGAGCTTTAAAAATCGAAAATCTGCAATTATGCTCCGATTTCGATGATTTATACCTCTATCAATAGGTGTTGATACCTGTAATTGTGATGCCAACGGGTATTTAGATTGCTCGAATATTTCTACACATTTTGTGGAAAATTTAATTTTATTGAAAATCAACTGAACAATAGCCCACAAATTCAGAGCTTTGAAAATCGAAAACCTGCAATTATGCTCCGATTTCGATGATTTATACCTCTATCAATAGGTGTTGAGACCTGTAATTGTCATGCCAACGGGTATTTAGATTGCTCGAATATTTCTACACATTTTGTGGAAAATTTAATTTTATTGAAAATCAACTGAACAATAGCCCACAAATTCAGAGCTTTAAAAATCGAAAATCTGCAATTATGCTCCGATTTCGATGATTTATACCTCTATCAATAGGTGTTGAGACCTGTAATTGTGATGCCAACGGGTATTTAGATTGCTCGAATATTTCTACACATTTTGTGGAAAATTTAATTTTATTGAAAATCAACTGAACAATAGCCCACAAATTCAGAGCTTTGAAAATCGAAAACCTGCAATTATGCTCCGATTTCGATGATTTATACCTCTATCAATAGGTGTTGAGACCTGTAATTGTCATGCCAACGGGTATTTAGATTGCTCGAATATTTCTACACATTTTGTGGAAAATTTAATTTTATTGAAAATCAACTGAACAATAGCCCACAAATTCAGAGCTTTGAAAATCGAAAATCTGCAATTATGCTCCGATTTCGATGATTTATACCTCTATCAATAGGTGTTGAGACCTGTAATTGTAATCCCAACGGGTATTTAGATTGCTCGAATATTTCTACACATTTTGTGGAAAATTTAATTTTATTGAAAATCAACTGAACAATAGCCCACAAATTCAGAGCTTTAAAAATCGAAAATCTGCAATTATGCTCCGATTTCGATGATTTATACCTCTATCAATAGGTGTTGAGACCTGTAATTGTCATGCCAACGGGTATTTAGATTGCTCGAATATTTCTACACATTTTGTGGAAAATTTAATTTTATTGAAAATCAACTAAACAATAGCCCACAAATTCAGAGCTTTAAAAATCGAAAATCTGCAATTATGCTCCGATTTCGATGATTTATACCTCTATCAATAGGTGTTGAGACCTGTAATTGTCATGCCAACGGGTATTTAGATTGCTCGAATATTTCTACACATTTTGTGGAAAATTTAATTTTATTGAAAATCAACTGAACAATAGCCCACAAATTCAGAGCTTTGAAAATCGAAAATCTGCAATTATGCTCCGATTTCGATGATTGATACCTCTATCAATAGGTGTTGAGACCTGTAATTGTAATGCCAACGGGTATTTAGATTGCTCGAATATTTCTACACATTTTGTGGAAAATTTAATTTTATTGAAAATCAACTGAACAATAGCCCACCAATTCAGAGCTTTAAAAATCGAAAATCTGCAATTATGCTCCGATTTCGATGATTTATACCTCTATCAATAGGTGTTGAGACCTGTAATTGTAATGCCAATGGGTATTTAGATTGCTCGAATATTTCTACACATTTTGTGGAAAATTTAATTTTATTGAAAATCAACTAAACAATAGCCCACAAATTCAGAGCTTTAAAAATCGAAAATCTGCAATTATGCTCCGATTTCGATGATTTATACCTCTATCAATAGGTGTTGAGACCTGTAATTGTCATGCCAACGGGTATTTAGATTGCTCGAATATTTCTACACATTTTGTGGAAAATTTAATTTTATTGAAAATCAACTAAACAATAGCCCACAAATTCAGAGCTTTAAAAATCGAAAATCTGCAATTATGCTCCGATTTCGATGATTTATACCTCTATCAATAGGTGTTGATACCTGTAATTGTGATGCCAACGGGTATTTAGATTGCTCGAATATTTCTACACATTTTGTGGAAAATTTAATTTTATTGAAAATCAACTGAACAATAGCCCACAAATTCAGAGCTTTAAAAATCGAAAATCTGCAATTATGCTCCGATTTCGATGATTGATACCTATATCAATAGGTGTTGAGACCTGTAATTGTAATGCCAACGGGTATTTAGATTGCTCGAATATTTCTACACATTTTGTGGAAAATTTAATTTTATTGAAAATCAACTAAACAATAGCCCACAAATTCAGAGCTTTAAAAATCGAAAATCTGCAATTATGCTCCGATTTCGATGATTTATACCTCTATCAATAGGTGTTGATACCTGTAATTGTGATGCCAACGGGTATTTAGATTGCTCGAATATTTCTACACATTTTGTGGAAAATTTAATTTTATTGAAAATCAACTGAACAATAGCCCACAAATTCAGAGCTTTAAAAATCGAAAATCTGCAATTATGCTCCGATTTCGATGATTTATACCTCTATCAATAGGTGTTGAGACCTGTAATTGTAATGCCAACGGGTATTTAGATTGCTCGAATATTTCTACACATTTTGTGGAAAATTTAATTTTATTGAAAATCAACTAAACAATAGCCCACAAATTCAGAGCTTTAAAAATCGAAAATCTGCAATTATGCTCCGATTTCGAT